>JAUIMM010000430.1:0-1206250 GCA_031769625.1 Taudactylus pleione | reverse complement strand
TACAATCCTCCAGGCTGACCGATTAGCTCAGGTACCAATACCCTAACCAGCCATATTTCTGCTTTTGTAGATTATCACCTACAACCCTGGTCATTAAGAACAAATCATGCCTTAGAGACACCATTGACACCATCTCCAAACATAAAAATATCACATGGGAGGATAACATGTTCATTGTTTTGGCAGACATTACCTCCCTCTATACTAATATTAAGTATGGGAAGGGCATCGAAGCCACAACTTGCTTTTTAGAGCAAACAGAACTCAATCCTGGTAAAAATCTTTTATCAAAGAAAGCATTGCCTTCATTCTTAATAACAATTATTTTTATTTTAACAGCAATTATTTTATTCAATGGATTGGCATGGTGATTGCACAAAATTCGCACCCAGTTATGCCAACTTGTTCCTGGCAAAATGGGAAGAGGATAAGATTTGGAACAGTTCTCAATGGATTTTCTTAACTTTTAGCTTGGTTCCACTACATAGACAATGTTTTAATCTTTTGGAAGGAAACTGAAGAATTTTTTCAAACATTCTGCACCTTTCTTAAAAACAATGAGCTTAACATTCAGTTCACATTCAATATCAGCAAAATTAATGTAATTTTTTTGGGCTGTCCATATACATTGAAAATTGTTCCATCCAAACCAAATGCTATAGAAAACCTACAGACATCAACAGCTATATTGACAGAGACAGAGTGAACATTTAAAATGTTAGCTAGATAGGGACCCCAAAAGCCAATTTATGAGAATCAAGAGGAACTGCAGAAAACAGAACATCCATGAAGAACAGACCCATGAAATGTGGAATAACTTCCTTGCCAGGGGATACGATAAAGCAGAAATTGATTCCATTAAAATAGAGGTTGATGAAATGTACAGGGAATCTTTACAAATTCCAAAAACCAAAAATGTACAAAATAACAAAGAATGGTCTTTCATCACCACTTTCGGCAGTCATCATACCAAGTTAGAGAAGATCTTCAGACAGCACTGGCACATTTTACATAAAGATCCGGTTTTATATAAAGCACTACCTGAGAAACACAGTTTCATCTATAGAAGGACAAATAAGTTGAAAAGCATTTAGTCAAGAGTGTGTTGGGTTGCAACAACACAAATCCAGTAAGGACCAGGGGATTCCATAGATGTGGTAGTTATTCAATGTGCCTCAATGTCCCCAACAAAATATCTAAAACAATGCATGTAAACATTAAAGAGAGACAATATGAGATTATTGATTTCATATCATGTCATACAACAAATGTTATATATGCATTCAAATGCACATATGCCCTTTTCTACATTGGGTAGATGACCAGGTCCTTGAAAACTAAGATGGGGGAGCACCTAAGGAATATCAGGAAGGGACTAGAGACCAATTCACTATCGGATCACTTTAAAAAAGCACAAAATTCCTCCACTCAACACATTCTCTCTTTTTTTGGATTGGAACATATAAAAGCCACCTGGAGAGAAAGAGATGTCAAAACCAAACTGGTCAACGCAGAAATGAAGTTGATACACAAGCTTAAAACAGTTTCCCCAAAAGGCCTTAACAAAGACTTTGAACTCAAGTGGTTTTTAGATTGATGGATATTATAAATATCTCTTTAAACGACTGTATTTATTCTCCTTATTACTTATTATTGTTCCCTCAATTCTTATATATCCAGTTTTAATCATATCATATGTATTCTTAAAATATTCCAAACTTAGTTGTTGTTTGGCTTATATATATTACACACTTTTACAATGTTTTCTAATGTATTTTTTATTATTCCATGTAGATTTTTGCTACTGCTCTGGACCACTCAGCCAGAGCCGGCCCTAGGCATAAGCATTCTAGGCAAATGCCCAGGGCATCTGGAATGCCCTAGGGGCATCCTGCTTCCCAAACCTAGAGGCCAGCGACATAGTGACTGTGACGGCTACAAGCTACCACAAATGGGGCTAAGCTGTCATGCACAGAAGCTCATTTGGCTAAAAGTAAAATGGTCACTGGAGATCTGCTGTTCGTGCCCAGCCACAGCCACTCCTCCAATGGGCCTGCCATTGCGGAGCTTGTATGTCACACCTCTTTACTCTGCCTCCATTAGCTGCCCAGTGCCCACCAAGTCCAAGGACAGTCCAGGTACTGGAAAAGACAAGCAGGGGTGGCCCATGACTGCCTGGCCTTGATTTAAGAGTCTAAATAAGTAAGTCAGCTCTCAGCTGGGAGAGGAGTGCTGGATGACTGAGGGGTTTTGGTGCTGACTGTGCTTGAAAATGGATTGATAATGAGGCCAGCCTAGCCAGTGGTGCTGTGCTGGATGAGGGATGCTGTGCTGGGAAAGTGGTGCATAATGAGGCCAGGGTACCTTACTGGATGAGAGGTATTGTGCTGGGAGAGTGGTGCATAATGAGACCAGGGGTGCTGTGTTGGATGAGGGATGCTGTGCTGGGAAAGGGGTGCATAAAGAAGCCAAGAGTGCTGTGCTGGATGAGGGGTGCTGTTTTGGGAGAAGGGTGCTGGATGAGGGGTGCTATGCATGCATATAAATTATAAGATTGGTGGTGGAATTATCTGCTAGGGGGCACCAGACAAAATCTTGCCTAGGGCACCAAATTGGTTAGAGCCAGCTCTGCACTCAGCATTCTGGTGATTTATCTAATAGGAACTGTATATGACAGCCTGAATACCAGCCGGTCTAGACATCGATTGCACTAGGACCAGTGTGTTCCAATGACATCACATCTGGCACCTACAAACGTCACTTCAGAGATTTGATTTATTCCCAGCAATTCAGTTATCTAGGAACTTAAGATGGAAGTCTTCCCCTTATCCCCCACATTGCTGATGAGAGAAGCCACTTACACATACAGGAGGAAAACTACAGCATTGAGAACCATGATGTGAACCAAAAGCCCGCTCAGAGAGTAGCATGGATAATAAAGAAGAGTGTCTGCTCGAAATGCAGTGGCACTATCACATGCTACTCTCTAAAAGACAAGGAATACTAAGGAAAACTGCTAGTGAGGCGCGCAGGGTGATATCTGGAATCACCCTGCTTGCAGACCACACCCCCATTTGCTGGGTATCTGGTACGAGAGCCATTTTGGCTGCATGTTACTTCTCTGTGTTATTTTTGAAGTTGTTATTTACACATATTTGAGCATATTTGCACTTTATAATCATTAGTTGCACAGTGACCAGAACCTACCTATTTATTTTTTATTTGTTTTATTGAATCATTTCTTGTTCTTTTGCTCCCTACCAGAACTCATTTTACTTGTGTTTTTAATCTATACTTAAATTGTTTATGTGACCATTTTTGGATTTATTTTCAATAAACTGTTATATTTTATCTCAATGGGATAACACTATGTTTGCCCTTTGATTAACAACTGAGAGAAAATCAGGCTTCAAGGAAAGTATTTCTACCACTTAATTTTACTTATTTATCTGATTAGCGCCAGGGTTTGTATCTACCGCATGCGCTACTATGTTATTTCACATTGGGTCTTTAGGGTGGCCCAGGTTTGTGATACTCTAGGCTGATTTTTTCATTACCAGTCCATTTGCACCCCATGCTTTATATATTATCATTACTTGAAGAAAATGCTCAATCTAAGTTATATCATAGAACTGCAGGAATACAAATACAGATAATGCAGTTAAAATGAACATATCCTGCATCATTGAATGCCTCTATATAAGAATATTTGTAACTTGTAAGATGCAGAACAAAAATGCAATCAAAAAGTTTATGTGCCTAGGGCCTTTCTTTTCTGTCATGTTGTGTTTTTTTTAATTACCTGTAGGTATACAGGTAATATATCTGGTTTTACTTCCACTTTCCATGTACATATTGTACTAAGTTAATTATCACATAGATGACTGAGAAAGTCTCCAATCATAATAAGAAGTTCAGGATCATCAGCACCTTAGGAGATTTTGATAGTGGAAGCAACAGGGTTCCCAACAACACAGAGTAGTGAATTTAGATTCATGTAACCTTGATGAAGAAAGATTATGAAGTCAGTCACACCTCTCTATGAATTGAAAATGATATATCATGCTTGTTTATTTTAGTTTTGGCTGTATAAGAGGTCTCACATAAATTTTCATAATGTATTACATGATTACAATTCAAGACTTCATAACATGTTGAATTTGATTAAGTTTTTCTATTTCAACCTCACTATGGGGATTATGCAGAGTTTAACTTGTGCTCATGGTCATAGCATATATTGTAATGTATTTGCACTGTACATGCTCAGAAATGTGTGCAGATAATGCAAATACATGCATTTAGCTTGCATCTACACTTACAACTGAAGAGGTGAAACAGGTTGTCACAGAGCATTCTCACATAGGCAAAATTCATGGCCATGATTCACATAAATGCCGACCATGCAGACTTGGACATAAATTAACATACTCTGGTAGTTGGCTGCCACATTTTGCTGCTCTTGGTCCACATTTAAAAAAGTTTTTAAGTTTGTTTGGCCCAAGTGTGAGACACCACATCCTGAGACCCCTATGTATGAAGGTTTTGCCCACAGCCAATTCTGGTTGACTACACCATTCATTAGTGTTGCTACCATTTTTCCTGGATTTGCACACCTGATGAAATCTGTGAGAAGGATGAAACACATAGGATTGGGTGCCACTTATAACATCCATGTTTATGTTTAGCCTTGGAATACAAAAATCAAAAGGGATAATCTCTATACCTTCATATTGGCATTATCAATGGCACATCTCTTTATACATTTGATGTAAGCAATTGCTTTTTATACTAAGTTTTAACATTTAATCAAGAATAAAATTATACTAATGTACTAATAATTGCCCATTGGCTGCATTGTTGGGTGATTTATTTGGTGAGAGGGTTATTCACAGAACCAAATGGACATCTCACACATATAAGAACCTTGGTGGCCAAATCAGAAGAATTCTTCAATGCTAATATCTGTCAGCTGAAAGATTTCAGTGGTATCTCCATTGTGAATTTTGTATTGGTATTAAACTGTACAGAACATTCCATTTGTTAGTGCCCTCTAAGTATTGTGTTTGGATATCTTTATGGCTGTGTCCTACTAACAGGGGACTCTCTTAGAGGTGCTGCTGAATTGACTGGCACAACAAATTGGCCCTCCATCCTTTTGTATAAATTAAGATATGCCTGTTTTGAGGCATATATTTTGCCATTAGTATTGGGCAGATACAAGTGCATGTAAAAGATGATGATTATGATGATGATGATGATAATGACTAGTAGCAAACCAAGTGCAAAAACAGATACAACTCTTCAGGGAAATATACACATTTTTTCTGGGCACACTTGTTTTGAGTAATATATGTCTGATTCACTTCTAACTGTGCATCAGGCCCAATATATGTATAAATATAATGAAATGCTTCCTGAACACTCACCACCTATAAACGCCATCTGAAATTCCTGCAACCATGGCAAGGCATGTCAGGAAAGGATTAGGCAAATCGGGATTTCCTATGCAAATTTGTATGATTAGATCAAGTACTATTAAATCACTCCTACAAGTAATCTACTGCTCCAGAATGCTGAAGGTAAAATTATCGTCTTTCCGATTTACATATATGCACTTTCCATAAATATATTGTATAAAAATACCTTAAGCAAAAAAACAGTACTACTTTTTACCCTGCCACAGTCCCAGTACACCAAAACTATGTCATATATTCTTGACTATGTTTACAAATGTACACACTAGACCAAGTAAGAAAAGTCCAATTTCTGTCCACCAACCTCAAAGATTTATACAGACAGATGCTTTGCATTCATAAGCAGTCACTATATACCTATAAGGGGGAAAAAAGGCTAATAAAATAAAAATGTATATCTTTGTTTCTGAATCATGCAACATACCTAGCATAATGTTTACTGTACATACTTTTTATAAATGTAACTGGGAAAACAAGCCACTGAAACCACACAAAAACTTTTAGAATAATTGTAGAAGTCTATTTCTTAATGTGTTTAATCCATTTTCTCAGAAAAATGTATTAAAGTAAATAAAATAATAATATTTTTGATCCACTATGCTACCTAGATGAAGCTCTGTCAGCTCCCATAAAAATACAATATGATTTGAACTTTATTATTAATGAAACTGATGACTTCCAAACAATAAAATATATTTTTTTATTAAAGGCACAAAACCCCTGATTAATCATTAGTTTCAATTACTGATATGGTACAATATGGTAATTAGAATTGCCTACATTTGCACTTAAATGATATATATATTTTTTAAAACAAACTAAAACATATTAAGCTGAACATAGTAACAATTAAATCTTCATTTTTTGCATTTAATGTATTTTTAGGGTCTTTTTTATATATTTTTAAATGTCAATTTCTGTTTAAACCAGTAAGAAAAAAAATACAAAAATTAAATGATTTGGCCAAATATTGATAGAATTCAAACAATTGTTTTTTACAGATCCTTTCTTCAAGAAATAGTATTGACAGAATTTTTATCTGTATTTTGTATATACTTAAGTGTTGGAAATCTGCCAATGTAGAATAGTGTGCTTTGTGTCTGAATGTCATAATTTTATTATATTTAATATGTTTTACATGATGTATTCATAATGCTGATTATAGATTTTATCATCACATCATAATTGTAAGAGTTTTATTTATAAATATAATTTATGCTGTAAAAATGATTGTTCATCTTCATGAAATAATCTTTTAATATATTTCATTCAAAAACTGAATAAACATTAATTTATGATCCATTTTCAGTTTTTCTATTTTTAACAGAATTTTAAAAAAAAAAAATTTGGAAAAAATATTGTGTAACTAAAACAGATGTGAAATATTATTACCTCTTTCAGTCAAATGTTTACAATTTTTTTATTATTCTTTAATGATATAACTTATTAATGTACATATAATTTACACAATTCATGATGTTCCCAATAAAAATACTTACTCAAATTTAGTATTTCTTACCTTATATAGGTTTGCATGACTGTCAAAGCATGGGGTTTGAGGGTTATTTGGAGTTAGGACAATTAAGTCATTTTTTCCTTGGACTGAATTTGAACATACTCTATATTGGGTTTGCTGGGAATACATCCAACTTCCTCCTGTATTGGAACAGATCTTGTAATTTTCTTTTAACTCATTGACCTCATCTCTGTATTTTTGCCATCTTAAAACAGTGAAAATAATTAAAGTAATGAGAAATATACTTGAGATTATGCAGATGGCAACCACCAAGTAGACATTTGCATCAGAGATGTCATCACTGTTACTTTTTGACTCATAATTATCAAACTTCATATCTTCTTCAGATTCCACCAAGGAGATGATGATTTGTGTCACTGCTGTCATAACTGGTTCTCCATGGTCCTGAGCCACAACCACTAATCTGTATTCTTCATTATCAGAATCTGTAAACTGACGTTTTAAACTGATTTCTCCAGTTTGTTGAGAAATGACAAATGGTGTTTTTCCTGATGGTTCTTTAAAATTGTAGGACATCCAAGCATTGTATCCAGAGTCTAAATCTACAGCTCTCACTTTAGTGACAAGATATCCAGGTTGGGCCGATTTTGCCGTTTTAATTGTGACTGTAGAATATAGTGGGGAAAATGTTGGTGCATTGTCATTAATGTCTTCAATGAAAATATTTAGAGTAAGATTAGAGCTGAGTGGATGCAGACCAGCATCAGTGGCTTTTATGTGACACTGGAAATAGTTAACTTGTTCATGATCAAAGGATACCAAAGCAAACACCTTCCCATTCTCTGGATTGATGGAGATATAGGATGATATGGGGATTCCATCAATGGTGCTGTCACTGATTGTGTATGTGATAAAGGAATTTTGGCTGCTATCAGGATCAGATGCTGATGCTGTGTAGACATGGGAACCTGGTGGGTTGTTTTCCCTGATAAAGATTATATCAACAGGCTGTAGAAATTGAGGGGCATTGTCATTTACATCACTTATATCAACTTTAAGAGTTTTTGAAACTGACAGAGGTGGTGATCCCTCATCTCTTGCCATAATAACAACTTCATATTGAGATTTTGCTTCTCGATCTAGTTGTCCATTCACAATCATGGAAAAATCCCCTGTAAATGCTGGATTTATTTTGAAGGGTGTATGTTCAGAAATATAACAAACAACTTTTCCATTTGAACCTGAATCTTTATCATGTACACTAATTATTGCAACTGTTGTTCCTTGTGGAGAGTCCTCTGGAACAGGAACTGATAGTGATGTCACTGTCATCTCAGGAGGATTGTCATTTACATCCACAACAGTCACTACAACTTTACAATGTCCAACCATCTGGAGGTCTCCATTATCAATTGCATCAACTTGAATTTTATACATATTTGTTGTTTCAAAGTCTATTTCATCTTTCACTTGGATTTCCCCAGTGTGCTTATCTAGACTGAAAATGTTTCTAATATTTTCTTTTACCATTTTGCTAAATTGATATAATATTTCCCCATTTTTGCCTTCATCCAAATCTGTTGCATTCAGCTTAATCACCAGTGTTCCTTTAACAACATTTTCAGTCACACTGCACTGATACAATGGTTGACTAAAAGTAGGGGCATTATCATTAAGATCTTCAACAATGATAACAATTTGTGTTGTGCCACTTAATCTTGGTTTACCTCCATCATAAACTGTAAGTGTGAGGTTGTGTATAGACTGTTTTTCTCTGTCTAGAGGTTTCTTAAGCACAAGTTCTAAGGATCTAATTTCATTCATATATTTTTCAAAATCCATTGCAAAATAATCACTTGCACTGATCTCATAATTTGTCACAGAATTTGTTCCAAGATCTGCATCAACTGCTCCTTCTAATGGAAAATGAGATCCTGCTGGTCTGAGCTCTGATATCACTAAATTGTACACTGTGGAGGAGAATGCCGGGCTATTGTCATTTATGTCTTCTATTTCTACATCAACACGATACATCTGCACAGGCTTATCTACAATAACCTGCAGAGGAATAATACAGAAGGGTGTATTTGGACACAGCAGTTCTCTATCTATTGTCTCTTTAACAAACAAGATCCCATTCTGCAGATTAACCTGGAAATATTCCTTCTCATCTCTAGAGACAATACGTAACATTCTGGAATTAATCTCACCTATCTCCAGTCCAAGATCCTGAGCAATTCTTCCGACAAAGGTGCCGTGTTTGGATTCCTCTGGAATGATATAATGCAGCTGACTCAGGACCACATCCCAGGACATTTGTAGCAATAAGAAATGGACCAAATGTCTCTTTGCCTGATAATCCTGTTTTAGACTGGACATTTCTTGATCTATATGATGCTGAAGGTGATAATTTTTCTAGTAAATAAGGCATACACTCTTTCTGAAGGTTCACAGCATGGAAAAAAATGATATCATGGCCGACATCCCTACAGCAAGATGCTCAGTGACCAAAAATGAGAAAATATATTTCTTCTAATCCTTAATGCTATAGCTTGGTGTGGAGTGTCATCTAGTGTCTGATTTTGATATTGCAACTAGAATATTTCTATCGTAAGTACAAATATTTAAAATTGTGCTTTCTTTGTTAAAATGCAACATTCTAAACTTATAGTAAATAATTAAATATGATTAAGAATTAACAAAATATTTATATGTTGCTTTCAGTAGTTTAATATTTTTATTTCAGTTATATGTATGATTAAACATGGTTTCATTTTGAAATTCATATATGTATTTGAAAAAGCAAGGAAAAGTTGAATGCTTTTCTTTGATAGACTTTTATGAAAGGCGCTTCTTCATAGTACTACAAACAATGAATGAAATTGAATAGCATTGCAGCAATTGTGATAGTTTATTGAAATTTGATATTGTTACACTGATGCTGGGTACAAGCCAGTTCAAATGGAGAGCAAACTTCTTGAACTAAAAATGGCCATCCAACCTAATATAATATCAGTTACAGAGGTACTGATAAAATATAGATTTAAAATGAGTGTTGCACCACTATGTGCATCTGCTACTGTCTATGTTGACTATTGAGTCTTCCGAAGTCTGGAATTGTGTAGGAGAGATTCATTAGTCTTTTACAAGAAAGTCAATGAGGAAAATTTTGCTTATAGCATTGGTCCCCAAAATTCCATAAATGTGTGATTGGAGTTGAATCTGGTAACTAAGTAGTCCAGTATATTGATAACAGTACCATGCTGATCACTGGATGGAACACCCCACCACCATCGTGAAACAAATGCTGCCCATTTCATGAAATCAATCACTTGGTACATTTAAGTAAATATTATTATTGATATTACCTTCTAAAGACATGAGGGAACCAAAAGAATATGTAACTGTAACTGTTGAAACAAGCACTCAGATCATTACAGATATATAGTTCCATTTAGACTGGTACTTTATTATTTGTCAAGAACATAAATCCTCTGACCATATAATTTTCTTCCACTGCTTACAGGTACATTTCCTGTGGTTTTTATCTCCTTAAATTTAAAAAATTGCATTGTCTTGTTTGATGATTGTCAATCAACAATATTTCCCTTCTCTGTAGAGTTCTCAAACTATTTTTGTTTAAACTGAATTCTCTGCTACAGCTTTTCCTTGATTACCATTTGCCTTACCAAAAGGTCAACATGCTTTAGTAAGACCCCAAGCTGGCAATGCTGTATTGAAATGACTCTGCAACAGTGAACAACAATTCAGACAAAACTGAATAATGTTAGAATTTAATTAGGTAATAAAAACATACATATATATAACACTATAAAAATAAATATGAGAACAATCACACTTACTAATCAGGCCAAACAAATGCATAATATTGATGAAAAATTAAATGATAAAATAACTTTAATAAAATTCTTTTATGAAGCCAAAAAGTGTTTGTCCAAATTTATTACCAGACCAGCCATGGTCCTCACTGTTTAGTCCAACTGAACTCCTAAATAAAGGGAGACACACTTGTGTGTACAATGGCTATACAATGGCAGCTCAAATTAATTTAATCACCGCATTAACTTCAGATAGCCAGATGGATACAACCTGGTCTAGTTTTTGTTAGATGTAACTCCACATCAACTGTTAGGTGAAGCCAGGGTCAGACTGACCCACAGGGGTACAGGGGGTACAACCAGGCAGTGGAGATTACAGCTTCAGCTAAAAGTTGTATAGCTAGCTACATCTAACAAAAGTCAGTCCTGCTTGTTACATTTGGCTATTTAGATCATCTAGGGTAATTGCGTTAGTTGGGGCTGCCAATGTACATCCATTTTCCTTGCCAGTTCATCTTTTTAAACCTAGGAGTCCAGCCAAATTAAACAAGGGACACGGTTTGTCCAGTAATGTATCTGAACAAACACATTTTGGCTTCATAAAAGGTAGTTTAGTATAGTGATTTCAGGATTATTTTTTTTCATTAATATTATACAATATCTTGGTCTGTTTATCATATGAGTTTTTATTATATATATATATACTTGTTAGTGTTATATATACACTGATGGTTTTTTGAAGTAGGGGCATTCAGAAAACCTGCGCTGCTCCTACTGGGTCTGTATGCTGCTATCGGGAATGGAGTACTAAAAGCCCCCTAAGTACAAATAATCAACCAAAATAAATATTAATACTCCCTAGCGCTAAATAATCCCGATAATCATCAGATTATATAAGAATCTTTATTTAAGTGACTTCAACCAAATAAAAATGAAATGGCATATAACATATAAAAACATACATAAAACAGTAGATATAATAATCATATAAAATTCTACTAATATGAACAGTCCTGCACAGAGTATGGCAAATGCCCGTTTGATGTGAGGGCAGAATAACAGTGTCACTTGTAACTGATACTGGCACGCTATTGATATTTCAAATGGCCTGTGCTGGTATTCCAAATGCCCATCTGCTATGAAGGCAGAATAACAGTGTCACTTTTAATTGCTGCTGGCACGCCGTTTAATATGACAAAGTTGAGTCGTTATTTCTCCAGCTAATCGAAGACTTACCTATATTAGAGTGTCATGCAAATATGGGCTCTTCTATATCAATCATTATCTTATCTGTTTAAAACATCAGCTAATGAAAGGCTTTGATCTTCAAAGATGATGAAACATGATAAAACAGTAGAGTGCTATAAATTGAACCAAAAAATGTAGATAGATTATCTAATTTGTTATCAAAGGGACTCTTTCAGCAACTTTGCAATATGGTATCAAAAAACTTCTGGGGCCGCATGATCCAACTCTGTGTATTTTAAGGTGCCTTTGTCATAGGGATCCCTGAAGATGAACAGGGTACAATCAGATCTAAATCTATAAACCTATGCTAATATCACAAACCAGGAATAATATGAACTTAGTAGGATACTTCCATCTTACAACCATAAGACAATCAGTTATGTACCTATAAACAGTTTGTTGAGGTTTAGAGAAAAGTTTCAGGATCAAATTTGAAGAAACAGCAAAATTGTAAGAAAGATTAAACAAGGATCAAAAACTGTACAAAATCTGTACACACACAGACCAAGAGGAGCTGGATAAATAGCTATCGAGTCTTAAAGGGCTGCACATACATTATTTAAAAAACAAAGTTTTAAAGGTTTTCTATGGACTAAATTCACCATTGTCCTGCTTCAAATTTGAAGGTCACAATGCAAGAGGAATCAAAAATCACTATCCCAGGATCCATACACAAACTGCATGCAAGCTCTATTTCAGGTATGCAGTCAAATTGTCGATGTTTGCAAGGTCAACAATTGGAAGGGGGTCAATGTAATGTGAACCTGGCATGCCGATATGTTACTAGTGATGTGCAGCATTGTAACCATGTTGGCTGTACAACTTTAAACAAGTGCTTTACCATCATGTATAAAGTAACAAAGATGCAACAGTTGCAATGCTTTCCATTACATTTGTAACATGGGTTCCACATAACGCTGCCCCCTTCTGATGGTTTACTCTGTGAACATCAACCATGCATATGATCCCCACAAGCAACCTATTCCATTCATCTAAAAGATAATGTGAATTTCAACACGAACATTAAACAGAAAACTTCTAAATCACTGCTTTGAGCTATACTGAACTACAACATGTACAGTATACATGTGTTATAATGGTAAATGTCAAGAAAAATCCAAAACAAATTGAAATCCTTCATAGGATCTAGCTCTAGGGGAGGGGGTTGAGTCCTCCTTCCGTCTCCCATTATTTGTGCTGCCATTAGCCATTTCTATACATGCCAATATTCAGCCATATGGAGGTGATTGGTGGTCATTGAGAGTCATAAATGTGTTTAAATATTAGATTCTATGAAATGATTCATAGTGGGAAATGTATATGGATCCAATAATGGTCAGAAGGGTCTAAAATATGTTCCAATTTTAAGAAAAAAAAAAAAATTAATTTTTAAGTCTTCATTTGTTAATCAATTACAGTGTAAGGATGACAAATGACAAAATCATTTATCTTACCTTGAATGAAGAGTTTAACATGGTTCCTTGTTGGTTTTCTGTACCTGGGGTTTGACAGTTATTTGGAGTGAAAACAATTAAGTCATTTTTGGGTTGAAGTGAGTTCGAACACACTCTGTATTGAGTTTGCTGAGAATACATCCAGCTACCGCCAGTATTTGAACAGATCTTGTAATTTTCCTTTAGTTCACTGACCTCATCTCTGTATTTTTGCCATCTTAAAACAGTGAAGATGATTAGAACAATAAGAAATATACTTGAGATTATGCAAATGGCTACAACTAAGTAAACATTTGCTTCAGAAAATTCATCATTGTGCTTTTTCGACTCATGATTGTAAAACTTTATTTCCTCTCCTGACTCATCCAAAGAAATGAGGATTTGTGCCACTGCTGTCATAACCGGTTCTCCATGGTCCTGAGCTACAACTATGAGACTGTATTCATCATTGTCTGAATCTGTAAATGATCGTTTCAAACTGATTTCTCCAGTTTGTTGAGAAATTACAAATGGTGTTTTTCCTGTCAGATCCTTGAGTTTATAAGACATCCAAGCATTGTATCCAGAATCTAGATCAACAGCTCTCACTTTGGTTATCAGGTGACCAGGTAGAACTGACTTTGATTTTTTAATCAACACTGTTGAGTAAAGTGGAGAAAATGTTGGTGCATTGTCATTAATATCATCAATAAATATATTTAGTGTCAGATTAGAGCTCAGTAATGGTAGCCCAGCATCAGTGGCTTTTATGTGACATTGGAAATATTTAACTTGTTCATGGTCAAATGATACTAAGGCAAATAACTTTCCATTCTCTGGATTCATCGATACATAAGAAGATATGGGGATCCCATCAATAATGTTTTCACTTATCGAAAATGTAATAAAGGAATTCTGACCAACATCTGGGTCAGATGCTGATGCTGTGTAGATATGAGAACCTGGTGGGTTGTTTTCTTTGATAAATATTGTGTCAACAAGCTGCTGGAAAAGTGGAGCATTGTCATTTACATCACTTATGTCAACTTTAAGAGTTTTTGAAACTGACAGTGCTGGAGAACCTTCATCTGTAGCAGTAATTATAACATCATAAACACCTTTCACTTCTCGATCCAGTGGTCCATTCACAATCAAAGAAAAATCCCCTGTAAATGCTGGATTTATTTTAAAGGGCATATGTTCTCTTATGTGACAATTAACTTTTCCATTTAATCCTGAATCCTGGTCATGTACACTTATGATTGCAACTGTTGTTCCTTTTGGCGAGTCTTCAGGAACAGGTACAGACAACGAAATTACAGTCAACTCAGGGGGATTATCATTGATGTCTATGACAGTCACTAGAACTTTGCAGTGTCCGACAAGCTGAAGATCCCCATTGTCAATGGCATCTATCTGGATTTCAAACATTTTAGCCATTTCAAAATCTACTTCTCCTTTTACTTTAATATCTCCTGTATATTTGTCTAAACTAAAAACCTTGTTCATGTCTTCCTTTGCTGTTTTACTGAATTCATATAATATTTCACCATTCTTACCCTGATCTAAATCTGTTGCATTCAACCTGATTACTAGTGTCCCTTTAGCAGCATTTTCAATCACACTGCTTTGGTAAAATGGCTGATCAAACATGGGGGCATTATCATTGAAATCTTCCACAGTGATGATAATCTGTTTTGTGCCACTTAACCTTGGTTTGCCTCCATCATAAGCTGTAAGTGTAAGATTGTGAATAGTCTGCTTTTCTCTATCCAGAGATTTCTTTAGTACAAGTTCTATTGATCTGATTTGGTTCATATACTTTTGAAAATCTAAAGCAAAATAATCACTTACACTGAGCTCATAATTTATTATAGAGTTTGTTCCCAGATCAGGATCAACTGCTCCCACTACATGGAAACGAGAGTCTGCAGGTAATACTTCTGATATCACTAGATTATTTACACTTGAGGAGAAAACTGGACTATTGTCATTTACATCTTCTATTTCAACATCTACACGATACATCTGAACAGGCTTATCTACAATAACCTGCATGGGTATAATGCAGAACTGTATGGCTGGACACAGCATTTCTCTGTCTATTGTCTCTTTAACAAACAAGATCCCATTCTGCAGATTAACCTGGAAATATTCCTTCTCATCTCTAGAGACAATACGTAACATTCTGGAATTTATCTCACCTATTTCCAGTCCAAGATCCTGAGCAATTCTTCCGACAAAGGTGCCATGTTTAGATTCCTCTGGGATGATATAATGCAGCTGACTAAGGACCACATCCCAAGACATTTGTAACAATAGTAAATGGACCAATCTGCTCCTCACTTGATAATCCTGCTTTAGATTGGTAATTTTTTAAATTCACTGAGCATGAAGATGATACTCTATCCAGTAAATAAGGCACTCACGCTGACTGAAGATCCAGGAAACATAAGAACAAAATCTATCATGGCTGATATTTCTACAGCAATGGTGAAATATATTAAGTCTTCACCTTGCTGCTATAAGTTGGTGGGGAGTGACACCTGCCTGATTTTAATGTTGCAACTGAAATGTAAGTACAGTAGGTCTAATTTAAACCATTTTCTGCTTTTGAAGTATACTATTGTAAATAAATTAGTATATATTTGAAATGATTACTTACTGCATCATCTATCATTTGTTTATTAACATGTTTTATTACACATACTGTGAAGAGAAGACATTCTTTTAAAATCAATGTTTTCTTTAAAGTATGTTATGTTCTAAAACAAATTATTAAAATGTGATGACCATCTAATTATCAATTTTGCAAATGTAATGAAAACTTTGCACATTTTAGTTGAAACTAGCTAAAATAACTAATTAAGAATTATGCTAAAAATACAGACACATTTGCAATGTATACTAGAATTGCACCATTAAAATCAATACATAATTAATATACTCTTGTAAATTTTCAAGACTGATCATCCAGAGGAAAGCATAGAGGTAGGATTAGTAAAATGAATTGTTTATCTTTCAAAGTTGTTTTATTTTGCAAAGATACCTTATCCATACTTGCCTACTCTCGCAGAATTGCCAAGAGTCTCCAAGAATTCGGGTGGCGCTCCCCGCCAACCAAAAAAGTGGCCAAGTCTCTTAGAGCCAGCTGTCACCTGCCTACACCTTTCCCACAGCAACCCATAGCCCTCACAATCACTCCCCCCCGCCAGCTGCTCACTTACCAAGCACAAGTGGGCGGTCTGGGAGGGCTGAATCATGTCATTGTAGCCCCACCCCCTGCTTTACAATGCCTGTGATCTCTTTGGTGGGCAGGGCACAATGACACAATCACACCACCACAGTCCCCGTACCTGCCAACCTATGGCCTTCCATGCCCCCTGCTGTGCCTGCATGTGCAGCCAGAAACAGAAAGTTGGCAAGTGTGAACTTGTCTTAAGATTTGGTCATGCTTGTAGGTAGGTATAATATAAATATGATTTTATTTATTGTACTAAACTGCACAAAAATATAATACACAACATACATTTCTTGGACCTAACTATTTTAATAGTTGGATGCAGATCAAAACAAACAGTAGCATTTGCACCAGATTTATTATATGTAACAAGTGTGTATACTTGTACTCAGGTTAATATAGCAGACATAACTAAAAAATGTGTTTTGACAGTGTTAGTAGTAAATGCTAAGGTCACAACACCCTATTTGTACAGTATACAACCTAATTATATAATGAAGAGTCATATACACAAAGTTTTTGTTATTTAAAAAAATACTAAATTTTCAATATAATTTTCTTATTATCACATGGAGCTGTCAATATGCAATTATCTAATTGAATAGTGCTGCTGATAGTCATACCCACAATTGTGTATTGATGAACCAGCCCCCCGTCACCCATAAGAGATCTTCTTTCTGCTGTCGCTTGCCTACCCAGGACTTATGTGTACACATTTTTGATTCACATGTGCAGTAGAGATTTGTGTATCTTAGACAAGAAAAACAAACATATGTCCAACTATAAATGAGTTACAATATCAACAAAACAATGTTGTTTATCAGTGTGTTATCAGTAAAATACATCAGCTAAAAATAGATGGCAACCCTTAAAATGTATATAGTCCTGTCCCTCATATTATGCCTTTTGAGTAGAAAGGTGTGAATATTTTTGCACAGACCATGATATGTAATTTGTTTGATAGATCAAATCATATTAAAGTTTCAAGACAATAATTCAAAGAAGATGTAACTATTTGGACAATTATTCAAATACATTACCTAAAAATAATATGGGGAGGGGCTAAAAGTCTAAAAAAAGTTTTTTTTACTTAGCACCAGTTTAAAATGCATCTTTGTGAGAGGTTTTCAAATCATACAAAGCCAAATGTTTAAAAACTGGCAGACAACAGAACGCAGTGTTGGTTTGGAGACCTGGGTTCCATACAACTAGTGCAATGTGTCAGGCCAAACCACACGGAAATCTACTGTATACAAAAAGTCACATATTGGATACGTTCTAATTGGAAAGCTCTGTATATATTTTGAGTATAAACCATATACAAAGGTGGCTGATTTACACCAAGCACCCATGGCCTAAGTATGTTTAAACACAAATCCTATGATATGTACAATTTTACATTTATCATATAGATGTAAACAGTGCAAATATGCCATAGTCATCATCATCAACAAGTAAACTTGAACCAGGATTATTGGACACACAAACATATTACTCATAAAAGGTGGACTACTGACAGCCGTGGCTGTGGATTCAGCATCTCCTCTCCCCTCTGCCAGTCTGATGAAAGCCTACCCACCATCTGCCGCCCACCACACAGGTGAGATGACAGTCTCAATGGGATGATACAACGTGAGTGCAGTGCTGTTATTGAAGGCTAACAGACCAGGGACTAAATACTGGACACTGCCATCCAGGTAAGCGGCTTTGAATACAATTACAGCTGGGTCACTTGGAGATTATACTGGAATAATTGTGCAGCCCTGCGGGTGAGAAACCATATATCTCATTGATTATTATCACAGACACTGCTGATATTTTCCTGCTGTCCCCAATTCACACTGTGCTGGATGAGAGCGGTGCGCTCTTTCTTAATTCCCAGAGACTTGAACATTAATGTAATAGATTAAGGAAGGAGACAGATACATTTATATGACTTAATATTATTGTTTATATTTCTGTAATTCATATGTGCAATATTCTTTTACTTGCTGGGATCTATGCAACATTGTATCTAATTTAGATCTTAATAAACTACATTGTTTTACTATTTTATTTTGAATGTCTAATGGATGCATTCTATGCACTTATTGACTGACAGAGCACAGTTCTTTATTCTCTAATTCTCAGGTTATAAATTGGTAGATTTTTAAACGGCAGGACCATAACTTGTCACCATTCCCTGCTTTGAAATTTTATATTTTTTGTCACATCCACTTAGAACAGATTCCTAAAGAAGGAAAATTTGGTTTGTTATGTGCAATTTAGGATTGACGGATTACACAATCATATAAATGAAAGTCCTAATTTAACAGTGTTTTACCATCATGCCTATATAAAAAAAAGTCAGTATCATTAAAATTAAATTTGGATGTAATGGTTACTATTGCAAATGGTTTAAACTACATTGTAGAACACAATTAACCAATGGATAAAAGATAAAGACAAAACCTAGGGAATTTAACGGTGGTCTAACTACAGTACATGTATCTTACAATTTGTGTCTGTGATGTTAATATATCTATAAACACTTCTAAATAATGTCTATATAATTGAGGAGTTTTGATTTAATCATTTCAGTGTTTATTAGGAAATTTTATGTATTTTAAGGAATAGACTACTGCAAATTATGACAGATATTAAAATGTTAGTGACCTACAGATGTCCACCTGTACAGGATCACAAAGCTACTCTAGGACATATACTGTAAACTATAAGGATATCATATATTAGAGGTGCATTGAGAAACTGATGAGAGATATTGAGAGACTGATGTTATTAGTATTTCATTTATTTAAGCTCAGAAGAACACATGGATATCATTGCGTACAATAAATAAAGTAATAAGCATTATTTGTTCAACTGGTTATCCCCATGATGGTAACAAGCACAATTATCATGAGGACCATTTATATCATAACAAATAGAAAGACACTGCTAGATAGCTGGTAAATGCAGCTAAATTGTGACACATTGAATTGGTTTCTAGCCCATAACAGCATATCTATAGCATCTAATATTTGTATTTAATGATGTTTTGTTATTTTATAACAATGTTTTGTTATTTTATTGGCTATAATTAAGCCTTTCTTGAACAAGTTATCAATTTCCGGAATGATAAATTTATTAGAATGATAAATAACTGTCCTTTTCCTTTAAAATTCCAACCCTATTGTACCCATTTGTTAAATTATTTCTGTACATATTTATATTAACTTGTATTTTACATTCTACCATAGGTAATCAGAATATAAATTTTATGTGCAATGCTTACTACTCTCAAAATGGCTTCATAGTATGTTATGAATATTTGCTTAAGATTCAATTATTTTAACAGGATGCGGTCATAATCCTGACTGTCAGGATGCTGGTGCTTAGAATGTCGGTGTCGGAATCCTGACACCAGTCAGAATCCTGGCACCAGCATCCCAATGGTAAGTAGCGAAATTAGGGGGAAGGTTAGAGTGTAGCCACTAAGGAGAAGGGTTAGGCTGCGTGGGGAGGGTTAAGTTTAGGCTGTGGGGGGAGGTTAGGTTTATGCACTGGGGCAGGGTTAGATTTAGGATGTGGAGAGGGATGGTTAGGGTACTTATTGACAGGTGTCGGTATACAAACCCTGTTGGGATACTGGCATCGATATTGTGACTGCTGGGATTCTGAGAACTGGCATCCCGAACCCAACCCAATATACTATTTGTAAATTGTTTATATTATATAAACAAATGATTATATGTGATGTCATTTATGTATTCAATCAAAATATAAAATATAAAAAATTTAATCTAAAACAAAATTTATTTCTCAATAGAAACTAATAAATAACATGAAAAAAGGGTTATCGCTCTACTGATATCTGCAAAATTTGTAATCACCATTATTCATTTAAAAAATATATTGCTGAAATAGATTCATATTTTTAGAACATTTGAAAATTGATTTAATAAATTTAGACAAAATGGGCTAGATCCAGAATTAGTAGAAGGTGCAATCTCAGTTTTGCATGAATGGACAAAGTCAACAATTTTATTGAACCATGTGAGCTGAATCAATATTAGAGAAATATTCTGATTAAATAAATTATTTCTTTGTTTTGAATTGCTCAATATATTTAAAAACATACACTGAAACCATTTTTCTTGTGCAAAACTGTTTTGTGCAATCTCACAAAAAGTGTACAAATCTGAAACATCATCTGTAGGTCTGCCTGAAGAGGTTAGAGTATATACTTTAGGTATGTAATTAGGACATTATAGCATTGTATCTCATTTTGAGATTAGGAAATAATGGTTATAGTGCATTATTTTAAGCAATAACTTCCACTTTGCAAATTGTATGTGTATAACACGCAAGCATATCAAAAATAAAGACATTTATTAATTTCATATGAATATAAAGTGACAGGAGAGCCTAAAATAAACTCACAATGTAAGAATTGGATAGTTCTATATATTGCAGTCCCACTAATACTATTATTGTCTTGCTACAATGTTTCCTTTATTTCAACATTATGGACAGTATTCCTTGGCTAAGCAGGTTCTAGATGACTTTAATCTCCTTGTTGGCCAAATGTTTATAATCTGGATCATGTGACACTATTGATATTTCATTTTCATTTTATTTCATGGACCAAAAGAACACAACTGAAAATAGTGCATGCTTACTTAAACTAAAGACTATTTTAATTTAAGAGCATGCATCAGATGCCTTCACCCCAGTATCACACCGAAATGTAAGGTCAATATTAACCTTCATTGTTCCTTCTCTAATATTTTTATAAGAAAATCATGAAGAAAAAAAATGCTACCTCTACAAAAGGCTGCACAACCACAATTAAAAACTGAATCTATAAAATATGCTACAAGTGTTCAACAATGAACACTGACTTTGACAGTGTTATTGTTCACTATGTATCAAGACTAAAGATGCCACAATTATGAATGATTGTCTTAATGTATCGCATCACACTGAAATCTGGAGGTCAGGTTGAAGCCAGAATGTTTAACAAAATTGAATATGAAGATTTTTTTCCCACCTTCTGAAAAGAAATAAAGTACAACAGAGTAGAATAACCCTGGTCCTGCCTAATCTCTGAAACAATGCACATTATAAAAACATATAGAAATATTTATGTTCTTGGTCAAAAATAATGCATACTGTACCTTAAAACATATTAAAAGTGAGACCAGATATGTACACTATATAAACAAAAGTTAGTGTATTTCTTGTACTTTTATAGAGTCCAGTGACTCACATACACTACCTGTCTAAAGTTTTAGAACACACATAATTTTCCAGTAATTTTTGAAATTTAAGAATGTCCAGTGAATAACTTGGAGTTGTACAAAGATAAGCAGTAAACTGCTAGTGGTTATAATAAAATATTTAGGTTAGCAAAAACTAAAAATTAAGTAAATTACAGAGTTCTAAAAAAGAAATTTTTCAGGGAACAAGTAATGGGTATAGAATATACAGCTGTTCTTCAGCAATGGAAAAAAGTGTGAATGGATAGACCATGAAGCACAACTAGTGGACTACAGAAGACTGGAAGTAGGTCTTATGAATGTATGGATCAAAATGTGAAATAATTTATTCATCACTCAGGGTTTTTTAAGCTATTAAGTGGCATGTTTAGGCCACTTTTCAACATGTTTAAGCCTAAAATGTAAAAGTGTAAAGATTTTAATAGCAAAACATCCCACATTTTTAATTTCAGGCTTAAACATGCCAGAAAGGATCACTTGCATATTAAATAGACCCCTGTGACACCAACTATCAAATACTGTATGGGGAAAGAAGCTCGATTGTCTATAACCTATAGCACAACACATTTCACAGTATTGGAGAAAACTTCCTGAAGGATATTTAATTTTCATTGTAAAAAGAATACCACAAGTGCATTTGGTGATTGCATCTACAAAATGTGGCTATTTTGATCAGTAAATAAAATTATATTCAATTTTGTTTAACAAAATAATTCTATGATTTTTATTATTTCCAATTGTTTATTTGTTCTTTGCTTTAATTTCACAGTACACTGAGAAATTTCAATAAAAAATTGAAAAATAGGGTGTTCCAATATTTTTGGCCAGCAGTGTACTGTATATATAAAATTAGGCAGCATAAGTATATACCGTAATATTTAGCATTATACATTTAGTGTTGGGCTCTTTAAGTAAATACTTATCAAGGTATACTGAGTGTTTATGTTCCTTCCATAGTCCTGTTGCTTTACAGTATTTGGGTGTTCAAATTTCCTTCCACAAACCAAATATATACAGTAGGTAGATTACATCGTTTTTTAAGATATGATGCATAAGGAAACACTTGCATCAGAAATTTTTCCACCATACCCATTGGATTCATCTACTCAGAGCCCACCAGGAAGATAATATTTTGTAACACAAAAGTCATGACCAGTTTTCCATGATCCTGATCCACTGCTATTGTTTGTACTCATCAATATAAAAAAAAATATGTAAATATACATTTTAAAGTGATTTTACCTGTTTTATTTGTTTTGTTTTTAGATACTTAATATAAGACCTCTAGTATTGTATCCAGAAACAAGAACCACTACTCCTGATTTAATTATATGGGCTAGGGTTAGTTCTGATAACCAGGTTTCCAGATTTTTCTACTTTGAAGTTTCATTTGTCACTGCAGAACTGTTGAGCATTGTCTTTAACATCCTTAATGAAAACATTCAATATAAGGTTTAAGTAGCCTTTATGTGACATTGCAAGAATGTAATTTAGTCAAACCCAAATTTCATATATATATATAGTTTCATATACTTTTTTATTTTTCACTCTAAATTTCTAAATTCCTATATAAGTTTCCAAAATTAGCATTCATGTAAATCGATAGCATTTAACTTGATAGCATTTACAGTAACTTGATAGATGTTATTTTTCTGTATTTTTGGTACTAAGTTATAATGATTTGGTTTCATCAAATTGTTTTAGAATGTAGTGTGAAATAATCATTCATATTGAGTTCAAATGTAGTAATACAATTTGATCATGATCATTTGCTTCTTTTATTGGGAAAGAAATGATGGTCAATTCTGATATCACTTGATTTTTACCATGGTGTGTTATCATTTATCACTTCTATTCCTACTTCTGCACAATACTTCTGGACATGCCTATCAACTATAATGGGCAGATAAATAATACAGGTTTGTATATTTGGACACTGTCTTTCACAGTCAATTGTCATTTTAACAAACACTACACATATTCATTCTCATGTCTAGATATACTGTAATACATAATTTTCTGGAACTTATTTGCACATATCTCCTGTCCTAAACCACAGGTTTGGCATCACAAAATCCTATGTCATTCAGGTAGCAGATCCTTTTGATACTTGTTTAAGTATTATCTAAGTGAGCTAGTAACCAATATTTGCTATATAAATGACGTCATTAAATTTGTTAATTAGGTATCACCTCATATTTTATTTCCAAACTTTTAGAAGTGACTATGTGGTTTCTTTGATAAATTACATTTGGTATACAATAAAATGTGACAAAGGATAAAGATGTATAAATAATAAATATCTAAAAAAATATAACATGTAAGTAATAATGCAACATATAATTTCTTTATTATCTAATGTTAGTGACTATTCGGTTTTCAGCATATGATACATATTTTATTTGTAAATAATGATGATTAAAAGATAATCTTTGATAAAGAATATATATTTATAAAAAATTATAAAGTGTAAAGATAAGAACAAATACAATGATAAACTTGATACATTTGAAAGTTTGTGGAATGTCTGAGAAAACTACTATAGAAAAGCAAAATTGTAAAATTAAATATGATATAAAATATTATTTTAATGGAAAATACAAGTAAGTAAAAACATTAACATTAAAATGAAAGATCAAAAGAATATCATATAATATTAAGATGCTGACATTTATCTAATAAGATGTTAGCAAAAAATTTGAATAAAAAGTTTTAAAAAGTTGATCTTTCTTTTTAGTAAAAATGAATGTGTTCTAGGAAAGCCTTTTATGTAACAAAGAAGTACTGTACAGTTTAAAGTGAATAGCATTGATACCTTACTTCCTATGCCATGAACAACATGTTAGGTACTGTTATTGTAAACTAATTGGCCTAAGAAAACCTGTCTTACAATATCTTTTTTTTTGTTATTGTTGTTTACCTTTATTAATGACACACTGGAAAAAAAATTAAAAGTATTGGCATAGAGATAAAGACTAACATATAAAAAGATCTAGAATGTCATAAAATGTTCATGGGCAATATAAGTAGATTGTCATAACTTGTATTGTTTTACTCTTTGTATTTTTTAGACCAAAACATGGATTTATTTCTTCATCACATGGAGTTACATTTTTAAGATATTTTTCCTGATCTGCAGCATTCAACATGAACTCTAAATGTCTTTAAGTTATCATCCACATTACACCCTACTACTGTATGTTTTTAATGTTATGCATATCTATTATTATATTGCTTTATTTGTGTTATGGTAACACATTATTATTGGAATTAATTCATAAACATATACTGTAAATTTAAAATATAATTATTAAATATGTTATGTACATTAAAGAGTACAATATTGTATTTTAATTTATCTTACCTTGTATGAAGAATTTAGCATAGCCCCTTGTTGGTTTGCATGCTCTTCATTTCCTGGAGATTGAGAGTTATTTGGAGTGAAGACAATTAAGTCATTCTTGGTTTGCATTGAATTTGAACACATTCGATATTGGGTTTGTTGGGAATACAACCAACTACCACCAGTGTTTGAGCAGATCTTGTAATTTTCCTTCAGTTCATCAACCTCATCTCTATATCTTTGCCATTTTAAAACAGTGAAGGCAATCAGTGTAATAAGAAAAATACTTGAAATGATGCAGATGGCAATAACCAAGTAAACATTTGTGTCTGAAAATCCATCATCATTTTGTTTGGACTCATTATTATTAAACTTAATTTCCTCTCCAGATTCCACCAAGGAGATAATAATTTGTGCAACTGCAGTCATGAAAGGTTCTCCATGGTCCTGAGCCACCACTTGCAACCTATATTCGTCATTATCTAACTCTGTAAGTGAACGTTTTAAACTGATTTCTCCAGTTTTTGGAGAAATAACAAATGGTGATTTGCCAGCAAGATCCTTAAAATTGTAAGACATTAAGGCATTGTATCCAGAATCTAGATCTACAGCACTCATTTTGATTACCAGATATCCTGGCTGAGCTGACTTTGGAGTTTTAAGTATCATTGCTGAATAAAGTGGAGCAAAGGTAGGTGCATTGTCATTAATGTCATCAATAAAAATATTTAATGTCAGATTAGAAGTGAGCGGGGGTAGTCCAGCATCTGTGGCTTTTATATGACATCTGAAATAACTAAAATGTTCATGGTCAAATGATATTAAAGCAAAGACCTTGCCATTCTCTGGATTGATGGAGATGTAAGAAGATATAGAGATCCCATCAATTGTGCCATCACTGATTGAGTATGTGATAAAAGAATTCTGTCCAATATCTGGGTCAGAGGCTGATGCTGTGTAGATATGAGAACCTGGTGGGTTGTTTTCCTTGATAAATATTGTGTCAACAGTCTGTTGGAATTGTGGGGCATTGTCATTTACATCACTTAGAACTATATTAAGAGTTTTTAAAACTGAAAGGGATGGTAAGCCTTCATCTTTTGCAGTTATGAAAACTTCATATTCATCTTGAATTTCTCGATCCAATGGTCCATGCACGGTCAAGGCAAAATCACCCATGAAAGCTGGATTTATCTTGAAAGGTGTATGTTTAGAAAGGTGGCAGTTTACTTTACCATTTAATCCTGAATCTTTATCATGAACACTGATAATAGCAACTGTTGTTCCTTGTGGTGAATCCTCTGGAACAGGAACTGAAAGTGATGTCACTGTCATCTCAGGAGGATTGTCATTTACATCTATAACAGTCACTAGAACTTTGCAGTGTCCAACCATTGAATGATCTCCATTATCAACAGCATCAACTTGAATTTCATACAAATTCAAATTTTCAAAGTCCACTTCACCTTTCACTGTAATTTCTCCTGTCTGTTTATCTAGGCTGAAGACTCTGCTCACTTCATCCATGCCCATGTTGCTAAATTCATAAAATATTTCCCCATTTTTTCCATCGTCCAAATCTGTAGCATGTAATTTAAACACTAAAGTTCCTTTAGCAGCATTTTCATCCACACTGCACTGGTAAAATGGCTGATCAAATGAAGGAGCATTATCATTAAGATCTTCCACATTAATTACTACTTGACTTGTACCACTTAATCTTGGTTTCCCTCCATCATACGCTGTAAGAGTGAGATTGTGAACTGACTGCTTTTCTCTGTCTAGGGATTTTTTCAACACAAGTTCTAAAGATCTGATTTGATTTAAATATTTTTGAAAATCCAATGCAAAATAATCACTTGCACTAAGCTCATAGTTTGTGACAGAATTTGTTCCAAGATCTGGATCAACAGCTCCCTTTAGTGGAAAATGTGATCCTGCTGGTCTTAGCTCTGAAATCACTAGATTGTACACACTGGAGGAGAATGCCGGGCTATTGTCATTTATGTCTTCTATTTCTACATCAACACGATACATCTGCACAGGCTTATCAACAATTATCTGCAGGGGAATAACACAGAAGTGTGTATTGGGACACAACATTTCTCTGTCTATTGTCTCTTTAACAAATAAGATCCCATTCTGCAGATTAACCTGGAAATATTCTTTCTCATCTCTAGAGACAATACGTAACATTCTGGAATTAATCTCACCTATGTCCAGTCCAAGGTCTTGAGCAATTCTTCCGA
Organism: Taudactylus pleione; assembly: GCA_031769625.1. Lineage (NCBI taxonomy): Eukaryota > Metazoa > Chordata > Amphibia > Anura > Myobatrachidae > Taudactylus > Taudactylus pleione. Next base: position 1,178,685 of record JAUIMM010000430.1, on the reverse strand, counting down.
CAAAGGTGCCGTGCTTGGATTCCTCAGGGATGATATAATGCAGCTGACTCAGGACCACATCCCAGGACATTTGCAGCAAGAAAAAAAGGACCAACGTTCCTGTTACTTGATAATTGTGCCTTTGATTGATCATTTCCTAAATTCACTGAGGATAAAATTGATAATTTTTCCAGTAAATAAGGCATTCACATTGTATGAAGATCCAGGAGACAGAAATGGAGTTCTATAATGGCCGATATCTCTTCAACAAGATGTTGAGCTGGTATAAATGTAGAAATAGATATCTTCACCAGCCTGCTGCTATAAGTGGGTGTAGAGTGACATCTAGTGCTTAATTATAATACTGCATCCTAATATGAACATCTAAAGTGTAAGTACAGTACATGTATTTAAAATCACCAGAGTATTTTCTTCTTTTAAAAAGTAATTTTTCTAAAGTGAAATGTAGAGATTTTATTGTGTTTATCTAACTTTTTGCATACTTTCATTTTAGTGATGTAAAAGAATTTGAAATTAAAAAAATGGAAATTATTATTTTTGTAAAGTAATGTCAATATTTCTATAAAAATGACATGTGTTGCAACATATCACAATAACAGGTGCAATATGACAAGATTGGCTCAATAACTATAATTACCTGATTCAACAAACATTAACACACTTCTGTGTTTCCTAATTTGTACAGTAAGTTATATTTTTTTTATAGATTTGTGTATTAAAAAACAATGTGGTAAAATCCATAACCTAAGTGAGACATCTTTAGCTAAATTTTAAATTACAATTTTGGTTTTATAATTAGTCACCATATAAATGTGTTATTGTATTCAAATCATGTATTTAGGTTATTTGTGAATTTAAATAAAGTTAAAATAAATGAGATAATAATATATTTTAATGTTTACAGAATCTCTCCACATGACAAGCTATAAATGTATAATAAAAAGTTGAAAAAATACATTGTCATTTTTTAGACTGTCAAAAGACATTTGCCAAGCCTTTTACCTGAAAACAGGCACGTAGTTTGGAAATAAATAATATTTTTGATTAAAAAATGTTTTCCAATGGATACCATCCTGCCGAAACATCTATTTCATAAAAGTTTTATTCATGTGTACATAATCTACACTATTTATTTTTTATTCTTTTTCATTTACTGAACAAATTATGTTACATTAGATGCTCTTCTGGCATTTGCGATGGGTTTATACAAAATGTACTTTGTCACTGTGCTATAAGCAATAATAAAAATAATAACAGATATATTTCCCTGTTTTAGATAAAGTAAAAACAATAACCTATAGCAGCTGCTATTAAGATATTATCATTCCACCTGTGATAACAGGAATCTGGGATCCTAATATAATTGTTGTCTGGTAACGAAAATATAATATATACAGTATAGTGCGTTTTAAGAAAATTTTATATTTCTATCACTGGGATAAAGAAAAACAACTTTTATATTGGCCAATCAATATAATTGTAATTTTATTCATCACATAAGAGGGACATTATTTAATCTATGTAGTGGATCCAATAGTGTTCTACAACTGCTGCTGCCATAAATCTAGAATACAGTACATTTGGTCTTACTTATATCCAAAATAATTGTTTTCAAGGGAAAACATGACAGAATCTGTGAGAAGCAATTCATTGCTTTCCAATAGTGAATTTACAATGACTATAAGTTTAATACCAGAATCATAATGGATGCAAGTATACAGTTATAGTACATACTGTATAAAAACTATCATGCATACTTAAATCTTCAAGATTTTGGGGAGTATCTATTGTAGATTGGATGAGTAATTCAAGAGTAATTCAAGAGTGCCTCAAAATCACATAACAGTAGACTGTATGAATGCTCAGAGTTGAGTGAGACTTGGAATATTCAGGTTTCCTTCACCTCCATGGTCTATAGACACTGTACTCCCTGTGCCCTTTCTAGTTCCACACCTGACCCGAAATGTGACCCCCACTGAAGTCTTTTGTATATCAAAACCAAAACAACTGTTTCTGAAGAATGGACTTAATGTACTACATTCTATTCAATCTTAAAAGAAAACTGCATATACGTATGTCATCTCAGACATAAATATGTCTACATTAAATAATCTAAGAAGAGAAAAAGAAGAGCACTTAAATCACAAATAAACATTACAATATTAGTTCATATCCAAATACACTGAAATATTATTGGCTTTGAGCAGATTTCCATGCATTAATTAGGACCTAAGCTGGTATGCATAGCATGTTCAGGTCTGCAAGTAGGGTTAGTTACATCTTTACATAAGTTATTAGAGTCTCTAAATAAGATATTTATATGTGTGTAGGTGCAAAAATACCACACCTCTCAGCACAAAATGTATAGCTTGAATATGTAAACCATATAACCACAATCTGCAGCTAGTTAGACCAGATATAGTAGAACATCCCCACAAAACAAAAGAGACTTTTTGATTTAAACTCAGCGCTGATGTAGGTGTAAGTTAAAATAGGCAAATTATATACAAACCAATTTTATAGCTCTTTCAAAGAATGGAGAGAAATGGCTTAAAATGAAAATAATTAAAAATATATAGAAACAAATAATAAAGACAATAACAAAATAAAAGTAATATAAAACAATAAAACAAAATAATAAGAGATAGCTCGCAATAATATTGCTATGAGTGCATCAGAACAATATGAATATTTAACCAGCATTTAAAATTCATAGGCAACACAATACATAATTATCATGTTGTTTAAAAGCAGGAGGTGTTACGCAGTGGCTAGGACAGTACAGCCAACTTGTTAGTGATGTTGTTAATAACAGTGATGTGCTGTGAGGTCAATGGCTGGGGAGGCACACATGTGTAAAAACACAATTTTTATATCAAAACTCTGGAGCATGACAGGGAGTATGAAAGGGCAGGTAGTATGACAGGGAAGCTCTGCCTCCCCTGCCTACCCTGACTGCACATCCCTGGTTAATAACTCTACATAGGACTGTATAAGAGGATCTTTTGTCTTTTATCCATATATCAATAGTATGAGTTACCACACAGAAAGGAGGATTAGTTACTCAACTGTATAAATTGTCATACTGTAGTAAGGTAAAGAAAGTCAAATTACAACTGGTGGTTTACTTTCTAATTTTCTTTTCTAGCATCTATAGTTGAGCTGTCCTTTTTATAGTAGCAAAGTATAGATTGTGTTATATATATATACAGACAAACCATGATGACCTACATAGCAAACAGTTAATGAAAAATACTGTTAATAACTCCTGGGAGAACAATCTATACAAAAAGCACTAATGATTCTCAAAGATAATTACAAGCTTAATCCACATAACTGTGCAATACCTAAATGCAAAAAAGAAAACACATAAACATCAGCACCTCAGTCCAAATGAATAAAAAAATTGTCAGTGAGTAAGCACTGATATGATCTCAAAACCCAGACTAGAAAAAGTTAGAAAAAGCCGGCAGATATATATATGTATATATAACAATCCCTCTGGCGGCACTCCGGATAAAAAACTTCAGACAAGCAAAGCTGTGTTTAGCTAAACACAGCTTTGCTTGTCTGAAGTTTTTTATCCGGAGTGCCGCCAGAGGGATTGTTATGTGACAGTGTGCTTGAGGACATCAGGCTCATTGAGGAGGGCATCCGGTGAAGTATACATTTGTACCATTGAGTGCCGGATCATGGTTGACTATATATATATATATATATATATATATATATATGGGTGTGGGCGTGTGTGTGTGTGTGTATCCTGAGCAAGAAAAACAAAAACAAAACAAAAATGTATATAAAAAAAACTAAGGGGATTAGTTGAAGCGGCTATAGTTTAAAGCTAAATTGAGACTTTTAGGAGAGAGTGTTTTCATCTTTATAATCCAAGCAGTTTCTACTAGTCATAGTTTATTGAATCTATCACACCTAATCGTAGTAGAAATATATTCTACTCCCATGATTTTTAGATTTTTAGAGTCTCAATTGTGTACTGATGGAAAGGGTCTTGAAATACTATATCAGTTCTGCCAACATACTGAAGCATGCATGTAAATTGGAGCACATATACACAATAGATAGATTTAAAGCTTCAAATTGTTTTATTGAAAAATAAAACTGTATGTGCTCGATATTATCTCTTTATTAGTCATGTGTTTACAAGTTTGACACACTGCAGTTATAACAAGCTTTGTTTTGTTTGTAATCCATAAATTGGATCCACCATTTGAAATCTTTTTCTTAATTCTCTAGGTGCCAAAATGTCTTTAAGATTAATATTCTTTGTGTAGATTACAAAAACTTTTCTTCAAAACACCTTACTAAGGATCCTGCTTGAAAATGTTAAAACAATTAGAAAAACATTTTTATTTAATTTAATCTGGAATTAAAAGTAGAAACAAATGGTCAAATTTATCAGAATTCACTCTGTATTTTTCATTAATAGATCTTGGGTAGAACAAATCATATCTAGTGTGTGACTGCTCTCTGTAAGAGATGATCCAGATAGCCCTACACATTTAACAGTACTATTTAAGATTGCTTAAATAAAAAAAAACAATTCTGCTTTTGTCTGCTAATATGATTATTGGTAATGTTGTATAGTCAGAGGTGGTGGCTAGTTTGTAAATATCTGTACAGTAATTATGTGAGTCCAAGTGTTTGGTATAATTGGAGAAAGCAACTCCAGCCTTGTGGATGGAAAAAATATGTCCAGAAAGTTAACTTTGTGAATATCAATAGAGTGAGTACATGTCAAATTATAAAAAATTATGTTTAAACAAGAAAAAAAATGTTTTTGTTAAATACAGCTCCCATTCCCAATAATAAATAATTATCAATAAAATTGCCAAAGAGCATCAGGTTATCTCTCTATGGTCCATTCCAGATGTAATCTGCTTCAAAGAGACATATACAGTATAGAAATTTGCAAAATGTGGCCCGAACCTTGCCCCATGACTGTCTTGATACAGTGTAGACTTGATTATTACAGTATATAATAATAATTGAATGTAATCACTTGTCAACCATCACACATACTATAAATGCACATCTAATTTAAAGTTTTAATAAACACACATTTATATTTTATTGTTGACCAGTTACTGTGCATCCTCTTCTACCTGCATACACTGAAAATGTGCAGACAGTTAGGTGTGCAATACTGCTGCCCGGTAATATTTAGATCTGTTTCTGTCAAGTAGATCAATGCACATTACATTCTAACACATTGGACTATATTTACAAAGCAGTGGCTTTTGTAAGCTGAAGCTTCTCAGCGGGTTTGAGGTAAAAATTTACAGCAGCACTAACACTAAGGGTAAAGTATGCCAGACTTTGCCCTTAATGTTAGTGCCACTTTAAATTTTCATCTCAAACCAACTGAGAAGCAGCGGCTTAAAAAAGGTGCTGCTCCATCAATATAGCCCATTCTGCTATATTCAAGCAACACTTCACTTTCCATTTCATATGGACACTAAAGGGAGACTATAGTGATGTACATAATGCAGTCTCAGCATCAGACCACCTACTACCATTAAGTACCAAGATATATATATATATATATATATATATATATATTATATACACACAATTTTAAATATAAAGCTTATTTTGGTAGAAAACAAGTGCTAAATTACATCCACAGTGTTACACAGGTATTGTAGAAGTAGTAGAAGTTTAAATAACATTTACTATTTGTATTATGTAGTTTAAAGTACCTAAGATAAATTTAGATACATGTATATTAATATGCTTCCAATACAAGGACTTATATAAAGATACAAAAAAAGATAAATTACAAATTGCAAACAACATAGAAACAACATTTTAAAAAGTGGTCTGTGAATAGGTTTAATTTTTAAATGCAAACAGAGAATAATGTAGTGCTACCAATAAAAAGTACATTGTTAAAACACACATATGAAAATATCTCCCAAAAAAAATAACTAACGACCATGTTACTAAAATAGAGTTTTCTACAATGTACTGTAGTAGTTCTGTCATTTTCTTTGTTGTTGTTTCACAAATAATTAAATATATACTTACAATTGTTAACTATATAATTACAATAAACTACAGTACCTTACCTTGTATGAAGAATTTTGCAAGAATGCTTGTTGGTTTGCATGATCTTCATTGCTTGTGGTCTGTGAGTTATTTGGAGTAAAGACTATTAAGTCATTCTTGTTCTGGAGTGAACTGGAACATACTCTATATTGGGTTTGTTGAGAATACATCCAACTTCCTCCAGTGTTGGAACAGATCTTGTAACTTTCCTTTAGTTCATTGACCTCATCTCTGTATTTTTGCCATTTTAAAACAGTGAAGGCAATTAGAGTGATAAGAAATATACTTGATATTATGCAAATGGCAACTACTAAATAAACATTTGTTTCAGAAAACTCTTCAATGTCCCCTCTGGAAGCAAGATTATCAAATTTAATTTCCTCTCCAGATTCCACCAAAGAGATGATAATTTGTGTCACTGCAGTCATTATTGGATCTCCATGGTCCTGAGCCACAACTAGTAGCTTGTACTCGTCATTATCAGACTCTGTAAATTGGCGTTTTAAACTAATTTCTCCAGTTTGTTGTGAAATAACAAATGGTATTTTTCCTGCTGAATCTTTAAAATTATAAGCCATCCAAGCATTGTATCCAGAATCTAGATCTACTGCTCTCACTTTAGCCACCAGGTGTCCAGGCTGGGCTGACTTTGGAGTTTTAACTGTCACTGCAGAATAAAGTTGGGGAAATGAAGGTGCATTATCATTTATATCATTAATGAATATATTTAATGTAAGGTTAGAACTAAGTGGTGGCAGACCGGCATCCAAGGCTCTAATGTGACACTGGAAAAATGCCACTTGTTCATGGTCAAACGACACTAAAGCAAATACCTTGCCATTCTCTGGATTGATTGAGATAAAGGAAGATATGGGAATCCCATCAATGGTGCTGTCACTTATTGAGTATGTTATAAAGGAATTCTGACCAACATCTGGGTCAGAGGCTGATGCAGTGTAGACATGGGAGCCCGGTGGGTTGTTTTCCTTGATAAAGATTGTATCAACAGGTTGCATAAATCGAGGGGCATTGTCATTCACATCACTTATATCAACTCTTACAGTTTTTGAAACTGACAGAGATGGATAACCTTCATCTTTAGCAGTAATGACAACTTCATATTCATCTTTCATTTCCCGATCTAGTGGCCCATTCACAGTCAAAGAGAAATCCCCCATAAATGCTGGATTTATCTTGAAAGGTGTATGTTCAGATATTTGGCAATTAACTTTACCATTTGACCCTGAATCCTTATCATGTATACTGATAATAGCAACTGTGGTTCCCTTTGGTGAATCTTCTGGAACAGGAACTGAAAGTGATGTCACTGTCATCTCAGGAGGATTGTCATTGACATCTACAACAGTCACTAGAAGTTTACAATGTCCAACCATTGGGTGATCACCTTTATCAACAGCATCAACTTGAATTTCATACATTTTAGTCTTTTCATAGTCAATTTCACCTTCCACTCTAATTTCGCCTGTTTGTTTATTAAGATTAAAAACTTTAATCACTTCTTGCATTGCCATGTTGCTAAATTCATATAATATTTCCCCATTTTTCCCATGATCCAAGTCTGTAGCATCTAACTTAAACACTAAAGTCCCTTTAGAAGCGTTTTCAGTTACACTGCACTGGTAAAATGGCTGATCAAACAAAGGGGTGTTATCATTAAAATCTTCCACAGTTATTAAAAGTAGAGTAGTACCACTTAATCTTGGCTTGCCTCCATCATAAGCGGTAAGTGTAAGATTGTGAACTGATTGCTTTTCTCTGTCTAGGGATTTTTTTAGCACAAGTTCTAATGATCTGATTTGGTTCATATATTTTTGGAAATCTAATGCAAAGTAGTCGCTTGTGCTAAGTTCATAATTCATAATAGCATTTGTTCCCAGATCAGGATCAACTGCTCCTTTTAGTGGGAATTGAGATCCTGCTGGTCTGACTTCTGAAATCACTAAGTTATACAATGCTGAAGAGAAAGCCGGGCTATTGTCATTTATGTCTTCTATTTCTACATCTATACGATACATCTGCACAGGCTTATCTACAATAACCTGCAGAGGAATAATACAAAAGGGTGTATCTGGACACAACAGTTCTCTGTCTATTGTCTCTTTAACAAACAAGATCCCATTCTGCAGATTAACCTGGAAATATTCCTTCTCATCTCTAGAGACAATACGTAACATTCTGGAATTAATCTCACCTATCTCCAGTCCAAGGTCCTGAGCAATTCTTCCCACAAAGGTGCCGTGTTTAGATTCCTCAGGGATGATATAATGCAGCTGACTCAGGACCACATCCCAGGACATTTGTAGCAATAGCAAATGGACCAACCTGCTCCTCAGCTGATAATCCTGATTCTGATTGTACATTTCTTAAATTCACTGAGGATGAAGGTGAAAATTCCACCAGTAAATAAGGCACTCACGCTGAAGATCCACAATAAGGAGAAAAAAATTCTGTGATGGCCGAATTTCCAACAGCAAGGCGATCAGTTGGTAAAAATGGAGAAATGTAGTTCCTCTTGATGCTATAAATTGGTGTGTAGTGTCATCTAGTGTCTGATTTTGATATTGCAACATGATCACGCAACAACTTTTTTAAGGTGCTTGTATGTTTTTTTCTTAATGTTTATGCAATTATTTTAATTATTTTCAATTGACAGTACATATAACTATCATTGGTAGAATCAAGTATAAAAACCTTATTTTATTTCAATAAAATGTTTGGTGATTACATTTAATAAATATAGCTTGCTACATTATGTGAATACCTTTTATGTATTATAGTAATAATAAGAAGGACAAATATAATACATGGTAAGTGAGTATCCATTTCTGCAGTATGTTAATTTCTATTTGTAGAACTTTTTACATAAACCTTTTTTTGCATTTTTAGATTATGTAACTGTATAAATTACCAAAATACTTAATATTACAGCATTTTTTTAAACAATAAATACATATTAACCACTTAACTGACAAACTCTTTCTCCAAAAACCGCTCTGAAATTGTCGGTTTATTTTATGATTGAATTAGGTCAGGAACAGCTTATTAAAACTTATCCAACATAATTTTGTAAAAAAAAAATGCTGTATACCATAAAAATGGCAATTTTTATGGTATATACTAGTACTGATGGCCATCGATAGAAACATCGATTGTGACCACAGCTGCCAATATTTCCTTAACATCGGTTTGGGGCTGCCATCTATATATGTGTGTGTATGTATATATATATATATATATATATATGTGTATATATATATATATATATATACACACATATATAGATATACGCATATCTATATACACACACTATATATATATATATATGTGTGTATGTGTATATATATATATATATATATACACACACTATATATATATATGTGTGTATGTGTATATATATATATATATACACACATATACATATATAGATATATGCATATATATATATATACACGCACTATATATATATATAATGGCCAGGGCTCTGATTTACACATGGGGGTGGGGCTTTCCACAATGGGGGAGAGGCTGCTGATAGCGGGGGTGGAGTGAGGGAAGGACAGCGCTGATAGCGCTACCTTCCCTGCCTGGTGTCTGCTGCTAGCTGGAGTTGGAGGGAGAGAAGGACAGCACTGTTAGCGCTGCCTTCTCTGCCCTGGCCGCCGGGCTGCGGCTAGCCAGCAAGGAGGGAGAGAAGGACAGTGCTATCAGTGCTGCCTTCTCTGCCCTGTCCTCACGGCAGCAACCGGGGGAGGGGGTGGGTGCGCCGGCCCACGGGGAGGGACAAAGTGTGCAGAGGGACCAGGAGGTCCCCTCTGTGATTGGTGGCTGCTAGAAAATGATTTTCCAGCAGCTGCCCACAGTGCTTTTCTGACTGGTCGTATCAGATACGACCATGTCAGGGAAAGCCCAGTCTGGTATGGTCGTATCTGATACGACCATGCCAGGCAAGTGGTTAATTAAATAAAGCATTGCCCTGTTATAGATTTTTAAAGAAATATACAAAATCGTTCCAGTGTTCATAAATAAAACAATTCTTCTTGTTTTTTTAAGTTTACTTTGGGCCCTGGTGTCAAGATCTTTTTTCAAACAAGTATCCAAAAAAGGCAAGCGTCTTTTTTATTATCATTTAAAAATTAAGATCCTAATATTATTCTGCAGCATTTCTTTACTGGCATTTACAACTAGATATATCCAAACAACTAAGTTTGGGGTATACAGCAAAATTCACACAGACAGGACCACTAAGACTAAAGTGGTACTAAGAGCAACTTGGTACACAGGGGTGTATCTAGAATGGATACAGGGTGTGTGGGAACACATGTACCCCTGGGTACAGGGATGCCCACACCCAGAGGTGTAGCTAGGAGCCATGGTGCCCAGAGCAAGGATATGTTGCGACACACCCCTCACCTGTACTCAATTGGGGGCGTGGCATGTGAATATTTTTATGGTGGAAAAAACATAACTAAATTAACAACAGTTAGGTGTTTAATGTGATTAAAACATTGAAACGTTGACTTAGTAATGCTGCCCTACCCTGGTATTATTGACTGGAGTTCCACACCTGCTGCCCTGTGTATATATATATATATATATATATATATATAATATGCATGCACCATATGGGCCTTGAAACATCATCTTATAACTTAATAAACACCATTGCTTGGACTTACTAAAGACCGGAGGAGTGCAGCCTGCTTCATTTGTGTGGGACTATATGACATGATATATATATATATATATATATGCATGCATACAATGCATATTTATATTTATGTGTATATATTTCTGTATATATATATATATATATATATACACAAGGAAAACATAATTTGCACTAAGGTCAATTCTAGCAGCACCTCAGAGCGAGACCCCTGTCAGCAGGAACCTAACAGAAACACAAATGAAAAGATGAACCCGAGGGCGCTAATCAACAATAAAAAACAATTTGTTAAGATAAATTGGTAAAACATACATATATATATATATATATATATATATATATATATATACATACATACATACACAACACAATTATATAGCAAGAGCTGTCTGCACGCACCTGTTTTCTTTCTTTTTTATTGTGGGCACCGACACCTCTCTCCGATCATGTGCAGCAGTACTTGGCAGCTCTGGGCTTAAGCTCCACCCCCATAATCAACTTCCACCTCCCGTTGCCATCATACTTAAGCCCTGCCTCCCGACGATGTCTCTGGAAAGGAAGGGATAGGGCTAGATAGATGGAGACTGGAAGTGACACTGCAAGGGAGCATGGCATCGCAGCAGGCATTCCATGTGCGGATCTACTGGAATTATAGGCTTAAATCAAGCCAGCAATCTCTCTCCTTCTCGGCGCCTGGAGCTCGCTCTCCACTGGAACCGCCCTCCCTACACCCCTGTCCACACCACACCACACACCCTGCACCCATATTTTTAATATTTACCTCTCTGGAGTCCCACGTTAGCAGTATCAGTGCATGCTAGTGCCCAGAGTCTACTGCTGTGGTGCTGTATTCAGTGCACTGCCGGCCACAGGAGAGAGAGAAGGGGACCCCAGACAGAGACTGCACATTGGCCCCCTCCTTTCTTAATATGCCCCTGTTGGTACATGTTTTAAAGTATCTCATTCTTTTGTACTTTATTAAATGCAAGTCATGTGCAAAGCCTTAAATATAAAGTTAAAGATGCCTTTTGTTATCAGCATATAGAAAAAAGATGTGTATGATTAAGATGAATAATATACATTCAATAATTGAAGTGTTGACACTTAACTACAGATGTCCACCATACAGTAGAAAATCTCTTAATCACTAAAGGCTGCATTGTTTAGGGAGTTGGTCCTCTCTAGCACTGCAAACAAGTAAGTACTATGTTGTTTTTTTATTTATTATATGGAGATTAAGGTCAAGAATTGCTCAGAATTGCTCAGTACTGTAGTTGAAATTAAGGTATACTAAACTTTTTAGCCTGTATCACATGCCAACATGGCACTGACCTAAAGATGTGGGATGAGCAACTTTTACATTTAAGAAAAATGCAGTGGAATGTTGGGTTAATGTTTATTAGTAATCATAGAACTCACCAGTGCCATAAATAAAGATTGATAACTGCAGTTAAAACCATATTGAGTAAACAAGTCCACCGGACACTGGGCCAAACTTTCTCTACAAATGTAGCAATCTGGCACTGCTAGAGCACATTACATGGCCAAATCCAGTGTGATACAGTACTTAGAATTAAAATACAGTAAAATTATGTGCAATTCAGAAAACAGTAAGTTTTATAAGACAGAAGACAATATTTTTTATTAAGAATATCTTATATTCCGAAAGCATTAGTAAAGGATATCAATTTATCTTCCCTTTGCTTAAGAATTTGATACTAATTACTACAGTACTGTGCCTCCACTGTGTGAGCCTACTCCATAATTAACATCTATTCTGAATTTTTCATGTGTGATGTTCAGAAAAACATTCTCTGACCATGCAAGAGTTAACAGCATGAAAAAGTTAGCTGGATGTGCCTAACAGTTGTTGAAGTCTCTTTAAGACATCTTTGACTTTACAACGATCATAGTCCTATAAAAAAGCAGATATAGAAGCCATGGCAGATTATAGCACAACATCCTTTTGAGGATTGTTATCCAGGTTGTCATTGAAAATAGCTACTTGATACATTTAGAAAAGAGTGTTAACTGATACAAACAAAGTACAAATTAATTAATTATATACAGCAGTGGTTCCCAAACTGTGTGCCGTGGCACCCTGGGGTGCCGCAGGCCACTTGCAGGGGTGCCTTAGCTTGGTGGTCCAGCACCAAATCAAATTATTTATTATCAATGTAATGTAAATCTATTGGACAAACAGAAGTGCAGTCCTGTTCCCCAACACATAACTGAACCTAAGGATTACAGGTAAGCACAATTTACTTAATCATTTTGTTTTCTGAATTTCTCATTAACAAACTTTTGGCCTAGGGGTACCTTGAAAACAATACTGATACTCAAGGGTGCCGTGATTCAAAAAAGTTTGGGAACCACTGATATACAGTATTACTCTTATAAGCAGCATGTGTAATACATTGTTTAACTTTATTCTACATTTGTAGAAATAAAAATAAGTGCAGTACATAAGTAAAGCAAACATATAATTGAATTTGAAAGATAACAAAAAATTACAATAGGAATATTAATAAATCAGTATATTATGACAAAAACCTTTTTCCTATCTACAGTATTTCTCTGCAATGGAAAGAAAATACATTGTAAGAGCATACAGTACATTTGTTTCATACAACTATAGTTAGACTGCTTTACAAATGTGTATTTTTGACAATTATATTGGCAGGCAAAAGTTATATTATTTTACCTTTAGAAATCAAAGAGGAATATTTTATGAAATTCATTTTGTTTAATTTAATTCTTCACTCACAATCCCTCCCCTTGTGCCTTCTATAGCACAACACTTAATTGCATTGTACATTCATGAGTCCAAATATTTAGCTTGATTTAATTATCCATTGAATTAAAAAAAACAGAAAGCAAGAAATAAAGTCATAAATATATAAATCATAATATAGTACAATATAATATTAAAGAACCTATTATTTCAAAGCAATGCAATTATACTTAAAATAATTTAGAAGTTCACAAATAAGATATGTCTGATGAATTTTTGCTCTTAGGAAGATTTTTATCAGAAGCATCATCAAGGTCACAATTGTTGCTGTAATATAACTTTGCATTATTTGAAAACTTGGTAAATTGTTTGCTCTATAACTTATAAATTTTAAACTTTCACTCCATTATCTGCCAGTGACCAGAACACAAATCTAGATTATACTGTAGCTTTGGTTCCCAATATCCCATTTACTGGCTGGTATATTAATATACAATACTTACCTGTCTTAAATAGACCTGTACTTTTTATTAATGATAGACTGTATTATTTACTTTATGTTGTTTTAATGTAATAATCCATTTTTTACATTTATTAGCAAGTTTAAGGGGTCAATCCTATTAGGTGCGAATTGCGAGTAGCGAGTTTGTTTCTTGAAACGCGCACACTTCGCAGTGAAGCGTGCTCCCAAGAATTCTCCAATCCAATTAAAAATGCCTATTCACACTATTCGCAGCGGAGGGGTGCGAATTGACTGCCAAATGACATTTGCAAAAAATGCATGAAAATGTGGGGAGACCATCCTGGACCCCCCAAAATGGATAATTTTGTTAGCAGGAGTCGGACCGTATAGAAGGCTATTTGTGGGCATTAGGAAGGTACTGTAGGTTTTTAAATGGTGTCAAATAGCTGATTTGTGGGGGGAGGTTTAAATGTAAGAAAATGATAAAAAAACACTTTTTTCGTTAAATCTCAAACGAATTAAAAGAAAAATGCAGAAAAAAGTAGGAAAAAGGGTGATTTTGGTGTACTTTGAGGGCACCTTGAAAAATTGAAAAAAAATTATAAAAACAATTATTTTTCAACTTAAAAATGATTGTAATTATCTTTGTGGTGCCTAAACTAACGAAAAAGTCGATTTTGGGGTAATTTGAGGACATTTTTTTTACCCCCAAAAAATGACATGTAATTATTGGACTGGTTAAGCTAATTGGAAACTTCCAAATGCCTAATTAGTCATTGGGGGGAGTGGGGTGAACGCATGTTAAGCGTGTCAAGGAGCTTTAGATGATATGCCACCAGGTTTATCTCTTGGAGAATCTGGAATGGCCCAATGAATCTAGGGGCAAACTTCATCGTAGGCACCCTCAGATGTTTGGTTGACAGCCAAACTCTGTGACCAGCCTATAGTAAAGGAACCTTCTTCCTTCTCCTGTCTGCAAACATCTTATACTGTGAAGATGCTTTGCACAGGTTCTTCGTCACCTCTCTCTAGATATTAAGGAACCACTTAACCATATCATGGATGACTGCAAATGATACCAAACCAAGGGCTGGCAATTCCGGTAACACAGGGTGTAACCCATACTGGATAAAGAATGGAGAATGGCCCGCTGTCTCATGAAACAAATTGTTGTGAGTGAATTTAGCCCATGGAAGTAAGGAAACCAATTGTCCTGATTGGCAGACACATACATTCAAATACATTTTTACAAATATTGATTCACCCGTACCATCTGCCCATTACTCTGTGGATGGTAGGCTGATGAAAAGCTCAAGTTTAACCCCAAAACATTTACACAGTGCCCTCCAAAATTTGGAGGTAAATTGCACCCACGATCTGACAAAATGGGTCTCATTCAGACCTGCTCGTAAGCGCCGATGCACTCGCAAGCAGGTCGATGCAGAGGCCCTACGCACGTGAGGCGGCTGCACTGCACGTGCGCAAGCCCCGGAGCGAGAGAGAAATTCTCTCGCTCCGGGGCTTACTACAAAAGGGGCGGCTGTCGATGGTGATCAACAGCTCACACTGTTTTGTAGGCGGGGCAGGGGGTGGCTTGCCAAATGGAGGCATTCCCGATGGAATGCCTGCCATTTGGGGGTGGCCCCACTGACATCAGTGGTGAGCTTCCGGCTCTAATAGAGCCAAAAGCTCTCTGGGGCTTGCGGCAGATGAGACCATGATAGTCACAATGGTCTTGACCATCATGACCATCAACCTGGTTGCTCGCTAAAGCTGTGGGTGCTCACCCACAGCCTAGCAAGCGGCCAGGAGGCCGGGCCAGAAAATAGATGCGGCTGCCCTCATTCAGAGCGAGTGCTCGCATTTTGCGAGCACCTCTGAATGAGGTCCAATGTCCTTGGGGAACCCATGGAACCTGGAATATTTCCCTTATAAAAGCTTCTGTTAGCTTTGGAGCTGAAGGTAGACCTTTGAGTGGAACAAAGTGGGCTACCTTGGAAAACATGTCCACTACTACCCAGATGGAAATAAACCCTTGACAAGGAGATAGATCTACCACAAAGTTAATTGAGATGTGGGTCCAAGGATGATCAATCACTGGTAGTGGAAGCACAGGCCCTGGTGGAGAGTATAGCAGAACTTTATGTTGAGCACAAGTGTGACAGTCTGCCATGAAGTCCTTGACATCCTGATGAACTGTTGACCACCAATAGCTCCTGAGGATTAGGTCTAAAGTTTTCCTCCTGCATGCATGACCACTGAAGCATGATAAATGAGCCCACTGAAGTAACTTAGACCAGAGCTCAGGTGCTATGAATGTTATTACTGGCAGAATCTTGACCTTGTTGGTGACAGTCATGAAGAAAATGAGGTTCAGAATGTGTTTGTCTGCCCTTACTTCCTCCACTTAATGATCAGGACAGAGCATCTGTGTTGATGTTTTTATTACCTGGCCACTAGGTAATCACCAAATTGAACCAATTGAAAAATAATGACCACCAGGATTGAGGGTAATTTAAGCAGTGGGCTGTTTTAAAGTATGTCAGGTTCTTATGGTTGGTATAAATTGTCAATGGAAATTTTGCTCTCTCTAACAAGTATTGCCACTACTGAGGGGCCAACTTGATGGCTGGTAGTTCTTTATCCCCGACAGCATATTTCCTCTCTGGCAAAGAGAAATTTTGGGAGAATACACAGGAATACCAGTTTCTCTCTTTATCCATCTGTGACAGCACTGCCCCAACACCAACCGTGGAGGCGTCCACCTCCAGGAAAAAAGGTTGACCTCAATTTGGTTGTCTCAGAATGGGTGCCGAAAGGAAGCACTGCTTTAGATGGACAAAAGCTTCCTCTGCCTCAGGAGGCCACACTCGAGTGTCTTGACCCTTTCTGGTAAGAGCAGTGAGGGGAGCTGCGATGGACGAGTAGTTTCTGATGAATTGGTGATAGAAGTTGCAAATACCCAGGAAATCTTGTATTGCTTTCAACCCGATTTGATGGGGCCAGATGACAATGGCGGTAAGGTTCCCTGAATCCATACAAAGACAAGAACCCAACATGATGTATCCAAGGGAGCATTCCTCAAACTTGCTGAAAAGCTGGTTGGCCCAGAGTTGTGACAGCACCTCACATACATGTTGGCGATGACTCGCTATATAATTAGAAAATAACAGGATGTTGTCCAGGTATACCAGGATGTACTTATAGTATATAACAGGTCCCAGAAGATATGATTCATGTACTTTTGGAAAGCAGCTGGGGCATTGTATAATCCAAAAGGCATGACTAAGTACTCGTAGAGACCATCACGAGTGTTAAAGGCCATCTTCCATTCATCCCCAGATTGGATTCTGATTAGATTGTAGGCCCATGAAGATCTAGTTTGGTGAAAATCTTTGCCACTTTTATCCGATCAAAGAGTTCCGAGATCAAAGTTAGGGGAAACCAGTCATTGATGGTAATGGTGTTCAGGCCTCGATAATCAATGCACGATCGCAAACCTCCATCTTTTTTCTTAAAGAAAAATAGGCCAGCTCCGGCAGAAGATTTAGACTACCTGATGAACCCACTTTCCAGATTCTCTTTAATGTATTCGAACACTGCCTGGGAAGCGAGAGGAGGCACTTTCCCAGGCAACAAATCTATAGTGCAATCCCGCTCCCTATGAGTGGGAAGCGTCTGAGCAGCCTTTTTACTGAATACATCCATGAAGGACTGGTATGGTGCTGGAAGCAGATCTTCTGCAGAGATGATTGAATTCCGAAATGCATGCTGTGGAGGTTTGACAGATGATAAACATGACCCATGGCATTGAGAACCCCATGACAGAATTTAAGCCAATCTTCTCAATCTAAAATGGGAGCATGCTTGCAAAGCCAAGGAAGACCCAGGATAACCGGACTCTCGACTGACAGGATTATATAGAACACTATCAACTCCCTGTGGAGAGTGCCCAATTGCTTGGTAACTTCTGCCATTCGAGAGTGGATGGTAGCCATGGGAAGTTTATTCCCATCCACTGCAAAGAGTGGTGTTTGTAGCAGTACACTAGAAATTCACAACTCCTGAACCTTCTTTGTGCTAATGAAGTTGCCATCGGTTGAATTTCCCAGGAACAGAGTCACATCGATGGAAAACTGGGAAGCAACATTGTCTTTTTCGGTGTGTTTAAATGTACCTAACCTGACCACCCCTCAATCAGTTAGGACTTCTCATTTCCAAGATGTTTTGAGTAGCCAGAGAGAAGAAGTCCTGGTTTGCCACAATACAAACAAAGCTTATTCTTGAACTTCCTTTCCCTCTCTGCAGCAGGAAGGCATTGGTGAGCTTGAAGATGAAGCTATGAGACTGTTCCTTCTCTCATACTCTCTCTCTGTGGTGAAGATCTACCCCTATACACAAGGAAATCAAATCATCAAAAGAAGTTGGCAATTACCTGGATGTGCATATATCCTTGATTTGCTCTGACAGCCCTTGCATAAATGCTGCAACCAAAGCTTCATTGTTCCACCCTAACTCCACGGTCAGGGTTCAAAACTGTACCACATACTGTACTGCAGATTGGTTGCCTTGCTTCAACTGCAGATAGCTGACCCTGTGGAGGATACTTGACTGGGCTCATGGAAGACACGCCAGGAAATCAGTACTATTATTAACCAGGGTGGTATTCCTTTCCCATAATGGAGAAGCCCAAGCCAATGTCTGACCAGATAGTAGTGAGATCACATAAGCCATTTTCATTCTTTTGGAAGGGAAATTTACTTCCTGGACCTCAAACTGAATCAAGCACTGGTTCAGGAATCCTTGACAGCCTTTGGGATCCTCATCCTACTTCAAGGGATTTGGAATCTCTAATGGTGCAGAAGCACCTGCAGCTTGTACAGTCACCATAGGAGGTGGAACTAGTTGTACCGGAGATGGCGGGCTGACACTGACATTGCATTAGCATTTGCAAACAATTCTTAATCTGAGCCTTGTCTTGTTCTTGTTTCTCAACTCTGGCAAGGAGGCTCTCAAGCAAGTCGCATGGTGACAGATAACCAGCAACATCCATGTTTGGCAAGAGTATTCTGTCTCAACTCTCATGTGGGTAATGGAAGCAAACCCGTATTTAGGATTGGCAAGACCTATTACTGAGGCATGGAGTCTAATGTTCTGGCGGTGTTCACCAGGGCACCCACAAGAAGGAATGGACTTGGCTGCATCTGACATGCAGGTCGCGGTCCTCAGATTAGGTTCCCCAATACAGTTGCTAGTGGGCTCTGGATGGAGCAGAGTACAATGAAGATGTACAGCATAGTCGACAGGTCAGGTCTGAACCAAATGGAGAAGACGGTACCAGGGAGCTGACGAATTCAGATCACGGACAAAGCCAAGGTAAGGAACAAGCACTGAAGTCACAACTGGAATTCTAGAGTAAGGTCTGGAGCCCATATTCTGCCACTGGAGTTCTCCCAGGGACCTCCTTACAGTATATAGGCAGAAATTTAATTTAGGCACCTCCTATGACATCACCAGGAGGCGTGTATGGCCCTTAAAAATCTTTACTAAGCAGCTTCGTGGCCCTATGGGAACCGCAGTCACAATCCTGAAACTTCCGGGGAAGGACTGCAGTGTGCCCCTGTTGGATGTAATAATGGCAAAGCTAAGTAACTACTTAGAGCAGCAGGCACCGAGGACCTCCCACCCACTGCCTCACAGACACAGCCTGACACCAGCACTGCCGGACCCAGTACATGGACACCAGAAGCTGGCATGCTGTGACACTTTGTTTTTGTACAATGTAATTTCATCTGTCAAATTCGTTCTGTATTTCATTTGTTTCCATATTCATTTTCAGCATTTTGGCAAAACAAATAATGCTATCCACCTTTTTTATTATGTTTTTTAGAATTGAACATGTACAGCTGGGTGACATAGATGATATCTCCATAAACAATCATCCACCTCAAGAAGTTTAGATAGATGAAAAACACAGGGCCTTGTGCTTTAGACTTTATACAGGGTACTCCCAAGTTTAACCAGATAAGCTGGTTTTATTCATTTTTGTTGTACACTGATTAGCATATGTTTTTTAAGTTGTGTATAATGAATCCTTTTTTATTTTAGACGTATTACACTATGTTTGCTGCTTCTATCTCATGGTATATGAAGGCATTGTAGATGTAATCCAATGGTGATTATGAGTACCCTTATGTCAAGATACACCTATTTTTCACTTGTATTTGATATGAACCTAGATGATTACATGTGTGCTCACTCATCATCTATTAGATCTTACGCCAGAAGTACAGCTGGTCTTTAAATAGAAGGAAAAGAGGAATTGGCCTAGTAGACTATATATATAACTTTGTACAAAAACATATTTTGCACTTATACATACTAAAGTATCTTTTTTTAGTATAAACAAAAATATAAAATAATCAATATATAAAATATAAAATTGCTCAAATGTCTGCAAACTTAAAAGGTCAATACAACCTTAACCACGTACATGGAAAGGTCGCATTTTTCCGACCACACCAGACAGTGCTTTATCTAATCTGCATGGGAAACTGCAGTTAGAGAATCTTCCTGCAGCTGCTGCTCTCAGTGGGACCTTCCAGTCTCTCTGCTTCCTTCACCCTCCCTCAGTGTCTGCTGTGCTGCCAATCACTGTTGATCAGTCAGCACAATATATATGCACTCCCGGACTTCAGAAATCAAAATTGTAGTTTACTGCATGCCTAGATATGCCGACGTTTCAAGGCCATATGCGACCCTTTTGTCAAGGCTGGCGTTGCACAAATATACAAATAACAGATAAAATATATATATTTGTATATTTGTGCAACGCCAGCCTTGACAAAAGGGTCGCATATGGCCCTGAAACATCGGCATATCTAGGCATGCAATAAACTACAATTTTGATTTCTCAAGTCCGGGAGTGCTGCTGTTTCTTCGCCTGTATATCCAAATTACTACAGAGGGCAACCCGGCAGAATTACTTTGCTACCTGAGTGCCAGTTCTACACAAGGACTACTATATATATATATATATATATATATATATATTACCCATTTGTACAAAGCTCCAAATCCAAAAGACATTGCTACATTGCTCATTCTTCTACTACCCTAGGAGAACTTTGAATTGCACTGATTATCATTTTGAAAAAAGTAAAAAGTAATTCTACTGAAATCACCCACCCAAATAAATAAATTACTTCTTCAATATACCTTCACCAAAGGACCTGGTTCTCATAAAAATGGTTGCTGTTACAGATAAAAATAGATAACATTTATTTCAATTATATTATCAATAAACCTCAGCCAGGGGACAAGGTTATTATAAAAAGGGTTGTTCCAGATAAAACTCATTTCTCAGGAGCCAGTGAAAAGTTTAGCTTAACCTTGAGCAAACCTGGTTCCCAATGCTTTGTCTTGTTTTTGAAGATAAAATGTAACTAAAAATATAATATAATAATTATATAACGTTGAATGTCCATTTAAATGTCAACTATTTTCCAGAAGCAATTTTGAAGCTCAATGCCCTACAGTATCAGATAAAGTATACAATGAAAAAACATAAACAAAATTTCTAATGCCTAGTGTAGAGCCTTTAAAATATTAGGGGACAAGAAATGATTCCAGAAATGATTAGTTTACCAAGCATATTTATTGGGCCCTTATGAAACTTTAGCATGAAATAAAATGTTTTAAACATGCATGTTTTTTTTGTTAATTTTAATAACGTTCACCTGCTTTGTATAGCTTCAGTATACTATGAAGTTGTAATATTACATTTAATGTAAAGAATATTAGAAATCTGCTAATTGGTTTTATAATTTGTCACTATATGAAAAAGGTTTTTCATTGATTACATTTATCCGGCATATTGTTACTTGTATTTGTTATATAATGAATATTTTAGTTGAAACTAATGGCAAAGACTGTATTACTAAAACAAGATCAGCGATTTTAAACAATCAATCAAAACAGACCAGACACTTCTCTGTAACCTAACTCATTCTCCACTGTTCTGATGAGGCAGGTATGAGTTCTGTGAAATGATGAAGTAGCAAAGAGAATGATCAACATAATGTCACCTATAAATCCCTTAGAAGTATTCAAGATGGTGACTGGTTTTTCATGTATATGCTGATGTACAATACATACATGTACAATACATCCCTTATTTTTGTGCAAAGTTTTCCTGTATAATTTTAATTTGAATAACAAAAAATACTATACCCTATATTTTTACATTTAATTTGAGCAAAATTTAATTATTTAATTTACTAAATTTTATTTTTTCTTTATATGAACTATTCAACTTATCCCTTGGGAGTGGGCCCACATAAATTTCACCTATAAGCAATGTTTATAAATGGTTTATACTGTTTCTAGTTTTCAGAATACTGATTTTTGTACCTTTGAACCATCACTATAATACAAAACAGAAGGTACTTTTTAAAGTTCAGCACCTACACCTGAAATAAGTGTTTTTATCACCATTTTTGTATTGTCAAATTTGCACAGTGCACTTTGCAGATATTATTTTTATTTTTTGGCTACCTTGGATCTGTCATTGGCCCTCTATTTTATTGTTTATCTTTTTGTCCTTCTGTGTTGTACTATATATCATATTGAATTAATCTGGATGCTCTATATGAGAGCTTCAGTCATCCAGGCTGTACTATAAATACAGGATTTTGGGGGAAAAGTAACAAACTTTCAATAGAGTGGTCAAGTGGAGAAGTTGGACATAGCAACCACTTGGTTTGTACAGTAGCTATAATTTATCAAGTACACTCTATGAAATTTTAAGCAGAAATGTGTCCTTTTCTCCACTCTTTAGAAAATGTTATACATTTCCCCCTTTATTACATCAATACTTTTCACAGTAATTTTGAAACTTGATAATCTCATAAATCTAATTTTATTTGCAGGCACAGGGGACTGCCATGGGAACCAGGTTCTCCCCTAGCTTGGCAAACTTATACATGGTAAGGTTTGAAGACCGCTATGTGTGGGGGAGTAAGTATGGGGCGAACATGGTTCTCTATGGTAGATTCATTGATGATTTGTTTTCATTTGTGATGGGGATAAACACTCTATCATGTCTTTGTTAAACACTTGAATCACAATATTTATGGTTTAAAATTCACCAGTACATATAGCACACTCAATAAACTTCTTGGATATCGCGCTCACAAAAAAATGATCAGATCACCACTGCCACCTATATCAAACCAGTTGATTGTGATAGATATCTTAATTATACCAATGGTCGCTACAAATCCTGGAAATATAATTTCTTTAAAGGTCAGTTCTTCCATCTTAGGAGGAACTGTTCTACACTAGAAATGTTTCAGTCACAATCAACTGATTTACTGTATGTAAGAAGTTTGTAGAACAAGGATACCCCCAATACTTACTAGATAAAGTACTTAAAGAAGTTACTAAGACAGACAGAAATTCACTTATGGTAGTTGGATCTGGGAATTCCAAACAGAAAAATAGACAAAAATAATACCAAATTTAAAAACAAATATTTTTTACCCAGTACAATTCTTCAATGTATGCTATTAAGAGAAAAATCTTGAAAGAAGTTACTAAGACAGACAGAAATTCACTCATGGTAGTTGGATCTGGGAATTCCAAACAGAAAAATAGACAAAAATAATACCAAATTTAAAAACAAATATTTTTTACCCAGTACAATTCTTCAATGTATGCTATTAAGAGAAAAATCTTGAAAGAAGTTACTAAGACAGACAGAAATTCACTCATGGTAGTTGGATCTGGGAATTCCAAACAGAAAAATAGACAAAAATAATACCAAATTTAAAAACAAATATTTTTTACCCAGTACAATTCTTCAATGTATGCTATTAAGAGAAAAATCTTGAAAAATTCAGCACTCTTGAGAGCTGATAAGGTTCTCAGCTCTGTCCTGCATGACCAGAATAAAGTTGTCTTCAGTAAGGACCCTAGTTTAAAAAATAAATTAGCTCCAAGTCTGTTTAAGTTACAGGATCCAAATATCTGTACCACCACATAGTTACCACCCAAACCCTATGGTTACTACAGGTGTGGAAGTACTAGATGATTATTTTGTAATTTTTGAACAATAGACCAATAGAACAACCAAAATAGCTTCTTTTTACAACAAGAAAATATTTATTATTAATAGTTTCATCAATTGTAAATCATCATATTTATGTCATCCAGTGTAGCTGTGGCCTTCAGTATGTAGGTAGGACTACACATCCCCTACATACTACTGTAGGTTTGCAGAACATAGATGCAATATACTTAATGGCATCAAGACACATAGCCTATCAAACCATGTTAATTGTTGTCAGGAGGGAAACATCAATGGTCTTTCAGTTTTAGCTTTAGAACATATTAAGAAAACACCAAGAGGAGGGGATTTGTTTCGATTACTATGTAGGATGGAAGCCTTCTGGACCTTCCAGTTAGATACATTGTTCCCCCATGGTTTGAACAATACCATGGAACGCAACCATGTTTAGGCATCCTGGTTTACGCATTGGTCCCCCACCCTGCCCCACCAGTCCAATGGTGACACCTTGGGTCCCATTGGCCACTGTTGGACTTGGCTGGGCAGGATGGTGGCTCAGGACATGCCTGGCCCATTTAAATCCTAAACCCCCCTTTCCCCCTTCTACAGGGCTTGTTAATTGCCACTATATTCATTGTTACTGTATAAGCCTCAATTAATGGTTTATCTGTCTTTCCTTCCTCTTTACATTTCTTCTCTCCGCTTTTTTCTCCACTAATTTATTATTATTTTTTTTTTTTACCTATTTATTTCATTTATTATATTTTTTCTGTTGTTCATCATATGTGCTCAATATACATTAAGACAACCAATCATTATAGGTTATGATATGAATTGCTTGCTAAGATTCTGACATATTGCTGAGGACATGTGTTCTATCAGGTGATTTGAATTTATTAATTGAATGCAGTCTATCTTGGATCAATTAGATTATTAGTACATTAGAATTTAATAAATTAATTTGACTATTAGCATCCATTATATATTGGTGTCCAACCACTTATATTAATTTATTTATTTATTTATTTTCCTATTTGTATGCATATAATATGTTCTTAATTGGAGAAATTACAAATAGCCATGTCTTATTAATTACTAATTACCTGTTAGTATAAATTACATCATCACACACAAACCATCTCTGATGAAACGGCCCCCTCTATTAGCTAAGACATGCATCACTTGTCAGTGTGACCTTAGACCAGGAAGTAGTTGAACAGCCAGAGACCACAGCCATGCAATCCCGACTATCGGCACACAGAAGCGGTAATCCAGCCTGTTACACTGAGTCTGGGACTCTTGAGTCGCCGCAGCACTGGGAGTTACTGGGAGCAGATTAGCCAGATGGCTACTTCCATGTACCGGGATGCCAGGAGACACCATTCCAGTACAGGTGATATATGGACTGACTGCTGTGGGCAGTTGATTTAGTCAGCTTTTTATATCTACAGCTGACTTTAATGTGGATCCATGCTTTCACTGCTGCAATAACCCTACTTGCTTAACCCTTCACTCTCCCATGCTGACTGCACTACTAACAACCTGTATACTTGGACAGACCTAATCATTTCATCACTGCATAACTATTTCATGTTTGGACTGATTTAACCATTGCACAATTGCAGAGCCATTTGGTCAGACTTTTTTCTGCTGAAAACATCTAAAGTGTTTCTGAGCCAATGTGCTTATTGGTCTAATACCGAGGTCTGAGGGCCTGATTCACTATGGATTGCAGCTGCCCTTGCATATGCACATATTGTGATCGCAAGCAGGACTACGATGGGAAAATAATTGATACACACCGACCATACGCAGTGCTTGTGATTCCATAGGCAGTTGCAATTGCAGCTGCAAATGCAATAGAATTGCAATCACAATCATGGCCGATTGCAATTGATCACAGGCCCTGTATAGCTAAGCATTTCCAATGGTTATTTGAAAGCAATCAATGTAATGTTACTATTGATTGCTTGTTGTCCACACCAAAATAAGGCTAATTGTACCTTTGATCTGGATAATTTAGAAATGTATAGGCTAATGACCTACATGGAAAGATCACAAAGGGTAATTTATTTCCCCATTAATCTAATTTGTTTGCAACAACAGATGTGTAATATACTGTATATATGTGTTTACACCATATGAATATATATATATATATAATATATATATATACATATAGCTGTTAAAACATAAAGCAAAGGGGGCGCTCCATAGTGAATAAAAGTTTTATTTATAAAACATGCAGTTAAAAACAACTTAAAAACAACGTGCTGGGGCATTCAATTTATTTGTTTATTTGTGTTTGATGCCTGTGTGTGTCCAAGCTTAAGCTCTAGAATGCTAAAGTGCAGTGTCTGCTGCATTTTAAAGACACTGCTTTACCAAATTCCTGCCTGTCTGAATCCTCATTTCTACACCCCATGTTTCAATTTATATATATATATATATATATATATATATATATATACATATTTACTCATGCAAGACCTTTTTTAAATTAAACTATTGTGATTATGACCTTTTATTTTTTGAAACACTTTTGTGCATAGCTGAATGCAGATTCACCATTAGAGAGAATATGCCCATGAGCAGGTCCCATTCTGCAACTGTGCAGAATGTGTCCTCCCTTGAAGCCTCTGCTTGATTGACAGGCAGAGGTTTTTTTTTTTTTTTTTACTGTGATGTTGCAGGCTGATGTTATTTCAAATGGGTGTGTGTCGGCCATTTTTTCCAACAGTGGCAAGGGCCGCAAGTGTGTCGACGAATGCACTTGCCTGGTTGATTAAGCTGCCCACTCTGAGTAAGTTGAGGCTTACTCAACTGGCTGGTGGCTTGACACCGTCCACCATCCCAACCAATGTTCACTATAGTAATCCCAGCCTATGACGTTTGGCCTAGCAAATACAGCAAGGGGTGTCAGACACCTCCTACAGCAGTTGCAGATTTTGAAATTTTAAATATAACTGCCTGTATAGCTTTTTTCAAATTATTTAGTATTGTTTTTATGTTACTGTGTATATTGTTAATAAATATTCTCTTTCAATCTGTAGTACAGTAACATACAATAATTACACAACACATAATTCAAACAAAAAATTATTTTTCAATACTGACAAAATTAAAAAAAAAATTAAAGGGCCCTAAGAATTCATCCCACACAATCACCCATGAGGCGTATGTACTGTACGTATAACAAATCATTCACAATGAAATAAGCGCGCCAATACAATGATGCTGCAGGAAATGCTTGGGTGGCCACTTACACCCTATTAACGTCAATATACACAGTACTTGCAGTTCCCACGCTCCTCTGGGATAGGTATCAAATTTTGAAAAGTTAATAAATGAGAAAGATTTTCCCAGGATGGATTCCTATAATGTTCCTTTTCACCGTCTTTCTTATATTCAAACGATTCAAATAGTAGATATGCCCAAGTTCCTCAAAAAAAATTTAAAAAGTAGTATATAGTGAAGTACAGTTTATTAAAACATAAAAACAACCATAAAACACATACAGGTAGCAGCGTACCAGATATTTTGGGGTGCAGGACAACTCACTCCCAGAATAGCATATACAGGGATATAAACAGTCACCTACCGGGATAGGTTTGTGTGGTCTCCCTGATGTCTATATTGCGGTGTTTCGTCCTCTGACCCCTACTCCTGGTGTTTTTCAATGCCGCTCCTCCCTCACCAATGCATTTCTGCTGATACAGAGCCTTTCTCAAGGTGTATGTATACCACCATATACTACTTCCTTAAATACCCTAAGGTGTTTTCCTATTGGTCATTCTCTCAAATGTCCTATTTTGCTTCCATAAGGACACAATAACCAATTACCAGTGGAGTAACTACTGCCCCTGCAGCCCCCGCGGTGGCTTGGAGGCGCTGGATAGCTTGGGGGCGACGGAGGCAGTAGTTACGCCACTCAGTGGAGGAACTCCTGTGACTCCCTCCATCTGCCTGGCGCCCGCTGAGTGTGTTACCAGCGGGTGCCTGGCTCCTATTGAAACCCCCGGTGGCAGCCGGAGGACGGAGCTCCCTCCAACTTGCGGTTACCACAGAGCACTATGGGAGTGACGTCATGACGTCACTCCCATAGTGCCGAGGAGAGGACGCCGGGGTTTTTTTTGTGTGTTTGTGTGCGCACGGGGGGGAGAGCAACTACTGGTTGCAACTACAGGGGGCTCTGTACTGGGGGCAACTACAGGGGGCTCACCACTGGGGGCAACCACAGGGGGCTCACTACTGGGGGCAACTACAAGGGGCAACTACAGGTGGCTCACTACAGGGGGGCAACTACTGGGCACAACTACATGGGGCACTACTAAAATGGGCACAACTACAGGGGGCACTACTAGAAGGGGCACAACTACAGGGAGCACTACTTGAAGGGGTACAACTACAAGGGGTACTGCATATGGGCACAATTACAGGGGGCCCTGCATAATGGGCACTACTACAGGGGGCATTGCATAAGGGGCACTATTAGAGGGTGGCATGTGTAAGGGGCATTGCTGTGTGGCATAATGTGTTGTAAGGGGCATTTCGGTGTGGCACACTGTTGTAAGTGGCATTACTTAGTGTGTCATAATGTGTAAGGCACGTTGCTGTATCATGTAACCACACACCTTAAACGTCGCTTTTGGGTGTGTTTGATCTTTGGGCGGGGGGGGAGTTGGGCGGGAGGGGGGCGCCTGAAACTTTTTTGGCATGGGGGAGCAAAATTTATAGTTACACCACTGCCAATTACAGTCCAACCATGTCTCACTTCTAGAATGTAATGCCCCTTCCTCCCAACCTGTACTGTATCATTGCCAACAAAGATAAGAAGAAAATAAATTTGCGGCATGCATTCCATTTGCTGGAATGCATGCCGATTCCGGTGGGCTTCCTGTTACACCAGTCGGAGGTGATGTGTACTGACATCATCTCCGCATATGCTAAGCCACCTCCATGATCATCAGCCATCCTGCGCATGCGTTCCACTCAATGGAGCGCACGCCGCTTCCGGTCACGATACCCAGAAGTGATGCTGCATCAGCTCCGCTATTCCGCTGGTACTTGTTTTACTCAGCTTCAAATCAAGTATGCGTTCCAACTAGTGGAATGCACAGAGCTTCCGGAATACCCTTTTCAATTTATCTTAACCCCTAATGTGCAAAATATCAATAAATATCTTAAAATAATTCCTAAAATACATCATAAAAAAGTGGGGTAAAAATCTGATATGATAAAAGATCATGTAAAATATACATACATTAGAAATACATTACAAAAACCATTTTAATTCAAACTCGACATTAAGCCCATTGGGTATTAGGGATCCCATTTTATGAATCCACTTCAATTCTGTCTGGGCCAAATTCTGATCTACCTTATTTTTCCGCCAATGTTTTTGGACTATTTAGATACCCATAACATATTTCAGGGATTTGCAACATTTATTATGACTTTCTAAAAAATGTTTAGATAATGAGTGATTTACAATGCCATTCTTAATGTTGCACAGGTGTTCAGCACACCTGTCTTTCAAAGATCTAGAAGTGCGGCCTATATATTGTAGGCCACATTCACACTCTATTAGATAAATACAGTTTTTTGTGTGGCATGTTATAAAGTCTTTAATGTCGTACGTAAGATTGGTATTCGTAGATTTAAAATTTACCACCTTACTTGCTTGTGTGTTATGACTCCTGCACATTAAACACATGCCACATCTATGAAAGCCTACTGTTTTTATTCATCCTGATTTTTTGGGAGGGATCGCACTTTTTACTAATTTATCCCTCAAATTATTAGCCTTCCTATATACAAACTGAGGTTTCATAGGGATAATGGTTTTTAATACAGGATCTCTATTCAGTAAATGCCAAATTTTCCTCACCACTCTTTCCACTTCTTTAGATTGTTTACTATATGTAGTTATAAAAGGTAAACTGATTTCTTCTTTGTTTATTACTTTTTTAGATTCTAGTAGGCTAGTTCTATCTATCTCCATTAGGTCCGTAATATATGTATTTAAACTAGGGATGTGCAGGCTCGGATAGGTTCGAGTTTGCACGTGGAGTTCGGATTTTTCCCTCCAAAAAAACGGAACTCAGAACGAGGCAAAACGTCATCTTACATGGACGAACATCATCATTCCTGGACAAAAGACCAGGAATGATGATGTTCGTCCATGTAAGATGACGTTTTGCCTCGTTCTGAGTTCCGTTTTTTTGGAGGGAAAAATCCGAACTCCACGTGCAAACTCGAACCTATCCGAGCCTGCACATCCCTAATTTAAACACTCTTCCTGGTATCCTTTAGACAAAAGTTTATTTTTGAGGTTACCGGCTTGTTCTTCAAACACTTTAACATCTGTACAGTTCTGACGAATCCTCCTCATTTGCCCTTTGGGTAAATTCTTTATCCATACTGAATGATGATTGCTTTTAGTGGATAGGTAAGCATTACTGTCAGTTGGTTTAAAATTAGTTTTAAGACTACCATTCTCTATGTAGAAAGTCAAGTCAAGGAAATTAATATTCACCTTACTAGTTTGGTATGTGAAATAAATATTAAAATCATTCACATTCAATTTATTACAGAAATCTTCTAATTCCGTTTGACTACATTCCCAGATAAAAATAATAACATTGATAAAACGGTACCAAATTTGAATATTTCTTAAAAAATCTTTATTCGTCCATATATTAAGATCCTCCCATAAACCCATAAAAAGGTTTGCATACGATGGAGCAAATCGTGTGCCCATTGCAGTTCCTTTCTTTTGTTGATAAAATTTCCCGTTATACCAAAAAAAGTTGTTGTTTAAAATAAAACTAATGCCGTCTAGGATAAATGAGATTTTCTTAGTATCCAAGTTGCTCCTACTTAGATAGTCTCTAACAACCTCTATACCCTTAGAATGTTCTATAACGGTATAAAGACTGCTGACATCAGCCGTGGCCAGGATATAGCTTTCTTTCCACTCAAATTTGTTCATTTTCTGAAGAATATCCATCGTATTTTTGATGTAAGATTTCACCTTTATTACTTCAGGTTGAAGATAATGATCACTATAAATAGACTGGATGTTATACATCCTGTTCTGTCCACTATGGGTCTTCCCGGGGGGTTCTGTTGATCCTTATGGATTTTGGGCAAGATGTAGAATACTGGAAGGCTAGGGTCTTCCACAGTCATGTACTTTTCTTCCCTCTCTGTAATCGCTTCTTCCATTTTATATCTGGATAGTAAGTTTTTTAACTCTTTATCTATGCATTCACTAGGGTTACTCCGTAAAGTAGCATAGGTTTTTCTATCCTCCAGTTGATGTGTGATCTCTTTCTCATATTTCTCTATATCCATAATGATGACACTACCCCCCTTGACAGCAGGTTTAATAATAATTTCTTTATTTTCACTTAAATTCTTTATGGCTTCTCTCTCTTTTTTACTAGTATTCTGTATTCTATCCCACTTAGGGGTAATTTTATCCATGTCTGCGGTAACTGCTTTATTAAAACTTTCCACAAAACAGCCCCTACTGAATGTGGGATTGAATGTTGATTTGGGTTTAAAAGGGTCCCTATTCAAAGTGGTTTCTCCCTTTTGGCTGAGGAAGTACCGTTTCAATGCTAACTTCAGAGTGAACTTTTGAATATCCAAAAATGTTTCAAATTTATTAAATTGGTTATCAGGAGCAAATTTGAGTCCTTTTTTTAGGACTGAACCTTCCTCTTTAGTCAGCACATGTTTACTCAAATTAAAAATCTTTGTTTCCTTGATACTTTCTTTATCAGGGACACTTACATTGACTCCTCCTTTACTTGACCTCTTACTGATCCCTTTCCCTCTTTTACCATGTTTATTGGTTTTTCTTCTGAAGTTTAAAATCTTCTCGATCTCCTCCTGTTCCTGTCTAAAAAATCCTTGCTATTGAGGGTTTCATATCTGTTACTTGTGGTAATTGGAAACCTACTTTCCCTCTCTGAGTCTATACGCCATTCATCTTTGTCAAAATATTCATTACTTCTTGGATTCCTTCTTTGGTTGTCCCATTGATTTCTTTCTCTTCCCCATCTATTATCCAGTGGGGTCTAAAGGCTTGATCTTTTCTAACATTTCTATAATTGGACTGTAATCTAGGTCTATAGCCTCCTCTTCTATCTATCCTATGTTGATTTCTTCCATATTCCCCCCGATCATCGTCCCATTTATCTCTCCTTGGACTCATCTCACAATCACAAACTGAATCATCCCATTCTTCAGTATTCCCTATTCCCTTGTTTTCATCCCATGAATCTTCCATTATAATTTCTTTTTCATTCCTATTTGGAAAACCTATTAGTTCTTCCTTTTGTCTTTTATCTCTCTTATATTTTCTTTTTTTTCTCAGAATGATTTCTTTTTCTTTTCTTACTATGCGTATTTCCATCTCCCTCTCTAGTTTTCCATATTCCTCAATTTCTGTGACCGGTGATAATGATGTAGTAAAGCCTTCTATTTGTTGTTCTGATGTTTCTACATTTTTCTTTCTTTCTTGGACAATCAGGTCCATCAAGGCCAATGAACAATTTTCTAATATTTTATTCCACCTTAAATAAAATTCTTCACTTTCGTGATCCGAGGATGGTTTTTTATCAATTATTAAACCCCTGGGTATGATCTGTTCAGTTATATATTTTTCTATTGTAATATTCTCCCACCAAACTCTACTTTCTTTCATTAAAGTATGTTCTAGTTTTTTCATAATTCGACCAACTTCATCCATATTAATCTCATTCTCATTATTCTCCTCCATAACATCTTCACCAAATAATGAATTGACCAATAATTTGTGTTGGTCCCTATACCTCAGCATGGTGCTGCTAATTTCAAACAAGTGCAAAAACCAATAACAAATAATACACAATGAAATAAGCATGCCAATACAATGGTGCTGCAGGAAATGCTTGGGTGGCCACTTACACCCTATTAATGTCAATATACACAGTACTTGCAGTTCCCGTGCTCCTCTGGGATAGGTATCAAATTTTGAAAAGTTAATAAATGAGAAAGATTTTCCCAGGATGGATTACTATAATGTTCCTTTTCACCGTCTTTCTTATATTCAAACGATTCAAATAGTAGATATGCCCAAGTTCCTCAAAAAACTTAAAAAGTAGTATATAGTGAAGTACAGTTTATTAAACATAAAAACATCCATAAAACACATACAGGTATATTGGGGTGTAGGACAACTCACACCCAGAATAGCATATACAGGGATATAAACAGTCACCTCCCGAGATAGGTTCGTGTGGTCTCCCTGATATCTATATTGCAGTGGTTTGTCCTCTGACCCCTACTCCTGGTGTTTTTCAATGCCGCTCCTCCCTCACCAATGCATTTCTGCTCATACAGAGCCTTTCTCAAGGTGTATGTATACCACCATATACTACTTCCTTAAATACCCTAAGGTGTTTTCCTATTGGTCATTCTCTCAAATGTCCTATTTTGCTTGCATAAGGACACAATAACCAATTACAGTCCAACCATGTCTCACTTCTAGAATGTAATGCCCCTTCCTCCCATTCTGTACTGTATCATTGCCAACAAAGATAAGACGAAAATAAATTTGTGGCATGCGTTCCATTTGCTGGAATGCATGCCGCTTCCGGTGGGCTTCCTGTTACACCAGTCGGAAGTGATGTGTGCTGACATCATCTCCGCATATGCTAAGCTACCTCCACGATCGTCAGCCATCCTGCGTGTGTGTTCCATTCAATGGAGCGCACGCCGCTTCCGGTCACGATACCCGGAAGTGACGCTGCATCAACTCCGCTATTCCGCCGGTATTTGTTTTACTTGCCTTCAATTCAAGTATGCGTTCCAACTAGTGGAACGCACAGAGCTTCCGGAATACCCTTTTCAATTTATCTTAACCCCTAATGTGCAAAATATCAATAAATATCAATAAATATCTTAAAATAATTCCTAAAATACATCATAAAAAAGTGGGGTAAAAATCTGATATGATAAAAGATCATGTAAAATATATATACATTAGAAATACATTATAAAAACCATTTTAATTCAAACTCGACATTAAGCCCATTGGGTATTAGGGATCCCATTTTATGAATCCACTTCATTTCTGTCTGGGCCAAATTCTGATCTACCTTATTTTTCCGCCAATGTTTTTGGACTATTTGGATACCCATAACATATTTCAGGGATTTGCAACATTTATTATGACTTTCTAAAAAATGTTTAGATAATGAGTGATGTACAATGCCATTCTTAATGTTGCGCAGGTGTTCAGCACACCTGTCTTTCAAAGATCTAGAAGTGCGGCCTATATATTGTAGGCCGCATTCACACTCTATTAGGTAAATACAGTTTTTTGTGTGGCATGTTATAAAGTCTTTAATGTTATACGTAAGATTGGTATTCGTAGATTTAAAATTTACCACCTTACTTGCTTGTGTGTTATGACTCCTGCACATTAAACACCTGCCACATCTATGAAAGCCTACTGTCTTTATTCTTCCTGATTTTTTGGGAGGGATCGCACTTTTTACTAATTTATCCCTCAAATTATTAGCCTTCCTATATACAAACTGAGGTTTCATAGGGATAATGGTTTTTAATACAGGATCTCTATTCAGTAAATGCCAATGTTTCCTCACCACTCTTTCCACTTCTTTAGATTGTTTACTATATGTAGTTATGAAAGGTAAACTGATTTCTTCTTTGTTTATTACTTTTTTAGATAATAGAATTGCAATTGCAATCGCAACTATGGCCGATTGCAATTGATCACAGGCCCTGTATAGCTAAGCATTTCCAATGGTTATTTGAAAGCAATCAATGTAATGTTACTATTGATTGCTTGTTGTCCACACCAAAATAAGGCTAATTGTACCTTTGATATGGATAATTTAGAAATGTATAGGCTAATGACCTACGTGCAAAGATCACAAAGGGTAATTTATTTCCCCATTAATCTATTTTGTTTGCAGCAACAGATGTGTAATATACTGTATATATGTGTGTACACCATATGTATGTATATATATATATATATATATATATATACATATATCTGTTAAAACATAAAGCAAAGGGGGCGCTCCATAGTGCATAAAAGTTTTATTTATAAAACATGCAGTTAAAAACAACAACTGCTAATGAGTACTCTCGTACCAGATATCTCACAGAGTAGACTGATTACCACCTGGCTGAAAGCATATAGACACAGGCAAATCGCCGACTGCCGCTCCTTCACCTCCAGGGACAAGCCACGCACCACCCACTCCTTCAGGAGCTGTGGCATGCCTCTCCACCTCAGGCTGGAAGATGGACACCAGAGACGGTGGGTCACGTGATCGTAGCATCAGCAAGCCACACCCTAACGCGTTTCCTTCAGGAGCTGTGGCATGCCTCTCCACCTCAGGCTGGAAGATGGACACCAGAGACGGTGGGTCACGTGATCGTAGCATCAGCAAGCCACACCCTAATGTGTTTCGTAATCAACTTCGTCACTACTACCTGTGGGATTAGAAGATTTTCATGAAAGGGGAGCATGAACAAGGTGCCAAATCACAACCCAGACTGGGAATAAAAGTGCTGGACTTTTTTAGAGAAATTGTGCAGCTAGTGGTAATATGAGCTCCCACTTATACTAACATATATTCACATATATATTTATACATATATATATATATATATATATATATATTGTGGTGAGAGGGGTTGTCTCTTACCTGGATTGCCCACATTCTGGTGGGATCAGCTCCCTCCAAGGGAGAATTGGAGTGAACCCTGTCCAGTTTGCAGCAAGGGAGGTGTGGAACTTCATGTTTTCACAGTTGCACAGGCCCAGCTGCACCTCATCACTGAGCAGCAGAGGAAGAGTTTAAAACTCTTGGCCCTGATGCTGTCTAGCGGCCAGGTAGTAGGACATTGTGTTGTAGTGCCAGGGACCAAAGGCTATGATGGCAGAGCATGGCCAATTGTGGTTGCAAGTCACTGCTGGGTGCCAAGCATGAGTGCTGGGGCATTCAATTTATTTGTTTATTTGTGTTCGATGCCTGTGTGTGTCCAGGCTTAAGCTCTTGTATGCTAAAGTGCAGTGTCTGCTGTCTGCTGCATTTAAAAGACACTGCTTTACCGAATTCCTGCCTGTATGAATCCTCATTTCTACACCCCATGTTTCAATGTTTCAATATATATATATATATATATATATATATATATATATATATATATATATATATATAGAAGTAGTATCCAATTTCTTGGATGAAGGCACTCACTTAAAAAACAACATTTTATTGAGACATATTATTTACGAATTTCCATATAATTATTCATGTCAGACACCACTTCATTTGTGTCGACGTTTCGGTCTATACGTTTCGGTCATATTCTACAGACAAGTGTCTGTAGAATATGTATCACAATAATGGACATCATTAATCACGTCAAAATCAGTATGTATAGTTCACCATTGATGAGAAAATCGCTGAATCAATGTCTGTATCAGCGTAATCTCAGTCATTAATGCAGCCCGCACGGGTAACGCTGCCAAACAATAGCCATCACCAGGACGGTTACTCATGCAAGACCTTTTTTAAATTAAACTATTGTGATTATGACCTTTTATTTTTTTAAACACTTTTGTGCATAGCTGAATGCAGATTCCACATTAGAGAGAATATGCCCATGAGCAGGTCCCATTCTGCAACTGTGCAGAATGTGTCCTCCCTTGAAGCCTCTGCTTGATTGACAGGCAGAGGTTTTTTTATTTTTACTGTGATGTTGCAGGCTGATGTTATTTCAAATGGGTGTGTCGGCCATTTTTTCCAACAGTGGCAAGGGCCGCAAGTGTGTCGACGGATGCACTTGCCTGGTTGATTAAGCTGCCCACTCTGAGTAAGTTGAGGCTTACTCAATTGGCTGGTGGCTTGGCACCGTCCACCATCCCAACCAATGTTCACTATAGTAATCCCAGCCTATGACGTTTGGCCTAGCAAATACAGCAAGGGGTGTCAGACACCTCCTACAGCAGTTGCAGATTTTGAAATTTTAAATATAACTGCCTGTATAGCTTTTTTCAAATTATTTAGTATTGTTTTTATGTTACTGTGTATATTGTTAATAAATATTCTCTTTCAATCTGTAGTACAGTAACATAATAAAAATAAAATAAAAAATTAAAGGGCCCTAAGAATTCATCCCACACAATCACCCATGAGGCGTATGTACTGTATGCGCTCGGGAGGTCCAGCTCCCTCCTGAACACATCATCTCCACTCTTACGTTCTGCATCTGAAAAAGAGCCAAAAAATGATTGCAGACACTTTATGTACAAATGTAAACAATTACATACATTTAAAAAATTAGGCACAATATTAGATTACAATATGAAATAAAAAAATAGCTTAGTCGAATGCTGGAAACACACCTGATGTTTTTTCAATCTAGCTGATTGGACAACATATTTCCAGTGTGTAGCAGCTATGTGGCTGATGATAAGCGATCCTGCATGTTGTCATCAACATTGCCCATTGGATCTGCATGTCGCCTGCATGCATGAAACTTGTTGCGTCTGCTAAATGGTGCAGAACCACACAGATGACACTTGGAGGTATATTTACTAAAATGCAGGTTTTCAATGGAGGTAAAATCCTGGCCTCTTGTGTGACCAGGCACTACCCAGGCTGGCGCAAAAGTTATCTCCAGCAGCCTGGACAAATGTAAATGAATTCTGATAGATGTTGGCGATTGTTCTAATGGTGATCCCAGGCTGCAACCTTGATTGCAGTGATGGGATGATGCAGATGGAGCAATGAGGTGTCAGATACCTCCTTTTGCATCTGAGATGGAAGACTTTGCACAGCTGCTTGTGTGTGGCTTAACAAATTCATCCTTCTCTGAATCAGGCCCTAAGCCAGACCTGGATAGTTTCTATCTTCACCATCAGGGTCTGGCTGGCAACTTTCAGCCTGGGGGCAAACACAAGCAAGTGGCCCCGGCACTAACGATATATATATATATATATATATATATATTAGGGGTGAGCGGGTTCGGATTTCTGAAATCCGAACCCCCCCGAGCCCCCCCGATCCGAGTCCGATCCGAGTCAGGCTCGACTTTTCCCGCCTGACTCGGATCTGAAATCGAGGCAAAACGTCATCATCCCGCCTTCCGAGTCTCGCGGGTTTTGGATCCTATATAAGGTACCCGCGTCGGCGCCATTTTCTCACTCGGCTGTGGACAGTGAAGAGGGAGGGTGGGAGTTAGGGCTGTGTAGTGTAGTGTAGTGTAGTGTAGTGCTGCGGTTGTCCACTACTTCAAAGTCCATAGGGGCTGGCTGTGTTGTGCTGTGCTGCTGTTGTTAATAGGGGCTGTGTCCACTACTTCAATGTCCATAGGGGCTGGCTGGACTGTGTTGTGCAGTCAGTTCTCCATAGGGGCTGTGTCCACTCCAAAGTCCTGTGCAGTGTCCCAGACCTAAAGGGGTGCTGTAGTGTTGTCCAGGGGGTGCTCTGTCCATCAGGGGTGCTCCCCCCAAGTGCTAAAAAAATAATATATTTTCTGTGTTTGTGAATTGTGTGCGCAGTAGCCGCACGTGCATCAACAAAGTAGTGCCAAGCGTGCGCCTGTGTCATAAGTAAAGGGCCGGCTGGCTTGACCGTTAAAGGGTGCTGTAACCCCCGAAAGTACACTCCAGTCCAAACCAAAAAAAAATTATTTTCTGTGTTTGTGAATTGTGTGCGCAGTAGCCGCACGTGCATCAACAAAGTAGTGCCAAGCGTGCGCCTGTGTCATAAGTAAAGGGCCGGCTGGCTTGACCGTTAAGGGTGCTGTAACCCCCGAAAGTACACTCCAGTCCAAACCAAAAAAAAAATTATTTTCTGTGTTTGTGAATTGTGTGCGCAGTAGCCGCACGTGCATCAACAAAGTAGTGCCAAGCGTGCGCCTGTGTCATAAGTAAAGGGCCGGCTGGCTTGACCGTTAAAGGGTGCTGTAACCCCCGAAAGTACACTCCAGTCCAAACCAAAAAAAAATTATTTTCTGTGTTTGTGAATTGTGTGCGCAGTAGCCGCACGTGCATCAACAAAGTAGTGCCAAGCGTGCGCCTGTGTCATAAGTAAAGGGCCGGCTGGCTTGACCGTTAAGGGTGCTGTAACCCCCGAAAGTACACTCCAGTCCAAACCAAAAAAAAAATTATTTTCTGTGTTTGTGAATTGTGTGCGCAGTAGCCGCACGTGCATCAACAAAGGAGTGCCAAGCGTGCGCCTGTGTCATAAGTAAAGGGCCGGCTGGCTTGACCGTTAAGGGTGCTGTAACCCCCAAAGTACACTCCAGTCCAAACCAAAAAAAAAATTATTTTCTGTGTTTGTGAATTGTGTGCGCAGTAGCCGCACGTGCATCAACAAAGTAGTGCCAAGCGTGCGCCTGTGTCATAAGTAAAGGGCCGGCTGGCTTGACCGTTAAAGGGTGCTGTAACCCCCGAAAGTACACTCCAGTCCAAACCAAAAAAAAATTATTTTCTGTGTTTGTGAATTGTGTGCGCAGTAGCCGCACGTGCATCAACAAAGTAGTGCCAAGCGTGCACCTGTGTCATAAGTAAAGGGCCGGCTGGCTTGACCGTTAAGGGTGCTGTAACCCCCGAAAGTACACTCCAGTCCAAACCAAAAAAAAAATTATTTTCTGTGTTTGTGAATTGTGTGTGCAGTAGCCGCACGTGCATCAACAAAGTAGTGCCAAGCGTGCGCCTGTGTCATAAGTAAAGGGCCGGCTGGCTTGACCGTTAAAGGGTGCTGTAACCCCCGAAAGTACACTCCAGTCCAAACCAAAAAAAAATTATTTTCTGTGTTTGTGAATTGTGTGCGCAGTAGCCGCACGTGCATCAACAAAGTAGTGCCAAGCGTGCGCCTGTGTCATAAGTAAAGGGCCGGCTGGCTTGACCGTTAAGGGTGCTGTAACCCCCGAAAGTACACTCCAGTCCAAACCAAAAAAAAAAATATTTTCTGTGTTTGTGAATTGTGTGCGCAGTAGCCGCACGTGCATCAACAAAGTAGTGCCAAGCGTGCGCCTGTGTCATAAGTAAAGGGCCGGCTGGCTTGACCGTTAAGGGTGCTGTAACCCCCGAAAGTACACTCCAGTCCAAACAAAAAAAAAATTATTTTCTGTCTTTGTGAATTGTGTGCGCAGTAGCCGCACGTGCATCAACAAAGTAGTGCCAAGCGTGCGCCTGTGTCATAAGTAAAGGGCCGGCTGGCTTGACCGTTAAGGGTGCTGTAACCCCCGAAAGTACACTCCAGTCCAAACCAAAAAAAAAATTATTTTCTGTGTTTGTGAATTGTGTGCGCAGTAGCCGCACGTGCATCAACAAAGTAGTGCCAAGCGTGCGCCTGTGTCATAAGTAAAGGGCCGGCTGGCTTGACCGTTAAAGGGTGCTGTAACCCCCGAAAGTACACTCCAGTCCAAACCAAAAAAAAAATTATTTTCTGTGTTTGTGAATTGTGTGCGCAGTAGCCGCACGTGCATCAACAAAGTAGTGCCAAGCGTGCGCCTGTGTTATAAGTAAAGGGCCGGCTGGCTTGACCGTTAAAGGGTGCTGTAACCCCCAAAGTACACTCCAGTCCAAACCAAAAAAAAAATTATTTTCTGTGTTTGTGAATTGTGTGCGCAGTAGCCGCACGTGCATCAACAAAGTAGTGCCAAGCGTGCGCCTGTGTCATAAGTAAAGGGCCGGCTGGCTTGACCGTTAAAGGGTGCTGTAACCCCCGAAAGTACACTCCAGTCCAAACCAAAAAAAAATTATTTTCTGTGTTTGTGAATTGTGTGCGCAATAGCCGCACGTGCATCAACAAAGTAGTGCCAAGCGTGCACCTGTGTCATAAGTAAAGGGCCGGCTGGCTTGACCGTTAAAGGGTGCTGTAACCCACAAAGTACACTCCAGTCCAAACCAAAAAAAAAATTATTTTCTGTGTTTAGCCGCACGTATATATCAAATCGATATAACATAAATGGAGGACCAAACTTTCTCCGATAAAAATAAAATAGAGAAAGATCAAGAACCACTTCCTCCTAGTGCTGAAGCTGCTGCCACTAGTCATGACATAGACGATAACATGCCATCAACGTCGTCTGC
Organism: Taudactylus pleione; assembly: GCA_031769625.1. Taxonomy (NCBI): domain Eukaryota; kingdom Metazoa; phylum Chordata; class Amphibia; order Anura; family Myobatrachidae; genus Taudactylus; species Taudactylus pleione. The sequence continues at coordinate 1,137,520 of JAUIMM010000430.1, read as the reverse complement.
CAAGGCCGATGCCCAATGTCATAGTAGAGGGCACATACAATCCCAAATGGCAAAGTTCAGGAAAATGACCTTGAAAAAGACATTTAAATCAGCTGAAGAGAAACGTAAACTTGCCAATATGCCATTTACGACACGGAGTGGCAAGGAACGGCTAAGGTCGATCCCTAGTATGTTCATGACTAGTGGTTCAGCTTCACATGACGATGGAAGCCCTCCTCCCACTAAAAAAATCAAAAGAGTTAAGCTGGCAAAAGCACAGCGAAGAACTGTGCTTTCTAAGAAGATATCACAAATCCCCAAGGAGAGTCCAAGTGTGGTGGTGGTTGCGATGCCTGACCTTCCCAGCACTGGACGGGAAGAGGTGGCTCTTTCCACCATTTGCACGCCCCCTGCAAGTGCTGAAAGGAGCACCCACAGTCCACTTGCTGATATGCAAATTGAAGATGTCACTGTTGAAGTACAACAGGATGAGGATACTGGTGTAGCTGGCGCTGAGGAGGAAGTTGGCGAGGAGGATTCTGATGGTGATGTGGTTTGTTTAAATCAGGCTCCGGGGGAGACAGTTGTTGTCCGTGGGATGAAAAAGCCCATCACGGTCATGCCTGGGCAGAAGACCAAACATTCCACCTCTTTGGTCTGGCAATATTTCTATCCAAATCCGGACAACAACTGTCTTGCCATATGTACCATATGTAAAGGTGAAATAAGTAGGGGTAGGGACGTCAACCACCTAGGAACATCCTCCCTTATACGGCACCTGCAGCGCGTTCATAAAAAGTTACTGTCAAGTTCAGAAACTTTGGCTAAGACCGTAAGCAGTCCAGGGACACCTAAATCCCATTGTCCTGTTGTATCCAAGCGCCTGCAAACCACACCGTCAACTCCCTCCTCGTCAATTTCCTCCTTAGTCAGGATCGGAAGTAGTCCTGCAGGCCATGTCACTGGCATGACTGACTCTCCTATCCGGGATTCCTCTGGAGGATCCTGCATTGCTACGCCTACTGCTGCCGCTGCTGCTGTTGCTGCTGCTGGGAGTCGTTCATCATCCCAGAGAGGAAGTAGGAACACCACTACTTTTACTAAACAATTGACCCTCCAACAGTCCTTAGCGAGGAGGATGAAGTACGACAGCAGTCATCCTGAAGCAAAACGTATAACTGAGGCCTTGACTGCTATGTTGGTGTTAGATGTGCGTCCGGTATCCGCCATTAGTGCAGTGGGATTTAGACAATTGATGGAGGTAGTGTGTCCCCGGTTCCAAATCCCGTCTAGATTCCACTTCACTAGGCAGGCGATACCGAGACTGTACAGAAACGTCAGAAAAAGTGTCCTCAGTGTCCTGAAAAATGCCGTTGTACACAATGTCCACTTAACCACGGACATGTGGACAAGTGGAACAGGGCAGACTAAGGACTATATGACTGTGACAGCCCACTGGGTAGATGTATCACCTTACGCAGCAACAGCAGCAGCGTCACCAGTAGCAGCATCTCAGAAATGCCAGCTCGTTACAAGGCAGGCTACGCTGTGTATCACCGGTTTCAGTAAGAGGCACACCGCCGACAACCTCTTAGAGAAACTGAGGGAAATCATCGCCCAGTGGCTTACCCCACTTAGACTCTCCTGGGGATTTGTGATATCTGACAACGCCACCAATATTGTGCGGGCATTACATCTGGGCAAATTCCAGCACGTCCCATGTTTTGCTCACACAATAAACTTGGTGGTGCAGAATTTTCTGAAAAGCGACAGGGGCGTGCAGGAGACGCTTTGGGTGGCCCGAAAAATTTCAGGCCACTTTCGCCATTCAGCGACTGCGTGCCGAAGACTGGAGCGCCAGCAAACACTCTTGAACCTGCCCCACCATCACCTGAAGCAAGAGGTTGTGACGCGGTGGAACTCAACCCTCTATATGCTTCAGAGGATGGAGGAGCAGCAAAAGGCCATACAAGCCTATACATCCACCTATGACATAGGCAAAGGAGGGGGTATGCACCTGACTCAAGCGCAGTGGAGAATGATTTCCGTGTTGTGCAAGGTTCTCCAGCCCTTCGAACTTGCCACACGTGAAGTCAGTTCAGACACTGCCAGCTTGAGTCAGGTCATTCCCCTCATCAGGCTTTTGCAGAAGCAGCTGGAGAAAGTGAAGGAGGAGCTAAGACGGAGCGATTCCGCTCGGCATGTGGGACTTGTGGATGAAGCCCTTCATTCGCTTTGCCAGGATTCCAGGGTGGTCAATCTGTTGAAATCAGACCACTACGTTTTGGCCACCGTGCTCGATCCTAGGTTTAAAGCCTATGTGGTGTCTCTCTTTCCGGCCGACACAAGCCTGCAGAGGTGCAAAGACCTGCTGGTGAACACACTGTCAGCTGAAGCGGAACGTGACACGTCAACGGCTCCTTCTTCATTTTCTCCTGCAACTGGGGCTGCCAGGAAAAAACTTAGGTATCCTAAGCAACCCGCTGGCGGTGATGCAGGGCAGGCAGGACCAAGTTTGGACATCTGGTCCGGACTGAAGGACCTGGCAACAATTTCTGACATGTCTACTGTCACTGCATATGATACTGTCACCATTGACAGAATGGTGGAGGATTACATCGGTGACAGCATCCAAGTAGGCATGGCAGACAGTCCATACCTGTACTGGCAGGAAAAACAGGCAATTTGGAGGCCCCTGTACAAACTGGCTCTATTTTACCTGAGTTGCCCCCCCTCCAGTGTGTACTCCGAAAGAGTGTTTAGTGCAGCCGGGAACCTTGTCAGCGAAAGGCGTAGGAGGTTGCTTCCACAGAATGTGGAGAAGATGATGTTCATCAAAATGAATTATCAGCTCTTCCAGGGAGACCAGCCTCCAGAAGGTACAGAGGGACCTGTGGTGGTGGATTCAAGTGGGGACGAGTTAATACTTTGTGAGGATGATGATGTACACACTGAAGAGGGTGAGGAATCGGTGGATGAGGAGGATGAGGATGACATCTTGCCTCCATAGAGCCAGTTTGTGCAGGGACACATTAATTGCCAGCTTGTTTTGTGGGGGCCCAAACGAACCAATCATTTCAGCCACAGTTGTGTGGCAGACCCTGGCGCTGAAATGATTGGTTTGTTAAAGTGTGCATGTCCTGTTTATACAACATAAGGGTGGGTGGGAGGGCCCAAGGACAATTCCATCTTGCACCTCTTTTTTTTCTTTGCATTATGTACAGTTTGGGGCCTAGTTTTTCAAACTGCCATCCTGTCTGCCACTGCAGTTTCACGCCTAGATGGGTCACGTGTTTGTGCCGCCCACTCGTGTCGCTTAGCATAGTCATCCAGCTACCTCGGTGCAACGTTTTGGACATAAAAACACTATTGTGAGGTGTGAGGTGTTCAGAATAGACTGGAAATGAGTGGAAATTAAGGTTATTGAGGTTAATAATAGCATAGGAGCAGAAAAACCTACAAATTCTGTGATTTTAGCTGTTTTTATGCTTTTTAAAAAAAAAATACAGATCCAAAACACAAAACCCAGAACCCAAAACACGGAAGGGTGGTTTTGGCAAAACCAATCCAGATCCAAAACACGAAGAAAGATCCAGATCCAAAACCAAAACACAAAACACGAAAAGTGGCCGGTGCACACCCCTAATATATATATATATACATATACACACTATGGTCCTCATTCAGAGCCGCTCACAAAAAGCGAGTGCTCGCTCTGATTGAGGGCGGCCGCTTCTTTTTTAAGAGCCGGTCTCCTGGCTGCTTGCTAAGCTATGGGTGACCAGCCACAGCTTTAGCGAGTGACCAGGTGATGGTCGCGATGGTGGACTACTACTGGGAGCACTGCATGGGGGGACTACTACTGGGTGCACTGTATGGGGGGGCTACTACTGGGGGCACTGTATAGGGGGGGTACTACTGGAGGCAATGCAGCATAGGGGGGATTACTATTGGGGCACTGCATAGGGGGGGAAGGGGGGGCGCCAGTCCATTATATTGCCAGGGGCGCTTGGATCACTAGATACACCCCTGGGGAGAGCAGACATCGGGGCAGGTTGAAGGCACAAACCAGAGGGAGATAATACATCGGGAACAAGCTGTGGAGATAGAGCGGAGGGAGAGGAGACAGAGACTGCAGACATGAACCGGAGAGAGAAAAGACAGGCTGCGGACATGGAGTGGAGGGAGAAGAGACACCGGAGGCAGAGGCTGCAGACACGAACCGAGTCTGATGATGAATACTGATATTTTATGTAAAAAAAATGAGAATTTAATACTAAACCATCACAGATGACAATTATTTCATGATGAATAGAGCGCTCTATGTTTTCAAAATGAATGTTCATTTAAGTGCATGGAATGCTCAGAGAACAATGTATTGATCCTATGTGATATTAATTCAAACTAGGGATGAGCGGGTTCGGATTTCTGAAATCCGAACCCCCCCGAGCCCCCCCCGATCCGAGTCATATACGAGTCAGGCTCGACTTTTCCCGAGTGACTCGGATCTGAAATCGAGGCAAAATGTCATCATCCCACCTTCCGGATCTTGCGGGTTTTGGATTCTATAAAAGGTCCCCGCATCGGCGCCATTTCTCACTCCGGCTGTGGACAATGAAGAGGGAGGGTGGGAGCTAGGGCTGGCTGGGCTGTGTTGTACTGCTGTTGTCCATAGGGGCTGGCTGGGCTGTGTTGTGCTGCTGTCATAGGGGCTGGCTGGGCTGTGTTGTGCAGTCAGTTGTCCATAGCGGCTGTGTCCACTCCAAAGTCTATAGGGGCTGGCTGGACTGTGTTGTGCAGTGTCCCATAAAGGCTGTAGTCCTAGAGGGGTGCTGTAGTGTTGTCCAGGGGGTGATCTGTGCATCAGGGGTGCTCCCCCAAAGTGCACTACAACATTTATTTATTTTTTTCTGTGTTTGTGAATTGTGTGCGCAGTAGCCACACGTGTATCAACAAAGTAGCGCCAAGCGCGCGCCTGTGTCATAAATAAAGGGCCGGCTGGCTCATCTGTTAAAGGGTGGTGTAACCCCCAAAGTGCACTCCAAACAAAATAAAAAATTATTTTCTGTGTTTGTGAATTGTGTGCACTGTGGCTGCACGTGCATCAACAAAGGAGTGCCAAGCGCGCGCCTGTGTCATAAGTAAAGGGCCAGCTGGCTCATCTCTTAAAGGGTGGTGTAACCCCCAAAGTGCACTCCAACAAAAATAAAAAAATATTTTCTGTGTTTGTGAATTGTTCGCACTGTACGTGCATCCTCAAAGCAGCAGCGCCAAGCATGCGTCTGTCTGTTAAAGGGTGGTGTAACCCCCAAAGTGCACACCAACAAAAATAAAACATTTTCTTCTGTGTTTCTGAATTGTGTGCACTGTACGTGCATCTTCAAAGCAGCAGCGCCAAGCATGCATCTGTCTGTTAAAGGGTGGTGTAACCCCCAAAGTGCACTCCAACAAAAATAAAACATTTTCTTCTGTGTTTGTGAATTGTGTGCACTGTATGTGCATCAACAAAGGAGCAGCATCAAGCGTGTGCCTGTGTCCCATAAGTCTGTTAAAGGGTGGTGTAACCCCCAAAGTGCGCTCCACAAAAAATAAACAATTCTTTTTTTTCTGTTTGTGTGCAAAATGTATGTGCAGTAGCCGCACGTGCATCAACACAGCAGCAGCGCCAAGCATGCACCTGTGTCATAAGTCAAGGGCCGGTTTGGACATCTGGTCCAGACTGAAGGACCAGATGGACTCCAGCTACCTCGGTGCAACCTTTTGGACATAAAAGCACTATTGTGAGGTGCGAGGTATTCAGAATAGACTGGAAATGAGTGGAAATTAAGGTTATTGAGGTTAATAATAGCATAGGAGCAGAAAAACCCACAAATTCTGTGATTTTAGCTGTTTTTATGCTTTTTAAAAAAAAAATACAGATCCAAAACACAAAACCCAGAACCCAAAACACGGAAGGGTGGTTTTGGCAAAACCAATCCAGATCCAAAACACGAAGAAAGATTCAGATCCAAATCCAAAACACGAAAAGTGGCCGGTGCACACCCCTAAGTGTTTGAAATACACAATCTGTGACAGCCCCAGGTGAATATAATAAAATAAAAATTAATTGAATTTTTTTTGGTGTTTGTCCAATATGGAGTACACAGATTTGGTCTTTTGTTTGTAACATCAATAATTTTTATTACATAATAGGAAAACAAGGATAGGGTACAGAAAGCAAGAAGGGGAAATATTGTGGAGGCAAAACTCAAGATAAAGGTGGTTACAAGAGTTTGGACATAGAGCGACCACACAGATAATATTTATTTTTATCACATAGAGTAAATTTGCAAGAGTTGGATCGCATAGAGAGGTTCAGCGGAGCCACAAAAAAATACAACTTGAATGATTTATTATTGACATTTTCTATTTGTCACACTGAATAAGTGAATATTTACTACCTGATAACATGTTTTTCTATTACACAGTTGAAAAATATGATATACTATTTTTCTTTGTTCCTCTTCAATTTTTAATTTTTGTTGTATCCCAACAACTCTGCTGACATTAACTAAGAATTTAGTGACGGAATACTGGCTCAATTATGAATCAGAAGCTAACAGTGTGTAAATATGTGGTACTGGTGAGTTATTTTCCTTACCAGAATCCAATTCAGATGTTTGTGAAATGGTTGGTGAGTTACCATTGTCATCATTAACTTGAATGTCTATTGATATAGTTACAGAGAAATGTAGAGAATTTTATCATTTCAGTGTCCTATTCTGAAGTTAATCCCTAATCTATTTGTACATTCAAAGTTAAGTAGTCACCTTCCAATTCACTCTTGAATCTTTGTCATAAGCAACGATGACACCAACAGCTGAATAGTTTCCATAAAGGGCTCTGTAATATGTATGTGCTGGTTTTATTTTTAAATGTTAACAAATATAATTCTCAGAAACAGGCATAATGAGTAATGTCAATGTCATTTCATCAAGGTTGTCATTTATATGCAGTATATTGTCTAGGATTTTGCATTGTTTACCCATTGCGTATTGAATACTGTATATCAACCACATTGTAATAAAGATTCACATTCTCATAACCTCTTTACTCTAACTATACCTGCACATTGTTCTATGATAAAGAGTTTGTTTCAAGAGTACATTATTTCACTATTGTCAGATCTGTAGTTTTTGCCTTTTGTGACGACATTCCTATTATAGCATTTTCCGACAACCTCACCCTGTTAAATTGTAGATCAAATACAGTACAAGTTCTCATATAATTGATATCTTGCACTCAAACAAGTAGCTACTGTAAGTCGTCCTAACTATTGTAATTTGGTATGACTTTAATCTTGGGTAAAAAGTGTTACATTGCAAAAAGAACGCTGCTCTTTATCAATAAAAATATTTTGCTGTGTATTTGTTTGAACATCAAATAAAAAATATTAACTTGCTTTGAGTTTATAATTTGTGATAAAGTTGATGCAATATCAACATAAATAGCACATTGTAGTGTGAAATAGGACTCGGGGAACCAAGATTGACTTATATGTCTCTTAAATCTTCAATTCCTATATCAATGTGAAGAATCTGCAACAGTGGCGTCACTAGGGTTGGTGATACCCAGTGCGCTTAATATAGCCAGAAAAGGGGGCTTGGCCTAGCTGGGAGGGGACATGGTGTCATCACTCTGGGGGCATGCCAAGCACTCCCAGAGATGCTGGGCACTGCCCCAGACACTTTCCCTGCACTGATTGCTCCCCTTCAGTAACCGGGAGTCAAACGCTGCACAATAACATCACAGTGCAGCATCCAACTCCTGGTCACGGAGGAGCGGGCATTTTGGTGTCACCCTATCCGAGAGTGACGCCCGGTGCGGACTGCACACCCTGGCACCCCTCTGATGACGCCACTGATCTGCAACAGGTTTACCTCCTATGATTTCTAATTAATGAATGACAATTTTTATATGTTTTCAGAAGATTAATGATCATCTCAAAAAATTACACATTTTATTTGTCAGTAGACCTATAATCTTATTGACAATTTACATTTGTAGTCTTTTGAGATGATCATTAATCTTCTGAAATTAATATCATGGATCTGCAGTCATAGATTCTGAGCTAGACTTACAAACATATGTCTGGACTGTTCTGGCACTATGTAACGAAGCTGGCACAAGTCCAAATTAGCAGCAATTTCTATCATAAAGACAATATCCAATCTGTTTCCTCATAAATAATTAGAGTGTTTCAGGTTCATTACTATTCTTCTAGTGTTCAGAGTAAGCAATAACGATGTCTAAAGTGCATAACAAATCTCTTAAACCTCACAGGCAGAAGGAAATTAGAAGACAAGGTAAATCGTCTTTAGCAAAATTGAGATAAATATTTTTTGAATTTCCTAAAAAATGGGACAACAGGGACACTACAGATTGTTACCATTTGCAAATTGTTTAAATTTATGGCCGTATATATTTCCCCTAGAAACAGATGACAAATATTTTCATAGCAAAAAGTACTTTGAAATGAAGCTGGAAATAAAAAAGTTTTACTAATGTAGCTAGTCTGCACAGAAGGTCACTATATTGTAATTTCACACACAAACACATTCATCTGTTTTATGTGTAAAGTAAGAATATTCTTATTGCACAAGTGAAAAAAAATTGTATAGAACCATATGAAGATTTTGACATATCTAAAGCCGCGTATCCACTACACGATTTGCTCCATGAGGGATATCGTGTAGTGTGTCCCCAGCAGTGACGTGCTCAATGTCCTTAACGATATATCATTTAGTGCCGACACCCTCCCTTATCCCTGAACCTGCACATCCTGACGATATCCTTAGGTTGGACAGCAGGTTCGGGCGATGAGCCACGTCGTCAATGACCAGCGGGAGCGCGCATCGCTGGTCTTTGACGGCATATCCACTGGACGATATAATGAATGATTGAACGATAATGACATCATCTAGTGGATACACGGCTTTACTCTAACGACTTTGGAGGCAGACTAGGAGAGAGATGGGATGGGCAAGCATAAACCATACACAGTAAGGGAATGTTCACAAATAGTAATTGGGACTCAAGCAGAGGCAGTTTAAGAGAGTAGAAGGACCATGTACAGTCTCTGTGCACCCCACCCCTCTCACAAACACATGTATTTTTTTAGACTCAGAGTCTCCTGCACATGCACAGAATTCCAGGGATTTCTCTACTGTGCATGCACAGATCTTCTGGAAAGTGGCACCTGTACAAAATCTAGGTGCAGCACTCATCTTTCTCTTTTTTTGCACTGCACTGCAAAGTGTGATCAACCTGAAGTTATTAATGCATAAGCATCCATTTCAACAACTTGGTCAATGCTGATGCCAGAGTACTGGTTCTCTTAAAAACCATGAAACTTCAAACTGATACAAGAAAGGGGCTGTGCAACACTGTCCAGCAAATATTAAAATACTGCAGGAGGTGTCTATAGGAAGCAGCCGCCTCGTGACAGCAATAGCGATCCAAGTGCAGCATCAATAGATGTTGTCTTAGATCACCGTTGCAACCACTGGTTGCCACAATTTGTTACGATTGCGGCAGCACTGGCCAGTCTCAGTACTGTAACACTCATGTTGGCAGCCTGTGAGGCCAGGAAATTTGCATCCACCGACACAAACCCTGGCCTACACTCCCGGAAAATAGGGGTGACATGTCCCCATTTCCTGAAATGCTGCCCAGACACACCCCTCAAATGTTGCAGCTTTTCAATCATGCTGCAGCTTGGGGGATCTGTGAATGAGATCACAGGACCCATTCTGCAAAAGTTGCAATTGAAAATTTGATTGCCGCAATGTAGGATCTCTGCTGAAATTCTATTTACCCACCAATGAAAGTCTAATTTGTATATCCACCTTTATTCTGAGCCACGCAGATCTCTGTGACTGTCCCATCCCCAGACCTCCATCTACTATAGCAGCCATCATCACTATTATTGACATTTACACCAACCCCATGCTAGATGCAAGAGACTCAACTTAAATAGGTGTGTCCTTGGCATACTGTATGCACGATTTAGAATATGCCATATCTCTGGCTACACAACTACAACATGCACACTAGATGGTTATTTTACCTGCATTTGCCCAGTATGCAATCTGCAAAAAAAACACTAGATGTGGCTACATTCAAACTTGCATGTGACTCTGAATCAGGTCCTTTATTTATAAACTCATTTAATATAATTGTTAGCCCCTAAATAGAGCTGGTGTAATGAGGGTCAATTTTTTGTGCTGTGTGTTGTGGTTGGATTAGTAATGTAACCACTTAAGGGCAAATCCCATCAGGGAAATGTGACTCACTTCACAGCCAGATGCAGAAGCTAGCAAATATTTCTATGAATCAGTTTAAATATTTAACTCACATAGGGGTTGATTCAATTCAGCGCGATGCTGAATACCCCCGGGAAGGAGTTCAATTGACCATGCTGTTAAGTCCACTAGAACCATTTCAGTCGGAGAATGACAGCTACTGCCCCTTAAGCTGGGTGCTTAGTGGTGCTAACCAGCATTCTCTGACTACAGTGCTGGTCATGAAGCTGTTAACGCCGCGCTAAACTGGAAAACAGCATTGTGGCACTTAAGTCAGATTTCTGCTTGCACCTCAGGAGGGTGCAAACAGAAATCCTCTACTTGTATTAAATAGCTTGGTCAATTGAATAGCTCTGAGCAGGGCCACCATCAGGGCGGGACCGCCGGGCCTCGAGTCCTGGGCCCGGAGGGAGGGGAGAGAGAGGGGGGCCCGGGTTGCAGCGGTGCTACACCGGCAGTCAGGGAGTATTTATACAACTAAACAAAACCAGCGGCCATGAGCCACTGTCATATATTGTATGATAGATTTACATGCTACAAAAATAACCACAGCCCAAAGTTTCAGAATTTTGAAATGTACCAAATGATGTCCCACCCCCCAGTGTAGCACTGCCCACCTCAGCAACACCCCCACACTGGGGGGGCCATGCCTATAATTCCAGTACTGTACCCCACAATTTGTGATGGCAGCCCTGACTCTGAGTACTCCTTCACAGGGCTATTCAGCATCAAGCTGAATTGAATCGCCCACCTAGATTGGTATGTGTTATGACAAACCTATACAAAGAACAAATATCACAACCTGGGTTAAATAAAAAAATCATATAAAAAGACCATACTAAATAGGTAAATAAGAGAATATTAGAATCTTCCAATTTGAAGATTAATTGCCATGGAGATATCCTCACCATCACCAATGCTCCTGTGATGAATTATTTTACTTTACAGCAAATATGATTTTCATAATCTTCATAAACGAGTAATAGCTTTGGTCTGTTATATTCAGATAATTCAATGTATGACCTAAGCAATCCTGCATCACTAATATTTCTTTCCACTGGCCATTTAGCTATGCCTGGGTCTTCTGTCTTCTTGTTGAAGTAATAAAAGAAATAATCTTTATCAACAGCCTTTGTTAATGAGAAAATTTTAAATATTAGTATTGTAATAATCATTAATTTTCCACTAATTAAACATTTCATAATTACGCTGGACATACATTATATAATGGATGGCAAAAGATATTACTTGTCCAGGTGCTCGTATGTACAGTAGATAGATTAAGCACAGGTCCCACACAAGACATCGGCACTCTTGGAACTTGAATAAACTACTCAGGACTCTTGGCCAGTAAATACTGAGTAGTTTTTTCAAGTTCCCAGAGGGCTAATGTCTTGTGTCAGCTACATATATATATACTTCTGAAGCAATTATGACCTTATGCATCAACAGAATATTTATACACAGCTCTACTTTATATAGTAGAAGACATGAAGTCTGCTCTTACACCTAGAATGTGCAGTCATACAGTCATCTCTATGAATTACACTTCTTGCACACATTTGTTTTACATGTTTTCTACAGAATTAAATTGCAATTATAATGCAATAATATATATTTGTCCAAACACCTACACAATTCCTCAAGTTACACCTGCACAATTATTTAGCTTCACCAACCTTGACTCATCTAAGGTACAAAGTGTTATGGCTACATAAAGAAATATAGTTTTATATAGGATAGTCTGCTACATTTATTTACTGTCATCCAGGTCAACCCTGATAAGTCAGCCACCTTCAAGACCATTACCTCCCCAACAGGCATCCTAATCTTACCCCTTCTCCTCATACACATCCTCCTCTTGCCACTCTCCATCCTCCTTAGTCACTTCTTTCTCAGCTACCCCCTCCTCCTGCCCCTCCTCTTCCAATGATTGTGGTGCGTGTGCAACTTGCATTTGGAACTCTGAGGAAGGTTAATTTTCATGGTGATGACGTTGCTAGTTCTGGATAATTTACAAACCTTACGTGTAATGGAGAGCACGGAAATAATTCCACACAAATACAGATTCTATAATAAATGTTATTGCTTTTACTTAAAGCCAGACTAATCATACATATATATTTTTTCCAGTGCAGACTTACAACAAAAAAACATAGGTTATACTAACAGCAGTAGGGAATACTTCTAAAAAAAATTTTGACACTTAATACAGAATAGCAGGATAGCAGTCAGCCATTACTTCATACATACGTAACAGCACCCCAGACCCTCATTCTGCGTTCTCTCCTCTGTTCTCCGACTCCTTCCTCCTCCCTCTTTCTCATATTTATACCTTATTTTTGTTTATACAGCCAATTAATCCAATTAATGTTTGTACATACTAAGGGGCTGAGTCAGAGCCGCTCGCTAGTGCACAGCACTCGCAAGCGGCTCGATGTTACCCCACTGCACATGCACTGGCTCCAGCGTGCGCATGCGCGAGACCTGTCCAGCGACTGCAGCTCAGTCGCTACGGGTCCCGCTGCAAGATGGGGCGGCTGTCAATGGTGAGTGACAGCTCGCCCCGTTTTGTAGGCGGGGAGGGGGGGTGGCTGCACAAATGCAGGCATTCCCTTAGGAACGCCTGGCATTTGTGGGTGGCCCTACTGACATCACAAGTGGTGTCAGTAGTGGACTTCCTGCTCTATTAGAGCAGGAAGTCCACTAGGGCTTGCGGAAGCCGAGACCTTACCACAGGGTCTCGTCGCAAGCCCGATGGTCGTGATAATCGCGATGGACTCCAGGCCGCTCGCACAAGCTGTGGGTGGTCACCCACAGCTTTGCGAGTGGGCTGGAGAAAAAAAAAACATGCCCTGATTCAGAGTGAGCGCTCGCCAGCAGCGAGCAGCTCTGAATCAGGCCCTAAGTCTTAACTGACCATCTATGCCTTAGACATAATATTGACATATTTCCATGTTATCTTATTGTTCCCATGCAAGAAACTGTCATGGTCGCCCATTTAGCCTTCATTTCTGCTTATTGCAGTTAAATGCTCTCTCAGTTAACTCGTTGGTTTAGATAAAACAGAGACCTGCTGCCGCCAGTCACTCTGTATGTGTTAAAATTATAAATTTTAAACCTAGTAGTCTTATTGCTAGAACAATTTATATAGCAGTTCAACCTATGCATATCTCCGCAGTTAATCACACCTGCAAAGAAATAAAACACTAATCTATACACACTTTTTAATACATCATTAAACATACTTATAGCTAAGATATAAAACAAAATGGCTGTTGCATCAGACACACACTTGTCTGCATTTATAAAGGAAAAGGAAGGCTGTATCCTCTCTAGGCCTGGGGCCATTCAACAAGTGTGGTCTTCTGCAACTCGCACAACTATAAATTCTCAATGATTTTCTATATGCCCTAAATTGCAGTACACACAAGAAGGTACAGGGCCATAACTAGGGTAGTGCAGTCAGTGTCATGGCACAGGGCACCACAGGGCAGGGGGCGCTGTTCAGGCCTGTCAATTTTCCTGTTTATTATCATTCTCACTTGTAGCTTCATCTTCTTTTATCCCCAGCATCTCCTGGCCTCCCCTATCTCTTCCCTGGCCCTTCCCATGAGGCCATGACCCTTTTTCAGGTGCACTATCTTATGTCCCTATTTAAAAATTAAAATGGGGGGGCACCAATGCTCTCTCTGGCAAAGGGCACCAAAAAGTCTAGGTACGGCTCTGCATAAGTATGCATATATTTGTGAATTGCTGAATGAATATGTATGCCCACATATTCCTGTTTTAACAGTTGCTTATACTCTTCCCAACTACTGTATTACTATGTTTGTTATATGTATGTTAGGGCCTGATTCAGACTTGGGAATAGAGAGAGATATCTCTCTCAACTGATCATCTTGGTGAAGCCATGCTGCACTGCAGGTGGGGCAGATTTAAAATGTGCAGAGAGATTTAGATTTATGAGGTGTGTTTCCAAACTGACATCTAAAGTGTAGAGTAATAATAAAGCTGTGCAGTATTTGTGGGCTACATGCAAAAGCAGCCAGTATTTACCCCACATGTAAAAAAAAATAATGTATTTACACCCCTTGCATTGCAACATGGTTTGTTCAGGTTCACAGTTGAAAGAGATATCTCACTCTGGGCCTGATTCAGAGCCCGACGCTATTTGCGCTCGCTCGTTCAGAAAATGGGGCCGGCTATTTAAATTGAGCGCTCGCTCTTTGCAGTCTGTTGAAGCCTCTATGTCTGAGCGAGCGAACGAAACATGCACTGGCTATTTTGTAAAGACGCCCCCTGGCCGCTCGCATCATACGTCCTCTCTGCTATTTATTAGATTAATCGAGTACATTGAAAGGCGTCTGAACTGCTCGCAGTGCTTGTCGTAGGTTTTTCCTACCGCAATCATGCGAACAGTTCAGGCTAAAAGACACCCAAGTGACGTGCCCGATGACGCTGCTTTGTTAATTATGCACACCCTTAAAACGCCCGTTTTGACCGTTTGGCACGCCTGCGTTCGGATCTTCACATTCCCTGTTTTCAAGCACCTTCCCCTGTTACCACCCACAAACGCCTCATCCTGTCACTCAAATTAGCAGGCACTCGCAATTTTGCGAACACATGATTTCCGACCGCACTGACTGGTTGGCGCATGCGCATTACGACCCATACGCATGCTCAGATGTGCGAACATCGCTCGGAGCGAACGAGCAGCCGCTCGTTCGGCTCTGAAACAGGCCCTCTATTCCCAAGTCTGAATCAGGCCCTTAATAATTTTAAATATATGAAAATAAAGGTTATGTTTTAAAAAAATAATAAAGCGCCTCACACAGGGAGTTTCCTCTTCTCTTGTTTTGTTTGAATAATTTATCCTACCTCCAGGGTGCACTACCAGTGCATCATATTTTGAGAGCTATAATTAAGTCTTACTTACAGTATAGGAATACTGTTTTTTCTGTAATAATACTATTATATTGATCCTGTGCTGGTATCTCCTTTCCCATTTCCCTTACATTTGCAATGTAAAAATGTTCTATACTAAAAAATATATATATTTTTTTTTTTTTCTGAGCACATTTAGCTAATGCAGTTTAATATATCGGCATGTTATAAGTAGCTGAAAGTGTATAAAAGCATAACATAAGCTCTTTAAGAGCAAATCATTATTGATTTTGGAAAGTGAAGTTTAAAATATATTAAAAAGACATTAAGTTTGCACTTGAAAGTTAGAGGCGAGTAAAATGTACTTAGGGCCTGATTCAGAGCCACTCGTTAGCGGCAGTACGCTCGTTCACCGAACGAGCGAGAAAATGTAAATTCCAGCGCTCGCTCAAAAGTTCGCTCATAGCTATTCTTCCGCCCCAAAGTCTCCCAACCCCTCCTCTAGCTAACGAGCGAGCAAAATTGCGACCGGCCATCTCCCAATTTGGTTGCAGGGAACGCTCGCACAACTCCAAACCGGAAGTGGGCCTGTCAGATTTCGATTACCTGCTCGTTCATTCTGCATACATACTTTAATCGTATCATGCCAATCAATATATTAATTAGCTTAATTGCTCTTCACATGTTTGCCATCCGTTTTTTTTTTCTTTTTCAATAAACTTTATTGTTGTCCGTGTGTGTCATTTTACCCACAGAATACGTACAGTTTCACCAATGGTTTACTTTATCAAAAAAACATGTTGTAACCAATTATCCTATTGTTTTCCTGTGTTTAGGATATTCCTATTTTCAGATTTAAATTTCTTTATTTAAATTAGCTTATGCATGTCACTGCATGAAGCCTATCATAACTCACATTATATTTTGGAGCCTGTAGGACACATGACTCATACAATAACCAATACAATGGTTCCTGTTAATTTACAAAGTACATTAGCCAATCAAAAGTTTTCTCTGGCCTTTATTAAAACTGTTTGTTGTTAAAAAAATCATTGCCATCATGAGAGCCTCCACATTTACAACACGGGAGCTGTTGGTCCTCACAGAGGTCATGGACCGGAGGATCACCAGCCAGCCTCCCCCCATCACCAACCGGGCCAAGCAATCGGTCTATGCGGAGGTTCGACACCACCTGCACTCCTTCGGCTCACGCCGTAATATAGGCCAATTAGAGCGCAGGTGGTTGGATCTGCGGTGCCGCACCCCCCGCTTGCTGGCATGTTTTCGGCAGCGGATCGCTGCAAGTAAGTGTTTTTTTTTGTTTGTAGGATTTGTTTTCGGCCCTATCTGCGTGTGCTTGTTTCCAGTATAGCCCTGTTTGTTTTTTGCGGCCCTATCTGCGTGTGCATGTTTGTTTTCAGTATCGCCCTGTTTGTTTGTTGCGGCCCTATCTGCATGTACATGTTTGTTTTCAGTCTAGCCCTGTTTGTTGTTTTTTGACATGTCTGTGTGTGCATGTTTGTTTTCAGTCTAGTCCTGTTCTTTGTTTTTGACATGTCTGTGTGTGCATGTTTGTTTTCAGTATAGCCCTGTTTTTTTTTTTTTACACATGTCTGTGTGTGCATGTTTTCCTTTTTAAGAATGTTTGTAATTTTTTTGGTGTTGTAAATTTGGGTTCCACCCCCCCTCCCAAAAAAATGTAAAACATTTTTCCTTAATCATTTAGGGGCTGAACGCAGAATCCGGCCTCGCCGCAGAGTTCGGCGCCGGGCTCGGCCCTTGACCAGTCCAAGCCCATCTCCCCAACCTTCCCCCAATTCCCCCTCCACCCCTGCCTGGCCAATAGCTGAGTTCCCTCCCTCTCCCAATTTGCACCACCCCCAAAATTCACCCTCCCCTCCAACCCCCCCTCTCTTTTCTTCACACTCCCCTCCACCACCCCCTCGATTTTCCAGCCTGTCAAGCATTTCCGCCCTCTCCCCTCCCTCAACCCACCAGCACTGGCCCACCTCTGAGGAGGAGGAGGATGGAGGGCCTCCAAGACCATCCAGCCCAATGACCGGTATGTTTACCTTTATTTTGTTGTAAAAATTCATTTTGATTTGGATATACAATGTCTTGGATATTTTCCACTGATACATATCACACATGTGAAAACACTCATTCTTGGGGTTTTTTGCTTTACCCTAACAAGGGTACTTTGTCCTTTTTGGGTCCCCATTTTGTGTGTTCATTTCTAATTTAGTGTTGATACCATCTTAGCATTTGCCAGTACTTGTTGTTTTAACACAAAACTGGATCTTGTTTGCAACTAGATTTATTTGTTTAGTTTGTTTATTCAACTTATAATGTAAGGTGTCATTTCATTAAGGATCCCTTTTTTTTTTATACCAACAGAGGACCAGAGGCGGATGCGTGGTATGCAGGAGGGCTTGGCCGCCTTGCGTGGCCACGTCATTGCCAGGCTAGTGGTCCTGGACCACATGGCGGCGCTCCTTCAGAGCTGATTTTTTGTTTGTTTGTAATTTAGTTTTGTTTTTTTTACATAATAAAATAGCGTTGTATGTTAATGAGTCTCATTTCTTGCCTGAAAATATTACATTGTTTAACCTTCCATAAGTCCACTATTTGGTCAAGTTCTTTAAAGTAAGGTAAATTAGATTGTACAAAGCGCTAGAAAGTATGTAAGCTGCCACATTAAACACCTCACCATACCAATAGGTTTGTGGAAAAACCAACAGTTTGTTGTTTTTCTTGTGGTGGGTAATGTAAATAGAAACTGAAACCTGCTTAGGCCTATTTTTTAACAAACTACTGATTCACCCTAATACCTTTGTTGTTTTTTCTAAGCCACAAAGCATGTTCAAAGACTTAACAATTTCACACACTACAGGATTCGGCATTATGAAAGGTGGCATTTTTTGAGCCAGGTTACACGTGCTTGTAATGTGTAAATAAACAGTCTTTTTAACGGAAAAGAAAACTTTAATACACAGCAAACACAAACAGAAAGTGAATTGTGAAAAGCAATTCACACAGTGAAAACACACTACAAAAAACAAACCTACACCAAACGCAAAAAAAACAAACAACACTCAAGAACTGTTGAAATAAGTAGCAGGCCAACATGAATCCACAAATGAGGTGATGAAATTATTTTTCCACAAGTTAGTTCCAATGTGGCAACATGTAGACAATTTAGTGGATCAGGTAGTAGGCATCGTTTTTACATGTTTTGAAAAGGAAGACAAGAAAAAAAAAGAAAAACAAGATTAAAAAGGCACATTACAATCGTACATGTAGACATTGGGACAATTAAGTAAATGTTTGTCAATAATTACCTGAAAAATCGGGCCACCACATCATCGCGTATGGCCCCCCCACATACTGACCTCCGACCAACCTCGGGGGGGCCATCCTCAGGTAAGGCATCCTCTGGCTACATTGGGACACCACTCCTTATGGCGATGTTGTGAAAGATCCCACACAGGACCACAATTTTCGAAACCATAGCCAGCAAATACATGAGTTCGCCACCAGAGCGATGGAGGCATCTGAATCGGCCTTTTAAAAGGCCGATACAGTGCTCCACCACCTGCCTGGTGGCTGTAAGTGCGGAATTATACTCACTTTGTGGCCCTGGTGTGCGAGCCAAAAAAGAAGTGAGCAACCAGGGCGTGCAAGGGTAGCCACTGTCTCCTGTGAAAAAACAAAACAAACAATCAGGATCACTGTGTATCAAGCTTTGCATTGGTTACAACTAAAGGTCTCCACTTACCCAGAAGCCATGCATCACCAGCTTGTAGGTTGTTTAATTTATGCCAAATCCCTGATTGCCGGATGACAAATGAGTCATGTGCACTCCCGGGTAATTTTGCATTCAGGGACAGGATCTGGAGGGAGGCATCACATACCATCATTACATTCAGTGAGTGATAGTGCTTTTGGTTCCTAAAAATGGCCTCCAGCCGTGCTGGAGGCTGAAGTGGTTTGTGAGTACCATCCACAACCCCTATGATGTGTGGGAAGCCAGCTATTTAGTAAAAAGTGGCCTTCATCACACTAAGGGAACCCATATCCAATGGCATGTTAATAAAATGATGGAGGTGCTTGAAAAGGGCCTCCATCACTGCCCTCAGGATCCTTGAAAATGAGGATTGGGAGATTCCGGCCACTATTCCCACCGTGGTTTGAAAGGATCCTGAGGCACAGAAATGTAACACCGCCATTAATTGCGTAAGTGGTGGTATTGCTGTAGGACTGTCAATTTGCCGCTCAAGATCACTCTCTATTAATGAGAGAGTGTCTATGATGATTTGTGGAGGAAGATGGTATCGTCGTAAAACCTCATCATCGGGCATTCCAAAAAGGGTGACATGTGTTCTAAATATCT
Organism: Taudactylus pleione; assembly: GCA_031769625.1. Classification (NCBI taxonomy): domain Eukaryota; kingdom Metazoa; phylum Chordata; class Amphibia; order Anura; family Myobatrachidae; genus Taudactylus; species Taudactylus pleione. Next base: position 1,117,918 of record JAUIMM010000430.1, on the reverse strand, counting down.
TGGGCCTTGCACGCCTACGATGCCTACGCCTGGGACGAGATTGAGGATGGTCGGGTTCTGGAAGCATGGCCAAAACAATATGACCAACATCAACCTGAAATGGGAAGCCAGGTAGTTTATGTTTTGTGAAAATGTAAAGCCAAAAATATACTTATCTTAGGTGAATAATCCAAAGATGCTTACATGCCGGGTTATTGTCATGAGTGCAACAACCTACATTTCCAAAATTGAAATTCAGGTTAGATTTTTTGTGGGCACACATTATTTAGAAAATGAACCCTACATTGAGAGGACAAAAAAGAATGGGCAAATTTAGACCCAAACAAACATTAGTGCGCTAAATAGTTCGCATTTTGCCATGGAGAATAAGGAAACATTAGTGCGCTAAATAGTTCGCATTTTGTGAAGGAGAATAAGGAAACAGTGCGCTAAATAGTTTGCATTTTGCGAAGGAGAATAAGGAAACATTAGTGCACTAAATAGTTCGCATTTTGCCATGGAGAATAAGGAAACATTAGTGCGCTAAATAGTTTGCATTTTTACATTGAAAAACCAAGGAAATATATTTGCCAATAACTTACGCTATATTTAGGGTTAATACATGATAGCAAAAAATATAAATAAGACATTAATGTTCAAAATATATGCAAGACCAACACATCAAATTCTTCAAATAATTAAAAAATACAAACTTACTAAAAGTCGAACAATAAGTCACAGTCCAAAAACTTCTCTGGGGCCAAGCCAAAATAACTGAAAAAAACAAAATTAAATATAAAAATGAAGAATTTCGGTTTGTAGATCCCTTATTTTTAAAAGGACTTGAAAAAAATACTTACTCCAAAAAAAATCAACAAACAAAATATCCGCAAGAAAAAAAAAACGAACGGAAAATAGCCGAAAAAAAGAATTCACCAACTCCACCTCCAAAAAAACGCCTCACAACCACTAATCCCGCCAACAATCCACTACTACACACGATACCTCCAACAATCAACACCCGCCATCTCGACTCGAGTCGCCCATATCCATAAATAGTCAAATTAAGGACGGATCATAGGAGCGCACAATCAATGATGCGTACCAAAAATAAGGACGCATGTATAAATGCGTCACGGAAAAGCCAAAACGGTCTGGTGTAGTTCAAGTTGTTTGGATCAAAATGGCTACAGACCAGCAAAACGATGGCCAAGAGGCGCCCGGTAAGTACTTCTCTCTTTCTGACTAAAGGAATAATTAGAACCCGAATTTAGAGACAGTTGGACATGTAAATGAAAAAAATGTTTTTTAAAAAAGGTGTGGAGGATGCCATGGAAGAGGCTGCTGGGCCGAGTATGCCAACCAAAGAAACCAAAAAAAAAAGGCAGCCACAATTCACAAGAAAGGAGATGGAGGTTTTTTTTACAAATGTGTGTTGACACCCTGCCACAGGCAGATCGGAATATGGGTTCAAGCCAGAAGTGGAAAATGTGGGAGGAGATAGCCAGTGCTGTCAATAGGGTGGGTGAGTTTGAACGTCTAGCCCGGGATGTCAAACGCCGGTACGTAAAAACTAAATTTTTAATATAAGTGGTTACAGGCCCAAATACTGCAGAAATAATGCATTTTTTATCACCCACAGATGGACCGATTATAAATATCGGCTGAAACAAAAACTGGCAGAGAGGTCTAGGCATGCAAGGGGGACAGGTGGGGGTCCCACCCCTGTGTCATTGGAGCTGAATGACTTGGAAGAGCTGGCACAGGGGTGTGTGCAGTATGAGGAGGTGTTTGGCGTGTCCAACATGGATATGGACATGCCAGACTTTGCGGCTCCTCATGTTGTCCCAGGTAAATGTTGTTATGTTACCAACTCAGAAATGTGTTTGTGACAATATGTAGAATGTAATGTTCCTCTTTTCTCATTTTTCTCACAGAGACACAGGCGGATGAGTCTGCTCCAGAGGGGAGCCTTGGCCGCAGAATTTCTGCTGGCTCTGCAGGGGAGGAAGCAGTAGATCCGGCTGGGGACCCTGCAGAAGCCAGTCCAGGGCAATCCCCTCGCAGGCAGTGGCCCTCCTCACGGATCTCAATTTTAAATCGGATCACCACACGGAGATTCTGCTGAGGATGGACGCCAGTCTGCTACGGGTGGCCATGGAGCAAAATGCTGCGGCCAATGTGACCATTGGTCAGGCCCTGGCGGAAAATACCAGGGCCAACATCAGAATTGCCAATGCCCTGAAGCAGCTCGTTTGCCAGCACATGGTGGAGCCGACCTCCCTTCCTGCCGGAACATCAGGATTCTCCACCTCTGGCACAACAACAGCCATCCCTCCAAATGTGCCTAGCCCTCTGCCTAGTCCAGAGGCCCCAACATATGCCTCTGGAGAGGCCAGCCAAAGGACCTCCCGGACCCGGTCAGGCTCCCACGCTACCGCAGCCAAACGGGGAAAAAGCGATGACAGCACTGGCTAATTTTCCCACAATCCTTTTGTGCTTGACCCATATTCCTTAAGGGCCAAAACTTCCCTCTCCTTTCCTGTGAATTGTTTTTAATGTGTGTTATTTTATTTTGGCCAAATGCCACTCTTGTTTTTTATTTCATTATGTCATTTTTTGTGACGTTATCCAGACCTGCAAACTGGCAAATGGCCTTGAAAAACAAAAAATGTGTGTAAAAAAATGAAAACATTCTATATCTTCACCATTGTATTGTGACATTATTCTAAAAATGGTTTTTAGGTAATCCCGGCCCCAAAAAACAAAAAAACAAAAAAAAAAGATTCTAAAGGGTTAAAAACCATTTTGGAGTTTAAAGGAACACTTTTCCATTAAAAAATGGATGTGAAATTTCAGGGAACATTAAAAATGGAGCAAAAACACAAACATGATGACAATATTGTTGCAATAACATAAACCCAAAATCCAAAATCAGAAATAAATTTTTCCCCAAAAAATGGTACGCTAATTGATTGTCTAATCCTGAAATTAGCAGCTGAGTATTTCACCTGCGTACGGTTTTGTGCTTCCAAAAAAAAACTAGTTGCTAAACACATTACAAGCAAGTTTTGCAATCAAAGTTGATTGCTTTTCTGGGTAAAAAATAAACATCGATGAAACATCGAAGAGGCACGGGAAGGGGGACGAGACCATCGACATTGTGGTAGAGTATACCAGACCACAAGCTGTGCGAGCAGTTTGAATGGAAAGTGGATCAGACAGTGACGTATGACTTGTTCCGATCACATTTGCCATTCGCATGAGATAATTTAGGGACGCCCACAAAATGCCTCGACACGCCTGCGTTTTCCCATCTCCATCCCCGTCACCGCCCCAAAACGGCCTGTTCTGTCAATCACATTTGACATGTCACTTCCTGTTCACTATTCGACGAACGACTTAAAAAAAGATCGCAATCAGCCGTACGCACATGCGCTGTGTAACACCGGCGCATGCGTGGTTGCACAACATCGGAATGCTACGAGCGTACTGCTGCTAACGAGCGGCTCTGAATGAGGGCCTTACTCCAATCAGGTCTACAATGCTTTCTATTATGTTGAGTTGCATTATACTATGTTTGCTGAGAGCAAAGTAAACTGGACATAAATAAACTTTTCTTATTGTTGAGGATAAAAAGAATGAAAATATATAATCATAATTTATTTTTTTACTGCACAATGAAATTAGTTCTAGTTTAAAGATCATTTTAATTAAAATACAATTAGGGATCACCTACTGTACTTTAAGAACTTCCGCTGAGGGTTAGCAAAAGAAAGAGAGAGGCAATGGAAACCTACCCCAGTTCAGTTGTGTTTACATAGGAGTGTGGTCCCTGAATAAATCACTGTACACGGGCAGTGTAAACTTTCGCCATTAACAACTAGCTGCAAAAGCAATGTGATAGGGCTTCCAGGGATAGCTGCTTTTTGTAATACAAAAAGTAAAACCAAACCTAACATATTACGCTACACTCTAAAAGCAGCAAAATACCGTATAATAAGTCAGCAACATACATATACATACATACATACATATAGGCAGGGCCGACTGTAAGGGTGTTCGACCAGTGTGGTCAAATAGGTGTGCCACCCATAGAGGGCGTACCCCTCCCCAACATCCCGATTTCAGCGGGACAGTACTGTCCTGCTGTTCCACCCATGGGCCAAAGTGGCCCATGGGTGGTCAAATCAGAAGGTTGGGGACCCCCACCGCTGCAGCTGTGTGGAGGTGCCAGACCTCGGAGTCTGAATGGATGCTGCGCGCTTGTGCGTGGCATCCATTCAGTGACGGGAGAGGGCTGGGGGAAACCCAGCTAGTGAGGCTCCCCTCAGCCTGACGTTGTTTGGAGGCATGCCATGCGGGCACGCCTCCAAATAAAGACACATAGGAGGCGTGTCCTATAGTAATTAGGCCAAACCCCCTTTTTCAGTCACCGTGCACTATGTAGGCGCACTAGAGAGAGCCGGCACAGGGTGCTCCAATCCCTGGAGCCGGCCCTGCATACAGGATATAGCAAAACGATCTCAATTGCGCTATAGATTGCTCCAGCAACACTAAATGTCATCATTTCCAAATGCTTTCAGTCTTGAAGTCCGTACATGAAAATAAGGAAAAAATAAAAACACACAATAGTGTAATATTGATGGGTAATTACACCCACTTGTGAACCATATCGGAGGAAAGGTTCAGCTGTCCCCACATTGAAGCAATGCTGAATGGCTCCAGTAGTTTTCAATCTGCCGTTGCAATGTCAGTCAGATCCTTAAATTGTGTGGGGCCATCGCCACTAATTGTTAAATTGATAGAGTTTAATACTTTTTTCAACAATGTTTTAAAAATTGCCATTATATCGGTTTTATATTACTGTCCCTACATTAGCATATGAAAACAGTACACACTCATTGCCTGCAATAACTATAGAAGAGCATTTATTCATAGATTTTAAATGTTTGTTTTATGACAATGGACCTTCTATTGTCTAGTATAGTATAACAGATTCTGCATGATAGGTATCCTTCACTATCAACTTTTAAAAATATTGAAGTTAGGACTTCATTGCTACCTTCATACTACAACATCTATTTATGTTTAAATTTATGCTGTTATTCTTATATATTAGAAATGTGTGTGGACCCGTGTTTTGGTTTTGGTTCTAATTTAAAAAATTTTCTCATTTGTTTTTGGCAAAACCACCCTCAAGTGTTTTTGGGGAGGTGATTCAGCATAGGACGGAATTGCAAAGCTGCACACAAGTAGCTCTGCAATTTCATCCTTGCAAATATGCAAATGCAGCAGGAGGTGTCTGATGCCCCCTGCAGTATTTGCGATCCAAGCACTGCGATCAACGTCACTGGAGTGGTAACCATCGCCACCATCGGTTTGCGATGGTGGACAGCGCTGGCTAGTTGAGTAAGTCTCAACTTACGCAGGCAGACCGGCTTGCAAGGCCAGGAAATTGCATCTGTGGACCAGATCATGGCTTTGCCACTCCCGGAAAATGGGGGGCAAAATGCCCCCATCTACGGGAATGCTGGCCATTCCTGCACCACCCTGTAAATGCCTCTGCCTGTCAATCAGGCAGAGGCATGGCAGGCGCTGCATGTGATCACACAGAACCCAATCTGCACATGTGCAGAACGGGTCCTGTGCATGCCCAGATTCCCAATAATCAGGAATCTGCCTTTCCGTATTGCACATATGTGCAATGCTGTATTAGTCCCTTGGTTCAGAATTCTGTTTTGGTTCAGTTTTGGATTCCTTAAAAATCAATAAAAATCAGTACAAACAATTGATAAACATCTATAGAAAAATTGATAAACCATGTAATTAGGACCTTCACATGCAATCCAAAACTCGAGTTCAGTTTTTAAATCTGTGTTCCGAACTGACTGCAGAACCGAGCCGGGACTCATTCTGACTCTGAACCCCAAAGTGATTCCGAAATAGGACTCAATTCTACTTGGTGCTCCTAAGTTCGGGTGTGTTCGTATTTCAGGACAACCGAACTGCAAATCTCTATTACATATATTATTATAATATAGACATACAGTCAGGTGCATAAATATTGGGACATTGACAGAATTTTCATATTTTGGCCTCTATGCACTACCACAATGGCTTTGAAAAGAAACAAACAAGATGTGCTTTAACTGCAGACTTTCAGATTTAATTTGAGGGTAATTACATCCAAATCAGGTGAATGGTGTAGGAATTACAACGGTTTCTATATGTGCCTCCCACTTTTTAAGGGGCCAAAAGTAATGGGACAAACTAAACAATCCTAAATCTAACTTTCACTTTTTAATACTTTGTTGCAAAACCTTTGCAGGCAATTACAGCCTGAAGTCTGGAACGCATAGACATCACCAGACGCTGGGTTTCATCCCTGGTGATGCTCTGCCAGGCCTCTACTGCAAATGTCTTCAGTTCCTGCTGGTTCTTGGGGCATTTTCCCTTCAGTTTTGTCTTCATCAAGTGAAATGCATGCTCAATCAGATTCAGGTCAGGGGATTGACTTGGCCATTGCATAACATTCCACTTTTTAGCCTTAAAAAACTCTTTGGTTTTATTTTTGCAGTATGCCTCGGGTCATTGTCCATCTGCACTGTGAAGCGCTGTCCAATGAGTTCTGAAGCATTTGACTAAATATGAGCATATAATATTGTCCGAAACACTTCAGAATTCATTCTGCTGCTTTTGTCAGCAGTCACATCATCAATAAATACAAGGGAACCAGTTCCATTGGCAGCCATACATGCCCACGCCATGACACTACCACCACCATGCTTCACTGATGAGGTGGTATGTTTTGGATCATGAGCAATTCCTTTCCTTCTCCATACTATTCTCTTCCCATCACTCTGGTACAAGTTGATCTTTGTTTGATCTGTCCATAGGATGTTGTTCCAGAACTGTAATGGCTTTTTTAGATGTTGTTTGGCAAACTCTAATCTGGTCTTCCTGTTTTTGTGACTCACCAATGGTTTACATCTTGTGGTGAACCCTCTATATTAACTCTTGTGAAGTCTTCTCTTGATTGTTGACTTTGACACATATACACCTACCTCCTGGAGAGTGTTCTTGATTTGGCCAACTGTTGTGAAGGGGTTTTTCTTCACCAGGGAAATAATTCTTCTGTCATCCACCACAGTTGTCTTCCGGGTCTTTTGGTGTTGCTGAGCTCTCCGGTGCATTCTTTCTTTTTATGAATGTTCCAAACAGTTGATTTGGCCACACCTAATATTTTTGCTATCTCTCTGATGGGTTTGTTTTGATTTTTCAGCCTAATGATGGCTTGCTTCACTGATAGTGACAGCTCTTTGGATCTCATATTGAGAGTCAACAGCAACTGATTCCAAATGCAAATGTCAAACCTAGAATCAACTCCAGACCTTTTACCTGCTTAATTGATAATGAAATAACGAGGGCATAGTCCACACCTGTCCATGAAATAGCTTTTGAGTTGATAGTCCCATTACTTTTGGCCCTTTAAAAAGTGGGAGGCACATATAGAAACCGTTGTAATTCCGACACTGTTCACCTGATTTGGATGTAATTACCCTCAAATTAAATCTGAAAGTCTGCAGTTAAAACACATCTTGTTTGTTTCATTTCAAAGCCAGAGTGGTGAATAGAGGCCAAAATATGAAAATTCTGTCAATGTCCCAATATTTATGCACCTGACTGTAAGCTTACTCCCACTATCCAATAAATACTGGAGCTTAGTTGGCAGAGAACCATCTAGTGGGCTTGTTGTGATTGTGTAGCAAGAGTTACACCATATTCTGAGTTGTGCTTATGCAAGAGGACACCTACTGTATTTCAGTGGGGGATCCAGTCACATTGTCAACAGTTACCCTATCTTGTCCACATGATAGCTGTCGACCTAACATACCACACCTTTTCAGTTGTATGTCTTGCACCTAGCATGGGGAAGGTGTAAGTGCCGATAATACTGACTATGCCGGCTCAAATGCACAGATAGCTGGAGCCAGTGCAGTCGCAGAGATCCATGAGACTCAGAATACGGATGGATATTTTAAAACTGTGTATGCATCTGAGACGTACTGTGTATGTGTCCAAATAGTTACTGGCAGAGGACGCAGATTGGAATTGCATGGAGATCTGTGTCTTTTGTTAGTGGAATTTCAGGGGCGTGTTGGTGTCAGGGGCTGAATCGGAAAACACAGCTCCACGGTCTGTGCGGCCAGCACCATATTCAAAATACAGCCGGGAACCCAGATGGGAAGGGAGCGTGGCTCAGCGATCCACTGCGATCAGGCAAGTGATGCAAGGCTTTGATGTGTGTAACTTTGTACAAACGGAGGAGGGAAGGGGGCTGTGTGGAGGAGGGAAGGGGGCTGTATGTGTACAGATGGAAGAGGGAAGGGGGCTTTGTGTGTATAGATGGAGGAGGGAAGGGGGCTGTATGTGTACAGATGGAGGAGGGAAGGGGGCTGTGTGGAGGAGGGAAGGGGGCTGCATGTGTACAGATGGATGAGGGAAGGGGGCTGTATGTGTACAGATGGAGGAGGGAAGGAGGCTGTATGTGCACAGCTGGAGGAGGGAAGGGGGCTGTATGTGCACAGATGGAGGAGGGAAGGGGGCTGTGTGTGTACAGATGGAGGAGGGAAGGGGGCTGTAAGTGCACTGATGGAGGAGGGAAGGGGCCTGGCTGTATGTGTACAGATAGAGGAGGGAAGGGGACTGCATTTGTACATATGGAGGAGGGAAGGGGGCTATATTAGTACAGATGGAGGAGGGAAGGGGGCTGTGTTTGTACAGATGGAGGAGGGAAGGGGGCTGTGTGTGTACAGATGGAGGAGGGAAGGGGGCTGTGTGTGTACAGATGGAGGAGGGAAGGGGGCTGTGTGGAGGAGGGAAGGGGGCTGTGTGTGTACAGATGGAGGAGAGAAGGGGGCTGTAAGTGTACAGATAGAGGAAGGAAGGGGGCTGTGTGTGTACAGATTGAGGAGGGAAGGGGGCTGCATGTGTACAGATAGAGGAGGGAAGGGGACTGTAAGTGCACAGGTGGAGGAGGGAAGGGGGCTGGCTGTATGTGTACAGATAGAGGAGGGAAGGGGACTGCATTTGTACATATGGAGGAGGGAAGGGGGCTATATTATTACAGATGGAGGAGGGAAGGGGGCTGTGTTTGTACAGATGGAGGAGGGAAGGGGGCTGTGTGTGTACAGATGGAGGAGGGAAGGGGGCTGTGTGTGTACAGATGGAGGAGGGAGGGGGGCTGTGTGTGTACAGATAGAGGAGGGAAGGAGGCTGTGTGTGTACAGAATTAGGAGGGAAGGGGGCTGTGTGCACAGATAGAGGAGAGAAGGGGGCTGTGTGTGTACAGATGAAGGAGGGAAGGGGGCTGTGTGTGTACAGAATTAGGAGAGAAGGGGGCTGTGTGTACAGATGGAGGAGGGAAGAGGACTGTGTGTGTACAGACGGAGGAGGGAACAGGGCTGTGTGTGTACAGATGGAGGAGGGAAGAGGGCTGTGTGTGTACAGATGGAGGAGGGAAGAGGACTGTGGGCCTGATTAAGAGCCGGATGGTCTGACAGAGTGCTCGCTCTGAATCAGGGCCGGCCCTCTGGTTTTTCAGAACTGCCTCCAGGCCGCTCGTATAGCTGTGGGTGACCATGAGCGGCCATGATGATGGTCTTGACCATCATAACAATCGGGCTTGCAATGAGACCCTTGTGGTAGGGTCTCGTTGCAGCAAGCCCAAGAGTGCTTTGGGCTCTAACAGAGCCAAAAGCACTCCCACTGACATCACTTGTGATGTCAGTGGGGCCGGCCCCAGATGGTAGGCGTTCCCATGGGAATGCCTCTGTCTGGGCAGCCACGCCCCTGGCCCGCCCACCAAAGGGGGCATCCTGTCACTCAACATCAACAGCATGCCCCCTTTGGTACGAAACCCAGACCAACGGTTTGCCCATCGCTATCCGGGTCTCGCGCATGCGCATGACGGAGCCGGCTCCGTCGTACGCATGCGCACTGGGCCACCATTGACCCGCTTGCGAGCGCATAGCGCTCGTGAGCGGGTCTGAATCAGGCCCTGTGTGTGTACAGATGGAGGAGGGAAGGGGGCTGTGTATGTATAGATGGAGGAGTGAAGAGGGCTGTGTGTGTACAGATGGAGGAGTGTAGAGGGCTGTGTGTGTACAGATGGAGAAGGGAAAAGGGCTGTGTGTGTACAGATGGAGGAGGGAAAGGGGCTGTGTGTGTACAGATAGAGAAGGGAAGGGGGCTGTGTGTGTACAGATGGAGGAGGGATGGGGGCTGTGTGTACAGATAGAGGAGGGAAGGGGGTTGTGTGTGTACAGATGGAGGAGGGAAAGGGGCTGTGTGTGTACAGATAGAGGAGGTAAGGGGGCTGTGTGTGTACAAATAGAGGAGGGAAGGGGGCTGTGTGTGTACAGATGGAGGAGGGAAGATGGCTGTGTGTGTACAGATGGAGGAGGGATGGGGGCTGTGTGTGTACAGATGGAGGAGGGAAAGGGGCTGTGTGTGTACAGATAGAGGAGGTAAGGGGGCTGTGTGTGTACAGATAGAGGAGGGAAGGGGGCTGTGTGTACAGATGGAGGAGGTAAGGGGGCTGTGTGTGTACAGATAGAGGAGGGAAGGGGGCTGTGTGTACAGATAGAGGAGGGAAGGGAGCTGTGTGTACAGATGGAGGAGGTAAGGGGGCTGTGTGTGTACAGATAGAGGAGGGAAGGGGGCTGTGTGTACAGATGGAGGAGGGAAGGGAGCTATGTGTACAGATGGAGGAGGGAAGGGGGCTGTGTGTGTACAGATGGAGGAGGGAAAGAGACTGTGGCCCTGATTCAGAGCCGGTCGTTCTGACAGAGCGCTGAATTTTGTTTGGGGGGGCGGTCTCTTGGCCACTTGCATAGCTGTGGGTGACCACCCACAGCTATAGCGAGCGGCCAGGTTGATGGCCACGATGGTCAAGACCATCGCGACCATCGGGCTTGCGACAAGACCCTTGTGGTAGGGTCTCATGTTCGCAAACCCCAGAGAGATTTCGGCTCTAACTGACCTGAAATCTCTCCCACTTACATCACTCATGATGTCAGTGGGGCCGCCCCCAAATGGAGGCGTTCACATGGGAATGTCTCTGTTTGGAAAGCCACTCCCCCGGCCCACCCACCAAAGGGGGCGAGCTGTCACTCAACATCGACAGCACACGACTTTTGTTTTGCGAGACCCAGAGCGACGCAGTGCCCGTCGCTATCCGGGTCTCGCGCATGCGCACGACGGAGCCAGGTCCATCGTGCGCATGTGCTCTGGGTCACCATAGAACCAGTTGCGAGGGCTCAGCGCTTGTGACTGGGTCTGAATCAGGCCCTGTGTGTGTACAGATGGAGGAGGGAAAGGGGCCGTGGGCTTGATTCTGACCCAGTCGCAAGCGCTGTGCGCTCACAACCAGGTCGATGGTAGGCCAGTGTGCACAACAGAGCTGCGAGACCCGGATAGCGATGGGCAAACTGTCGCTCCGGGTCTCGCACCAAAGGGGGCATGCTGTTGATGTTGAGTGACAGCACACCCCCTTTGGTGGGCAGGTTGGGGGGGTGGCTGTCCAGACAGAGGCGTTCCCATGGGAATGCCAGCCCCACTGACATCACTCTGTTAGAGCCGAAAGCTCTCTGGGGCTTTCAGCAACGAGACCCTGCCACAAGGGTCTTGTCGCAGGCCCGATGGTCGCGATGGTCTTGACCATCACGACCATGTTCCTGGCCGATCGCTATAGCTGTGGGTGGTCACCCACAGCTATGCGAGTGGCCAGGAGGCTGTTAAAAAAAAACAGAAGGCTGGCCCTGATTCAGGGCGAGTGCTCTGTCAGAGCATCGAGCTCTGAATAAGGCCCTGTGTGTGTACAGATGGAGGAGTGAAGGGGTGGTGTGTGTGTACAGATGGAGGAGGGAAGGGGGCTGTATGTGTACAGATGGAGGAGGGAAGATGGCTGTGTGTGTACAGATGGAGGAGTGAAGAGGGCTGTGTGGTAACAGATGGAGGAGGGAAAGCGACTGTGTGTGTACAGATGGAGGAGGGAAGGGGGCTGTGTGTGTACAGATGGAGGAGGGAAGATGGCTGTGTGTGCACAGATGGAGGAGAGAAGGGGGCTGTATGTGTACAGATTGAGGAGAGAATGGGGCTGTATGTGTACAGATGGAGGAGGGAAGGGGGCTGTGTGTGTACAGATGGAGGAGGGAAGGGGGCTGTGTGTGTACAGATGGAGGAGGGAAAAGGGGGCTGTGTGTGTACAGATGGAGGAGGGAAAGAGACTGTGTATGTAGAGATGGAGGAGGGAAGGAGACTGTGTGTGTACATATGGAGGAGGGAAGGGGGCTGTGTGTGTACAGATGGAGGAGGGAAGGAGGCTGTATGTGTACAGATGGAGGAGGGAAGGGGGCTGTGTGTGTACAGATGGAGGAGGGAAGGGGGCTGTGTGTGTACAGATGGAGGAGGGAAGGGGGCTGTGTGTGTACAGATGGAGGAGGGAAGGAGGCTGTGTGTGTACAGATGGAGGAGGGAAGGGGGCTGTTTGTGTACAGATGGAGGAGGGAAGGGGGCTGTGTATGTACAGATGGAGGAGGGAAGGGGGCTGTGTGTGTACAGATGGAGGAGGGAAGAGGGCTGTGTGTGTATAGATGGAGGAGGGAAGGGGGCTGTGTGTGTACAGGTGGAGCAGGGAAGGAGACTGTGTGTGTAGAGATGGAGGAGGGAAGGAGACTGTGTGTGTATATATGGAGGAGGTAAGGGGGCTGTGTGTGTACAGATGGAGGAGGGAAGGGGGCTGTGTATGTACAGATGGAGGAGGGAAAAGGGCTGTGTGTGTACAGATGGAGGAGGGAAGGGGGCTGTGTGTGTACAGATGGAGGAGGGAAGAGGGCTGTGTGTGTACAGATGGAGGAGGAAAGGGAGCTGTGTGTGTACAGATGGAGGAGGGAAGAGGGCTGTGTGTGTACAGATGTAGGAGGGAAGAGGGCTGTGTGTGTACAGATGGAGGAGGGATAGGAGCTGTTTGTGTACAAATGGAGGAGGGAAGATGGCTGTGTTTGTATTTTCATACAGTGTTTTCATATTACAATGTGTACCCAGTTTTAAAGGGGGAAATGCTAATTTTTTAAATGTTAAACTCAATTTGTAATACAGTATTTTCCACATGCAGTATAATGCACATAAATAGTAACATATCTGCTACATACATTTCACTGCTTTTGCCAGCTTAGAAAACTAAAAGTTTATTATTTTCTGGAATTGTGGCTTACTTGCTGCTAATATGCTGCTACTGTATCTCTATCCCAGGGTGCTGAATCAGATCAAATGAACACACCAATTACTAAACATTTTCCTTCCACCTTGTGAAATTCTACCAGACAAGAAAAGGTGACAAAATATAATGATACCGGCATTGATGTCTCAGCTTCTGTGATACTGAGCCGTTTAATGACATCTAGTCCCCCGGTTAGTTTCTCACTTGTTCAAACAATTCTTAAAAATAAACTATTTGGATCCAAACTCATTAAGCAACAGTTTGCATCACAGTATAAATTATATTAAAACACAAAATGTAACTTAAAGTTATTATATTTAAAAATATTCTAAAACAAAATATTTTGCATACTAAATGAAAAAATTTTTTGGGGAGAAAAGGACATTTTCAAAGGCTTAAATTTCTAATTTATCCACAAAAAAAACAACCTTTGTGTACCATTCATATACATCTGTTATAAATAAAACTGTGGCCCTCATTCAGACCTGGACGCAAGCACTGAGCGCTCGCAACCGGGTCAATGTTAAGGCCCTGCGCACGTGCAGCGGCCGCACTGTGCGTGTGCGCAAGCCCCGGAGCAAGAGAGAAATTCTCTCGCTCCGGAGCTCACTACAAAAGGGGCGACTGTCGATGGTGTTTGACAGCTCGCCCCATTTTGTAGGTGGGGCGGGGGGGGTGGCTACACAAACGGAGGTGTTCCTGACGGACATCAGCAGTGATGTCAGTGGGGAGCTTCCTGCTCGATCAGAGCAGGAAGCTCTCTGGGGCTTGCGGTTCCCGAGACCCAACCTTAGGGTCTCGTCGCGAGTCCCAATGGTCGCGATGGTCTTGACCATCGCGACCATCAACCTGGTCGGTCGCTAAAGCTGTGGGTGGTAACCCACAGCTTAGCTAGTGACCAGGAAGCTGCACTAAAACATACAAGCGGCCGCCCTCATTCAGAATGAGTGCTCGCTTCTTGCGAGCACCCCTGAATGTGGGCCTGTATCTTGAGGTTCTTCTTAATTGTATTCAGCAACATAGAATTATGTTTTGAAAGCATTTACTGGAGGTTTAATGAGGATCTTCCACTTTAATCAAAAAATATAAATAAAAACAAAAAATAAGCACAATGTCTTATTATTCAGACATATACGTGGTTTTAAAAAAACATCATGGGGTAAATGTAATAGGTAGCGATTTTGATTTTTCTTGCGAGTTTGACAATATACAGTATATTCACACTTTTCAGGAACTCTCAAATGTAATAGAGTGTGAGATCAGGCTTTTTCGCATGAGTTATGAATTCGCAATCCAAACTTAACTAAAATTTGCAAAAACTTTAGACCAGGTTCAGATAGGCCGGTTTAAAGTCAATTTCATAAATTAAAAAAATCTGAGACAAATGAACCTATGTGAACTCCATAAAACGTAATTACATCCCTATATAAACCACACCTACAGCCATTGCACCTGTGTGGGTTTCAGAAATGGAGTTTGTACAGTCTTCATTGGAGCTGTATGCTTGTGGCCTGATGTCTATGGAGGAGCTGCGCAGGAGAAGGGCGCAGTAGCATCACGAGATCCAGGTCCCTATTCTGCTTTGTGCCAGATGAGGATATCGACTAAGGATGGACCTGGACTCCCTCTCAGATCATGAGGTGGTTCAGTTATTTAGATTGAACTGCACAAACTTCATGACCCTATATGAGCAGGTGACAGTTGATTTGAAGCCTTTGGCTGGTAGCAGCTGTGCAGTGCCTCGGCTGCATAAATGAATGTTTGCCCTGCATTTTTTTTGGCATTGGTTCATTTCAGTCAGTGAGCACTAGAGTGCTGGGTATTACACAAGCCACTTTCTCTAGGCATTTATCTCAAGTGTTATCTGCCCTGAAGTAGTTATGGCGAACATATCTCATTCCCTCATTGTGAGTCTGAGTGGCAGGACCTTAAGGTAGCTTTCTATAGGCTCTCAGCATTGCCTAATGTGCTGGGAGCAGGGGTGTATCTATAATGGGTGCAGGGTGTGCGGGGAACACGGGCCCCTGGGTCCAGGGGGGCCCTACACCACACACCCTGCACCCATAATATTACTTACCTCTCCGGAGTCCCACATCGGCGCGGGGGTCCAGCACTGTAAAATGACTGGAAAATGGCCGTGGTGGCCATTTTCCCGTCATTTGCGCATGCGCAGTATTGGGAAAATGGCCACCACGGCCATTTTCCCGGTGTCCTGTGCATACACTATAGACTCTGGGCACACTCTAGTACCCAGAGTCTATAACTCCGGCGCTGGCCACACACAGCTCAGTTCGCTGCCGGCCACCGGGCGGAGGTGAGGGGGCCTGTGTCGGAGACTGTGCACGGGCCCCCTCCTCTCTAGAAACTCCCCTGGCTGGGAGCCATAGACTGCACCCACATTGGGATCAGGTCACCGCACTTGAGGGGGTATGTCTATGTAAATGTGTGTTTCTCTCTATTGCTGTACTATTGTTTTTTTTTTACTTTTTGGCATAGTTTTTTATATTACAAAATGCCAGGATTGCAAGTAGTACTGAATCTATCTTTACTAGTAATTAAAGTCTTTGTATTTTAAAAATGCTATTTGAGTAGCTTTAATTTTAGTTTTTAAACACCTTCTTTCATCATTTAGGTGACTCAGGATAGGTGTCAGACTTGGCTCATGACACCTTTGTTGCGACCACGAGGTCCTTCACAGCACTGGTACAACAACGCACACATTGCTACAAGGTCAGTGATAGAGCGTACCTTTGAGGTTTTGAAAAGTAGATTTCATTGTTTGGACCAGTCTGCTGGCATCCTACCTTACTATGAGCGTAAAGTGTGTGACATCATTCAGTCATGCTGCCTGCTCCATAACATGGCTCTTGGGCAAGGCCATGATGACCTTGGGAACATTGAAGCAGTTGTGGAGGAGCCAGACCCTTTTCCATCAGTGGGCGTTGTCAATACAGAGGGCGGGAATGAGGTTTGACAGAGGATCATACAGTAGTATTTTTCACATAAGTATTTGTGACACAATGTTACAGAATGTGTATGTGTATATATGTTCAAGTTGTTCGCCTACAAACAGATTACTTAAAATGTCTGTACATTACACAGGGGGCTGAGCTGGAACCATGGAAGATGCTGCGTGATATATATATATATATATATATATATATACATATATTATATATATATATATATATATATATATATATATAATTTTGGACCATGAGAGTGTCTGGTAAGTTTTTTTTTTTTTTTTACAAAAATACACCTCAATTAAATATTGTATTAAGATGCTTAGGAATACAATTTAACCAAAACACAAATTTATCCTCTAACTATAGCTTTAAGCACACCACTATGTGTGCATAGACTGCGCTGGGGTGGAGTGGTAGGTGATGGACGTGAAGTTGTACACACATTACTAATAGTGGATGATGATTTTGCCTTTATTATGCCCCGCTGCCCTACTAACTCTCTGTGAAGGTTTATACGTGCCTCAGTCTGTGCCCGAATAGCCTGAGTGAGGTCAAGCAGCCTTAACTCAATATTATTAGCCATTCTACTTTGTGTACCCTCCACCACTCTGTTAGCACTAGATATTTTTTTTAACAGATGATATATGGAAACCATTTGTTGTGTTTGTCTCTCCATAAAGAAGACCTGCTTATTTCTAAAGCTATAAAGGGACAGAGCTATTTCCTCTACCGAAGGGGGTGGTTGAGGTGTAGGTGCTGGCTCTGGTGATGTGCGGTTCAGTTACTGGTTGTTGTTAGTAACCACTTCTGTATTTTCATCCACAGCCATGCCAGGATCTACTGTGACTAAGACAATGTCGTGATCATCATCTTCTTCCTGACAATGGAGTTGTGGAGTTGGTGGATGTGGATGTGGATATGATGGACCTAAAAAAAGGTAAGGATTATTATTATGACTTTTATAATGGTGGGGGGGAGGCTAGACAGTTTTACTGCTTCTGCATTTTTTGCAGATTGTGACCACATGAAATTATTCTAAAGTTATGTGTATTAAAATTTAAGGATAATATCCTCATTAAAGCATGTTTGCTTTGGGTCTATTTCATCATTAAATGCTCATGTACATACTAATTTGATGTACATGAGCCTTTGATGATGGCACATACCTGTAGCATGTTCTTCCACACGTGGACGAGCCTTTTTGTCATTGAATTCTTCTTCCCTGGAGCAGCTATGGAACAATTCCAGACATTATTATTTGCCCCATTACATGTCTTTACAAATTATTTGGAGCAGTGCAAACAAAAAAAAATGACTGTGGTTTTTAAGCTAACACTGCAACAGCCCTTTCTGTGCTAGGTTATCTCAAATAACATATTAGTGTGGAGCTCAATAAAAATTTTACTTGTTAACATTATTCTTCACACAAACAAAAAAAAAAGTGCTGTAGCACAACACATCCCAGCATGCCCAAATATTGAAAGCTTTCTACTCTATTCTAGGTCACAGCATATTTGTATGTGTAGTTCTACAGCAGCAGCTTATTGTACAGTAATAGAGCAGTACTAACACCCCTGACAATTATGCTAATACAAATATGTAATATTAGTATTGTTATGTTACTCACCAATAGGGGCCGGATATGAAGGTCTGTCTGTATCCTCAATCTGAGTTTCGGGTAGGATCTCTGGTGGAATGATCTGTTTGAGCTCTTGTTCATAAGATGTGTAGTGTATGGGGATGTGACACCCATGACCAGTCTTGCGGGACTGCTCAACTTCATCCGCCATTTTCCCTGTTAACACACGTTTGATATCGTTGCAATGTTTTTTTAATGTTGTAAACGTCACGTCTGCAGCTACTGACAGCATAATCAGCTTCTGTGATGCCAAGCCACATTTGTTTCTGTCTGGCCAGGGTGGTGCAGTTTGCGCGTTCTCCCAGGAGACCTGTGACCACTGGTACGATAGCATGTACCAGTGCAGAATTTTCTTCATAGGTGAAGCACATATTGCACCCACAGAGCATCTTCCAAGGCAAAGGACCAGCAGACTCAGCCTCCTCCACCTCCTCCTCTTCATCCTCCCCCTCATCTTCTTTTCTCCTCCACCTGTGTGTCGTCATCCTCCTTCTGTGCTTCCTGGTCAGACAAACCTTCCTCCTACTGATGACTGTGACTCTGCCTGACAATCACCTCCGGATCCTCTTCCTCCTCCAGGCTCTGCTGAGCTACCCCAGCTCTCCTGCTTGCCATGCTGCGTCACTGTGTCTGCAGTCAGACCTTACCTCTCCTCTCATTCACTCTGCTCCAGTGAGGAGCACAAAGCACAAAATGGTGGCTCAGGAGTTTATATAGTGTGTGTGATGCCTAAGTCATGGGACTTTGCCCTGCCAATGGGTGATTCTCTTTGTGTCAGTATGCTTGCTAAAATGAATTTCACATTCCGGTTGGTCTAAAATTCGTGCCTTTTCCTGGGAGTCTCCCCGCAAGACATCGCATGTGAACAGCATATGTGGCTGAAATATCGCTACCTATTACATATGCAATTTGAGAGTGATACTCGCAACTAAAAACATTCGATTAGGTGCAAATCCATATATGAGAATAAACTCACACCCTGTTACATTTGGCCCCATGTCTTTTTCATTTACTTGAACTGCTGTATACAGTCAGGTGCATATATATTGGGACATTGACAGAATTTTCATATTTTGGCCTCTATTCACCACCACAATGGCTTTGAAATGAAACAAACAAGATGTGATTTAACTGCAGACTTTCAGATTTAATTTGAGGGTAATTACATCCAAATCAGGTGAACGGTGTAGGAATTACAATGGTTTCTATATGTGCCTCCCACTTTTTAAGGGGCCAAAAGTAATGGGACTATCAACTCGAAAGCTATTTCATGGACAGGTGTGGGCTATTCCCTCATTATTTCATTATCAATTAAGCAGGTAAAAGGTATGGAGTTGATTCTAGATGTGACATTTGCATTTGGAATCAGTTGCTGTTGATTCTCAATATGAGATCCAAAGAGCTGTCACTATCAGTGAAGCAAGCCATCATTAGGCTGAAATATCAAAACAAACCCATCAGAGAGATAGCAAAAACATTAGGTGTGGCCAAATCAACTGTTTGGAACATTCTTAAAAAGAAAGAACACACCGGAGAGCTCAGCAACACCAAAAGACCCGGAAGACCACGGAAAACAACTGTGGTGGATGACAGAAGAATTATTTTCCTGGTGAAGAAAAACCCCTTCACAACAGTTGGCCAAATCAAGAACACTCTCCAGGAGGTAGGTGTATATGTGTCAAAGTCAACAATCAAGAGAAGACTTCACAAGAGTGAATATAGAGGGTTCACCACAAGATGTAAACCATTGGTGAGCCACAAAAACAGAAAGACCAGATTAGAGTTTGCCAAACAACATCTAAAAAGCCATTACAGTTCTGGAACAACATCCTATGGACAGATGAGACAAAGATCAACTTGTACCAGAGTGATGGGAAGAGAAGAGTATGGAGAAGGAAAGGTTACAAAACATACCACCTCATCAGTGAAGCATGATGGTGGTAGTGTCATGGCGTGGGCATGTATGGCTGCCAATGGAACTGGTTCCCTTGTATTTATTGATGATGTGACTGCTGACAAAAGCAGCAGAATGAATTCTGAAGTGTTTCGGGCAATATTATATGCTCATATTTAGTCAAATGCTTCAGAACTCATTGGATGGCGCTTCACAGTGCAGATGGACAATGACCCGAAGCATACTGCAAAAGCAACCAAAGAGTTTTTTAAGGCTAAAAAGTGGAATGTGATGCAATGGCCAAGTCAATCCCCTGACCTGAATCCAATTGAGCATGCATTTCACTTGATGAAGACAAAACTGAAGGGAAAATGCCCCAAGAACAAGCAGGAACTGAAAACATTTGCAGTAGAGGCCTGGCAGAGCATCACCAGGGATGAAACCCAGCGTCTGGTGATGTCTGTGCATTCCAGACTTCAGGCTGTAATTGCCTACAAAGGATTTGCAACAAAGTATTAAAAAGTGAAAGTTAGATTTAGGATTGTTTAGTTTGTCCCATTACTTTTGGCCCCTTAAAAAGTGGGAGGCACATATAGAAACCATTGTAATTCCTACACCATTCACCTGATTTGGATGTAATTACCCTCAAATTAAATCTGAAAGTCTGCAGTTAAAGCGCATCTTGTTTGTTTCATTTCAAAGCCATTGTGGTGGTGAATAGAGGCCAAAATATGAAAATTCTGTCAATGTCCCAATATTTATGCACCTGACTGTATTTACAGATCAGGTATTTCTTACTAAGCCACTCATTTACAAAATGGCATTTTCTGCCCTTGGCAGATTGTCAGCTCTGTGGATTACCTATTATGGGTTGGGTACAGAATCCCGATGGTCAGGATGCTAACGGTCAGAATACCGACAGATTTAGGTAAGTATTATAAATCTTACCCTAACCCTCCCCCTCCCCCTCCCCTCCTGTAGTCTAATCCTAACTCTCCCATCCTGTAGCCTATTATTATTATTATTATTATTATTATCATTTATTTATATGGCGCCACAAGTGTTCTGCAGCGCCTTACAAAGTTCAAAAACAAATTGTATACAAGTGACTTACAGAACAATACAATACAGGACATGGATAATATATATTGCTACATTAGCGACCATATCACCCAGATAAGCAACAGAGCATAAGCAACCAAGTGTTAGGTGCCCTAGTGGTGAGTAAGAAGTAAATGACACTATACAGTAGTAAGGAGAAGCACAAGAGGGTAGATGGCCCTGCTTGTGAGAGCTTACATTCTAAAAAGGTGGGGGAAGACAAACTGGGTTGACACAGATGGGGTAGATGGGGACGAAGGAGCATGTAGCAAGGAGTTAGAATGATAGCTGGAAGGCTTTGATGAAGTAGTGGGTCTTGAGAGCCCGTTTGAAGGATTGCAAACAGGTGGAGAGTCTGATGGGGAGTGGGAGAGAGTTCCAGAGGTGGGGAGCAGTGCGGGCAAAATCTTGGAGGTGGGAGGAAGTAATCAGCTGGCTTGAAAGGCGGCGTGCATTAGTTGAGAGAAGAGAGAGGAGAGTGAAGGGAGATGAGATTAGAGATGTATATGGGAGAAGATTGGGTGAGGGCTTTGTGAGCGAGCATGAGAACCTTAAATTGGGTTCTAAAAGGGAAGGGGAGCCAGTGGAGAGCTTGTAGGAGAGGGGAGGCAGATGTAGAGTGCTTGGAGAGGAAGATAAGCCGTGCAGCAGCATTAAGGATAGACTGGAGAGGAGAGAGATGGGATTTGGGGAGGCCAGATAGGAGGAGGTTACAATAGTCCAATCTGGAGATGACCAGTGAGTGTATGAGGGTTTTAGTAGCATCCTGGGTGAGATAGGGTCTGATCCTAGAAATATTTTTGAGATGGAACCATAACCCTCCCCTCCCACAGCCTAACCTTAACCATCCCCTCCCACAGCCTAACCCTAAGCATCCCCCTAGTGCCTAACCCTCCCGCTAACCCTAACCCCAATACTTACCTCCACAATCTGTTGATATTCTGACAGTCTGGATTCCGCTGTCGGTATTGTACGGTCAGCATCCTGTCTGTCGGGATGCCGACTACATCCACTTATTATACCTTCTCAGCAGAATATGGTATACTTCTGCACAGGACTGTTAATGGGTAAGTATAGTGTGAACCATCAATCCAGGTGTATAGTCCTGGTATGACTGGATGTCAAGTATGTTAGTGGTAATGGATGTAGATATAGTTGGTGTGGGAAACCATTACTATGAGGCCTAGAGGCTTAGGAGGACCTGGACCAGGGTCAAATAGTTGTCTTCAAGTTTCTCGAATTGTCCACTAAGCAATAGGGGTATTCAACTTCACCCTTATAGGTGATGGTCTGTGTCTCTCAGCAAAACTCTTCTCTGCTATGATCCATCTCTTGTGCTCCCATTTCACACTGACTGGCACAGCTGAGATAATTAATGAGCTCATCACTGTTGGATAGTAGTCTTCTCATTGATTACAATTTTTTCAAAGTAAAATGGGGAGCGGGATTGAGCTCTGAGATTAGGACTATTCCAGAAAGGGACAGCTTCTTGAAATTAGGATCTCCACTAAAGTGGATTTCCTGCATTAGGAAGTATCCCCCTCAGGTAGGAGCTGGTTGGTTCCTGCCTCCTCCTCCCCTGTCTTTATACTTGCTGGAAACAGTAATCTTCTCAGCTGTGAAGGAACTGCGGGTGTGGGCTTCTGTGTAAGATTAAACAACTGTCAATAGGCATGGAGCATTTCCATCACTAAATAAATGAGATGAAAAGTGGTCAATTGGATATAATTTCTTACCTGACTTCTATGTGGGATAAGGCTGTCTAATGGGATGTCATTCCATTTTCAGTGAGTTCTTTGTGTAGGGGATGTTATAATGGTAAGGGGTATGTATGTAGTGGATGGTGTACTGGTAAGGGGGTATGTGTAGTGATTGTTATAATTGGTTGGGTACAGAATCCCAACAGATTTTTGCAAGTATTATAACCATTATCCTAACCCTCCCACTAACCCACCCATCCCACAACTTAACCCTAATGCCCCCATCCCATAGCCTAACCCTAACCCTCCCATCCTGCAGCCTAATCCTGACCATCCCCCTAGTGCCTATCCCTAACCCTCCCCCTAATCTTAACCCTAATACTTACCTCAGCACTCTGTTGATATTCTGACAGTCGGGAAGCCACTGTCGGTATGGTGACCATCGGCATCCTGCCTGTTGGGATGCTCACTACATCCCATTACAATATACTGGGGGTACTGTAATATGGTCTATGCTGAAATGGGGTACTGTAATGTGGCATAATATGGACAGAAGGGCATTGTAGTGTGACACAATACTGTATGAACTGGGAACACTGTAATGTGGCATAATATGAACTTGGGGCACTGTCATGTTGCACAGTATGACCTGTGGTCACTACAGTGTGGTATAATATGAACTGGGGGTACTACAGTGTGGCATATTATGAGCTGGGGACCCTACAAATTGTTATAATATGAACTGTTGCACTAAAAAGTGGCATGAAATGTTCTGGGTCCACATCAATGTGGCATAATATGTACTGGGGACACTGTGCATCATAATGTTGTTTGGGGCACTGTGTGGCATAATGTGTTCTGGCAGCACTACAGTATGGTATATTGTGAATGGAAGCACTACAATGTGGCATCATATGAACTTGGGACACTCTGTGTTATAATGTGAACTACTATGGGGCTTAAAATGTACTAGTACATTACTATGGAGCATACAATCAACGAGTTCACTACTAAGGGGGATAACATTAACTAGGGCAATACTATGATTTTCAAAAAATAGGACACTAGTATGGAGAATAAATTTTACTAGGGCACTAAAATGGGGCATAAAATGAACAACCTCTGTGGAGAGAGGTGTCCCTCTAGAAGCATTGGGGTAGGAGCTTCTTCAAAATGTTTCTATGGAGTCAAAAAAGTTCTGGATACACACCTGTTGGTGGTATCCAGAACTTTGTTCTCAAGAGTCAATGTATTGATCATAAAAAAGGGAAAAATACTCTTTTTTAGGGGAACTCTTCATTAAACTGGATGTAGCCTTTCAGTCCTAATATAGACAATTTGCACACAAACACAAAACACTAAGGTATAAAATACACTCTCTTAATATTCATTTTACTGAGAAGGTTGGAGAAATAAGAATGACAGCACCACCCTCAATGTGGGTGAATACAATACTATAATAGGTACAGTATATAAAGGTATTTTATCTATCTATCTATCTATCTCTATTTATCTATATATACATGTCTCTGGTGCTGCGCCAAAATTGGTGCGTAATCATTATTATACACAATCAAAAATATTGACACTTATGACAAAAGTACAAATTATCTTGTGGTTACAAAAGCAAGTTGTGTCCCCTGATTATCAATAACAGGATGATGAATAAAAGGCATCTTGGAGTTGTTTGCAGAGACATTTTTTAATAAGGGTTCCTTAACATATGTACTGTAGCACAATAAAATTTATACATAAAGATTAATAATATTGTAGAATGCACAGAGAGAGACTCAGGGCCTGATTCAGAGCCGGACGAAATTAGCGCTCGCTCGTCCAGAAAATAGGGGTGGCTATTCAAATGAACCGTTCGCTCTTTGCGGTCTGTTCACGCCTCTAGGTCTGAACGAGCTAACAAAACTTGTGGTCGTTTTTTGGAAAACTACGCCCCCTGGCCGCTCGCATCCTACGTCATGTCCGCTATTTATTAGATTAATCGAGTGCATCGACCAGCGTATGAACTGCTCGCTATTCTTGTGGCTGGTTTTTGCTACCACAATTTTGCGAGCAGTTCTGGCTATAAAATAACCCAGTGACGTGGTCAATGACGCTGCTGTTTTAATTATGCACACCAATAAAACGCCCGTTTTGACCTTTAAGCACGCCTGCGTTCGGATCTCCACTCCCCGTTTTCAAGCACCTTCCCCTGTTACCACCCACAAATGCCTCTTTCTGTCACTCAAATTATCAGGCATTCGCTATTTTGCGAGCACATGAATTTCGACCGCACTGACTGGTTCGCGCATGCGTATAACGATCCGTATGTATGCGCAGTTGTGCAAACATCGCTCGGAGCGAACGAGCGGCCGCTTACGAGCGGCTCTGAATCAGGCCCTCAGTTCAGAATCTGCAGGTACTGTATTAGGAAGTAAGGCCCTCATTCAAACCCACTCGCAAGCGGCTGTCCGCTCGCAAGTGGGTCGATGGTCCCCACTGCGCATGCGCACGACGGAGGGAGCTCAGTTGTGCGCATGCGCGAGACTCGACGAGCGAAGGACTTTCCTTCGCTCGGAGTGTCTCATCAAAGGGGGCGTGCTGTCGATGGTGACTGACAGCACACCCCCTTTGGTGGGCGTGCCGGGGGCGTGCCTGCCAGACGGAGGCATTCCCAAGGGATCGCCTACCGTCTGAAGCCGGCCCCACTGACATCACTAGTGATGTCAGTGGGAGTGATTTTGGCTCTGATAGAGCCAAAATCACTCCTGGCCTTGCGGTTGAGAAACCCAACCGTAGGCTTTTGCTCGCAGTTTCGATGGTCGCGATGGTCAAGACCATCGCGACCATCATTTTGCATGCTCGTATATGCTGTGGGTGGTGACCCACAGCTATACAAGCGTCCAGGAGGACGCTCCATATTTATGGAGGTGGGCCCTGATTCAGAGCGAGCGCTCTGGTCAGAGCGTCCGGCTCTTAATCAGGGCCTAAGTCTGCAATGAAATAGTGCAGATATCAGACGGTGATCTGCAGGTGATAATCAGAGAGAAGCAGTGCAGAGTATAACAGCTCCCTAGCTTCTGCTTTCCCTCCGTGTTTCTGGGCTTTTAAAAAGCTAACATGGAGAATGCCACCTGCATTGCATGAAAAAGCCATTATGTCTTAGTAAGATCTGATATCACTCTGCATTCTTTAAAAGCACGAGGGATCTTCACCATCCACTGGGCAGTTAGGGTCTGGATGATGGTAGACTGTGAATTGAAGAGAGAAAACTATTCCATCTCTAGGGTCCATACATAATAGACAAGATGCTCCAAGACTAAACAGTTAGTAAATAAAACCAGCTAGTAAATAAAACATCTGAACAGATTCTCTCCAGTTGTCCCACATAGCTGTTAGAGAGTCTGTCATGCGGATGCCACCTTTATTCATATTGGGTGGCATTGCCCAAAACTCTAACCCAACCGGTTTAGTGCTTGTTGCTGTTCTAAATATTGATATCCCCCCTCTCTTCTAAATACTTCCTCCTCTAATTGTCTATTCCAACTGCTACTGGATCCCAAAATAAATGAATCTGTTTTATTAAATCTGCTGCCACCTGCTAATTTGTGGCATCATGGAAACCACCTCTCCCATCCCCACCCCCAATCCATGCTGTTAAATCTAAGTTATGGCATATATTTCAAATGGAATTCATAAAATGTGTTATCAACAAATCCTTCCTTAAAATATGACAACCCTGGGCCCAATATAATAATGTTTAGGTTCCTTTCTTTTGACCTTTGGCCAAATGACCTTTGAGCAGAGCTTTTGTCCCCTGCTCTGAGCCCTCCTGAATACCATCCATTTCTTCTTTCTATATTTTCCTGTTCCCCTGAGGTTTGTAACTCCACTCCCTGCTTTCCCCTCCCTCCCTTACTACCTACCTAAAAATGTAACTGGTTCAGTGCTTTTGACCTGTAATTTAATTTTCTCATTTTTGTATACGGTAGTTTTTCTGTACCTTGTGACTTGATGTTATTATTCACTGTAACATTTTCCATCAGGGCTATAATTAGGGGTGTGAAACCACTGTGGCCGCAAGGCACGCAAGGCTCTGTGGGCGGCACCATCGCCACTCCACGGCACCTGCTTCTGGTTGCATGGTGCCTGGAATGGCACCCTTCAGCCTGTATCATTGCGGCAGTGCTGCCTGTAGCATCCATTGGATGCTACAGGCAGACACCCTGCTATAATTATATCTCCCTGGAACATTTTGAAGACTCTCCGGGCATTGCAGTAGTTCCTGGTGCTGGTGGCCCCATCCCCTTATGCGCAACGTCATGACATCATGCGCAAAGACCGCATCAGGCGCCATCACCGATTGTGATTTATTCACCCAAGGAAGCCGTCATCCTCACTCTTCAGTCTTGATTCAACATATTCCAAATAGAGACTTAAACAATTAAAAGTTATTTTGTGTCAGTGCTTGCATAATAGATACATTATGTCCTCCTATGCTTGCAGCTGTGCATCTGGGAACACAGCTGCTTGCAATGACACGCCCGGGCCTTCCCATAAATGGTGTCTGGGAGGTGTTCACTACTGGCCACCTCCCAGTCACCACCCAGGCACATCCATCACTTCTCTGCCTCCTTTCTAATACCATCTAAATCGATTGCAATGGCACTCTGTGTAACACTTGCATAATAGTGGTTCAGAACTTTTCCTGCATGCACAATTGCAAATAATTTCTCAACTACTTGAACATTGGCATTGTGTGCGGATTGCATGTGACTCCGATTCAGGCCCTATAGGTGTCTGCCTCACAAGGTCTGCTCATTATGTGTATCTACCCCATATTTTTGAAACCTATACATGATAGGTGCAAGTTCCACACCTGCTCGTTAAGTCCTTAGAATTAGGTTTTATCTGTATTTACAGTTGAGATGCACATAAACTTAACAGAACGGTATGAGGTGCACATAAACTTAACAGAACGGTATGAGATGCACATAAACTTTACAGAACGGTATGAGGTGCACATAAACTTAACAGAATGGTATGAGGTGCACATAAACTTAGAACGGTATCAGATGCACATAAACTTAACAGAATGGTATGAGATGTACATAAACTTAGAACGGTATGAGATGCACATAAACTTAACAGAACGGTATGAGATGCACATAAACTTAACAGAATGGTATGAGATGCACATAAACTTAACAGAACGGTATGAGATGCACATAAACTTAACAGAACGGTATGAGATGCACATAAACTTAACAGAACGGTATGAGGTGCACATAAACTTAACAGAATGGTATGAGATGCACATAAACTTAACAGAACGGTATGAGATGCACATAAACTTAACAGAACGGTATGAGATGCACATAAACTTAACAGAACGGTATGAGGTGCACATAAACTTAACAGAACGGTATGAGGTGCACATAAACTTAACAGAACGGTATGAGATGCACATAAACTTAACAGAATGGTATGAGATGCACATAAACTTAACAGAACGGTATGAGATGCACATAAACTTAACAGAACGGTATGAGATGCACATAAACTTAACAGAACGGTATGAGATGCACATAAACTTAACAGAACGGTATGAGGTGCACATAAACTTAACAGAACGGTATGAGATGCACATAAACTTAACAGAATGGTATGAGGTGCACATAAACTTAGAACGGTATCAGATGCACATAACCTTAACAGAATGGTATGAGATGCACATAAACTTAACAGAACGGTATGAGATGCACATAAACTTTACAGAACGCTATGAGATGCACATAAACTTTACAGAATGCTATGAGATGCACATAAACTTAACAGAACGGTATGAGATGCACATAAACTTAACAGAATGGTATGAGATGCACATAAACTTAGAACGGTATAAGATGCACATAAACTTAACAGAACGATATGAGATACACATAAACTTATCAAAACGGTATGAGATGCACATAAACTTAATAGAACAGTATGAGATGCACATAAACTTTACAGAACGCTATGAGATGCACATAAACTTTACAGAATGCTTTGAGATGCACATAAACTTAACAGAACGGTATGAGATGCACATAAACTTTACAGAACGGTATGAGATGCACATAAACTTAACAGAACGGTATCAGATGCACATAAACTTTACAGAATGGTATGAGATGCACATAAACTTAACAGAACGGTAAATACCAGTGGATGTATTTAGTCTGCATTTAAAATGAAAAGGGCACAATTTTGCAAACCCATGTGCAACCCCAAATCACTCCCTTTATGTCTGGGAAACTAGCATTATACGTAATATACTCATACTGTAGTTCAATAACACTGACCGTGGTGCTGAAATACATGTAAAAGCTCTCAAGCCTTGTCTTAAGCTTCCTCAGCAGTATATGTTTTGTAGATATCCATAATGACATGTTGATTGATTATTATCTTGGATTTCTGTATTATTTTGTTGGGACTAATGATCGTAATACCTATGCCCCAGACATGGCATATACCCAGTGTATGTGATTGCAGTTCCATAATTTTTTTGCATATACTTAAATAGAACACTGATTTTGCTATGAGAATGTCAATAGGCTCTTACAGCACCAAACCTAGAAAACTTCCTAAAAAGTGAAGGAACCTGGGCCCTATAGCTAAGAATAACAGTGACCTAACTAAGACAAGCTGACCCTGAAAGGCTGATTTACCACACCTTATCCCTACTAGGTATGCAACTTACACTGGAGAAGGCTCCCAAATTACCAGAAAGTATTAAAAAAGACTGTTCTGGTGTAATATGATCTCCAGTGGTCAATGTGCTAGTTACAGACTGAGCCAATATACTCATACATACTGATCCAAGAGGGTCCCATATAGAGGTTGATATTTGAAGGTCTGGCACACATACAAACAATAAAACAAAAAGAGGTGTGTGTGTGTGTGTGTGTGTGTGTGTGTGTGTGTGTGTGTGTGTGTGTGTGTGTGTGTGTGTGTGTGTGTGTGTGTGTGTGTGTGTAAGTGTATATGAGCAACATTTATCAAATTTCCATACAGACCATACACAAGAAGGTCAAGCGCATTGTGACATTTATACCAAGTTTGTACACAAGCATGTAGTCATATACAGTAATTTCATCCAAGTTTATAGGAAAGAATTTTACATTTAATGGGCTCTTCTGAACCAAAAAGCTTAGCTCCGTTATGCTTGTCAATGGCATAAGCAAGATTTCTCAGCTCCAAGCAGCCTTCCCCATTTAGAAACTAAACAGTGTTTTAACACTGAAACTATTAGGCATATACATAACATAATGGAAAGCATGAGGGCATATGGAAGACACAATGCCAGGTACATTGTAACATGGACATTCTCAGCAATAATGAATTTAATTTATGCTAATACAGAGATTTAAAGAGGGTGTTCAGTACTTAGAACCATGGAAGCTATTGTATTCATAATGTAGTTGTGTAGCTGCCAGTATCTCTCTTATTTCCCATCATTTCTCTCTTGAATACATTTATATTTCAAGAAATCCCCCAAACGCCACAATTTTTGAGGGATTCCCACAGAATCTAAGCATCCCTAGGATATTACATTAGAAATTAGAAATCCTCTGCATATCTCTCCCTCAGTCTCCACTAATGCATATGCATCCCGCCGGCCATACACGTACAGTACTCACTCCGTGTCTGAACCAGAAGCAATGCGATAGCAGTAAGTATTACTTTGCATCTAGGCATTCGCCGAGTCAGAGCTATGCCTAACATCATAGCCCTGATAGATGGCTCATTTGCTATTGTTTACTGCTGCAGTGAAACAGATATACTTTAAACTTGTGCAATAAAATGAGGTCTATTAATACTGTTCCTATCCCATTTTATTTTACATATAGAGGAACAGATGTATAAAACCATGCACGAAAAATAAAATGAAGACATTGCCCATAGCAACCAATCAGCTTCTTTGATTTTATAGACTGTGCTAGGTAAATAATACAGTAGCTAGAAGCTGATTGATTGCTATGGGGAACTTCACTTTATCACTATTCAAGGCTTGAAATATCTCCCCCATAAGCAGTAGTAGAAGTAAGGGGGTACAGGCTGGTACAGTGCACCATTAAGAAATTGGTAGCTGGTACGCCATACCACCCTGCCACCTTATCACTGGTGCTGCTGCAATGCTGCCATTGACTGTGCCCTTGTGCCGCTTACAGTGTATGTGCAAATGCAAAATTATCCATCTTTCCATATGTGCGTCCTATTCTGAAACGTGGAACTTGGCTGGATCTGTCTTTCCATGAAATTGGGTGTTTTGGGCATGAACTGAGTGCAAACAAGGCTATTACAGGTAACCCTGACAGCCATGGGAGTGTCGTGGGCGTGTATCTAAAGTTCCTTGTGATTCGAAGTCGTGCCTGTTTCTGCCGAATCACCTATCATGAGGCTGGTGCCAATATGAGTGATGGTGGTTGAGCAGGCACAGCTTTCTGCCTGCAGACGTCATGCACGGACCCTCGCATTAGTTGAATGGAATCTATGCATTAGCATAAAGTAGCAAAAGGTCTATGTACTAAACCTTGGAGAGAGATAAAGTACCAACCAATCAGCTCCTAACTGTCATTTTTCAAACACAGCCTGTAAACTAACAGTTAGGAGCTGATTGGTTGGTACTTTATCCCCATCCACTTTATTTCTCTGCAAGGCTTTATACATAGCCCCCGAAATCTGGCTTCCACTAAAAACAGCTACAGTACTTTGCTTACGACTCAGAATATTTAAGTACAGTAGCCTCTGAATTCACCTGATAGCCTTGTTAACGCACGTTAAACAGGTGTGTTACATGGGTTATCGGGCATTAACGCACAGGATCCATGATACTGTAAGTTCACGTACCTGTGCATTAACTGGCATTTATCACCCAATAACTGCATAGTTAACAGGGATTTCATTTCGGGTCTCAGGAGATTCGAAAAGAAAACCCTGATAAGCATGGCTAATTGAATATGGACCGGCAATCAATTAGCACCCGTTCAGTTAATGTGGGTAATTGAATCCCGCCCTCTAGGTACTTTGTTTTATAGCCTATATTATTTTTAACCAACTTCCTGAGAGAACCATTACTTTAGGTGGTGTTTTTTTCTTCTTTTTTTATTACAAACAATAACATACTTAATATCATTAAAAAAACATAAAAAAAACTAATTCTAGTCAAATGGCTATGCATTAGTTCCATAGTGTCTTGATTTACCATTTCTATTTTCAAAACAAAAATAACTAGGGTAGATTAGGGATGTCTTCTTTAACCCGTATAATTGTATTCATGTAGATTGTAGTCTTCAGAATGATGTTTAGAATTCCACAATACATGTTTGACTTTTTGATGTGACTTATTTTGACTGGTTTTTCCTATATAAATGCTTTCAATGTCAATAGTTTGTTGACTTCCATTCTACACCGTAAATATTTACATTGTGTTAGGACAGTATTGATTGGAGATTCAAATCCCTTTAATTCCCCTATTCATTACTATTAACGCTGTTAGAAATTGTATTGACAAAATTTAGTTTAAGATTGGACTGGATTTTCATATTAAACGCCAAGGATCAAAATGGATTTACCTGTTAAACCGAGTAATGCTTATATTTATGGCTGATTTAAAAAGACCACAAGTTTGGGTTTTAATCAGTATGCACCATACATCTCAAACTTGTTTAGATGCAACTCTCTAGAATAGTTGCTTGACTTAGGGCTCCATTTAATAATGATACCAAATGCGGCAATGTATTTTATTTAGTAACACCATGATTTTTACAAATACGCCATTACTGTCCAGCGAGATCTATCAGTGTCCCCCTCCTCCAGTGGCGTAGCTATAGAGTGTGCAAGGGGTGTGCCTGCTATGGGGCCCAGCGGCTTAGGGGCCCCCCGGCCCAGCAAGCAACCCCTGCACCCTCTATAGCTAAGTACAGCGCTGCCGCCGCCGATGTCTGTTTCAATCAGGCAACAGTCGCGAGCCAATATGAACTCGCGGACCAGCAGACAATCAGCAGCGACTGCTGGTCCGCAAGTACCGATTGGCTCGCAACTGGTGCCTGATTAAAAATTACATTGGTGCGCTGCACTCAGGAGGTAAGTATCACAAGGCTGGGGGGGTTGTAAGTATCACTGGGCTGGGGTGTGTATATATTACGGGGCTGGGGTGCGGGGTATTTAGCGGCTGATGGGGTGTAGGTATTACGGGGCTGGAGGAGGGGCCCGAGGAAATTTTGCAATGGGGTCTCTATTTATGCCCCTGCCCTCCTCTGTGGCATCCTCTGCTGAGTTGCCATCTGTAGATGGCGTAAGTGGTACAGTAACAAACAGTGGTAACTAAGCTTACAGCTGTTTGCAAAAATGAGTGCATCAAAAACGAGTGCTAAAGGGGTTATGCATTTGGTATGATTTACCACTGGCCACATCTAGATATAGACACCTGTCATTTAACCCTTGCCGGGATTAAGCAGTCAGGAAGCCGGCGGTCGGCATTGCATCCGCTGGCTTCCTGAACGTATACCAGGGTTATGGCTCATTCTTAAAAGCTCTGGATCCTGATGCTAAGACCAGGACGCTGGGTGGCCACAGGGAATGCTGGGGATGCTTCTCTCTGACATGGGTATGCCACAGACGTGCAGCACTGCTGCTGGTTCTATTTGGCAATCAGGAGCCTCCTCTTCTCAGGCTGCAGTTGATTGGTGGATTTCTCTGTTTTAAGGCAGCCAGGTCAGTTCCTACCTGTCGGTTATAGCTTATCATACTGTGTAAGTTGCTGGTCCTTATCTTCTAGTTCCTGTGGATTTTCTCGACAAAGGCTTCTGGTGAAATGGCCGTTGGCTCTTTAATGGCTGCTGTCTACGTTCTAATGTATAGATTATGATGTGACTTGTTACTACACTGTTTATTCACAAACTGCCCAAAGTGCTATATGAATGTATTCTAAGTAAAAACACTGGTATACGCTTTTGCATTGTATATACGTCTATGAAGTTTAGTGCAACAGCATTAGTACAGCACAGCGCTACTCCCAGATAAAAGCTGGGACAGATGCAATACTTACCTTTGGGGGCTCTCTAATGGCCAATGTCTGTGCTCCAATGCATGGATAATAATGTGACTTGTTACCGCATTGCTTACTCACAAACTACCCAAAGAAGATCCTTGACTCTCAACACCGGTTGAATCATCTTCAGTATATTATTGATTGGAAAGGGTACAGATCTGAAGGATGGGCATGGATCAAGGCACCGGCATCCCCTGACCTCTCAAGTGGTCAGACACCAGGTGCTGTGGCGAGTGATGTGCAGAGGATTATGCCTGGGGTCCTGTTAGGACATCCATGTGCTGCTCAGTGATTTTCTACCTGCGATTGCCATCATGGATGCAGCCATGACAGTCTACATCACCTGATTAGCCCTTTTCCCATTGGTAACATTGGTTGCTGTCTGCTGACAGTGTCCTACAATGAACTGCTACCTTAGGGTATTTAGCCGGGCTGTGGATAACAGGAAGTTGCCTGTACAACAGCGTTACTTCCAGTGAATACTTTCTGTTGCAGCATTCCAGGTTCCAAGCTCCTTTCTTTGAGTGATATATTCCTAGTGTTAATCCATGGTGTGTGTACTCAGTATGTCATCCGAGTACCATCTCCTAAGTATCATTCTCCTGTGCCAGTTCTGCATCTGGATCCACAGTGTGTGTACTCCAAATCCCAATTGGAGAGGTCGCTGGTGAACACCTCCTAGTAAGTTAGACACCGCTCTTTTGGTCAGGTCTAGCCAACATCTGGTACTTGTGGATGAGGAAGGTATATATCCAGGCCCCTTGCCTCTGGTTCCTTTCCCAACCTGGGACCCTGACCTCCAATCCCTCAATAGAGGTTCTCCATAGACCAAACATGACATCTTCTAAGACTTAAGTCGGAAAATGCAGGTTCTCGTGACTAAACACCATGCTTTAGTTGCGCTAACCATCATTATCCGGCTTAAGTGCTTTTAGTCGGACTTAACAGCGCATTCTTAAAGTCATCAATCCAGTGGTGAATAAAGTGGAACTACTGCCTCAGTTCAAAATTTAACACATTTCATGTTTCTCTTCTACAACCATTATTTCTTAACCAATTCCAGCGTTCTCCACCCAAGACACCTCAAGTTCATACTCAATTAGGATTCGAATTTGAAATAGAGAAGACTCTCGACACCAGTTGAATCATCTTCAGTGTCTCATTGATTGGAAAGGGTATGGATCTGAAGAACGGGCATAGATCAAGGCATCTGATGTCCATGCTCCACAGCTTGTTCGAGCTTTTCACAAAAAAATTCATGATAAACCTTGTAGGTGTCCAGAGTCCACCCTGAAAGGGTGGGTACTGTCAGGTTGCTGCCTAGGATTGGCCGTTACTCACCTCAATGCCGGCTTCTCCTGATCTCTTGAGCAGTCAGACACCAGGTGCTGCGTGAGTGACACATTGAGGATTATGCCTGGGGTCTGTTAGGACATCCATGTGCTGCTCAGTGATTTGGTTCCTGTGACTGCCATCATGGACACAGCCATGACAGTCTACATCACCTGATTATCCCTTTACCCAATGGTAACATTGGTTGCTGTCTGCTGACAGTGTCCTACAATGGACTGCTATCTTAGGGTATTTAGCCGGGCTGTGGACAGTTCTGCATCTGGATCCACAGTGTGTGTACTCCAAATCCCAATTGGAGGGGTCAATGGTGAACACTTCCTAGTAAGTTAGACTCTGCACCTTTGGTCAGATCTAGCCAACATCCTGTACTTGTGGATGAGGAAGGCATATATCCAGGCCCCTCACCTCCAGTTCCTTTCCCAACCTGGGACCCCGACTTCCAATCCCTCAGTAGAGGATCTCATTGCCCAAACATGACACTGGCATTTAAGTCAGAAAATGCATGTTCTCGCGATGAAACACCCTGCTTTAGTCACGCAAATCGGCATTCTCTGGCTTAAGTGCTTCTAGTCGGACTTAACAGCGCACTGTTAAGTCCGACAAGAAGCACTTAAGATGGTAAATTGAATAACTTTGCAACCTCCTTCCCATGGCTATTCAACATCGTCATCAATTTCATTGCCCCCAGTGAGAGAAATAAGGTATCAATAGTGTAACCAACCAGAGCACAATGCTTGGGCTTTATTTAATCACTGCATATAATTTTACACAAACAGTCATGAGCCTTTACCATAAAGATGTCTGCAGTTTAGGATATAAGGGGGGCAGTAAATCATACACACAGACTGTATGCATCAGAGTTGCAAGTCAGAGGAGAGTGAGGGGGAAGATTGGATGGCCCTTACTGGGAGATAAGACATCTGCAATTCAGTATACATTATGTTCCAAAGGCAAAACAGAAGCACCAAATCTGTGCACTTACAATTGTCCTGCCACTGCCAAAACTCATTATTCCCCATTCAACTCACAACACACTAATAATGCTAAAATTATCACCATCAGTTTTTTAGTAGTGACCCCAATGCATATTATGCCATTGATACACATTATCCCACATAGTAGGCATAATTAGGCAATTTCTTGGACCTATGCATGCCCTATAATTCCTAAAAACTACTATACCGCATGCGTTACACAGATTGTTGTCGAAGCTGGATAATTGGCTGAGACAAGATCAGTTTAAAATTGAAGTGTGCGCGACGCAATCTTGCGAATGGCAGCTAGACTCCATTTTAGAAACAAGAATCTGCAAGACGCCATTTTGCGACCAGCGTCACTTTAAGTTACAACTCACGAGCTAAGAACAGATGGCAATGTTTTTGATAATCTACCAAGGGCAACTGGAAGAACAGCTTCCTGAGTAAAAGTCAATAGAATAGACAATGAGTGTTTTTACATACAAATTGGGAATCCCTGTATGCAGACAAGTATAGTTGTGGCAATTGTAATATAACCCAGGCATTGATCTACACAATTGGATTTGTCTGAATCCTAAACAGGTTTTAGCCCCACACCCAGACAGGATGGCCCCAGCTTCACAGCTTGGGGTAACACATTTACATTCACACAAGAGTCTGGGAGAACAAAAGAGCTTTTGCTTTGAACACAGGAAAGGTGGGGGCTGCTGAGACAGGGGGCATGTGGAACTATCATGCTCAGCAATCCACACTGCTAGGTGTTCACTTAGTAAGTGTTAAGTGCACCATTTCTCATGCACACATTAATATGCACGCATCTGCCCCAAGTTAACTAGTGTCTTTATATCAAACCCCGCATACTCACACATTACATATCCACATAAAAGGTTTAATAAGCTTTAAGATATAAGATTTGTTTGTTCAGTTAGTATAAATGCTGTGAAATAAAGATATTTGATAACTAAGGTTTTATACATGCTAAGAAAGCCGTGTTTGGTTTCGTATTGATGCATACTCTTTCAACAGAATTCCAGTACTATCGGTGTGGAGATCGCATCATGCATTCTCAACTTATGGACCACAGAGACTACAAGCAACAAAATGTATATTTTATGAACAACTGTTAGGATGACTGTTAGGGGACGGGGGGGCAGAGACCCCCAGTTGTTGGAGGTTGGGTTGAGTCTATTTGAACCAGCCTGTTAAACGCTCTGTAACAGATGGTTCCCCCATGGGAACCAATGGCATAAGCAAGAAAGTTCTCTATTGTCCTGTCTATTCTGGGGGGGTATAAACATGTGTGCTCAAACACTGGGTCTTTAGTCTTCTTGCTGAATGCTGATTGATGGAGGTTTTCTTTCTGAATGCAGGGATCTGGTCCAGAGTGCATGCATATGTATACTGTACTTGAGGGTCTGTATAATTCCTTTGCATCTAATTGTGTCTGAATCAATAGCGTGTAACTGACTGTACTTTTTACTTGAATAATACTTTGTGCTTTGGAACCACAAGTTCTAACTCTGGAGTCTCTATTTACTGTATGATTGCGTACGCAAATTAGCCTCATCCTTAGAGGTTTATAGGTAGGATTTTAGAAGGTACAGGCAGGGGTATATAGAGGTTCAAATATAGATTCCTTAGTGTATACACAAGGACACTTTTGTGAAAGAGACGCATAGTATCTGGAATGTTGAGGAAAAGTGATGGGCATTCCTGGCAGGTGACTGGGTGGTGGCTAGATATACATGCAAAAATGGTCCATTGAGTGGGCATTATGGGAGAGTTGTGGGCATGTCAGGCATAGGAGGTCATGGTCAGATGGAGACACTGCAGATGCCATAGGACTAGTGGAAGTTTGGATGGTATGAACATGGCGGCGTATAAGAATACACCTACACCTGCGCTAATGTACCAGTTTGTTGCCCTTCTCTCATGCAGGTGGCCTGATTTGCCACCTGCATGGGAGATGTTGGAACCAAGAGGAATTATTGTGGTGCAAGAAAAAGAGGTAGTATTCTAAAGTGGGGCACTCAATAAGCAGTATCTCCTAAAATGTAACCTTTATTACATAAATTAAAAGAGAATTATAAAAACAAAGGCCCTCATTCAGGGGCGCTCGCAGGAAGCGAGCGCTCGTTCTGAATGAGGGTGGCCGCTTGTATTTTTAAGTGCAGGCTCCTGGTCGCTGGCTAGGCTGTTCTCCATGTTTGTAGCAGTGGCATGTCTGGGAACAGTGTGGGGGCCCCCTATGTGTTTGGGCCCCAGGACGACCGCCCCTAACGACCCGCCTATAATCTGGCCCTGTAGCTAGGATGGAGTGAAAGTTGTTTCAATAGAACTATATGCATGTTACTAGCAGACATTTAACCTGTACAAAAAAATTATTTACTGTGTCTGACGTCTGCCTGTGGTTATAAATAAATATCAAAAGAATCTCCCTGAGAGTGACTATCAGTGTGAAAAGTGAAAAAATTATCAAGTGCTCTAAATATTATTTGCTTTAATATAGTAAGGGTATCTAAGCACCCCATGGGAATATAGTAAGGGTATCTAAGCACCCCATGGGAATATAGTAAGGGTATCTAAGCACCCCATGAGAATATTTTACAGTACACATGAAATTGTACTGATATTTTCGCACTGGCCTTAGCAGTCTACAACTGCAGTGTGATAACCTACTGCACAACTGCAGTGTGATAATCACACACAATTGTGTTCAAGTGTGTACCAGATGTTTAACTGGTTTATACAACACAAATTGTTGAACAGTATGAGTGAATTACTCTGGGTTTACTGGTTATTGTAGAATGATACTACAGGCAGACATACACTATTTGTACCTATACAGAGAGGGCTGAATAAGTCAATTGATTTGCCCTTTTGTGGATAACAAATGATTCACTGCTGAGAACAGCAGAATGAATGGCAGTGGAGACCGAGCCGGCCCTAGGCATAGGCATTCTAAGCAAATGCATAGGGCGACTTTAATGCCTAGGGGCATTATACGGCTCTGCAGCTCCCCATCACCATCTCCTCACCGCTGCCGTGATCGGAGCTGAGTTCCGATCGGGTAGCGCATCAGTTAGCCTATCGTGCTGCTGCCTGATGGCCAGGACCGGGAGGTAGATCTAGCAGTAGCTGTTAACAGCAGCAGGCCAGCTGCTCCTTCCGGACTGATCCTGACTCCTGTCCCAAGATGTACCTCCTGTAGATTACATGTGCACGTGACGTGATGACGTCACATCGTGCGCATTCTGTGTTGCCATGACTGAGAAGAGCCAAGCATGGAGGAGCAGGAACACAAGCAATCACGCGGCCAGGAACAGGAGGACCAGACACTGATTCACCCAAGGAGGAAGACGAGCAGGTAGGTGGTGTTCAAGTGACACAAGCGGCTGGACCCACGAGGCTGGAGGGGGACCCAGATGTCTGTAAGGGACCAAGGAGGCTGGAGGGGACCCAGGCAGCAGGAAGTGATCAAGGAGGCTGGAGGGGATCCAGGAGGCTGGAGGGGACCCAGGAGGATGGAAGGGACCCAGGAGGCTGTTTAGAACCCAGGAGGCTGGAGGGGGACCCAGACAGCAGGAAGATACCCAGGAGGCTGGAGGGGACCCAGGAGGCAGGAGGGGACCCAGCAGGCTCGAGAGAACCCAGGAGGATGGAGGGGACATGTGTATGTACAGTATATATATATATATATATATATATACAGTATATATGTGTATGTCTGTATATATATATATATATATATATATATATATGTGTATATATGTATATATATATATATATATATATACAGTGTGTGTGTGTATATATATATATATATATACATACTAGGGGGGGCACCAGCCAAAATTTTGCCTAGGGCACCAAATTGTCTAGGGCTGACTCTGAGTGGAGATTGAGCCCAGTTGCAGAAATAACAGCATCTTTGTAACAGAAAAAATAGTCACTATGTGTAGTTACATGACATTTTCATTCTAGTAACCAGCAGGATTCAGAATATATAAGAGCCACTAGCGGATAGTAGTGAATTTTCAGGTATAGAGGGTTTGGAGAAGTATCCACCAATTAATTGAGGTTGATAATTGACCTGGATAATAATACACCTCTAATACCAAAAGCTGCATTCTAGCTCAAGGCCCACATTCCAAGGACTGGGCTGAATACCCTATATTTGAGGTGTCCATTTTTTAACTGACAATATAACATACATGTTACAAGTACATATCACTTCACATTTTGTTTTTATAATTCACTTTTAATTTATGTAATAAAGGTTACATTTTAGGAGATACTGCTTTTTGAGTCCCCC
Source organism: Taudactylus pleione (assembly GCA_031769625.1). NCBI lineage: Eukaryota > Metazoa > Chordata > Amphibia > Anura > Myobatrachidae > Taudactylus > Taudactylus pleione. Next base: position 1,077,617 of record JAUIMM010000430.1, on the reverse strand, counting down.
ACTTTAGAATACTACCTCTTTTTCTTGCATGTGATATTTATTCTAGGGTGCATCTCCCATGAGAAATCAAATATAAAAATATTTACTAGATCATATTACGCAAGGAACACATCATTCGTAATTTCATTGCTTTTGAAGTTTGAGTGACAGAAATTCAATAGGTATTGAGAAATTTCAGATCATGTCTAAGAAGCCTTAATGGGACATGTGAAACCATAAGGTTTTTAGTCTATGGAATTTCATTGCTTTTTAAAAATGTATTAACTATCAGGGTTTGGAGGAGCAAACCAGGCCACCTGCATGGGAGAAGGGCAACAAAATGGTACATTAGCGCAGGTGTAGGAAGGCCGGCACACAGGACGTGTTTTGGGGATGCACAGGGAGAGACGGCTGCAGGGGCAGGCTGCAGGAGTGCAGGGCAGTGGCAGCAGTGGGGTGCGGACCAGTGGCGGCAGTGGAGCAGTGCATAGGGGCATCAGCAGATGACAGAGGTGCTCACTGGCTCTGGGCATGCATCTGAGAAAATAAGACACAGATGCATGGATGAATCATTGAGATCCATCTATGCATCTGTGTTAAAATTTAATTTGTGTAAAATAAAAATGAATAAAAGGAACATGCCCACCCCCCCCAAACACAGCCAGCCCCGGGGATTATCACCGCTGGTCTGGTTGTGAAAATACAAAAGACAAATGACGTAGGGGTCCCCCGTATTAAGCATAACCAGACCCAGGATGATCAGAACCAGTCCTGGTTGCCAAAATATGGGGGAAAAATATGTCATTTGTCCCCTGTATTTTGGCAACGAGGACTGGTTCTGCTTAGCCTGGTGCTGGTTGTGCTTAATACTGGGGAGCAACCAGCACTGGGTCACTAAAACCTGGTGTTGGTTGCTCTTTTGGGGGGGCGGGGCTATGCCATTTATTTATTTTTTAAATACAGATGCAGGCTTCACGAGCCTGCTGCTACCTCCCCCAGGTCCTACTGCCTGCTGGTCACCCTGCCTAGGCTGCTAATGGCCACACTGCCACTGCCACCTGCTTTCTCTCCCGGGTCTCAGCCACCACTAATGCCCGCTACCTCCCCCCCGGGTCCCGGCCACAGCAAATGCCGTCTTCCTTCCCCTCCGGTCCTGGCCCCCACTACCACCCACAGAGGACAGCCATCTTGGTGCACCCAAGTGAAGCCACAGTGAGTACACCTGCTGGAGGCTCCTACTGAGACTGTGCAATGAATTGAATCTTCCTATCTCTATAACGGTGCAATTGTGAAGTAATAGTTTAAAAACTGTAACTTTCTCAATTACCTGAACCCAAAAAGGCCCTACCCTGGAACAATAGCTACCTAATAAAACAAACCCCAAGTCTAAATTTGCCCCCTACCCTGAGTTATGCCTTCCCAAAAATCCCCCATAGAGAACAGCAGAAAAGTGGTCCTAACTGAGAGTGCCAGAAAATAGTGACAGTTGGAACTTTAGATTGTTCCCAAATTCTCATTGTTGCCCTGAAATTTATCATGCAGCACCGAGCGACAGTTCTACCCGCCCATGCCAAATTTCAGCTTGGTACTCACACATACACACACATATATTCATATATACTACATAACAATTGTGTAATTCTATCATGTCTCCTCAATGCATGAGCCCCGATGGCTCCCACTTTGAGGAAGGTGGGACAACGTTAATAGAGGATCAGCCGTAGGGGTAAGTATGGAAGCAGTGATGTCGGAACGGAGCTGTGATGAGGTGGGTGGGGACAGATTTGCGACAGGGGGTGTGGGCCGGATGGAGCCACGCAAGGGGGGAGGTCAGCAGAGAGGGGGTTGGCCAGCCAGAGAGCAGGCAAAGCTAAGCAGGCTACTGAGACAGAAGTGCTGGCTAATGTGGGAGGGGGGTCAGGTGCCAGAGTTTCAGGGGGTGGGGCTTCAGACAGCCACAGACAGGGCAGGCTGGCTGTAGTAGGAAAAATAATTTTCCTGTCTGCAGCAGCACAGCAGATGCTGTGGGCCTATTTTGATAGGAGCCTGGAGCTGCAGCTCCACCCACCCCATTGGTAATCCAGCCCTGGTAGTAGTATACAGTATTTATTATTATTATTATTATTAGTAGTAGTAGTAGTATACAGTATTTATTATTATTATTAGTAGTAGTAGTATACAGTATTTATTATTAGTAGTAGTAGTAGTAGTATACAGTATTTATTATTATTAGTAGTAGTAGTAGTAGTACACAGTATAATTATTATTATTAGTAGTAGTAGTAGTAGAATAATTATTATTATTATTAGTAGTAGTAGTAGAATAATAATTATTATTATTATTATTAGTAGTAGTATAATTATTATTATTAGTAGTAGTAGTAGTAGTAGCATAATTATTATTATTATTATTATTATTAGTAGTAGTAGTAGTAGTATACAGTACTTATTATTATTAGTAGTAGCATAATTATTATTATTATTAGTAGTAGTAGTAGTAGTAGTAGTATACAGTAATTATTATTAGTAGTAGTAGTAGTAGTAGTAGTATACAGTAATTATTATTAGTAGTAGTACACAGTATAATTATTATTATTAGTAGTAGTAGTAGTAGTAGTATAATTATTATTAGTAGTAGTAGTAGTAGTATAATTATGATTATTATTAGTAGTAGTAGCATAATTATTATTATTAGTAGTAGTAGTAGCAGTAGTAGCATAATTTTTATTATTATTATTATTAGTAGTAGTAGTAGTAGTAGTAGTATACAGTACTTATTATTATTAGTAGTAGTAGTAGCATAATTATTATTATTATTATTAGTAGTAGTAGTAGTATAATTATTATTAGTAGTAGTAGTATAATTATGATTATTATTAGTAGTAGTAGCATAATTATTATTATTATTAGTAGTAGTAGCAGTAGTAGCATAATTATTATTATTATTAGTAGTAGTAGTAGTAGTAGTATACAGTACTTATTATTATTAGTAGTAGTAGTAGCATAATTATTATTATTATTATTATTAGTAGTAGTAGTAGTAGTAGTATACAGTATTTCTTATTATTAGTAGTAGTACACAGTATAATTATTATTATTATTAGTAGTAGCAGTATAATTATTATTATTAGTAGTAGTAGTAGTATAATTATTATTATTATTATTAGTAGTAGTAGTATAATTATTATTATTAGTAGTAGTAGTAGCATAATTATTATTATTATTAGTAGTAGTAGTAGTAGTAGTATACAGTATTTATTATTATTAGTAGTAGTAGTAGTAGTACACAGTATAATTATTATTATTAGTAGTAGTAGTAGTAGAATAATTATTATTATTAGTAGTAGTAGTAGTAGAATAATAATTATTATTATTATTATTAGTAGTAGTATAATTATTATTATTAGTAGTAGTAGTAGTAGTAGCATAATTATTATTATTATTATTATTATTAGTAGTAGTAGTAGTATACAGTACTTATTATTATTAGTAGTAGCATAATTATTATTATTAGTAGTAGTAGTAGTAGTAGTAGTAGTAGTAGTAGTATACAGTAATTATTAGTAGTAGTAGTATACAGTAATTATTATTAGTAGTAGTACACAGTATAATTATTATTATTATTAGTAGTAGTAGTAGTAGTAGTAGTATAATTATTATTATTAGTAGTAGTAGTAGTATAATTATGATTATTATTAGTAGTAGTAGCATAATTATTATTATTATTAGTAGTAGTAGCAGTAGTAGCATAATTATTATTATTATTATTAGTAGTAGTAGTAGTAGTAGTAGTATACAGTACTTATTATTATTAGTAGTAGTAGTAGCATAATTATTATTATTATTATTAGTAGTAGTAGTAGTATAATTATTATTAGTAGTAGTAGTATAATTATGATTATTATTAGTAGTAGTAGCATAATTATTATTATTATTAGTAGTAGTAGCAGTAGTAGCATAATTATTATTATTATTATTAGTAGTAGTAGTAGTAGTATACAGTACTTATTATTATTAGTAGTAGTAGTAGCATAATTATTATTATTATTATTATTAGTAGTAGTAGTAGTAGTATACAGTATTTCTTATTATTAGTAGTAGTACACAGTATAATTATTATTATTATTAGTAGTAGTAGTATAATTATTATTATTAGTAGTAGTAGTAGTATAATTATTATTATTATTATTAGTAGTAGTAGTATAATTATTATTAGTAGTAGTAGTAGTAGCATAATTATTATTATTATTATTAGTAGTAGTAGTAGTAGTATACAGTATTTATTATTATTAGTAGTAGTATGCAGTATTTTTTTTATTAGTAGTAGTAGTAGTATAATAATTAGTAGTAGTATACAGTATTTATTATTAGTAGTAGTAGTACACAGTATAATTATTATTATTAGTAGTAGTAGTATAATTATTATTATTAGTAGTAGTAGTAGCATAATTATTATTATTATTATTAGTAGTAGTAGTAGTAGTAGTAGTAGTAGTAGTAGTAGTATACAGTATTTATTATTATTAGTAGTAGTAGTAGTATGCAGTATTTTTTTATTAGTAGTAGTAGTAGTAGTAGTATAATAATTAGTAGTAGTAGTAGTATACAGTATTTTTTATTATTATTATTATTATTAGTAGTAGTAGTAGTAGTAGTAGTAGTAGTGGCATAATTATTATTATTATTAGTAGTAGTAGTAGTAGTAGTATAATTAGTAGTAGTAGTAGTATAATAATTAGTAGTAGTAGTAGTAGTATACAGTATTTTTTATTATTATTATTAGTAGTAGTAGTAGTAGTAGTAGTAGTAGTAGTAGTGGCATAATTATTATTATTATTATTATTATTATTATTATTATTATTATTATTAGTAGTAGTAGTAGTAGTAGTAGTAGTAGTAGTATAAGTAGTAGTAGTAGTAGCAGTAGTAGTAGTAGTAGTAGTAGTAGTGGTGGTATAATAATTATTAGTAGTAGTAGCAGTATATTTTTTACTATAATATATTTGTTGTTCATTTTTTAAAAAAATCACAGCGATTTGTGTATAAAACAAGAGTAAACTGTACAGTGTAGGAAGGAACAGTGCTGAAATTGTGCTTTGTATGGTAAATATTATAAACACTAAATAACTTTTATAGCTGTTGCATTAAATTTTGGGACATGAAGCCAAACAATGTGATCACTGCAGGATGGATAGTTTGCAAATTACTTTTTTCTAGTACCTTTTATAATTGCATACTTACTGTATGTATGTTTGTGACTTGTATGATCTTTCATATGCAATGTGCCCTTAAAAGAGAAACAAATCACAGAAATCAGTAAACCAAGTTTAAATGTGTTTTTAATATTGTCAATTCTTAGGATTTCTTTGCAGACAGAGACACCATGTGGACATTCTTATAATAGCAGCTCATAGATTTTCTGTTTCTGTATTCAAAAATGTGTGAAAATATAACAAGAAAACAATTTTAGATGGATATTTTTACAATTTAAATTAGATCAACACTATTCATTGCATTTTATTGAAATTATATTAAAACATTCCGACTACCTGAGTGCTAAGTTTGGACTTCTATGTCTTCTAAACACTTGGTAATATCTATTAGGAAGGAAATCTTTGCTTTTACAGTTGTTTAAGTACACCCACAATCTTTTTTATAACTGTATATAGCTCCATTTTGTGCTGTTCTTTAACCTTTTTGCATAATGCGCAGCAATAATAGTAAAGGGGAAATCTACAATGTCTGCAAGATTCACCGTCTTTCGCTTTGGGTTCGGTACACCTTGCAAAACACAAATACAAATGCAATATTTGAGAGGATTCAAGGTGTCTCAGTTTTTCTCTCCATAATAAATACTGATTGCAAAAATATTAATTAAAAAAAAATAAAAAATCTCCTGCAGTACCATTTTTGGTCAACAGGTGGTAATAAAGAGCCACACATCCTTTCAAGACTTATTTATTAAGCCTTTGCAAACACAAGCTGTTACCTTGCAATTTTGTCTATGGTGCTTATGTTTGTGTGTTTGCATTATTTATATGTAATCATATATGAAGAAACAAAGATGGTTATATTGGAAAACTTTATGAAGTGAAACCCCACAACCCCCTTCATTTCTAACATTTGCCAAGATCGAAAGTCTGATCTATTACACAGGCCTGCAATGGGAAAATTGTCTGAAAACAAATAACACAATTTTATTGGTTTTTGGGTGCTTTTTACAGAAAATATACATATAACGTATAACGTACAATTTTTACACAAACAGGTTTTTATTTTCAGTATTTCCAGAATTACTGTATTAAACTTTAAAACAGAAATTTCATTATAGCGCTTTGCGAATACTTTTATACTATCATTTAATCAAGTTTTGATGATGGAACATTCTGGGGCTATTAGAAGCAAAAGTTAAAGAAGGCGTTTTTATTAGTCCAGATATCCGGAAACTTATGAATCCTGGTTCAGAGATGGACACTAATACGATTGCATCTGCGTTATCGCATGATACGCAGCTGAAAAACATGCTAATATTTCCAAAGATCATTCAAACATAGGGACAACCACTGCTGCCTTCTCATTTGTGTACAACATTGCTTACCTGCGTAAATATCGGTAACATCGATGCACATCGAGCAGCCATCTTGCCCTTGCGGAAGGTGTGACCAGCCACAAACACTGCAGCTCTCCTGACACGCAGAAGTCTCTCATGTTGCATAGGAGATTGCAATGACTAATTTATGCACGTCCATGGAACGGCATTTAAAATGGTCCGACACACCTGCATTGTATTAACAACCCCCGTTACCTCCCCCAAACACGGACTACCAGTCACTCACTGTGTAAATGGATCTTCTATGCTTGTATATTCACAAACCAATTGCAGCGCGTGTACAGTGTGACTTAAACGCATGCGCTATCGCTAGATCTACGTAAAAATCACATTAGCATCTATCTATGAATCAGGCCCAAAGCGTTTGAAACAAAAATGGAAACAGTGGAAAAAGAGTCCTGGGAAACTTTAAAAGTAGTTGTAAATACATTTCTAGAGTGTATCATGGAAGAAACATTGATACAATACAAAGGGGTCTATTTACAAAGCAGTGTTAGGAGACAGAGTGAAAAGTGATAAGAAAGTGATAAGGTACCAGCCAATCAGCTCCCAACTGTCATCTCACAGGCTGTGTTCGAAAAATGACAGTTGTGAGCTGATTGGCTGGCACCTTATCACTTTCCTATCCCTTTTCACTCAAAGACTTGGGTTGCTCGATGAGTTAAAGGTGCACTTCTCGAAATTTCTTTTAGACTATTTCCCCCAAAATCTTGGTGCTGAAAGTGAAGAGCAGGAGGAAAGATTTCATCAATATATCAAGGAGATGGAATCTAGATGCCAGGGTAGGTGGAATGTCAATATGATTGCAAACTACTGTTGGATGCTGCCGCAAGTTGTCTGCAAGAAAAAGAAAGTACCAAAAGGAGCCCTGAGGGAAAAGGAAAAGGCTCAGTATGTGCATACAACTAATTTTAATGTGTTTACAAATAAACATGTTTCGAATAGAGTAAGTATTTTATATGCTATTTCCCCATATTTTTGCATTCACTTCCTGAAAAATCCTTGCGTGAAAGAGAAATTTGGAGCCATATTTGAATCAGCATGCCAAAAACCATACCAATCAGTCATCAAAATGCAGACAATGTTCAATGACCCCAATTTTGCAGGCCTGTGTATTCAAGTCTGTTAGTGAGCTTTACTGCAAGTCTGCAACCAATGTTTTCTATGAGACAGGACAAGCAAAATGTCATTTTAAAAGTCTGCCTGTTGGAAAGATGGGTAAAACCAATATTTAGGTTCCTGAAGTAAGGCTGTAGGCTGGTAAAGGGACATAGTCATCAGGGTGGTGCGACCTGTGCATGGCATAAGGCACCGCACCGCAGGGCAGGGCCTGTCAATTTCTGTTTATTATCATTCTCACTTGTAGCTTCTACTTCTTTTATCCCCAGCATCTGCTGGCTGCCCCTATCTCTTCCCTGGCCCTTCCCCGTGAGGCTATGGCCTTTTTTGGGTGGGTGTCTTATATCTCTATTTGAAAAATAGGGAGCGGGGTCGCCAATACTCCTTCTGGCACAGGGCACCAAAAAGCCCAGTTACGGCTCTGATAGTCATACCTCACAAGGGACATCCCTTGGAGTCATGCCTAGTGCTTCTGAAGTCCTCTCCCCCTAAAATTACCCTGGTACATGCAGCACCCACAAGCAGGACAAGATGTTCTGTAGTCAGAACATACATACTGTAGGGGCAGGAGGGGCTATTTGTTACAGAGGTAAGTTGTAACAATAAATCTAAAACCATGTCCACATCGTTCTGTGGCTCGTGCAACTGGGAACACGTTTGAAAATGCTAAAGTCAGTGCTCAGCGAAACGATGCTAACACAGACGTGATTATGTAGTAGGTATCGTTTTTCTTGTGCCAAAGTAATATTTTTCACTTAGATTTGAAGTGGTATCTTGGCTAGACTGTTAAAGGTAAGGGTTTTTCAATCATTTTGTTAGAATCACAGACCATTAGTGTATTTATTATCATTGTTATAATCATGAATTGAGGCACGGAACTATGGCCATCTTGGTTATCTGACGTCACTTGGGGCAAGTTGTTACTCAATATCGGAGGCAAGTTGTTACTTAGAGGACTTTGAAGAGAGAAAAAGAGTGAAGATAATCAAAACAAGAACAATAGTACCAACTTGTCAGGGAAACTTTTACAGTAGGAGATAGCTCTGTGCTCACAGAACAAATATGGGTTACACTCTTTAGAGCCATAGTAAACAGTGGGAGGTAAATAAATTGAGAGCATCAGCCTCTATAGTGGTCCAAAAATTCTGGGATGCAGTGGGGAACGCCACAGGATGCACTGTGTGTTGCATGATAACAATTTTAAAGGGATGTAGTTCGGAAGCCGGCGGTCTAAATGCTGACCGCCGGCTTCCGGACTTTCTAATCCCGGCATGGTACCAATGACAGGCGTCGTCAACTCAACGCCTGTCATTAACCAGACGCCGGAAGACCGACGCCCGGCATACCGAACGAAGGTAAGCCGGGCACCGGGCGCGGACAGACACGGAGGGGGGAGGGTTAGGTTTAGGGCTCCCGGGGGGACTTAGGGTTAGGCACCCCACCCGGGAGGGTCAGGCTACGGGAAGGGGGGGTTAGGATTAGACACCCCCGGGGGGAGGTTAGGGTTAGGCACCCCCGGGGGACTTAGGTTTAGGCTGCGGGGAAGGGGGGGTTAGGTTAAGGCACTTAGAGGGGGGATTAGGGTTAGGCACAGGGGGTGAGGTTAGGGTTAAACACCCTAAAGGAGGGTTAGGGTTATGGGGTTAAATTAGGTTAGTTTATACTTACCTTTAGCACGATCGGGATCTTCACCCTTGTCGGGCTGCAGCTGTTGGGATTTGAACCGCCGGCCATAATACCTACTACACCCATTTTAAATATTAAGACCTCCCCGCCACTAATTGTTGTGGTTTTTATACAGTGGGCCTGATTCACTACAGATCACTGTTGCGATCGCAGCTGTGATTACGCATGCAGGTCTACTGCGAAAATATGCTAATGAATGCAATCGCAAAGCCGTCGCACAGCCAGCATAGAGACGCCCACTACCGGTATCTCACATCCGTAATACCTTGCAGTCCAGTGTGTACATCAGGAACATTGAGTAACATCGGCCCCTCACGCACAATTACAGCAGGTAGTTTACCTAGAAATTGCTAACCTCGTCGCACGCAGTGAATAGTCAAGCTGTGTATGCTGTCGCAGTGGCTTATTTCTGCACGCCCAAGTAGCGTTGTTTAAACAGACTGGCACGCCTGCGTTTCACCGACCAGTCCCACACCACCACCAACAAATGTTGACCTCACATCACTCTGCGATGGCTTTCTCTCTGCGCGGGTAATCGCTCTGCGATCGCAATGCTAGCACGTGTTCTGTGATGTGTACGCATGTGCAGTACAAACCATCAACCGATCTGCGTACGCGATTGCAATTGCAATCTGTAATGAATCAAGCCAAGAGCCCTCATGTTTACTAAAGGTGTTCTGTCAGCCAAAGTGAATTTTGAAAGGGATCATTTGAAGTTCTTAATCATTTGGTTGGGATATGCATAGGGAGAGTCTGTCACAGATAAAGAAGTCTGGATAGGATATTCAATGTAGCCAGGCTCCTTAATTTCTATTCAGTTGAATTACCACCATTATCATGGATAAGCAGCATAGAGTTCTATCCATCCATGGTTCTATCTGTGTCGAGTTTGTATATTATGCCCATGTTTGTGCGGTTTCCTCCCAATTTCTGAGAACATACTGTTAGTTTGATTGACTGCTAAAATGTACCCTAGTATGTGTGTATGATAGAGACTTCAGACTGTAAGCTCAAATAGGGTAGGGACTGATGAATATTCTCTGCACAGCTTTGTGTAATTGGTGTCATTATAACAGTAACAGTAATAATTTTAACTAGAGATGAGTGGTTTTGTTTTACTCGGTTATGTTCGGAGCTCAAAATCAGCATCATATTGGCTATACGGCTCTCACGTGTTTTGGATAGCCAACATTATGAATCCAAACGAATTCAAACTTGTCCTAATTTGTCGAAAAGAACAGTCAAAACTGTACTGCTCATCTCTAATTTTAACATCCTTATTGATTATACATTCTTCTGGTGTCTCCAAACTACTATCTCTAACCTTCTATATCGACCTACAGTATCTCAGTGGACTGACTCTCCTACTTTTTGTAGTAACCATTGATTTAATCTTGTTTTCTCCAGAAATTGTTCAGTATTTTATTTATTTAATACATGTTTCCCCTTAACCTCTTTGCATACCAACTCTGCCAAACTTCCACTTATCTACAGAAATCTCAACTTTATTAATTATCAACAACAATTCTCTACCTCTTTGCAAAATTTCTCTCCCTAATATCTATATTTTCTTGTCCTAATCAAACCATGGCAACAAACCTTGATCAAGTGACTCCAGCTATTTTTTTCTCTCTGTCAACCACAATCTCAGCCACTAAATACTAATGAAACATGTTGCCTTCGAAAACTCTCCTGCAAAGTAGAACATCATTGGCTTAAATAAAATATACTGTACTGCCAAGCAAACATATTTCCAATCTCTCATCTCTGTTTAGACAATCTCAATCCACGTACTTCCAATTCTCTGATGCCCAGATACATGCTTCATAGTTCCAGGACAAGATTGACTAGATTTAACCTGAGGCTTAATTCTCTTCCCTAGTAATAATAATAGCAGGCTCGATTCCTTCCCGCACCTTTTGGGCACCTTGTCTTCTTTTGATTTCACAAAAGAAAAAGTATCTAGTATCCTCTCACTCTACTATCAGTTCACTTGGCCTCTTATGAGTTAGTTGATTTCTGTCTCCTGTGCTCATCCCATCCTTCATTAACACCTGTAATCTCTCCCTCCCCACTGGAATCTTCCCAAAATTATTTGATTTTAAGCTTCATTTTCCTATTAAGGAATACAGATTCTGACCCAAACTGTTTTGCAGATTACTGTCCCATCTCTTGACTTCCATGCCCCTCCAAGCTTCTTGAGAGGCTTCGCATGCTTCCTTTCCTCACACTTTGTATTAGACCCTCTTCAAACAGGCTATCCTCCCAACACTCCAGTGAGACTGCACTGACTAAGGTGGTGAATGATTTGATCACTGCTATATGCTACAGCCATAACTCGCTTCTAATGCTTCTGGACCTCAGTGCTGCATTTGATACTGTTGACTACTCTCTCCTCATGCAAACACTACATACCCTAGGTTTTCAGGACACTGTCCTGTGCTGTTTTTCAACCTACAATACTTATAAAAGCACTGCTGTAGTGTTTGTTTCCCTGTACCCACCTCCTGTGTGATTCCCCTATGAAGTACCATAAGGATAGGTGCTAGACCATCTACTCTACTTCACATTCTATCCCACTTCTCTTGAAAAACGAATAAGCTCCATTAGATTTAAGTAATATATATGCAGATGATACCCAAATCTATCCTCTACGTATCCCTCACCATATGTGTTTGCTCACATTACTGAGCTAACTAACTTAATAACATGCTCATCACTTAACGGTATCCGCCTTCCTTATAGCTCTATATCCACGAACAATGTGAAAATAAACCCTACCCTCAATCCTGCTGCCTAGATGTTTTCCTTAACTCCCAAAATTTACTATGTATCAAAAACATGTTATAGACATCAAAAAATAATATCCAGACTATGCACAGATCTTAGTGTTCATTGGGTGTGAATTGAAAGATCTACAGTAAAAAGGTCGACAATGTCTAGATAGACACCAGATGTTAGACAGTCAATAGGTCGACAGTGACAAAGGTCGACACAGTAAATGTCGACATGTAAGAAGGCCAACCGTGTCAAAAGGTCGACACGAAATTGGTAAACACTTTTTTGGTTGTATTCTAACCCTAATATTCACCCTAATGCTAGCCCCTCCCCTTGGTGCCTAATCCTAACCCTCCCTCCTGCTGCCTAACTCTAACTGTCAAGGTAGGTGCCTGACCCTAACCGTCCCTTCTAGTGCCTAACCCTATCTCTCTGAGAAGTGCCTAACCCTAACCCTCCCTCCTGGTGCCTAACCCTAACCATGAGGGTAAGAGCCTAACCCTAACCATCGGGGTAAGTGCCTAACCCAAACTGTCGGGGTAAGTGCCTAACTCTAACTGTCAAGGTAGGTGCCTGACCCTAACCGTCCCTTCTAGTGCCTAACCCTATCTCTCTGAGAAGTGCCTAACCCTCCCTCCTGGTGTTTAACCCTAACCATCGGGGTAAGTGCCTAACCCTAACCATCGGGGTAAGTGCCTAACCCAAACCGTCGGGGTAAGTGCCTAACTCTGACCCTCCGGTAAGTTATTTGTCAGAAAGAAGAAAAAGACAAAATTTTATGTCTGGTGCGCTTATTAGATCCGGTAATTTTCTTGTTAGGGATATTCTCTGGAATAATCATAAAACACAAATCATTATTTCTTATTATTTAAAAGACATTGTCCAAATATTAGGCAAAATATTGTATAAAATAAAAAAGAGATCTAGGTAAATATGTGTATTAGATATATAGAAAAGTGGTTTATATTTAAAATGTATTTCCTACTGCCGTCGGTTCTGCTACATCTTAATTCCTGTACTCCGAGTCCAAATTATCCCATTATAGGGTGATATCTTATATACGGGTGGGTTTATAACTTATATATCTAACCACCTTTGATAACAGTCAGGAGTATTCCCTGTGTTAGTATATATTGGTTTGGGTCTATAGACGAGATCCCGTGTTCACTCTAGCACCCTGCACCTGTCACCAGGGCCACCATCAGGGGGTGACTGCCGGGACCCTTTGCGCATGATGCTATGAGGTGGCACGTAGGAGATGGGGACAGCCAGCACCCACAAGTACGGCAGTGCACTGAGCATCTAGAATACTACCATGTCAGCATGCCAGATTCAACATACGCTGCTCTTTTTGTCTCTTTCTGTCTCTATCATAATTCTAAAGGTTCATTATACATACCCATCCCCATATCTTATGTGATACAGGCAGGGCAGAGATCACCATAGAGGTTACTTATCACCACACTTCCCCATGACTCTCTTTTTAGTACATCTCAGCGCTGAGACATAATTGCTGCGATAAGTGGCGATGTAGGATGTCTTGGCGCTAAGAAAAGGGCAATTGTACACTGACCCTAGTATGTTTTAATATGCTGTGAGCATAGATGAGAAACGTTTAGGTACATTTATGCTCAAATTAAGCGTCATAGTGGAGCAAAGCTCCTGAGATTATTGTACATTATTGCTTTACCATTCTGCGGAATGCCTATATTTGCATATATGCAGTGGGCTGAATTTATTGTTTATGACATAGAGAATGAAATCATTCTGCTATGTGTTGTGGTTGGGATAAGACTGATAAACTTATGGTAAATATTTTGAAGAATTGCTAAAAAAATGTAGCTGTAAGGAAAATCTCTGCAATGCTGTATAGCATATTAGACTGTATAGCACACTGCAAGGAAAACTATGCTGTCAGTAAGGCTAGTTACTTACAGGTATTAGGATAACCCCAGTAACGCGTTAGCTACTGTACCAGTGCTTGTACTGTACTTGCAGTTGGAGAGATCAGGTAAATGGAGCAGGCAGGGTGAAAAGGTCAGCGTTGCAAATGCTCCCAAGAGTGCAGGAGAAAGTAGAAGTGTCCATGAGGTCATTGGAATTAATAGGTTTTACCACTTACAATTGGAAATGTGTGTTTTGGATCTGGATTCATTTTCGTGTTTGGTTTTGGTTTAGCAAAAACACTCTCAAATGTTTGTTTTTGTTTTTAGATCTGTGATTTATTTATTTTTTTAAATTGATAAAAAGTTTGTAAACAGCTAAAATCATGTCATTTTTGCATTCCAAAATCCAACATTGACATTTAAAACGCAAATTCCAAACCATGGGATGATCAGAACCTTGACTCAAATTTATCCGAATCTCCTTAGGTGATCAGAAGCACGTATCTTGGATCTGTCTGGGTTCTTGAAATTTGTGTGGATTCGGATTTCTGGAGAACCGAACCGCACATCTCGAATCACAATGAAAAAAACAAATTTACAGTGCATGCTTCTGCCATTGTGAAAATAAATGCAATTAATGCTCCGCCAGTGGGTAAGGGTTCAAAGGAAATTAATGTCTTAAGGAAAACAATAAACATGTAGGTAGAGATTATATTATTATATGAAGCATATTTATGAATCAAGTGCAAATATTTGTATTTTCCATACAAGTCATGCGGCCTGTGTCCTGCTGTCTGGCAAACGTTATCTTGTAGATGTCCTTGGAGCTAAAAGATTTACGATCCGACAATATTTAAAACAGCAAATATGCCACAATATGTTCTTTATGGGTTTTTATGCTTCCTACATACTAAACAAAGAAGCCCAATGACATTGTCACTGAGCTTTCCCTTCAAGTGAGCAAAGAGATATATTACTTGTCTTTGAGAAATCCAGATGCATTACTGTGTCTCCGGCAGAGTTGTTTTTCAGAATGATTAACACGGAGATTCATACACGACTGTTAACTGGAAGTTAGGAGAATAATTTAGCCACACACAGATGTATCCGTACAATCCATTAAGACAGATACTTGTTCAGTATCAGAGGTCACTTAAGAGGTGTTTAATATAAATGCATTTATAACATATGTCAAGAATATTTTACCTATAATCAGTGATAGATTGGTAAGAAAGGTTTGTCGAGATCACAGATCATTCTTGAAGTTCTGTAGTCACATAAGCTGTTGAAATGATGTGATCATGAAAAACACAAAATGTCATTTGAAACACATTGTTTGACAATCAATCAGTGTTGGACTGGGGCATGGAAGGCCCACCAGGGGAAGGCAGTGGTAGGGGCCCATACTTAAGGGATGTAGTCAGCCATCACAGAGAGCTTGGCTAACCATTAGCGAGGACATAGCCTGCAGACAACATGGATACAATACTGCATGATCTGTTCATTCCAACTCTACCTGGTATCGGACCCTTTTATAGAGTAACAATGTAAAATTTGAGTGCGCAGTCTGAAAACTGACATTAGAAGAGATGGGGTGGAGCCCTCAGGCAGTGGGGCCCACCGGGGATTCTCCCTGTACCCCTGTGGGCCAGTCCGACCCTGCAATCAATAAAGTTTGCTAAAATGAGTATTTATCCTAGTGACTGGAGGTTACTCTTCCAAAGTGACTAGGGGGTATATTTGCTAAAAGTCGTTTTTAATCGATTTTGAACAATTTAAAATCGATCAATGTCAATCAACATTGATGTTGTGTTTCTGGGGCTAAATCACACATTTAATAACAGACAATTATTTTTTTTTTAAGTATTAGTAAATGCGTTATTTAGCCCCAGGAACACAACATTGATTTTGATTGATTTTGATCGATTTTATATGATCAAAATCAATGAAAATCGACCTTTCGTAAATATACCCCTTGATGAGACACAGATATGTAAGATGTACTGTAAGGATTTGTTTGGCGCTCTTTGAAAACTTTACAAAACATTGTTAAACTTATGTATTCACACAAATCACTCAATAACCATTTTGATGGGTTCTGTTATAGTTTCATGAAGGATACACTAATCATAAATGTTATCTCGGCTGGTACCCGCACCCCAGCTAGCTTGTATATAGTTTTCCGCCAGTACACAGGCTCAGCTGAGGTGATTGTTACATGGGTAACATGCAATGCCAATGTTGCTATGTTTACCATGTTGGGTTAATGTTTAAATGAAGCCAGGTGAGTGACTGTAACAAGTCGGTGACTTGGAGATTTGTTCGCTAGCAGGAAGTGAGGAGAGGATTTACCATTAATGACTAGAAAAGTATGGCTGGGGGTAAACAGATGGGAAGTGCATCAACAATCCATTATCACAATGTAGGTTTCCCGTTGTTCTAACTTGTCCCTCATTAGACCCATTGGAGCCCTCACAGTGGGTGTGTTAGCTGTCCCATGTCACCTGGAGGAAGTGAGGAGGTCTGGCCACAGATACCCCCATACCAATCAGGTTGTACCTACTAACAGGGGAGCTTTCAGTTCCCAAGATGGTTTGGAGTTTATATTTTAAGGTCTTCACAGGGATAAACCAGTGTGTTAATTTTTGGGTAAGACTGATTTACAGGAAGAAGTTATGCTCTGTAAAGTGTATTTTTGCCATTAGTACTTTGTTGAGGAAATGTTTACTGTTGGTACTTTGCCATTTTGCACTTGGGACTCACCTGTGGAAAGGTTCTGGACAAACTTGAAACGCATTGGTTACCAGTGTGGACCACTTATATACCAATTGGATTCTTTATATGGAACCACTTACCAGCATCTGTTTGCAGGGTGTAGGAATCAGCAGTCCTTTATACCTATCCCAGTGCTACAAACCATCCTGGAACTGGTGTGAGTACATCCATTTACATGGTTTTGCTTCCTTGAGCATTACTATGTTGATGTTCTATGGGAGCTTATACATGTGATTTTATTAATAAATATTTTGTGAGTATATCACACTATTATATATTTTTTCCCTGTTTTGCATCTAAGTATGGAGATCATCCTCATCAACAGACCACAGTGTGGCCACATAGGAGGACCCTTGCTTCACAGTTGTTGTTCATGATATGATCTGGTGAGTTATACAATCAGGACCATTCATTAAAGAAAACAAATAATCTGTTAAGTGTCAAGTGTATACTCTCACATTTTATACTTGCCTAATTCTGTTACCAAGGTCCCAGTGGGGGTTCTTAGGAGTACACACTGGCATGCTTCATACAGAGGAGTGCTGGTTTAAATCTGGTACTTTTATTGCTGACTAAGTTAAGTTATTTATGCATGCTACCCTGTTGGTTTACTATATTGTTAAGTGTACAACAAGTAACTAATAAAACTATGTTGAATCTGTGCCTGGTATCGGTCTGAATGATCTACAGAACCTTATCACCTCCAACTGTTCTACTCAAGTATCTACCCCTATTCCTGCAACCACAGCTTACAGGACATCCCCTACTATTCTTTAGTCTACACTTCTATCTACCCCATCTTACATTTTCCATGATCCTACTCCTTCCCACCCTTTGACCATGCAATTGTTCATATCATTTCTTGGTCAAGCACTAAATATTCTCCAACCAGACTCCTCACGCCAGAAAAGTTCATGACACTTTGTTATTAAGGGCAACCATAAAGAAATCAGATTATAAACAAAAAATCCTATTTTTCTTTACCAAATTAGACATGTTTGCAGGATTTGTTCTAAGATCTCAGCATATAGTGGTGGGAGCTAGATCTGCAAAAATGTCCTTGTGATGATTGTGCAAAGGTAAAGACCACTTCTTGCCACTTGCACTATAAATGCCTTGATGTGATCAGTGTTATTTCCAAGGAAATTCTATGAAGCCCATCCATTTCTTTCTTTTCTGTGGACATAAGTAGCTAGTCTTTAAAATAGATCCACCACAGAGGTTTGGAGCTCCTGTAAGGTCTCTGGCAGTCCTCTTTTACAAGACTCATTTAATCTCTATTTCCAGCATCCTCAAGCTTCGTCTGCTCCTCTAAAATATCTGCTTTAAAGCAGTTACGTTTTTTTTTCCTGAGCCTGAATTATGATGGTGGCTATTTTGTGTTTGTTTTAATTATATTTTATATGGTAAATTTTACATTTATATTGTGACATTTAGGATAGCTCTTTTGCCACTCATCTTATCTAGACTACCAGTAGGTAGCTTTATTTGACACCTGGTACCTCTATGGGTTCTAAATCATTCAACATTACAGTAGATGGTTCAACCATACTTTATTTTCTATGTGCAAAAAATTAACAGTATAAATGATTTGTACAATAAATGGTAGGAGTTTCACGGCGTGAAAAACTAACCTACCACACAACCCCACATTGAAGGAGCAACATTCCCTAAGACTCCTTGGAACGAAAATTAAGGTGCTAGATCCTACAATCCAATTCTCTACCTCCTGGGTAGGACCAAGTCCATTGGGAGACTTTCCTCTTTAACATCGGTCTGTTTCCCATGGTGGTGTAACCATAATACTTAGAGATGTGCACCGACCCCCATGTTTTGGTTTTGGATCCAGATTCATCTTCGTGTTTTTGGTTTTAGCAAAACCACCCTCATGTGTTTTGGTTTTGGATCTGTATTTTTATTTATTTTATTTAAAAAACAGCTAAAATTATGACCTGTTAGCATGCAATCTAAAACTCGAGTTTGGTTTTTAAATCCGAATTCCGATTCACAGGAAGATCCAAACCTGGACTCGGTTCGACTCGGTACCCCAAAGTGATTCTGGACCCCTAAATTCGGTTGTTGTCAGTTCTCTGAGAACTGGACCCTCACATCTCTAATAATAGTGCTCAGTTTAGATAAGCATTTACCCAATCCATATGGGAAATGATATGAAGTGGCTGTCAGCTTGCTCTTGGCGAATCCATTGGAAAAAGTAAAGGGCCAAAAATTACACTGGTAGCTGCACATCATGGATCCTGTCCTAATTTAACACTTAGAAGGTTTTTCTAATGAGAATGGTCTTTAGACTAGCCGTCAATCCCAGCAAAACATGGGCAACCATTAGTGATGGTACAATTCCCTGCAGTGCCTCCAGTTGGCTTAATTCCCTGGTGGCTCTGAGTGATAGGAGCTCCTTTAGGGGTTAGAAAAGCTAGTGTTGCCTAATGAAATAACCTGATGACATTTATGCAATACCATTTAATAGAGTTGGACGCAACATGAGATGTGTACAATAGAACAATTGGATGTAAATGCTCTATTTCATGTGTGTTTTCCAGTTTCCATTTAGAGGGCAAATGAGTATAACTCTACTGTATACAAGCCCCCGTGTTAGAACAAGTGCAGATATGTCATAAAATGACCTCATGAGGAGAATAAAAATAAAAGTATAACTAAAAGAAAATGTTTTAAAAAAATTGTGGAAATGTAAAATGAAAAAACACATCAAAGCACAAACTTTTTCAGATCCATTTTTTAAAGCCTACAATGTTAAAAAGAGAACAAATGCGGTATATCTTGCATTTGTGGAATAAATTAAGGAATATATTTCTGGGGGTATCAAAAACTGCTCTATTTTATCCCCCATTTCTGCATTTTTTCACTTTGGTAAAATGATAGAAATATACATATAATCCAATATGCCAACAAAAGAAAGCCTTAACTGGGCAGAAGAATATTAAATTAAAACAGACAGGCTAATTAATAAATGTGTCATTCCAGTGTAACCGTAGCATACACATAGCGTACACGTGTAAATTGCTCTGACCATGAAACACTTCTAGTGGATTAAAGAATTCAGTTAATTATTCTTTTTGTGACTTTTTTATGCATTATCCCTTATGATACCATTCTTCTTATTCGCATATGATAACAATGAAAACATCATGGAAATCCTTTTTTTCTAGACTGGCTCCGATATGGTAATTTTTCCATATTTTTACTGTACAATCCTAATGCTTAGAATAATTACACATTTATTCCTTGGATTCTTTACTTCGTTAATGACAAATAGCTGTCGGTTATAATGATTCTTCACCTTGCTGTAATTTTTCTGCTGCTATTTTACCATATGAACTGATTTTTTTTTTTTCCATTTATTCTGTATCTGCTCACGCTGGCTTCCTAATGCACTATTATTTAACATAACTAATTTTAACTGGTTTTAAACAGCAGGTTGCCTTTATATAAAATTCCAAAGCCCGTGTCTGACTTCTGTATGGTAACGATCATGAGCTTCATTCAATTTATAATGTAATCTCTATGTACATCAGAATCTGTGCGTGCATATTGCATTTTTAATAATTTAATTTATTCTTCATCATTGTACTTTTCAGATTTATATCTCTGCAGGCGTCCCCTGAAGTCCCTTGCCATCCACATCATGGCACACCTAGGAGGCGGTCAGGAATCATTTGTCAGTACGAGCTTTAAATGATGGAAGCAAGGATGTAATTAGGAGGCAGAGATATCAGCGCAAGGGGTAAAGTGTATCAGACTCACGGAACTATCACCCCCTTATATGTGTGTCAGACTTATGGTCATTTTACTCGCCTGTCAGGCCAAATCACACATAGGAAATTGAGGTACATGTTTATATATAAATACATACACTTATACACACACTTATATTCTGTTCCTAATAAACATTGTAAACCGCTATTTAGAAGGTTGCAGAGAGATGAACATTTGTGAGACCTTGCATACCAAGATAATAGACACGTTTCTTTTTCAATGTCTATGGGAACAAATGTTTCTTGTTTTTCTACGGGAAATAAGAACAGACCGCAAAAAGAAATTGAACAATAAACTCTGTCAAGGTAAAACTCAGATGCAGTGTATTTGCCATCTACTGTATAGATAATAATCACATAAATATATATTTTTATACTGCTAAGATGGTTTTTGTCATAGGAAAAGACTGTGGGGTCTCTAGTTGCCTGGAAACCCCTCTTCCCTGACCTGACCAGAGGCTCAAATTATGACCACAATTGTAGTTGATTTTCACAGCCACAATATCCACTATAATGGATGAAATGGAGCTACTGCTCATGACCAGTGGCAGCAGCTTCTCCTTCAAAGTCTGCTGTGTGTGGATCTGAGCATTTCAGCCAACCAAACCAGAGAGATCAGAGAGCAGTTGCCAGCAAGAAGAGACAGACATCTTAACATGCGTTAGGGAAATGTAGACTTAGAAAGCTCAGTTCTGGCTTCTACTGGTTATAGTATGTATTACATACACCGTGCTTTGTATGAGACAGAATATATAGCTTGTTAAGTGCTAATTATGCCCTTTTTATGGGCTGACCACACTCGCCTAAAACCAAGCATTTGAAAAACAAACCTCTAGAAATCCTGCATTTGCCCCTGTTTGTTATGGTGGAAACTTTAAATGTAGGCAGTTGGTGTGGATATTTAAAGTGGACTTTGAAGAAAGAAGTGCCCTGGTTCTCTTTGACAGAATGAGTGTCCAGGCAGTGACATGTATATAGAATCCAGATGACTTTGGGATTTCCTGCACAAATTCATACATAGATAACTGTAAACTTACTGTACCTCTTCAAGCAAGCTAAGCAAACTTATTTCTTTTTTGTGGCAGTTGTCAATCCTTCTTTTGTACCAATATTGCATGATAGTGACCTAATGACTTGAAAAATAATTCTATAGCCACATTTTGATGGGCCCCCAAAGAATATTTGGGAAGCAGACCCCACCCACTCTTGTCTCTTCTTACTGGACCATCTCAGCAAACTACTGTATATGTTTTTACAAAGAGTAATTCAACTTTAGCATTATCCTTCTCTTAATTTTGGAGCCATAGTATGCTGGCTCTCACGCATAACATTCTATGGATACAAATGCATTAAGGTATAAAAAAAGACATACTAATGCACTTATATACAAAAACAGTGTTCAATTATTAAAACTGGAAACTGTTTTAAGTATCCTTTTCAAAACAGTGATTTACTTACTGTATGTTATACATTTTTGCACTGTATTGCTTGGAGATGGTGAGTTACGGGGAAAACAGAATCTAAAAGAAGGTATTTTTGTTTACAAAATGAAGATGTCATGTTCGGATGCTCAATGTCTATAAGTGTGACCCATGTTTAGTGACACATTGTTACTTTTTTTTAAAACCAGGTTTTATAACATTCTATCTTTGTGTTGTTAAATTATTCAGGTACCAGATAGGCTTGTTTTATTTTTTTATATATCTATATTTAAGGCAGATCATTATTTTGTTTACAGTATCTCTGATTAATTTCACACCCACAAGTCACATATGCTCAGGTAAGAAACTGGACATGCATAAAAAGTGGATGTGAAATGTTTGATCAAAACAAATCCACCTGGTCAATCTAACAATCATTAAAATCCCACAAAGTTGTATCTCACGCTCACTATTAAACAGTTAGTTCTGCCAAAACTACGATTTGGTTCAAGAGATGACACCTCAATTACTCCCTGACTTATACCAAAATACAATTGCAACCTATATTAATGAAAGATACTGTAAACCAATCAATTAGTTTACTTAAATGTAGAAATATAAAAAGACCCTATCTGGTGCATGTATCCTTTAATTCTTGAACCTAAAATATCTTATGTTATCCTATGTATTGATGTAAAATTGTATTATTGTTAAACCCTGTAGGGTGCAGTGGACACATTGTGGTGCAATATAAATAGAATATAATAATATGACAGAATGTTATTAAATGGTGTTTAATATGACAATGAAAGTCACAATGTTTATTGAATAAAAAATGTGAAATTGACATACTGTCCAGACATATGAATGCATATTTATTTATTAAAATAGCATAGGAAAAATAACAGATATGGTCAAATGATCATAGCACCCTTATGTAACTATGCTATCTGAAAAAGGCTAGAATGACTGGACAATTTATCATTAGAAAAACTGAGCCTCTAGAATTTACAACATCTAACATCAGGTTAGCACTTAATCTTCTTCCCTAGTGACCTCACTGCAGGAGATGTGCTCGTATGCTGATCTGATTTAAAACTGCTTTATGACTCTATTGTTAAGACCTCTTTTAATAAGGCAAACTATACCTAGGATATCTATCTATCTATAATCTGACTGTGGGGAACACTTTAACACTGTAGATTATTCAGGCACTACAGTGGCACAATGTTTAGCATTGTTGCTTCACAGCAATGTTGGCATTGGTCAGAGCTCTTTTGGTGTGGAGTTTGTATGTTCTCCCATGCTTGCATTGGATTTTCTCCAGGTACTCTAATTTCCTCCTACTTCCTAAAATGTTATTTGGCTTCTGACAAATAAATTAATCCAAGCATGTGTGTCCATGTGATAGGGAATATAAATGATAAGCTCCAATATAGCAAGGACTGAAGTGAGTGACCAAATATTCTCTGCAAAGTGCTGTAGAAATGTGTGTGCTATATTAATAAGTGTTATTAAATAAATAAATCTCTATATATTTATAGATCCCAACTGGGCCTTCTGCATCTGCAGTTGGCTTAATAAACCATGATCTGTTACCTTAGGTTCAAATGGGGTTATACAAAGCAGATATCTAAAGGGAAGATCAGTATTTATTAACCACTGGTCTACTGACATACATGGTATTCACATAGAGGCAGATTAACAATTTAAAAAGGCCCAGAGAAAAAATATTAAAGGGGCCTCATGTAGGTTGGACCAAATCAACTGGAGTCAGCATTAGCCCTATTCAGAATACAAAATAGAGAGCATCCAATTGGCCTCTACAAAATACAGAGTGCATCAATGTGATTGACATACAACACAGAGAGCATACCGATGACAGCTATGCAATGCAGAGACCATCCTAGTGACTGCCATTATAACGTACAGTGACTTCCATATAGTACATTGAGCATCCCATGAACCATTCTAAAGACACTGAACATTCCAGTGACTTCCATATAGTACATTGAACATCTCATACAGTACAGAAAGCATCCCATTGACAATCAAACAGTACATTGAGCATCCCAGTGACCAAAATACAGTACACTGAGCATTCCAGTAACAGTTATAAAGTACATAGAGCATACCAGTGACCAAAATGACTACTTAATCTGTGTAAAAGTGCAATAAATCAGGGAATACAGCCTGTTAGACAATATAAAAGAAGATCTACCCAGAGTCTGTGATATGGCTTTTTGGCATACAGTGGCGCCTTCCCCGGTTACATGAATCCTTATTGATGATTTTTTTTTATATACAGTACATGTAACAAAATAAATGATACATAGCATAATACTGTTTAATAGGATAAAGCACCCAGGTGAGCAGTGGTAGTTCTAGTGACCCTTCAAAGTTCAGGTAAAAAAAGGTATATCTCCATCACAGGGCTGTCTCATTTACTGGATTTCAGATTTATAACGCACTTCATAAAACAGATATCAAATCCACAACTCCTTTCCTCCTTCTCCTTAATGATCTCATGTGTAGTTACTGCAGATGCCAGAATGGTAAAGGCACGTTACATTAGCCTGCGCAGTCCCGGTAACCAGCTTGCCGTTGGTAAGTGGATAAGATATTCTGCAGTCCCACAGGTAAAGGTGACAGGTGTCCTGAATACATGCTTTACATGTTTCAAACTAATAGTTCTTTATAAAATTTATCAGAGTGACCACAATTCAGTACATTGAGCAACCTAATGGCAGTAATATAATACGTTGAGCATCTGAGTAGTTCAGTGCTCTCCATTGATGGTACTATTGGGGGTTATCCTCTATGGCATGAAACAATCGACGGGGAACCATCAATGGTTTTGCCCACAGATGGTCATCCCTGCTTTGTGACTCACTGGGCAGCAGGCCAATCAGAGGTGGGGATGAGGTTTCATGGGTAGAATTGGTGTGCCGGAGCTAGGCTCTGTGTCCTGGTGCCAGGGAGAAAAAAAAACATTGCTGGACTCAGTGCCTTCGATGGCATAGAAGCATTAGATCTCTAACATCAATGGCAAAACCATCAGCCATCTGTGGTTAACCATGAATGGTTGTCAACCATCGAAGGTCGTTGTGGCCATCCCACTCGTCTGTGCTTAAAATGGATGGAATTATTGTTTTTAACACCCAGTGCATATCTTATACATGTCCTATATCTCCAGCAAGGCTGTCAGCAACCAGTGGCACTGCCCCATGATGCAAGGCCAAGGAGCTGGCATGGTTGCTGCCCTGGAAGTACCCTTGTGCACATTGTAGGATGCCTGGAGAGATGCAGATGATCTTCCTGCTTCCCTTTGCTGTTCTTTGACATCATGATGTCACGTGTGTTGGGGGGGGCAGCTTTGCACCCTGATGGATCTGATCTCCTGTAAAGTGCTATAAACACTATCATATCCACATACCTGTTATTGATTGTGCCTTATTACATATAGAAACACTTGTGAGCTAAGGTGGCAGTCTCTACCCTTTCACTCCTATCATTCTAGATCTACAGATCATTTTAGTTGAATTTCAATAACACACAAGTACATGGCTGACTAGTTTTCATTACCGAATGCAATCATTGTTTTTAGACATGTTCTCCAGCGATTCCGGCAGCAACTGTTAAAAGTAAATCAAAAGAAAAAAAAAATCTACAATCACAATTACCCTGTTTAATATATGCTGAGAGAAACAGCATAATACATGGGAAAGATGCTTGGCAGAGAATATATGTTTATTATATGAACAGTCATGTTTGTCATTATAATCTGTGAAGCGGTAATGGAAAATTGTTTTTAAATTAAAATTAATATATTAGTTTCATTTTATAAATAAAGCTTAATCAAAAGCAAATGGTCCAGTGGATGCACAAAAGTATGCTTGTTTATTAAAGAAATAAAACTAAGGATTCCATTAACTTTGTTTGCATATCTAAGAACCATGAATTACAGTTATTAAAAAATGTGGAATATGAGATTTCATAGAGAAAAAAAAAAGAATGGCAATGGGAGAAATAAAGGTTGATGGATTTTCATTGATTTTGCCTAAATTTACAGTCAGTGCTAGGTGGGATCACTGCAGGGCCCATAATCCTTAGGGGGCCCAAATTACGACGCCACTGCACTGTATTAATCAAATCTAATTACTGTACTCTAGTTCATAAAACCTTGCATTGTATTTTTATATAATACAGCCAGTGGCGTAACTAGCGGCGGTGCAGCCGGTGGCTTGCACCGGAGCCTGCATAGCAGCTGCTGCACCTGCCGCTAGTGTCCCCCGGGCCCCACAAGTTTAGTGCAGACCGCAGTGAGAGTGGTCAGCACTACACAGTAACAAACACACAGCCACCAGTGGCGGCTGTGTGTTTGTTACAGCAGGCAATGACAGTCAGACAGACTCTCGTTGGCTGCTGCATC
Source organism: Taudactylus pleione (assembly GCA_031769625.1). NCBI lineage: Eukaryota > Metazoa > Chordata > Amphibia > Anura > Myobatrachidae > Taudactylus > Taudactylus pleione. Next base: position 1,051,141 of record JAUIMM010000430.1, on the reverse strand, counting down.
CACGGAGGGAGCCGGCTCCCCCCCGCAGTGGGTGATGGGAGAGACGTAATGACAGGTGCCGTTGGGATCTTCATCGGCCGGACTTCCGGTGTCGGTATTTCATCCGCAGGGCTTAGGTCCGGCAGTATGTCATAAAGATTCCATTTATACAAATGAGTATGATAGCATATGTGGGATGCAGACAGAAGTGTGAGGTAAACAGGAGTAATTCCACACTACACTAGCTGACATTCAGCGTAGCACTACACAAAACTCGTCATATACATACGTAGACAGGCAGACATACAGTAGAGAGGACACTGCATGTAAAAACTTACATTTTATCGAGAGAGGGTAATGAGAGACAGTAGATGAAATGGGACAACAGTAAGCTTGGTAGGTGGAGTAAGTGGGAGGAATGGGCATGAAAGTTTAGGATGGGCAAGGGTGGGCAAGCATGAAGATGTGTGTTTTGAAGGAGCTTTTGAAGAATATATGGGGCATTCATGAAAGCTTGGAGAGATATTAAATTGTGAGAAAAAAGTACCAATCAATCGGCTCCTAACTGTCATTTTTCAAACACAGCCTGTAACGTGACAGTTAGGAGCTTGTTGGTTGGTACTTTATCTTTCTCCACTTTATCTCTCTCCCAGTTTTCATGAATACCCCCTTAAGGTTTGCAGATTGTATGGTATGGTGAGTTAAGGGGTTCCATAGGTAGGGATCAGTGTGGCAGTAAAGTAGAGAATTGGTAGCACCAAATGCCTGAACCGGACATCATCCGTAATGCTGTATAAATAGTTGTATTTCTCTTCTAGATATGGACTATACATCCTATTGATCGGACACAATATTACAGTATAAAAAATTGGAAAATTAGTTAAAGATTAACAAACTGTGTATGCGCATATAATTGAATCATATTATCACCATGTAAACAAGTTCACTACTGTATGCATAGAAATATTACATTAACATATCCAAAAAAGGAAGAAAAAATAATTATATTACTAATAAGTGTCTCTGCCCTTTAAAACACTGCAGCAGCTGCAGTACTCTAATCCTGTAATTGCTAAACATATAGCGCAACGAGTTTTCCTGCCCATCTAGTGCAAGTGCTGTGGATCCAGACAGCATGAGTATGCCCCCTACTGACAGATCCTTCCAACTGTAAGTCACACATTATAAGACCCACAAAACCCAGATAGGGGATAGGACTTACTGATGGCAGAGCTGTCTCCTAGGTGCAGGCATATCAGTATGGGAGAAACTACCATAGGTGCAAGAGGTGTAGCTGCTATGGGGCCCAGAGCTCAGGGGAGCCCATCTTCCCTGTCAAAGTTACATGTGTTATATACACCCGGAGCCATCACATCCACTATCGACACTTGGCTGCTGCAGTGTCTCCTTCTAAACTCTGGATAAACATGGCCTCTGTGGCTACGGCTCTACCTTTGACATGCATGTGACACTCTCAGGACACGCCCACTAAACAACTTTTCTTGCCCACACTTCAGGCCCGCAAATCCCTCACTCGCAAAGGACAGCTCTTACCGAGAGAGCTGTCCTTTGCGTTTCTCTTCATGCATACCGGTGTAATTAAAGCCGGCATGCATGCATAGAGGATGTAAATAGCGATGCCTCATGCATTCAGCCCCTTGTTATGCAAATATACCAAAATCCTCAAAAAATCCAAAATCCTAAACACTACCAATCCCAAGCATTTCGGATATGGAATACCGAACCTGTTTTATATGTTACAATGCACTCTTTGGGGTATATTTACTAAAGTGTGGGTTTATAGAAGTGGAGATGTTGCCCATAGCAACCAATCAGATTCTAGCTATTATCTTCCACAAGGTGCTAGAAAAATGATAAGTAAAATCTGATTGGTTGCTATGGGCAACATTTCCACTTCTATAAAACTGCACATTAGTAAATATACCCCTTTGAGTTCAGATAGTGCAGGCATACGTGAGTGTGTTTGACAGGCTTATTTACTTTATGAGACAACACAAAAGATAGTAAAAAGGCAGCATTCTGTATGTATAAAAATAAATTCTTACTGCGCTAGGCACTGCTGATATTTAAAATTGTAATATTTGTAATATATTGGGTTTGTTGTCTGTTTAATAAACTGGAGGCTTATTTAAAATTAATCTAACGTTTTTAATAAATACAGTATCATCCACATATAAACAACAATATTCGCAATCAAATGCACATAAATAAAAATCAATCATGTACTAAAATGCAGAGATCATATAACTCTCTAACTTTGATGCATTATTATGAGAGTGTAACTCGATAACATATCACTGAGGTTTCACAGCACAACGTTCTAATACTGCCACTCATGCAACAATGTGGCTTTATATGTAGCAAATTGTTTCCAATGATAAGGCAGCTCAATCTCGCTGCTTGAATTGCAATCACTACTGGCGTCCCAGTGTGAAATGAAGTCACGCTGGAGAATATAAGGTGGAGAAGAGGAAAACTGGAGTACCTCACCCCTGGATAACTGTAGCCACACTGATGTCCGTCCCGGCTCAGCCCGTCTTAATGTTGTGAAGCCGCGGCTGGATGGAGCCAACTGCCGTGCAGCCGGAGACCAAAGCTGCTTGTGGAGCGGTTGCCGTGTGTTGGCTTGCGGTGGGCTCCAGGGATGAATCGTCACCTTACAGAAATCCTCCAAAATGTCATGCGGCAAGGAGTTCCGTGCTGTGAAACAATCTCAGATGCCGGGGTGATGACGTCAACGCGTTTCGTCCCGTAAAGAACCGGGACTTTCTCAAGACTGTGTCTGTATGTAAATAAAATGCAGAAGATTCAGTCACACACCTTTATTGGCTTCTCTTGTCTAGATATATCTCTCCCTTATGAACACCTGTCTAAGCCAATAAATTGATTGAACAACTTGCATTTTGTATATTATTCTTTTAAAAATGGTTAGGTCTGATGAGCTGATGCACATAGAAAACCCTACCATACAGAGGCAGCAGAACAGATAATATGCTGCATTCTTCCCCACTAAGTCAATAAGACCTCCACTACATGATGATGATAATTATTTCATAAAGCCTGCTCAGTACCATAATCCCGGCTTTCTGTAATGCATATGGCATGCGAGTGAGCAGCGCCCTGAACCAGGCGGCTGATTGTTCTATTTACAGACAGGGCATTACTTAGATAAATAAAAAGCTGGGATTCACGTCTGAATTTCTAGGTCATTCATTCAATTTATGAATTAAATGGAAAATAAAGATCTACAAAAGAAAAACAGAAAATAAATGACAGCAACTTCTGCTTATAAATTTCTATTTCTCTTTATCACTATGGGGGCTGATTCAGCAATGGACGGAATTACAAAGCAGGACATACAAGCGCCTGTGTAATTCCGTCCTGCTAGAATTCAAATACTGCAGTAGGCGTCTTAATTGAAGAGACGGCTCCTGTCAGCGTCTGCGATCTCAGCACTGCGACCGAGGTCGCAACCTGAGATCACCATGGCTACCATCGGCACCGGCCAGCTGAGTAAGCCTCATCTTACGCAGGCTGTCCAGGCTTGCGAGGCCAGGCAGAATGCATCCATGGAAGCAGGGCATTTCTAGAGAGGAGGGGGCCCGTGTGCAGTCTCTGACATGGGCCCCCTCCTCTCTGTCCGGCAGCCAACAGCGCACTGAGCTGTGCGCGGCCAGCGCCGGAGTTATAGACTCTGGGCACTAGAGTATGCACAGGTCACCGGGAAAATGGCCGCGGCAGCCATTTTCCCTGTACTGTGCATGCGCAAATGACGGGAAAATGTCCGCGGCGGCTATTTTCTAGGTTTTTTTTAGAGCGCCGGACCCCCTCTCTGACGTGTGACTTCGGAGAGGTAAGTATGCTATGGGTGCAGGGTGTGCAGTGTGGGGCCCCCCGGACCCAGGGGCCCTTGTGCCCCGCACACCCTGCACCCATTATAGATATGTCCCTGTATGGAAGCCCCCGTTTCCGGGGTCGCAGGCTATCCCGCCCATGCACCGCCCTGCAAATGAATCCTGCGCATGCACAGATAACTGATCATCGGAATCTGTTTGAGGATACCATTCTGCGTCCTCTGCAAAATCAGCCCCTATATGCTGTAAAAATCTATTATACAATGGGCAATCGCATCTAGCAAATGCATAATGAGAGCCAGAGTCACATCCATCGACTGCCCACCCGTGCATCAGACAGGAAGGTTTTAACACTCTCTATTACATAAGGGAGAGAGAGAAAGTAGGGGATGACAGGGAGACAGAGAGAGATGGGGGGAATAGGGGGAGACAGGGGGACAGAGAGGGGAGGGATGGGAGTAATTAAGATTACATAACAGACAGCAGCAACAGTGATAAAACAACCAAGTTTAAAACTTAAATCCACTTCCACATGTATCATTCAAAACTAATAATACAACATTCAAATTCAGAGGTGGAACTTTATCCCCGGTGGGCCCCATTGCCTAAGGACCCCACCACTTGATTTAATGTCAGGATCCAGACTGTGCACTGGATTTATACATTGCTACTCTATTAGAGGGTCAGTTACATGGTCCCTAAAGTCTGTCCAAGTCTCTTTGGGTCTGGCCTCATACCCTGTGGTAACTGATCGCACCCCAAAGCATAGGGCTCTTTCACTGCATTCCCCCGGTGGGTCTTTCATGCGCCAGTCCTACACTGTATTGGAGGAATAGGGGGAGACAGGAGATAGAGAGATAAAAACCCATTCATGGCTGCCGCAAAAGCTAGCAACTGGGAGAGTGACAGGCCCGCAATGCTAGTATATTTATATTTGTGTCTTGCAACTTGTGTATATTTTAATGTGGTGCTAAACGTGAGATCCTCTACTATTTTACATCAATTACATATTTTTATTGTTGCTCTAAAACTATTGCTTATACAAATAACGATACTGGATCAGAACCTCTATATACCTCTGCCTGTACCTTCTAAAACCCTTCCTATAAACCTCTAAGGATGACGCTAATTTGCGTACGCAGTCATTCCATAAATAAAGACTTAGACGTGGAATCTGTGGTTCCAAAGCACAAGTGTTATTCAGGTAAAAGTTCAGACAGTTATACGCAATTGATCAAGACACAATTTAGGCGCAAAAGGAAAATTATACAGATCCAAGTACAGTATACATACGCAGGCGCTTCCGGATCCGGAGATAAGCATCAGCAAGAGACCCCTAGTCATACAGCGTTCAGCATGAAGACTGAGAACCAACGTTCGTGCACACATATTTATACCCCCCCAGAATAAACAGGACAATAGGGAAGTTTGTTGCTGGTGTCATTGGTTCCCAGGGGAGAAGCATCTGTTACAGCACATTTAACAGGCTAGTTCAAATAGACTCTCCCTGCCTCTAACAGCTGGGGATCTTCCTCTTCACACCCCCTGCAACATCCTAACAGTTGTTCCTAAAATATACATTTTGTTGCTTGTAGGCTCTGCGATCCATAACTCGAGAATGCATGATGCGATCTCCCCACCGATAACACCGGAATACTGTAAAAAGAATACGCATCAGTACAACTCCAAACACGACTTGTTTAGCATGTATAATACCTTAGTTATCAAATATCTTTATTTCTCAGCATTTAAACTAACTGAACCAACTTAAATCATACACTTTAAAGCATATTAAACCTTATGTGTGAATATGTAATGTGTGGGTATTCAGGGTTTGATATAAGGACGCTAGTTAACTTGGGGCAGATGCGTGCGCATAAAGCTAATAAAACAGCGGTTTCATACAAAGTCCTATGCATTTGCTAATATGCGACTAGTTAACAGCGCAATTGTGTGTATTAATGTGTGTATGAGAAATTGTGAAAGATGCAAACACATGGTGCTATTAGTATTATCACCACATGTACTAAAATGTGAGTTTATCTAAAATGGCGCTTAGGCGGTCATTCGTAAAATGGCGTCTTGCGATCTCATTTTCAAGATGGCATCTTGTGGCCATTCACAAGATGGCGTCACCGCGATTAAATTTTAAACTGAACTTGTCTCAGCCAATTATTCAGCTTCGACAGTCCACCCTTTCATAGCAAACAACATGCTATCACAATCTGCTATTAGAATTTAACTTAGGCTTACATTTACATATTATTTGGTGTTATTATGGGATGGCACAAGGTGGTTCTTTATCCATCAATAATGTGTCTCTGGGTGGGGACATAAAACTACTATTATACGCACACCGCGGATCTTGGAAGATCATGTGACAGGTGTGGGAATGCACCAGTCTTATAATAGCAGTCTTGAAGGGGAATTGAGACTTTACATTATCTGAGGTGTTCTATGAATAACATTTCAATAATACATTCTATGCATGTCTAAATATAATACATCAAACGATTGTATTTCCTACTTCAGGGTTGTAATATTTACCTCAGTATACATATTGTCATTACTGACCACCATCATAGTTTCATTCTTTCATTTCACTCTGTTTTTACATTTTCCACACTTCAACATAATAGGAACACACTGGACGCATATGCCAATTATTATGATGACAATCAGTATAAGGATTAAGAATTTGCCTATGCTGGTGATCACTTCCTGGACCCATTCCCCTAGACCTGAGAACCATTTCACTGGGTTCAGCCATGAAACCCATCCTTCTATCTTTCCCCTACTTCAGCCACTGAAGCATTATGGTTCTTGCGAAATTCCCACTTTAGCTGCAGAATTTCATCCATCTTCCGGTCTATCACCTCCTTAGGGTCACTGGTATCATTGGTGACATAGGTGCAACATTTTACTCCAAATTGGGTGGCCAATGTTACGCAATACCCTCCAGTAACAGCAGTTAAATAATTCAACACTAGCCTGTGTTGCACCAGTTCTTTCTTGTACGCTTGCAATTCTCTCCGTGTATACCTAAATGTGTCATTGTACATCTCGGTGATATTATCTATTAATTTACCAAGTTCCTGGATATATCTAAAATTTAATGTACCCCGAGCGATCCTGGTGGGGTCCAATGCGACCAGAACTTGAAAGCCAGTTGTCTCACTGATTAACTGAGTGGCTTTATGTATATCACCAGGTAACATATTTCTTTTGCCTCGGTGTTCATATTGTGTGTGAAGATATGGTGACGGTGTGTTTTTATGTATGCCCAGTGTGAGAGTCATAACTTCTGGGACTACTCTTCCCAGGTAACACAAACCTTCGGAACTCGGGGAGAGCCATTTATAAGCTTTTCTTCCACAGATGAAATATACATTATCAGGGAGAACATAAGGAATGGTATGCATCATTATCATTAAGCACATTTCCCTTGCAAACAATCCTATTTCTGGTTCTTCCTTCTGGTACATGAAAGTTTCTGGCTGTATTATTTTAGCACAATAACCATTTGGCACCTTACCAATAATTTCTTTGGTGGAACTCAATGTATACTGATACCTAAAATGTTTCCCACCAGACTTAATGGAGCGCAGAAGATCATGGTTTATGGACTCATTATCAGCTCTTTGTGAGAAGGTCATTGTCTGATTATTCCCCGTCACTTCCCAACTCCCGGGTTTATTGGGGTTGGTTATGTTTAAGCACAAAAGTGATCTATCTACTTGGAATTGATAGAGTTTGAAATGAGGTGGTTTGGATGAGAGGAATTTTCCATCCAATGTTTTCCCTTTTTGCAATTCTAAAATTTCTGTGATATTCAGCGGGAATGGCACCAACCCTACTTTATGCTGTCCCTGGGGCACATGTGAACACACCCAGCAATCAGTTTGATTTAACACTTTGCCTACCATGTTATGATAATCCTCTAAAGGATACCCACCCCAGTACGGATTATATTTAGGTTGGCACCATATGATACAGTTCTCATCAACTAGGGACCCACAAAGCTCACAAATACAGGAATCTTCAGACGATAACCCTCCACACCTTCCCTGAGTGTCCGGAATGACAGCTCTTTTAACAATAACAGTACTAAGATTGGAAAGACACTCCCCTTATTGGCATTGCACTCCTCCTGATTCCACTCCATCAGCACTGCCATCAGCTCCCGTTTTCTCAATCGGTCCCCCATCACAGACACTGGATATCCCCGGACCGACCAGGATGGTGAACACTCTAAAAGAGAATATGAAAATGAACAAAGCAGGCCCGTCCATTGTCACAACAAGACCTGCAAATTTCTCTCAGTTAAGGTATCTTACTACGACCTTTTCAATCCTCCCGGAACAAGCTCGCGAGCGACAGGTCCACGCTATCAGCTTTGTCTCCAACTTGTTTCTCCACCGGTTGATTGACCTTTTTGCAGTGAGTGGAATGGACCCAGGTATCTCTCTCAACCACCTTCAAAGATGTAGTACTCGTCAGCAGCACCTGGTACGGACCTTCCCACCGATCAGACAAACAACCTGAACGCAAGAAATTTCTGATCATTACATATTTTCCTGGTTCAACATCATGACAGTTCGTTTCAGGCATATCATTAGACAACAATTTAAGTTTCTGCTGCTGTTGCTTTAACTGCTTACTCATTGATATAAGATACTTCACAGTTACCTCGTTGTTACCCTTTAGATCTTCCTGTGGACTTATAATCAAATGAGGTTGTCTACCGAACAATATTTCAAATGGGGACAGATTCAGAGGAGGTCTAGGAGTGGTCCTTATGCTATGTAGGACCAAAGGTAACACTTCTGGCCATCCTAGTCCAGTCTCTGCCATGATTTTACTTAGCTTATTTTTAATAGTCCCGTTCATCCTCTACCTTGGCACTGGCTTGCGGTTGGTAGGGGGTGTGAAGTCGGCTATTAATACCCATCAGCTTACACATATTTTGAAAAACATCACCTGTGAAATGGGTACCCCTATCACTCTCGATGATTTTAGGGATAGCGTACCTGCATACAAATTCCTGAACTATTTTCTTGGCAGTAAACGCAGCAGTATTAGTGGCCGCTGGGTAAGAAAACACGGTTAGAAAATATGTCTGTGCACACTAATACATACTTAAGGTTCCTGCAGGGTGGTAATTGGATGAAATCAATTTGTATCACCTGGAAAGGTCCATCAGTCGGTGGAATGTGGGACGGTACAGTATCGATCGCTTTCCCTATGTTCTTTCTCAAGCAGGTCAGACAGAACATTGCTATCTTCTCTGCTTGTGATTGAAAAACCTGGTGCGCACCAGTATGCCCTCACCAACTTGCACATACCCTGTTTACCCAGATGAGTCAGACCGTGTGCTGCCTCAGCCAGGCTGGGGTAATATGCCTTGGGGGCTACTGGCTTACCATGTCCGTCCCTCCAGAGCCCAGAGGACTCTTGCCCACATCCCTTGAACTTCCAAATGGATTTTTCCTGAATTGAACACAAATTTTGCATCTCAATTAATTTCAGCATATCAATAGTTTGGAATGACATAATTGTTTCAGTTGGAGAAAACATTTTTAACCCTGCTGCCCATTTTGCAGCTTCATCAGCTCTGTTGTTGCCCAGTGACACCGGGTCATCCTCACATGTGTGGGCTTTGCATTTAATTACTGCCACTGCTTTGGGCAGTTGGATTGCTTCTAAAAGATGTTTTATGTGTCGGGAATGTGCAACTGGTGTGCCTGCTGCTGTCATAAAATTTCTCAGACGCCATAGAGCCCCAAAATCGCGCACCACCCCGAACGCGTACCTCGAGTCAGTGTAAATGTTAGCAGATTTGCCTGCTGCCAGTTCACATGCTCTAGTCAGTGCTACTAACTCTGCCACCTGGGCTGAGTGAGGAGGACCGAGAGGTTTAGCTTCTATGATGTCTGTGTCATTTACAACAGCATAACCTGTACATAATTCACCTGTGTCTGTTTGTCTATGACAACTCCCATCCGTTTAAAATGTTACATCCACATTCTCTAAAGGTGTGTCATGTATGTCAGGTCTAGCAGTAAAGGTCTGATTCAGATGTGTCATACAATCGTGCGTATCATTATGTCTGCCGAACTCACCTCCCGCCAGCAACTCCTCTCCTTCCACCCTTTGTACATCATGTTGTACATATGGTAGGTATGTTGCTGGATTCAGCGTACTGTAATGTTTAACAGTAATATTTGCAGGAGCGATTAGAGCTATTTCCCATTTGGTGAACCTAGCCGAGGAGACGTGTCTGGTTTGAGCTGAGTTCAACAGAGCAGATACAGCATGGGGAGTGTAGACAATCATATCATGGCCCAATACTACGTCCTCACTTTTACTCACCAATAGAGCGGTAGCTGCTACACTTCTCAAACAGGTGGGGAGTGATCTTGCTACCGTGTCCAATTGGGCACTGTAGTATGCTACGGGCCTACTGGCATTACCATGTTTTTGTGTAAGGACACCTGCAGCACAACCATCGGCTTCCGTACAATACAAATCAAAACGTTTTTCATAATCAGGTATTCCCAATGCAGGAGCTCTTGTCAGACTATCCTTAAGATTAAGGAAAGCCTGTTCTGATTCCTCTGTGTGTATGACACGATCGGGCTTTGAGGAAGAGACTTATTCCTGTAAAGGTAAGGCCAAAATAGAAAAACCTGGTATCCACATTCTACAGTATCCACACATTCCCAAGAAGGTACGGATTTGCTGTTGATTCTGCGGCAGTGTCATGTTTTGTATGGTCTGGATTCTATCTGTTGTAAAGTGTCGTAACCCCTGGGTTAGGCAGTGTCCCAAATATTTTACTCTGGATTGGCACAGCTGTAGTTTGTCCTTAGCCACCTTGTGTCCTGTTTGTGAGAGATGAAGTAACAAAAGTTTAGTATCATTCAAACATGACATAAACGAGTCAGAACATAGCAATAAATCGTTCACATATTGTATTAGAACAGATCCATTGGCAGGTTGAAAAGATTGTAAACGGTCGTGCAATGCCTGGGAGAAGATACTGGGGCTGTCTATGAAACCTTGGGGTAATCGTGTCCATGTGTATTGTAAACCTCTGTATGTAAATGCGAATAGATACTGACAGTCAGGATGGAGAGGCACAGAGAAGAAAGCTGAACAGAGGTCAATGACAGTGAAATGGGTTGCATTTGGTGGGATTTGCATCAAAATGACAGCTGGATTCGGCACTACGGGGAATTGGCTCTCTACTACCTTATTAACACCTCTAAGGTCTTGTACCAGCCTATAACCCCTCCCACCACTCTTCTTCACTGGAAAGATGGGACTGTTGGCTACACTAGCTGTATGAACTAAAATTCCCTGTTGCAATAATCGCTCAATTATTGGAAAAACCCCTAATTCTACCTCCTGCTTTAGTGGGTACTGGGGAATTTTTGGAGCTTGCCTTCCGCTTTTTAAATTTACCATTACTGGGCTTACATTTGCCATTAATCCAGTGTCCTGTCCATCTTTAGTCCAAAGGGAATCTGGAATTAGGGACAACATTTCATCTACCTGTGATGGAGTTTCATTTAAAACTGTAGAGTAATACATTATCCTTTGAGGAGTGTCTAACATATCCCGCACCTCGTATACCATTCTCTCTGGGATATCTAAAAATACACCATCGGGGGTGCAATATATAACACATCCCATCTTACATAACAAGTCTCTGCCCAGTAGGTTAGTAGGAGCCGCAGCAGCCAGAAGAAAAGAATGCCTGGTATGCAACGGCCCAATAGTAACCTCTGTGGACTTTGTTAAAGGATAATGTTCCACTTTACCTGTTACACCCATTGTTGGTACTGTCTCGTTGGTCACCTGCAAATTAACGGGAGATTTTATCACTGACCTAGTCGCCCCTGTGTCTACAAGAAAAGGATATTCAGTACCAGCTACATCAATCATCATGACCGGTTCTTCCCTAGTACTTCCCATTAACCTGACCATCTGTAGACTACAGGTATGACCTGACCCCTAGCGTTGGCTACCATTCTCCAATAAAGCATTTACAGCTACAATTGGAGCTGGTGCCTGCTGAACATTTGCTGGCCTCAGTGCATATCCCTTATGGGGATATCTAGGTCTTCCCTGATGTGGGATCCCTACTCCTTTTACTGTACAGTTTCTACTTAAGTGTCCTGTTTGTTTACAGTTAAAACATGTGGTGTTGTGAGGTTTGCGCAGAGGGTAAAGGTGGTGTATATGGGTAAGGATAGGGAGGGTAAGGGTATTGTGGGGGATAAGAAGTTGGTGGATAGCCTGGGACCTGTGGTTGCATCGGGTTAGTGGGATAGAGTTGTGTTTGTTGTTGAGTGGGGTTAGTGAGAGCACATACTTGTTCAGAAGTGAGTGTGTGTGCAAGTGCAAGTGTGTCTGTTGGCTGTGATGTTACCGTCATTCCCTCCAGAGCTTGTATACTGACAGCCATTAGTTTTTCGCTCTGGGCTTCTCTCTTTTTGGAGATGTTTTTATCATGTTCAATGGCGGTTTCTATGAGGGTATCTATTGTAAGTCTCCGCCAGCCCGGCTGTGAGGTCTGAACCCGAGTTTTTAAACTCTCTTTCAGACTGTCCACAAGTACCGTAACTATCATTCCCCTGTGGTGAGTGCTATCTTTAATATCTTCTATCCCAGTGTACTGGGTGATAGCCTGCAGAGCCCGATAGCAGTAATCTTCTGCAGTCTCACTCTCTTTCTGTTTAATGGTGAAAATTTTGTTCCAGTTAACTACTACTGGAAAAAATATACCCAATTGAGTTACAATGTGGGAAATGTTACCTTGGTTTACTTGGTCTGTTAAGGGAACGTCACCATCTAATACACAATCCGTGATAAATTTTGTCACGTCGGTATTGCGTGGCAGACAGGCCCTTAACACTATACGCCAATCTTTATTAGTGGGCTCATGTGAACTACCCAAATTTTCCAAAAATCTCTGACATTTGGCTAATTCCTTTTTGGGATCGGGGAAATCATTTATGATGGAATTTAGTTCTGCTCTTGTCAAAGGACAATGCATTACTACTTCCCTCATGGGCACTATACCGTTTGCGTCTGCATTTCCATTTGGAACAGTTATTGTCCGAATGGGATGCAGAGCGGTAGCGCTGCTACCTTTGACCTGGTTACCTGGCTGGGGGTTTAGTCTGCTGCTGCTGCGTATGGTATGAACAACTTCCTCTACGGGTGCAGAGGGCATTAACACTTCCCTTGCTGTTACCGGTGGAGATGGCGGCACCACTCGTGATTGTGGTGATGCAGCATCTATCATCTGCACATCATGGGAAATGGCAAACATTACAATAGGCTCATCATCCGCATCATGAACATTTTCTTTATAGTTGCTTAAGAGAGGGTACAAGTTGCTTGTTACATTTTTATGGGTATTTTTGGTAACTGTACTTGCACCTCCATCCACATAAGGTGGGGGAGGTGAGCGTGAACTGCTGCCAATACTCTCCACAACGCTATCTTGCCGCACGTGCTAGCCAATTTGCGGCTCGCCCGTATTGCAATTCAGCGTTGCGGATGCATTTTCTGGCAATGCGCTCGCGTCGCTACTTTGCATCGCTTGCACATTTTAAGCCACGCATCCCCCTCATGCTGCCAGTTTTAAACATTCAACATTTTTAACCTTTTTCTCTCGGGAGCGCATCAAACTGATGTGATCCCGGACATTGTCTAACACATTTTTATCGAAACTACCAATTCTGGGAAACGGTCTAACACTCTTCCTCGTCATATTAAACCATAAATCACAATACCCTATTGCATAAGTACCGTACTTGGTATGCATGATACGACGGGCCGATCCGATCGGCGCCTCCATTAGCAGCACATCATTGCCTAACATCTCTACTGTTTGCCTGGCTCCCATTCTGAGACAACTCCTATGCTTTTCAATAAAGATTTAAACCGGTGAAAGACAATCAAGACACTTTCACTTACCTGTGGACGATTTAAGTCGGCAGCGCCCATACACCTGGATAAGATTTAGTAAGGCAACTTCCACACCTGGATAAGATTTGAAAAAGGCAACTTCCACACCTGGATAAGATTTAGTAAGGCGACTTCCACACCTATGAGAGTTTATATGTTGGCTACTCTCACGCACCTCTCTACAACAAAGACAACATGTACACCTGCTACTGTGTATAGAACGGTAAAGCTGTTTACCGAGCGGCTAGACTAACCCTTGCACCTAGCCCTTAAGGATCATACAATACCCTTAATTTTGTTCAACAAATATTCACTGTTGCACACTTTTTTCCTGCGCAGAAAAATACACGTTAACCCAGATATTGGTAATAGAAATAAATGTAAACCTCAATGGCTTTGTTCAAACACGTGGCAGCACAACTGGAAGTACGTATACGCTATTGTGCTACCAGTCGCATACACAGTAATGCGAGTACCACACAACCATATAATGGCTTTTTAACTGTGTACGCAAAAGTGCGTCTTTGCTATGCGAAAACCTGCGACTTAGCCGCGTACTCAGTACTGTGATACCCCTTTAAACGTAAGGTTCTATCAACAGAGGAAAACAAACTTTTTCCTCTCTTGTCCCTGGATTCTAGTCAGCTTCCTTGATTCACACGGAGATGGATAGCGATCTTTCAGCACAAAGCGGTTGCAGGCAAACACTGCATGTGGCCACTCCACCCTTTGCTGAAATATCGATAGACATATGTACCGTGTGAGCAGGTAAGTGACTTCACTACGAGCCCCCAACTAATGATACTGGATCAGAACCTCTATATACCTCTGCCTGTACCTTCTAAAACCCTTCCTATAAACCTCTAAGGATGACGCTAATTTGCGTATGCAGTCATTCCATAAATAAAGACTTAGACGTGGAATCTGTGGTTCCAAAGCACAAGTGTTATTCAGGTAAAAGTTCAGACAGTTACAAGCAATTGATCAAGACACAATTTAGGCGCAAAAGGAAAATTATACAGATCCAAGTACAGTATACATACGCAGGCGCTTCCGGACCCGGAGATAGGCATCAGCAAGAGACCCCTAGTCATACAGTACGAAGACTGAGAACCAACGTTCGTGCACACATATTTATACCCCCCCAGAATAAACAGGACAATAGGGAAGTTTGTTGCTGGTGTCATTGGTTCCCAGGGGAGAAGCATCTGTTACAGCACATTTAACAGGCTAGTTCAAATAGACTCTCCCTGCCTCTAACAGCTGGGGATCTTCCTCTTCACACCCCCTGCAACATCCTAACAGTTGTTCCTAAAATATACATTTTGTTGCTTGTAGGCTCTGCGATCCATAACTCGAGAATGCATGATGCGATCTCCCCACCAATAACACCGGAATACTGTAAAAAGGCATCAGTACAACTCCAACTAGGACTTGTTTAGCATGTATAATACCTTAGTTATCAAATATCTTTATTTCTTTATTTCTCTAAACTAACTGAACCAACTTAAATCATACACTTTAAAGTAGGGGTGTGCACCGGCCACTTTTCGGGTTTTGTGTTTTGGTTTTGGATCTGGATCTTTCTTCGTGTTCTGGATCTGGATTGGTTTTGCCAAAACCACCCTTCCGTGTTTTGGGTTCTGGGTTTTGTGTTTTGGATCTGTATTTTTTTTTTAAAAAGCATAAAAACAGCTAAAATCACAGAATGTGTTGATTTTTCTGCTCCTATGCTATTATTAACCTCAAAAACCTTAATTTCCACTCATTTCCAGTCTATTCTGAACACCTCACAAGAGTGTTTTTATGTCCAAAAGGTTGCACCGAGGTAGATGGATGACTATGCTAAGCGACACGAGTGGGCGGCACAAACACGTGGCCCATCTAGGAGTGACACTGCAGTGGCAGACAGGATGGCAGTTTGAAAAACTAGGCCCCAAACAGTACATAATTCAAAGAAAAAAAAGAGGTGCAAGATGGAATTGTCCTTGGGCCCTCCCACCCACCCTTATGTTGTATAAACAGGACATGCACACTTTAACAAACCAATCATTTTAGCGCCAGGGTCTGCCACACGACTGTGGCTGAAATGATTGGTTCGTTTGGGCCCCCACAAAACAAGCTGGCAATTAATCTGTCCCTGCACAAACTGGCTCTACGGAGGCAAGATGTCTTCCTCATCCTCCTCATCCACCGATTCCTCACCCTCTTCAGTGTTGTGTACATCCTGATCCTCACAGAGTATTAACTCGTCCCCGCTGGAATCCACCACCACAGGTCCCTCTGTACGTTCTGGAGGCTGGTCTCCCTGGAAGAGTTGATAATTCATTTTTATGAACATCATCTTCTCCACATTTTGTGGAAGCAACCTCCTACGACTTTCGCTGACAAGGTTCCCGGCTGCACTAAACACTCTTTCGGAGTACACACTGGAGGGGGGGCAACTCAGGTAAAATAGAGCCAGTTTGTACAGGGGCCTCCAAATTGCCTCTTTTTCCTGCCAGTACAGGTACGGACTGTCTGACATGCCTACTTGGATGCTGTCACCGATGTAATCCTCCACCATTCTGTCAATGGTGTCAGTATCATGTGCAGTGACAGTAGACATGTCAGAAATTGTTGCCAGGTCCTTCAGTCCGGACCAAATGTCCAAACTTGGTCCTGCCTGCCCTGCATCACTGCCAGCGGGTTGCTTAGGATACCTAAGTTTTTTCCTGGCAGCCCCAGTTGCGGGAGAAAATGAAGAAGGAGCTGTTGACGTGTCACGTTCCGCTTCAGCTGACAGTGTTTTCACCAGCAGGTCTTTGCACCTCTGCAGGCTTGTGTCGGCCGGAAAGAGAGACACCACATAGGCTTTAAACCTAGGATCGAGCACGGTGGCCAAAATGTAGTGGTCTGATTTCAACAGATTGACCACCCTGGAATCCTGGCAAAGCGAAAGAAGGGCTTCATCCACAAGTCCCACATGCTGAGTGGAATCGCTCTGTCTTAGCTCCTCCTTCACTTTCTCCAGCTGCTTCTGCAAAAGCCTGATGAGGGGAATGACCTGACTCAAGCTGGCAGTGTCTGAACTGACTTCACGTGTGGCAAGTTCGAAGGGCTGGAGAACCTTGCACAATACGGAAATCATTCTCCACTGTGCTTGAGTCAGGTGCATACCCCCTCCTTTGCCTATGTCATAGGTGGATGTATAGGCTTTAGTGGCCTTTTGCTGCTCCTCCATCCTCTGAAGCATATAGAGGGTTGAGTTCCACCGCGTCAAAACCTCTTGCTTCAGGTGATGGCGGGGCAGGTTCAAGAGTGTTTGCTGGTGCTCCAGTCTTCGGCACGCAGTCGCTGAATGGCAAAAGTGGCCAGAAATTTTTCGGGCCACCCAAAGCGTCTCCTGCACGTCCCTGTCACTTTTCAGAAAATTCTACACCACCAAGTTTATTGTGTGAGCAAAACATGGGACGTGCTGGAATTTGCCCAGATGTAATGCCCGCACAATATTGGTGGCTTTGTCAGATATCACAAATCCCCAGGAGAGTCTAAGTGGGGTAAGCCACTGGGCAATGATTTCCTTCAGTTTCTCTAAGAGGTTGTCGGCGGTGTGCCTCTTACGGAAACCGGTGATACACAGCGTAGCCTGCCTTGGAACGAGCTGGCGTTTCTGAGATGCTGCTACTGGTGACGCTGCTGCTGTTGCTGCGTAAGGTGATACATCTACCCAGTGGGCTGTCACAGTCATATAGTCCTTGGTCTGCCCTGTTCCACTTGTCTACATGTCCGTGGTTAAGTAGACATTGGGTACAACAGCATTTTTCAGGACACTGAGGACACTTTTTCTGACGTTTCTGTACAGTCTCGGTATCGCCTGCCTAGTGAAGTGGAATCTAGACGGGATTTGGAACCGGGGACACACTACCTCCATCAATTGTCTAAATCCCACTGCACTAATGGCGGATACCAGACGCACGTCTAACACCAACATAGCAGTCAAGGCCTCAGTTATACGTTTTGCTTCAGGATGACTGCTGTCGTACTTAAAGGACTGTTGGAGGGTCAATTGTTTAGTAAAAGTAGTGGTGTTCCAACTTCCTCTCTGGGATGATGAACGACTCCCAGCAGCAGCAACAGCAGCAGCAGGAGGCGTAGCAATGCAGGATCCTCCGGAGGAATCCCGGATAGGAGAGTCAGTCATGCCAGTGACATGGCCTGCAGGACTACTTCCGATCCTGACTAAGGAGGAAATTGACGAGGGAGTTGACGGTGTGGTTTGCAGGTGCTTGGATACAACAGGACAACGGGATTTAGGTGTCCCTGGACTGCTTACGGTCTTAGCCAAAGTTTCTGAACTTGACATTAACTTTTTATGAACGCGCTGCAGGTGCCATATAAGGGAGGATGTTCCTTGGTGGTTAACGTCCCTACCCCTACTTATTTCACCTTTACATATGGTACATATGGCAAGACAGTTGTTGTCCGGATTTGGATAGAAATATTGCCAGACCAAAGAGGTGGAATGTTTGGTCTTCTGCCCAGGCATGACCGTGATGGGCTTTTTCATCCCACGGACAACAACTGTCTCCCCCGGAGCCTGATTTAAACAAACCACATCACCATCAGAATCCTCCTCGCCAACTTCCTCCTCAGCGCCAGCTACACCAGTATCCTCATTCTGTTGTACTTCAACAGTGACATCTTCAATTTGCATATCAGCAAGTGGACTGTGGGTGCTCCTTTCAGCACTTGCAGGGGGCGTGCAAATGGTGGAAAGAGCCACCTCTTCCCGTCCAGTCGTGGAAGGTCAGGCATCGCAACCACCACCACACTTGGACTCTCCTTGGGGATTTGTGATATCTTCTTAGAACGCACAGTTCTTCGCTGTGCTTTTGCCAGCTTAACTCTTTTGATTTTTTTAGTGGGAGGAGGGCTTCCATCGTCATGTGAAGCTGAACCACTAGTCATGAACATAGGGAAAGACCTTAGTCATTCCTTGCCACTCCGTGTCGCAAATGGCATATTGGCAAGTTTACGTTTCTCTTCAGATGATTTAAATGTTTTTTTCAAGGTCATTTTCCTGAACTTTGCCATTTGGGATTGTATGTGCCCTCTACTATGACATTGGGCATCGGCCTTGGCAGACGACGTTGATGGCATGTTATCGTCTACGTCATGACTAGTGGCAGCAGCTTCAGCACTAGGAGGAAGTGGTTCTTGATCTTTCTCTATTTTATTTTTATCGGAGAAAGTTTGGTCCTCCATTTATGTTATATCGATTTGATATATACGTGCGGCTAAGGCGCACACAAACACAGAAAATATTTTTTTATTTTTGCTGGAGAGTAGTGCCCTTTGTGGGTTACACCACCCTTTAAGAAATGAGCCAGCCGGCTCTTTACTTATGGGACACAGGCGCACGCTTGGCGCTGCTCCTTTGTTAATGCACATGTGGCTACTGCGCACACAATTCACAAACACAGAATTTTTTTTTTTATTTGGTTTGGAGTGTACTTTGGGGGTTGTAGCACCCTTTAACAGTCAAGCCAGCCGGCCCTTTACTTATGACACAGGCGCACGCTTGGCACTACTTTTTTGATGCACGTGCGGCTACTGCGCACACAATTCACAAACACAGAAAATATTTTTTCATTTGGTTTGGAGTGTACTTTGGGGGTTACAGCACCCTTTAACGGTCAAGCCAGCCGGCCCTTTACTTATGACACAGGCGCAAGCTTGGCACTACTTTGTTGATGCACATGCGGCTACTGCACACACAATTCACAAACACAGAAAATATTTTTTTATTTGGTTTGGAGTGTACTTTGGGGGTTACAGCACCCTTTAACGGTCAAGCCAGCCAGCCCTTTACTAATGACACAGGCGCATGCTTGGCACTACTTTGTTGATGCACGTGCGGCTACTGCGCACACAATTCACAAACACAGAAAATATTTTTTTATTTGGTTTGGAGTGTACTTTGGGGGTTACAGCACCCTTTAACGGTCAAGCCAGCCGGCCCTTTACTTATGACAAAGGCGCACGCTTGGCACTACTTTGTTGATGCACGTGCGGCTACTGCGCACACAATTCACAAAAAAAAATTATTTTTTATTTGGTTTGGAGTGTACTTTGGGGGTTACAGCACCCTTTAACGGTCAAGCCAGCCGGCCCTTTACTTATGACACAGGCGCACGCTTGGCACTACTTTGTTGATGCATGTGCGGCTACTGCGCACACAATTCACAAACACAGAAAATATTTTTTTATTTGGTTTGGAGTGTACTTTGGGGGTTACAGCACCCTTTAACGGTCAAGCCAGCCGGCCCTTTACTTATGACACAGGCGCACGCTTGGCACTACTTTGTTGATGCATGTGCGGCTAATGCGCACACAATTCACAAACACAGAAAATATTTTTTTATTTGGTTTGGAGTGTACTTTGGGGGTTACAGCACCCTTTAACGGTCAAGCCAGACGGCCCTTTACTTATGACACAGGCACACGCTTGGCACTACTTTGTTGATGCACATGCGGCTACTGCACACACAATTCACAAACACAGAAAAAATATTTATTTTTTTAGCACTTGGGGGGAGCACCCCTGACGGACAGAGCACCCCCTGGACAACACTACAGCACCCCTTTAGGACTGGGACACTGCACAGGACTTTGGAGTGGACACAGCCCCTATGGACAACTGACTGCACAACACAGTCCAGCCAGCCCCTATGGACTTTGAAGTAGTGGACACAGCCCCTATTAACAACAGCAGCACAGCACAACACAGCCAGCCCCTATGGACTTTGAAGTAGTGGACACAGCCCCTATGGACAACAGCAGCACAGCGCAGCACAGCACAGCACAGCACAACACTACTCTGCACTACACTACACTACACTACACAGCCCAGCCAGCCCTAACTCCCACCATCCCTCTTCACTGTCCACAGCCGAGTGAGAAAATGGCGCCAACGCGGGTACCTTATATAGGATCCAAAACCCGCGAGACCCGGAAGGCGGGATGATGACGTTTTGCCTCGATATCAGATCCGAGTCATGCGGGAAAAGTCGAGCCTGACTCGGATCGGCCTCGGATCGGGGGGGCTCGGGGGGGTTTGGATTTCAGAAATCCGAACCCGCTCACCCCTACATTTAAAGCATATTGAACCTTATGTGTGAATATGTAATGTGTGGGTATTCAGGGTTTGATATAAGGACGCTAGTTAACTTGGGGCAGATGCGTGCGCATAAAGCTAATAAAACAGCGGTTTCATACAAAGTCCTATGCATTTGCTAATATGCGACTAGTTAACAGCGCAATTGTGTGTATTAATGTGTGTATGAGAAATGGTGAAAGATGCAAACGCATGGTGCTATTAGTATTATCGCCACATGTACTAAAATGTGAGTTTATCTAAAATGGCACTTAGGCGGCCATTCGCAAAATGGCGTCTTGCGATTTCATTTTCAAGATGGCGTCTTGCGGCCATTCGCAAGATGGCGTCGCCGCGATTAAATTTTAAACTGAACTTGTCTCAGCCAATTATTCAGCTTCGACACAAACTTAATATATGTAATAAATGAATTCTGACAGTAAGATAAAATCAGGACTGTCTTAATAATGTGCCTATGGAGCTGATTCAGACCCGCTCACTAGGATGCGATCCCTCGTAGCTGCCGATATTTGCAATCTGTGCATGCGTATGCATCTCAATGTGCGTGCGCGAACCACTGCAAAAGATCGGGAAGCGTTCGCTCCCCAGCATAGACAGCCCAGCTGAATGAGTAACAGGAGAGGCCATTTGTGGGTGGTAACAAGGGCAGGCCACTACAAACGGGGCAGTGGAGGTAATAACGCAGGCATGCCTGAGTGTTTCAACGCCATTTCAGAGGCGTGCACAATTAACAGGCAGCGTCATAGTACATATCACTTAGTTGTATTCCCACTGAAGTGATCGCAGTGCTTGCGGGAGGGCATGGTCAACCTCAAGCACGGCGATTGCATCCGATGGTTCTCTATGTACCAATGTTTCCATGCACTTCCAGGAGATGACGTGCGCAAGTGGGCAACTTAAGAATGGCTGGTGGGCGTCTGCATACACAAAGTGATCGCACGCCAAGACATGGTGGGCGTGCTAATGCCTTGCCATGCGATCGCCTTCCTTGCTGGGTGTGCACTGGATTTGCATATGCTGGGAGCGAACGAACGCATCTAGCGAGCGGGTCTGAATTAGCTCCTGTGTTTCATATGAATATCTCAACAATGTAAATTGAAAAATGAGGAAAATGTGTCTACTCCTTGACCTACCCAAACCACACCTCATGTGCTAGTAGATTACTTTTTATTATTAATATTTTATGGGTAAATGTGCAACTATAAACTGGAACCAGGGCTGAAAGTAGGATTTTTGTCACCCGGGGCAAGGCAATAATTTGGCGCCCCCCCCATCTCCTTAACTATAGACTCTTTCAGATTCCCCCCCCCTGGTGTCTCTACAGCTGTCTGTGCCCCCCTCCTTTCCCGTGTCACTCCATATCTCTGCAGCAGCCTGTGTTTTCGTTACCTCTCCCCTCACCAGTACTTACCTGGATCTTCTCCTTGCTCCTCCCTAAGGCAGCGGCGGCAAGCTCCTCACAACTGTTCTTCAGCACATGTGATGTCACGTATACAGCACAGACAGGGAAAAAAATTACTATATTGTACTAGGTGATCCCGGTCCTTCTATGCCTGTGCCCATAGGGGTGCACAGGTTCCGGCACAGGGGGTGCTCCTTCGGGACTTCCCCCTCTGATGGATCATGGACTACACCGCTCCCCCTCCCTCCAGGACATACACTCCTCACCTGGACTCACCTGGCTGTCCAGGTGAGTAGTCTATTTCCCGTTGGGAGGTGTGGACGGGATTGTCTATGACCCGGGAGAGGGGGAAGTGCCGGCGTCTGTGCACGCCTATACCTGCACCCCGCTGATTAGTCTAGTGGCACAGGCTCGTAGCCTCATCACAATCACTGGACTGGACTACTCATCACAGGTTTCCAGCTTTTTGTCTCCTACCATCTTGGTGCTCCCCCAAATCTGGAGCCTGGGGCACGCATCCCCTAGCCCCCCTATTTGCGGCCCTGTCTGTAACCTCCATAGCACCCATGAACAGCAAGACCTCTTGATGTGGAAAAAAGTGCGGCCATGTGCTATACTGGAATTGGTCACTTAAGTACACCCATTCCAAAGCTTGAATACCATAAATTATTTCACCGTCCAAAAAGATACCTCGTTTTTGAATCTGGGCAAATTACAACATGCCAATAGCATTCTAAAAGAAAACCCTGATCTAGCCAGTTCCCCCCATCAGGAAACAATTACTGTTTGTAATTCTGCACACTGCCAGATGCCATTATTCTGCCCTGCTAATTGTAGTCGCTCACATTCAAATAGACGCCATTGCACAAAATGTGTTTGAAATGCATTTTAATATACTCTATATGACATTGTGCCCAGTTTATCATGTCATCGTAACCCTTGTTTTATAAATCTGGTTTAATTAGAATTCCACTCAAAAATGTTGCATAAAAATGAGGCAATTAGAAAGAGCTCAAACAAGTAGTGACTATTGATGGGAAGGGTTTATTTTGTTGACATTAAACACATTGACATTCATAATGTTGAAACGTGAATGACAACATTTTTGCAATGTTAACATGCAGAATGTCGACAGTTCTGACATGTCGACAAGACTACAATGTCAACAAAACATTGTAGTTCAGTGGTGACTTAGCTTGTCTGGCAGGTCCAGTGGCTCCAGCGCTGTCTTCCAGGTCTGGCGATGATGTAATGATAACTTCTGGCTGTGAAGGAGTGGTTCCAACAGTAAGTAATGCCCCTAACCCCTATTCCTCCCCCTAGTGCCTAACATTAACCCTCCACTCCTGTCGCCTAACCCTAACTCTTCCCTAGTGCCTAACCCTTACCTACCATCCAACAGCCTAACCCTAACTTTCCATTTCCACAGCATAACCCTAACTTCCATCCAACAGCCTAACCCTACCTCTCCATTTCCACAGCCTAACCCTAACTCCCATCCAACAGCCTAACCCTAACTCTCCATTTCCACAGCCTAACCCTAACTCCCATCCAACAGCCTAACACTAACTCTCAATTTCCACAGCGTAACCCTAACTTCCATCCAACAGCCTAACACTAACTCTCCATTTCCACAGCCTAACCCTAACTCCCATCCAACAGCCTAACCCTAACTCTCCATTTCCACAGCGTAACCCTAACTTCCATCCAACAGCCTAACACTAACTCTCCATTTCCACAGCCTAACCCTAACTCCCATCCAACAGCCTAACCCTAACTCTCCATTTCCACAGCGTAACCCTAACTTCCATCCAACAGCCTAACACTAACTCTCCATTTCCACAGCCTAACCCTAACTCCCATCCAACAGCCTAACCCTAACTCTCCATTTGCACAGCATAACCCTAACTTCCATCCAACAGCCTAACCCTAACTCTCCATTTCCACAGCATAACCCTAACTCCCATCCAACAGCCTAACCCTAACTCTCCATCAGTGGCGTAACTAGGGTATTTGGAGCCCAGGGCAAATTTGAAAAGGGAGCCCCCCCCATGTGCATGCGCCCCTCCCCCCATGTGCGCGCGCCAAAGGCGTGTGCGGTAAAAATGGGCGTGGTCACTTAAAAATGGGGTGTGTCAACATGACACACCCCTTTATTTTCAAACTGAACATTCCTATCCATATGCACCTTAACCCCAGTAGTACCCCTTATACAGTACCCCCAGTATGCAGTTGTGGTCCCTCTCATGCAGGCCCATAGTAGTGCCCCTTATACAGTATCCCCAGTAGTGGTCCCTCTTATACAGCCCCCAATTAGTTCCCCTTACTCAGTACCCCCAGTAGTGGCCCCCCCAAATGCAGTGCCCCACGTATTGTTCCCCCTTATGCAGTGCCCCCAGTAGCAGTCCCCACAATGCAGTGCGCCCAGTAGCGGTATCCCCTTATGCAGTGCCCTTTTATATAGTGCCCCCAGCAGTAGTCCCCCCATGCAGTTTTCCCAGTATTGGTCCCCTTATGCAGGCACCCTGTAGTGATCCCCCCTATCTAGTGCCCCCTGTAGTGGTCCCCGCAGTGCCCCTAGCAGTAAGCCCCTTATATAGTGCCCCCAGCAGTAGTGTCCCCCCCTCCCATGCAGTGCCCCCAGTAGTGGTCCCCCTGACGCAGGCTCCCAGTAGTGACCCCCCCTATCCAGTGGTCCCTGTAGTGGCCCCTCCTATTATTGCCCCCAGTAGTGGTCCCCCGAGTGCAGTGCCTCTAGTAATACTAGGCCCCTTTTAGAATGCCCCCAGTGGTAGTCCCCCCCCAAGTAGTAGTCCCCAGTAGAGTAGCCCCTCCCCCAGTAGAGGTCCTCCCAATGGCACCCCCAGTAGATGTCCCCCCCAGTAGTAGCCAACCCCTCCCCCGTTGTGCAGATAGGTTTAAAAATAAATAAATATAAAAATATACTTACCTGATTCCACGCTGCTCCTGCTCCTGTCCGCGATGCCGCTCCCACCCTCCAGTCCACCCAGGCTGGCGCGCTCAGCATTATGGGACTGACGTCATGACGTCAGTCCCATTACTCACTGCAGGAGCCGGACAGAAGTCCGGCTCTTGCAGTGGGTGCTGCAGCAGTCAATGAGAGTCTATCTGGCTCTCATTGGCTGCTGTTTAACACATGCATCGCCGCCAGCGCTGGCGGCGATGCGTGTGTTATGCACAGCCTGAGCCCGCCTCCTGGCGCTATTGGGCAAGCGCTCAGGGGGAGGGAACGGGCTCAGGCGTGCAGCACAGGACCGGCGCTGGAAGCCTAGCGCCGGTCCTGTGCAAATGTGTAGCGCTGACCGCACTCATTGCGGTCGGCGCTACACTGGCTATCTAGGGCGGGCAGGCCAGTACCGTGGCCAGCGGCACCCCCCCTGGCCGCCGGTCCAACGGCGCCCATGGCACGAACCCCGCTCGCCCTGCCCTAGTTACCCCACTGCTCTCCATTTCCACAGCGTAACCCTAACTCCCATCCAACAGCCTAACACTAACTCTCCATTTCCACAGTGTAACCCTAACTCAGATCCAACAGCCTAACCCTAACTCTCCATTTCCACAGCCTAACCCTAACTCCCATCCAACAGCCTAACACTAACTCTCAATTTCCACAGCGTAACTCTAACTTCCATCCAACAGCCTAACCCTAACTCTCCATTTCCACAGCGTAACCCTAACTTCCATCCAACAGCCTAACACTAACTCTCCATTTCCACAGCCTAACCCTAACTCCCATCCAACAGCCTAAAGTCTAACTCTCCATTTCCACAGCCTAACCCTAACTCCCATCCAACAGCCTAACACTAACTCTCAATTTCCACAGTGTAACCCTAACTCAGATCCAACAGCCTAACCCTAACTCTCCATTTCCACAGCCTAACCCTAACTCCCATCCAACAGCCTAACACTAACTCTCCATTTCCACAGCCTAACCCTAACTCCCATCCAACAGCCTAACCCTAACTCTCCATTTCCACAGCCTAACCCTAACTCCCATCCAACAGCCTAACACTAACTCTCAATTTCCACAGCGTAACTCTAACTTCCATCCAACAGCCTAACACTAACTCTCCATTTGCACAGCCTAACCCTAACTCCCATCCAACAGCCTAACCATAACTCTCCATTTCCACAGCGTAACCCTAACTTCCATCCAACAGCCTAACACTAACTCTCCATTTCCACAGTGTAACCCTAACTTCCATCCAACATCCTAACCCTAACTCTCCATTTCCACAGCCTAACCCTAACTCCCATCCAACAGCCTAACCCTAACTCTCCATTTCCACAGCCTAACCATAACTCCCATCCAACAGCCTAACACTAACTCTCCATTTCCACAGTGTAACCCTAACTCAGATCCAACAGCCTAACCCTAACTCTCCATTTCCACAGCCTAACCCTAACTCCCATCCAACAGCCTAACACTAACTCTCAATTTCCACAGCGTAACTCTAACTTCCATCCAACAGCCTAACCCTAACTCTCCATTTCCACAGCGTAACCCTAACTTCCATCCAACAGCCTAACACTAACTCTCCATTTCCACAGCCTAACCCTAACTCCCATCCAACAGCCTAACCCTAACTCTCCATTTCCACAGCCTAACCCTAACTCCCATCCAACAGCCTAACACTAACTCTCCATTTCCACAGTGTAACCCTAACTCAGATCCAACAGCCTAACCCTAACTCTCCATTTCCACAGCCTAACCCTAACTCCCATCCAACAGCCTAACGCTAACTCTCCATTTCCACAGCCTAACCCTAACTCCCATCCAACAGCCTAACCCTAACTCTCCATTTCCACAGCCTAACCCTAACTCCCATCCAACAGCCTAACACTAACTCTCAATTTCCACAATGTAACTCTAACTTCCATCCAACAGCCTAACCCTAACTCTCCATTTCCACAGCCTAACCCTAACTCCCATCCAACAGCCTAAAACTAACTCTCCATTTCCACAGCCTAACCCTAACTCCCATCCAACAGCCTAACACTAACTCTCCGTTTCCACAGTCTAACCCTCCACTGCCTTCAGAATGTCGACATTTCACATGTCAACATTGTAAACATATACAACAGTGACTATACTAACTGGAATCACCCAGAAATAATCATTGTTTGCTAAAAAAAGTTGGAAATTTTGAGGACTATGGAATATTTTGCTGAAAGATGACATAAAAGACAGCAGCAACAGTGTCAAAACAATCAAGTTTAAAACATGTATCAAACTAAACAAACAACTTTTTTTTATTTTTTTATTTAGAGATGTAACTTCATCCCCATCACTTAGAGATAAGACAGAGGTTGGCACCAAACCACCCCTAAACTGGCAGGGTAACACAGGCACAAATAGGGAGAGGGAGCAGTAGCACTTATGGGGGACTAGGCAGAGACACACATGCGGAGAC
The DNA here is from genome assembly GCA_031769625.1 of Taudactylus pleione. Classification (NCBI taxonomy): domain Eukaryota; kingdom Metazoa; phylum Chordata; class Amphibia; order Anura; family Myobatrachidae; genus Taudactylus; species Taudactylus pleione. Next base: position 1,023,307 of record JAUIMM010000430.1, on the reverse strand, counting down.
AAGCAGGAAGAATAGTACACATACAAAACTGTAGACAGGGATAAAAATACAGAGTGGACAGTCAGAGAGCTGCAGGCAAGATTACTGTAATATTAAGATGGATCTTTTTTGTGTAATCCACAGGATGGAAAAAAACAAATAATGATCAAAAGAATAACAAACACTGAGGGGTCTATTTATCAAGCAGTGAAAAGTGTGGAGAAGTGGACCAGTGGAGAAGTTGCCCATAGCAACCAATCAGCTCCTGCCTATTATTTTATAGACTGTACTTGATAAATGCCACTTCAAAGCTGATTGGTTGCTATGGGCAACTTCTCCACTGGTTCACTTCTCCATACTTTTCTCTGCTTGATAAATAGACCCCTAAGCGGTGTATTTACTAAAGTGCCGGTTTTTAGAAGTGGAGATGTTCCCCATAGCAACCAATCAGATTCTAGCTATTATATTTTAGAAGTTACTAGATAAATGTTAAGTAGAATCTGATTGGTTGCCATGGACAATTTCTCAACTTCTAAAAACCTGCACTTTAGTAAATATACCCCTACATTTACAAGAACTGCTCTACTCAAAGCTCTGCTGCAGAAATCAATTGGCTGATTGGAACTCTTAGCCACTCAGCCTATCACAAGCAGTGTTGCCATGCTAACCACTATATGACAATGAATGGCAGTGCTGAGGACTCCCTACTTACATTCATCACAAGAGATTGTTTCAATTTATAGAATTTAAATCAACTGTGATGTGTATATCCATGTATGTCTATGGCTCATTTATTTCCATGATCCATTCATATCAATCAGATTTATACGTGTAGCACACAACTCCATTAACATTTATAGGCTATTGGAATGTTCAGCCATCTAAATAAATTTGAAAAATGCAACACAATACAGGTTAAACTAAGCATGTTAACCCCTGGTGGGAACGTATGTAATGCGATCTCATAGAGATCAATTTTACTTTCTCAAGCACAGTGACATGTTGGGGGGGAGGAACACTGAGACACGGAACTGGGACAAACATGCAAAAAACCTCACTTTGACTAGGCAGCAAGTATGAATGCAAATGGCTTTGGACTTTGGACACACAAAAGAAAGGGTTCCAATTTTTCATCCATTGCAATGAAAACATAACACACGTTGTTTAAAGGGCAGCGGGTAGCCTATTGTCACATGGATGTAAAATGAATAAATATTTCAGGAATAATTGTTTTAAAAGTAGGATAGTGCTGACTGACTGTTGCACTGCATATGAACATGTTCCTTAGCAATGATTCCTGTATGAGCCAGGAAAATGTTTTGTTTTTCTAATTTAAATTTTACATAGAAATAGAGAATTTGATAGCAGCAAAACATGCCTTTTTTGGCTGTTTATAGTGTATTTTTAGTATTTTTATGAAGCCAGGTTATTTAGAAATTCTACACTGTAGCTAATGATTTTTTCAAGGTCACCATAGTCTTTGCTAAAAGCTTTTGTCTTCAAAGGCAATAAAGATCACTTTGCAAATAATCTTATTGCCTATTAATTGTTCCCTGCATTCAGCAAACGTCTTTAATCCTGATTTTAAGCAGACTGTTGGTATACTAAAATGGATTGAACACTGGATCAGGGGGAGTTTAACTCAAAACTGACCTTAGTAAATACATTCCATAGTGTGTGTTCAACCATGTAAATAGTTACATTAAATCCAATACCTATTACCTACCATTTCTAGTTCTGCCGGGCATGGTTCAGTAACGTGGCTGTATTGATAGAGCTGAAACCCATTTCTTTTGGCATGGTGCATTCTGAGCCAGTGAGTTGAAAAGTTACAAAGAATCAAATCTTCTGCAACATAATTGTTCTTGGAGCATCCACCGAACTGGAACCCTCACTCGCACACATTGCAGGAGCATTAGATTTTATCCACTTTGTTAGAGTTATACTTCTCCTGCCCACGAGGGATGTAGTGGTGTTGGCTGAAAAGGTCTGAATTTAGGAAATAAAAATACATAAATGTTTATATAATATGAATGAACATTGCCGGCAGTAATAGCAACACGGCACATGCATGAGCGATGAGCGTCTGGTAGCAATGTGCAAAAGAAAATCCCCCCTGCTGGTCCTGAGTAGCAAGTTGCAGCGAGCTCTTTAGCGTCTTTCATCATAGACGTGTCTATGACCATATGCTAATGCTAATAAAAGTCCTTCCCCTGGTGCACATCCATGCATCACAATATGCACCCAAAGACCGTTTGATGCACCATCCCTTGCACCATCAAAACTTGCACCAGCCCCATGGGAGGTTCAGATGCCCCGACTAAATATAGTTTTCTATGCGAGTGGTTTTGTATCTCTGTACAGAACCGCTATCTAAGACGAGCCCGCGACATTCCCTTAACGCGCCTATAAGATGGACCATCACCTCCCTGTCACTACCCAATACATTTCCTAAACATTTCTGAGACCGTTCATTTCCCGTGCGCATCAATCGCAACTCCGACACTGTCTGCACAGACTCTGAACGCATTCACACTGCGGCTTAGACACAAGCACAGAAGAAAAAAATACTCTCCTAAAGAGAAACAATGGCCCTCATTCAGAGCCACTCGCAAGCGGGCGCACGTACGTTAGGCGTACGTACAAAAATATTTAAATTCAATGGCTCGCTCGTATTTTCGTTCACATCTAAAATTCCTCCCTAAACTCAGGCGACCCCTCCTCTAACTAACGAGCGTGCGAAATAGCGAGTGTACATCCCCGAAATGGCTTGAAGGGAACGCACGCACAAGTGAAACCGGAAGTGGCCTTGTCAGATGTCGATTACCTGCTCCTTTATTCTGCCTACCTCCCTCAATCGTATCATGCCAATCAATGTATCAATTAGCTTAATTGTTTTTTTTTTTTCAACACAATGCAAGAAACTTTACTCTTGTCCGTGTTTGTGTTTACCCGCAGAATACGTACGGGTGGAACATTCGCTTTTATTGTTCAAAAAACATGTGAACCACAATTAAACAATTGTTCTATTGCTGTGGATCCCCGCATATTTTCCGGGGTTCATTTCTTTATTTAAATTTGCAAACGCATGTCACTGCATCAAGCCTATCATAACTCTCCAGAGATTTCTGGCCCTGTTGAACACATGACTCATACACTAACCAATAAAATTGCTCCTGTTAATTTCCAAAATACATTAGCCAATCAGAAATTTTGGCCACACTTTATCAAAAATGTTTTGTATGAAAAACTCCATTGCCATCATGAGAGCCTCCGCATTCACCAGGCGCGAGCTGCTGGTGCTTACGGAGGTGATGGATAGGCGGATCACCAGCCAGCCTCCACCCATCACCAAACGGCAGAAGCGCTCCGCGTATGCGGAGGCACGGTCCCGCCTGCGGTCGTTGGGTTCACGCCGCAACATCGGGCAGCTTGAGCGCAGGTGGTCAGACCTGCAACGGCGAACGCCCCGCTTGCTGGCATGCTTTCGCATGCAGATCGTTGAAAGTAAGTGTTATGTATTGTGGTTTTCATGTTTGTGTTTGTGGGGCAAACTGCGTGTGCATGTTTTCCTGTCTGTCCTATTAATTATTTGTCCTCATATCAGCGTGTGCATGTTTTCCTGTCTGTCCTATTAATTATTTGTCCTCATATCTGCGTGTGCATGTTTTCCTGTCTGTCCTATTAATTATTTGTCCTCATATCTGCGTGTGCATGTTTTCCTGTCTGTCCTATTAATTATTTGTCCTCATATCTGCGTGTGCATGTTTTCCTGTCTGTCCTATTAATTATTTGTCCTCATATCTGCGTGTGCATGTTTTCCTGTCTGTCCTATTAATTATTTGTCCTCATATCAGCGTGTGCATGTTTTCCTGTCTGTCCTATTAATTATTTGTCCTCATATCTGCGTGTGCATGTTTTCCTGTCTGTCCTATTAATTATTTGTCCTCATATCAGCGTGTGCTTGTTTTCCCTCTATTTCTGTTTTTTTCATTCTACTCCTTTTTGCATGTTTTTTGTTGGTGGTTTTTTTTTTTTAATTTGGGCCCCGGATTTGCCCAGAAACCAACCTCAATTTGTTTGACATATTTTAGGAGGACAGCCAAGACTACGCCGTCACCGTCCGGCCAGACGGCGTTCCCGGCCACTATCCCCAACCCCCAGCCAACACTCCACCCCAAATATTTCCCCTATACCCCACTCCTCCCCAGCCTTCCCAGACCCTCTCCCGGAACTGTCGGGCCTCCTTCCCCTCCGTCCCACTTCCCAGGGCCTGATTAACAATGGGGCGGATGGAGCTACAGCTCCAGGCCTCCACATAAAAATAGGCCCATTGTCATGACAACATGATGTTGACTAGCCATCTGCTGTCCACAAGGTCAGCCATAAATCATAAGTAGTAAAATTGTATTTCTATTTACCTCACAAAATTAAGCATTTTTTTCTTTTACATATTTAGGGAAACATTGGGTATAGGGGTGTACATGCCCACATGGCACTGGTCACACCTATACAGCACTGGTCACATCTCCTCTGCTTCTCATAATAGGCCCTTGGTCATTTTCAGCTCCAGGCCCATGTGGCCCTCAATCCGGCCCTGCCACTTCCCCCTCTCCTCCACCCACCCCTCTTCCAATTACCCCCTCCCTGGAGTCCATCATTACCCCTCCCCGTTCTTTGGGGAATGAAGGCTCCTCCGAGGAGGAACATGGAGGGACTTCCGGAGCTCCCGTTTTGGCTCCCGGTATGTTTTTATTTCTCATTTTTTTTAACCACAAACTGTTTGTATGTAATCATGTGTCGTGCCTTTATTCGTGCTTGTTTGGTTTACTTTTGGTGATTTAGCAGTTTGCCTTTACCTCTTCCTGCTGATTTCAACATACACATATCACACCTGTGTGAATTTGTACATAGGCCTTGTATTTTTGCCAGCAACCCCTTTTTGTGTTGTTTTTTTTTTTTTCGGTTTAGGAGTGATTTCGTGTTTTTGTTTTTTTAATGTGGCTTCCCTATTGTTTTATTAATCCACACACTTTTCTCACCCACAGAGGAACAGAGGCGTCGTCAAGAGGTGGAGGATTGTGTTGGCCAGATGCGCCAACATGTAATTGGCCTTCTTGTGGCCCTTGACCGGCTGTCTGGCATCCTTCGCCAGTAGTTTTTTTGTTTATTTTCGTTTTGCAAATAAATTTTGTAGTTCTAATATACGTTCTGGCTCATTTTTTCTAAAACACAAATAGTTTTCCCTGACATAAGTAGACTGTTCCTGCAAGGATTTCCCTTTTTTAAAAGTTAGATTGTATTTTGTATTTGTATGTTAAACAGCCACAAGAAACACATAACAGTAACAATGTCATTTCCCTTTTTGGGTGTAGTGTCAATTAGATATTTCGCTATTTTACAGGTTCCTAGTTGGTGTGCAAGCTGCTTAGGCCAAATTTCAAAATCCAAAGGTTTGGACAGGCTTCCTTTTGGTGTGGGTTGGGAACCTGCAAACATATTTCAGTTTACATCAACTGGTGTCAGTACTGGATTACCCCTTAGTCAATTGTAAGGTGTGTTAACCTGGTTCCACTTGCTGTTAACGTCCAAAAAAAGGAAGACCATTTCACTCTCCAAACATTTATTCACAACATAAATGAGAAATCAAAGTGGTCAGTCCCAAACAAAAAAACAGTGATAATCTCAAATACAACACATACAAATAAAATATTTAATTACAAAAAACAATCAAGAACTGGTTGACGAAGGACCATGCCAACATGATTCCACAAACATGGCGTTGCGATATGGGTTCCAGAATATATGGACAAAATCACCAGATCCAGGTTTGGTAAGGGTAGCAGAAAGTAGTGAGCGTTGGAGTGGCAAAGATTATGTGAACAAACAGAAGATGGTGAAAAAATGAAAAAAAATTAGATGTTCGCAAACAAACACAAACACATTAGGTATAAACACTGTAGTTTGGGTCAAACTTACCTAAAAAATCTGGCCACCACATCATCGCGTATGGCCCCCCCACATACTGACCTCCGACCAACCTCGGGGGGGCCATCCTCAGGTAAGGCATCCTCTGGCTGCATTGGGACACCACTCCTTATGGCGATGTTGTGAAATATCCCACACAGGACCACAATTTTCGACACCATATCCGGCAAATACATGAGCTCACCACCAGAGCGGTGGAGGCATCTGAATCGGCCTTTTAAAAGGCCGATACAGCGCTCCACCACTTGCCTGGTGGCTGTAAGTGCGGAATTATACTCACTTTGTGGGCCTGGTGTGGGAGCCAAATAAGGAGTGAGCAGCCAGGACATGCAAGGGTATCCACTGTCTCCTGTGAAAAATAAGAGACAACATCAGGAACACTGTGTATCAAGCTTAACATTGTTATGTACTAAAGGTCTCCACTTACCCAGAAGCCACGCATCACCAGCTTGTAGGTTGGTTAATTTCTGCCATATCCCTGATTGCCGGATGACGAAGGAGTCATGTGCACTTCCTGGTAACTTAGCATTCAGGGACAGGATCTGGAGGGAGGCATCACATACCACCATTACATTCAGGGAGTGATAGTGTTTCCTGTTTCGAAATATTGCCTCCAGCCGTGCTGGAGGCTGAAGTGGTATGTGAGTACCATCCACAACCCCTATGATGTGTGGGAAGCCAGCTATTTGGTAAAAATTGGCCTTGGCCACACTAAGGGCACCCATATCCAAAGGCATTTGAATAAAATGATGGAGGTGCTTGAAAAGTGCCTCCATCACTGCCCTCAGGATCCGGGAAAAGGAGGATTGGGAGATGCCCGCCACTATTCCCACCGTTGTTTGAAACGATCCTGAGGCACAGAAATGTAACACCGCCATAAATTGCGTCAGTGGTGGTATTGCTGTTGGACTGTCAATTTGCCGCTCAAGATCACTTTCTATTAAAGAGAGATTGTCTATGATGATTTTGGGAGGTAGACGGTAGCGTCTTAAAACCTCATCATCGGGCATTCCAAAAAGGGTGACACGTGTTCGAAATATCTGGGGCCTTGCATGCCTACGATGCCTACGCCTGGGATGAGATTGAGGTTGGTCGGCTTCCGGGAGCATGGCCAGAACAATCCTCCCCAGATCAACCTGAAATTCCAAAATTTAAAAGTAAGGCTTTTGACCCACCCCAAAACTATATTAAAACAACTTAGCTTGATGATACCATCCATTGCTGCTTACATGCCGGGGTATTGTCATGATACGTCCAAACTGAAAATAAACAACAAAATTACTTGACACATTTCACTCTGTGCATTTTTGTGGATACATTTTGTGCTAGACCAAAGTTCAAATATGCCAAACACCCATTTAGCAAAACCGCAAAGCGACATTTAACACAGTACATCAAAACGGGTCGAAATGTTGGCTCAAAAAGCGAAAGCTAAACCATCAAAAAGTTAGAATGATTATTAAGCTGTTTAAAATGCGCTAATTAGTTCGCTAATACAAGTCACAAGAGTAACTACTAAAAATGTGCTAATTAGTTCGCTAATACAAGTCACAAGAGTAACTACTAAAAATGTGCTAATTAGTTCGCTAATACAAGTCACAAGAGTAACTACTAAAAATGTGCTAATTAGTTCGCTAATACAAGTCACAAGAGTAACTACTAAAAATGTGCTAATTAGTTCGCTAATACAAGTCACAAGAGTAACTACTAAAAATGTGCTAATTAGTTCGCTAATACAAGTCACAAGAGTAACTACTAAAAATGTGCTAATTAGTTCGCTAATACAAGTCACAAGAGTAACTACTAAAAATGTGCTAATTAGTTCGCTAATACAAGTCACAAGAGTAACTACTAAAAATGCGCTAATTAGTTCGCTAATACAAGTCACAAGAGTAACTACTAAAAATGCGCTAATTCGTTCGCTAATACAAGATAAAAAATGGACTTACCAAGAGCAAATATCTAAGATGCAAAATCAAAAGGTCTTTGGGGTCGAAAATAAACAAAATCTAAAATAGAATAAATTAGGTATCCAAAAATTACAAAATATACGAAACACAATGAAACAACAATTGAACAAAAGTTAGACTTCACAAAACTTACCAAATCAACAAACGAGGTCCCAAAAATATAAACCAACAAAGATAACGGAAAAAAAACGCAAATCTAACCAACAAACGATTCTCCAACCTCCAACTCCTTTCTACACAATCAATAAACTCCAGCCAAGATAACCTCCAACAATCCAAAAACGCCACCTCGACTTGAGACACACCAAGCCATATATAGTGTTTCGTTTCCCGCACAAATTAAGGAGGGATCATAGGGCCGCACAATCAATGATGCGGCCGCCAAATAAGGACGCATGTATAAATACGTCACGAAAACACATTCAAATTCTGGTGTATTTCTTGTTTGGACCACAGACATGGCGACAGACCAGGGAAAAAATGCCCAAGAGTCAGGCGGTAAGTCTTTCATGCATTTTCTATCAACGATTAATTTGAAACATAAGATGAGGCAAGTTGTGATTTTGTGAATTCTGTAAATTTACACAAATAGGTGAGGAGGATGACATGGAAGAGGCTGCTGGGCCCAGTATTCCGGCCAAAGCGGCCAAAAAAAAAAGGCAGCCACATTTCACAAGAAAGGAGATGGAGGTTTTGATCCAGAAGTGTATGGACATCCTGCCACAGGCAGACAGGAATATGAGTCTAAGCCAGAAGTGGAGAATGTGGGAAGAGGTAGCCGTTGCTGTCAATACGGTGGGTGATTATGTCCGTCTAGCCCGGGATGTCAAACGGCGGTAAGTAAACCCTTGCCCCCCCTAAAAACAAACCCCATTTTAAACCAAAGGATAATGGATTCCATTTTTCCCCACAGATGGGGCGACTTCAAATATCGCCTAAAGCAAAAACTCGCGGACAGGGCTAGGCATGCAAGGGGGACAGGTGGGGGTCCCACCCCTGTGTCATTGGAGTTGACGGATTTAGAAGAGCTGGCACAGGGGTGTGTGCAGCCTGTGGAGGTGTTTGGCGTGTCCAACATGGATACGGACATGCCAGACTTTGCGGCTCCTCATGTTGGCCCAGGTAAGTATTGTGATGTCACCAACTCTGAAATGCTATTGTGCCAATATGTAGATTCTAATGTGAGTCTTTTCTCATTTTTCCAACAGAGACACAGGCGGATGAGTCTGCTCCAGAGGGAAGCCTTGGCCGCAGAATTTCTGCTGGCTCTGCAGGGGAGGAACCAGTACATCCGGCTGAGGACCCTGCAGAAGCCAGTCCAGGGCGTGCCCCCTCGCAGGCAGTGGGCCTCCTCACAGAACTCAATTTCAAATCGGATTTCCATACGGAGATTCTGCAGAGGATGGACGCCAGTCTGCTACGGGTGGCTGAGGCCCTGGAGCAAAATGCTGCGGCCAACGTGACCATTGGTCAGGCCCTGGCGGAAAATACCAGGGCCAACATCCGCATCGCCGATGCCCTGGAGCAGCTCGTTCGCCAGCACATGGTGGAGCCGACCTCCCTTCCTGCCGGAACATCAGGATCCTCCACCTCTGGCACAACATCAGCCAATCCTCCAAATGTGCCTAGCCCTGTGCCTAGTCCAGAGGCCACAACATCTGCCTCTGGACAGGCCAGCCCGATGGCATCCCGGACCCGGTCTGGCGCCCACCCTCCCCCATCCAAACGGGCGAAAAAACGGTGACAGCAATGGCGACTTTTCCCACACTCCTTCTGTGCTTGGCTCATATTCCTTTCTGGTCAAAACTTCCCTCTCCTTTCTTGTGAAATGTTTTTAAGTTATTTTTGTACGTTTATGTTATCAGTTATTGATTTTTTTATTTTGAAAAAAAGTATCTTGGGCAGAAAAACTAAAAAAAAATATTATGCCAATTGGTTTGTGTTTAAACAATAAATTTATGAAAAAAAAATGACATTGTATTGTGACATTATTGGACAAATGGGTTACATTTAATCCTGGCCCTAAAGGCAAAAAAGGACACCAAAAACCATTTCATTTGTATAAAAAAAAGGCCTCTTGAAGGAACGTTTAAAAAAACACATAACGATGCAAATTGCACATTTAAAAAAAAAAGGGGAGCTAATTAAAACATGATGACATTATTGTCACAATAGGCCATAAACAACAAATTGAGGCCAAAAAAACCCCCCAAAAATGTACGCCAATTGATTGTGTAATCCTGACATTAGCAGGTATGATTTCCACCTGCGTACGGTTTTGTGCTATCCCAATAAACTGCTTTCCAAACACATACCAAGCCGGTTTTCAATACAACACTAATTGCTTTTGTGACCGCCCGCGATTAATCGCTGCAACATCGTGGAGTCCCGGGACGGAGAAGGCCATCGCCAATGTGGTCGAGTAATCCAGACCCTAAACTGTGCGAGCATTTTGAAGGGAAAGAGGATGTTCCAGTGACGTATGTGACGGTCCGAACACATTTGACGTTCGCATCTGCTAATGTATGTACGCCCCAAAAACGCCTCGCCACGCCTGCGTTTTTCCATCTCCACCCCCGTCAACACCCAAAAACGCCCTGTTCTGTCAATCACATTTGACATGTCACTTCCTGTACGCTATTTTAGGAACGACTGATAAAAAGCACGCAATCTGCCGTACGCACATGCGCAGTGTAACACCGACGCATGCGTGGTTAGTCAACATCGGAACGCAACGAGCGTACTGCTGTTTGCGAGTGGCTCTGAATGAGGGCCAATGAGCGAAGAAAAAAAATTACCAATCCTGAAACTACGTACTGGGACAATGAGCTCTCGTAACGGAACCCAAGCAGAGTCATGTTTGTCTCCAAGCATGTCACATTAAGCACCTCTTACACCTGCAGCTGAAAATTCTGACACTCGTATTCTGATCCACTAACTTGTGAAACTGGATTCACTCTTCCAACAACAAACCAACTGTTCTACACCCATGGGTCAGAACCCTAAATCTAGGCTCCCAAGTCATTTATTGTGGAGCCCAAGATTCACTGGGCGGAATTCAATTGATTCCTGCCCCCATCGCGCCCGACGGAGCTATTCAATTCTTGCTCCTGCCGGGCACGATCAGCTGACAGCGCTACATTTCAGCTCGCAGCCCCAGGGGGGTGAGAGCTGAGATGTGCGAAAAGTGACATGTTTGGGCGCCCAAACATCACTTTTCGCGATTGCGCCCAGCACTTTGGTCGGGTTTAGCTGCTTTACGCGGCTAAACCCGACCACTTTGGGCGCGATCAGCACGAAAATCTGGAATAATTGCATAGCGGCCCGCGAACTCCTGTCACTGTAGAGGGGAAATGCGGGCCGCAAAAACAATTGAATTCCGCCCACTGCTGGCAAACTGCAAGTGTATTACCGAAGAGTAATTCAATCCTTAATGAACTTTTAACACCATTTTTGTACAATCATATTCATTATATTTTTTTCTCAATAATATATTTGAAAATAAGGACAATAGTAAAGTTAATAAAGCAAGTAAAAAATGAATAAAAAGTTAACCAGTGGTCACAGTGGATGTGGTATAAAAGTTTGACAGTGTTTAGATAGACAGTCAATAGGTCAACACCAAATGATCAACACGCCATAGGTCGACAGTGTCAAATGGCTGACAGTGTCAAACGGTCGACACACAAAAGGTAGACACAGAAAAAGTCAACACCTTTTTTATAATTTTACCCATAATCCTCACCCTATCCCTAACCCTCCGTCAAGTGCCTAAAACTAACCCTCTAACTGGTGCCTAACCCTAACCGTCCCCTTCTGCAGCCTAACCCTAACCCTCTGCCAAGTGCCTAACCCTAACCCTAGATCTAACGCTAACCCTAAACATTTCCCTAACCCTCATCCTAATCCTAAAAATTGTGAAAAATTACGAGAAACCATGTGTCTGCCTTTTCTGTGTCAACCATTTGTGTGTCAATCTTTTGACCCTGTTGACCATTTGACACTGTCGACCTAAGTCTAAGTTGACCTTTTAACTGTCAACCATATAACCCTGTACCTTTTGACCATGTCAACCTGTTGTCTGTCGATCATCTGGTGTTGACGTATTGACTGTCTATCTAGACCCTGTAGGTCTTCCACCCGGATACCGGTCACAGTACCTGGACTTAGAAGGTTAAGAACAAAGGACCTGATTCAGAGATGTACGCTAAAGCCATTGCGGCTGCTTCCGTATACTCAGCTGCTGCGCAAAAACATGCAAATGTCGCAGACGCAGAGGAATGTATTGATCCTCCCGCCGGCAATGGGAACTGAGACGCTGGAGCTATATTTCTTGCATATGGGAGGATCGCAGATGCAGTGTGTAACACGCTCTCAAAACGGTCACGACACACCTGCGTTCTTTGCTGGCACTCCACGTTGGCTCCCCAAATGTGCTCTGTCAATCACACTGCAAGTAAATTGTCACTGCGAGCAACTACAGTAAAAGTACCTTGACACCTGTACTGTGCAACTAAGATGCAGGCTCGGTTTGCCATAGCAACCAATCAACTTCTAACTATCATTTATCCAGTACATTCCATAAAATGATAACTAGGAGATAATTGGTTATGGGCAACTTCAACTACATCTGCCCCTTTATGTTTTAAATGAAAGATTTCAATTGTTCTTCATTTGTGGAGAAGCATAAGGTTGGTGATGGCCGACAACAGGAACTTGAAATCTGAAATATAAATGTGTTCCCTATAATTTTGTGACCAGCACATATATAATTTAATAGCCTGGATTCTATCACCATCACAGTATGGAAACGACAATACTGTTATTTCTTCATGTTAGAAAATGTACTTTCATATAAGAATTTATCATTTCATTCTCAATGTTGATTTAAGGGCACTCTGGTGTAATTGAAAGGCGCATTTCTCCTAGAATAACAGAATCGTTTCGTAGTACCTGTTGGTGGATTAATGACAAATTATGCTAAATTATTATAAATAAATATATTTTCATGCTTGATTTAATATTTTTATTGCATGTTTTCTTTTGCCACATGATTAGGTGCATAATAAAATATAATCAATCATCAAAATATGAATTACAGTACAGCAAACTGTTACATTGGGAGATGTTAGTTAATTGTGAAACCTAATTAACTAATCAAGCCGCTTGCCGGCTGTAAAAGGTCATATTTTATTTAATTTCCCAAGGTTGGATTAGTTCTCTGTTGGACAAAATGTCAAAATTTGTTCTGTACGCTAAGGTGTCTACTCTCATCTAGAAATAATTAAACTGATTAGTTCATACTATTTATAACGCTACACATTTATCCTGCAGTGGGAAGGAATATGCAAACAATGGTGACATTGACTATTTAAAAAGCAGTATCATTTTTTTCTTTCGTCTGTACATCAAGTTGTTGTTCATTGAAGATAAATACAATTGTGGCAAACCATTAGAACAAATGGGTTATTGGAGTAGACCTCCACATTTTTCTGGATTTCAAAGGCAAATTATTTTTGGGAAATAAAAATGCAACTTTTTTTCTGATTTTCAATGTTGCTATATTACTTATCTTCAATACCTTATTGCCAGTAGCAAATCCATTAGCTGATCCCCCATAACACACGCACAGTCCCCAGATTAGCACTTTGGTCGGCCAACCTGGTGCCTACCGCCCTGCCCCCCTATCAGCCTGTTCCACCTCTTCACTCACTGAGAATGACCGACAGCTTGGCCCCTGGGAGATGATGAGGGACAGGGGAGGAGAGGGAGGCCGTCCAACAATTGCCCTGATTGCCCTGATTGCCCCTGTCCTTGATCTGCCACTGCTTATTGCTGACAATGTGGAGGATTCTGAGTTGGCCTCATAGGCATTAAAAAAAAAAATTAAGGTTTAGAAAATCCCCACATAAATATAAACTCTGCAGCAGCTTAGGTGCTGGGTTACATCAGATATCGAATATGCATTCAGATGCACTTATACCCAACCAGGTCATAAGTATAAGAAAAGTTTAGTAACAATAATATTGCTTTCACTGTTAAGTTTGCTTTTACTAAAAAAAAACTGTAATACAGCTGATATATTTCTTCTCCTGTATGAAGGAAAGTAGAAAAAATATATAAATATGTTTTAAAATGCGCCCACAATTTCATATAATATTCAAGATCAATAATGAAAGCACCAACTATATAGGGTTCAAAGTTTAGCAAACATCTGGGTGAATTTGCACCAGCCCTCAGACATGGGTTGGGTATGGGATGCCAGCGCTCGGGAACCAGGTGGTCAAAATCCTGATGTCGGCATCCGACAGGGATAGGATACCAACACCTGTCGGTAGGTATCCTAACCCTCCGCCTACTCCTAACCCTAACCCTCCCACCATGGTGCCTAACCCTAACCTTCCCACCATGGTGTCTGACCCTAACCCTCCCCCCTATTGCATAAACATGACCTCCCCCTCCTTGCATCCTAACCCTCCCCCCTAGTGACTAACCCTAACCATCCCCCTACTCCTAACCCTCCCTCCCTGGTGCTTAACCTAAACCTAACCCTCCCTCCTTGGTGCCTAATCCTAACCCTCCCCCCTAGTGCCTAAACATAACCTCACTCTAAACCTAACCCTCCCCCCTAGTGACTAACCCTAACCATCCCCCTATTTTTTAACCCTCCCTCCCTGGTGCCTAACCCTAACCCTCCCCCCTATTGCATAAACATAACCTCCCCCTCCTTGCATCCTAAACCTAACCCTCCCCCCTAGTGACTAAGTGACTAACCCTAACCATCCCCTTACTCCTAACCCTCCCCCCTAGTGCCTAAATATAACCTCACTCTAAACCTAACCCTCCCCCCTAGTGACTAACCCTAATCATCCCCCTATTCCTAACACTCCCTCGCTGGTGCCTAACCCTAACCCTCCCCCTAGTGCCAAAACATAACCTCCCTCTCCTTGCACCCTAAACCTAACCCTCCCCCCTAGTGCCTAAACATAACCTCCCCCTCCTTGCACCCTAACCCTAATCCTCCATCTAGTGCCTAAACCTAACCCTCCATCTAGTGCCTAACCCTAACCCTCCCCCTAACGCCGCTACTTACCTTTGGGATGCCGGCGCCGGGATTCTGACAGGTGTCGAGACTCTGGCACTGGTATTTTAAGTGCCGACATCCCCTTTACTGGGATATTAACTGTATTCCCTCAGGTACACCCACAAGTGATATGCCATTACATGTGTCTCTATGCGCAGCTCCATAATAGGTCGGCAGTTTAATCTGTGCTGGCCCCGCATCCTAAACCCATGACATCATGGCATCACGTCTATGGGGCACGGCCGCCGGCTCTGGGAAGTAGAGTACTGCCCATAGTGTCGCACGTGCAGGCCACATGTAGGTGTAGTGAGGCAGTGAGTGTTGCCTTCACCTAGGCCCTGTGCCCTATGCGACGGCTCTGCTTGCACAGCCCTAGTTACAGCTCTGTCCATGTGGATCTGCCTTTGGGTCTGATTCATTATGAATTGCAACTGCGATTGCAATAGTGATGACGCACGCAGTCTCACTGCGATAGTATGCTAATCCTTTGCGATCACTATGTCATCGCAGCATAACATGAGGGCGCCACTTTACCTTACACACACCTGTAATGTTTAGAAAGACTGCAAAACCATTGGTACAATCGAGTACCATCGCAGCCTCACTTACACTTGCACAAGTTCTGACCTTACTCAGGAATTGCTAAATCCATCACACGCTATGAGACCTCAGGCTGCGTACGGCATCGCAGTGGCTAATTTATGCACGCCCATGCAACGGCGTTCAAACACACTAGCACGCCTGCGTTTCGTCAACCACCCCCCGTCACCTGCTAGTCACTGCAATTACAGTAGCCAGTTAGTGCTCGCGCACTGCGGTGCATACACATGTGCAGAACGCAACAATCGGCCGATTGCGTGCGTAATTACAATTGCAATTACATGAAGGCGCCATACTGTACATACCCAACATTAAATCGCCCCTTCCCTCCCCCGTTCCACCTCTCATTGCACATTTGTCAGATCTGAATACCCACGTAGGTGAACATTTTATTTTGAATGCATCTGCAATACAAATTTGCATATTTTATGCTAATGAAGCGCACATACCCCCAAGTCAGCCCCTGTATATCAGCAACATTACAAAATTTTTTTACATTTGGGATTCATGCTACAAAATTGATTACAAAACAGTACAATTGTACATAGTGTGATTGCAAATAAAGAGCAAAAGTCTATAATTATGAAAAATTTTAAATAAAAACACAGAAAGCATTCAGAAGATCTTAAAACTAGTATCAGCTGTAAAGAGCTATAATAAAAAAAAACAATGGAAAAAAACATTCACTAAATGGTTCAGCAGTGAGTAGCACAGGATGGTGAGAAGCAGCAGTTGCTATGGAAACCCTGCAATGATGAAGGCTCTCAGTGAACTGTGATATACATGCTGTCCAGCTGCTGAAGCCGCACAGCATGCTTAAAAAATAGATTAAACATATCAATAAATAAATATTAGCTGTATCCAGGATCCTGGGTGCAGCGGGGACTCGGGGAAGAAATGTGCTTAGTTTCCTTGTCATGTACATAACATATACTGTGTAAGCACATTATGCTAGTTCTCAGATGCTATCATTTGGATACACAGCCAGAAGGCTGTATTGTCTTTCTGCAATCCACAAATAAAAATAACATGAAGTCCCATTAGGAATAAGAAAGCTATGGGTCGCATTTTTGTCAAAAACAGACATGAATAAAACACCCGACGCTAGCAGAGTCTCGCGGGACCTGGCACGTCGACAGGGGCTGTTTAGTATGACTGCAGCAAAAATGTGCGAAGAAACATCTGTATGCGAGTTTCATGGAACAAACTCGATTTGCAAACTCACGTCTCATTTAATTGACCCTCTGTGAGATGTTAGCGCCACACAAGACATTGGATATATATGGAAGCACTTAAGCCTTTTCTTGCATTCAGCTTTACCAGAAAGGTAAACCCGATGCTAGCAGAGTTGAATGGAAACTGGCGGCTCACTCACGCCGTTGAACGGGAACTGGCAGCTCACTCACACCGGGCATGTCATGCTGCGTGGCGTATTGAGGATAGAAGTAGGAAGACACATCTGTACATCGCACAAATGCGCACACTCAAGAATGTGAGATCCAATTAGAAATACCAATTTCCGGTACTCGCAGTGAAGTTGCGCAATTTTTTTTCAAAAGGCAACCTTGAAGAAGTGCATTAACAAGTGGCCAAAACGTCCTGCACCAACAAAGGATAGCAGGACCATATAGAAAGCTCTTAGTGTCCATATAGAAAGTACTGGAGGTTCTCAAAAGGTGCTAAATGGCTGATATTTTAACTTTTTATTAATGATAACAAGCAAGTGCTTTTCATCAAATTAAAGGGGTCTATTTACTAAGCAATGTTAGGAGAAGTGAAAAGTGGAGAGTGAAAAGTGATAAGGTGCCAGCCAATAAGCTCCTGTCATTTTTCAAACACAGCCTGTGAGATGGCAGTTGGGAGCTGATTGGCTGGCACCTTATCACTTTTCACTCTTCACTTTTCACTTCCCCTAACACTGCTTGGCAAATAGACCCCAAAGTCTTTCCAGTATTTTGGGGTACAGAAAACATCTCCATAGAAATATTTCAGAGTTTTATATGTTTCTAAATACTTGGAATAAACACTTTCATCTCTCAAGTGCAAGTTCAAAAACCCTTCTATCATCAATGTATCACCTCCACATACCGGCCCCACATCAGTTACACCTCCACATACAGTCCGGTGCATAAATATTGGGACATTGAGAGAATTTTCATGTTTTGGCCTTTATTCACCAACACAATGGCTTTGAAATGAAACAAACAAGATGTGCTTTAACTGCAGACTTTCAGATTTAATTTGAGGGTAATTACATCCAAATCATGTGAACGGTCTAGGAATTACAACGGTTTCTATATGTGCCTGCCACTTTTTAAGGGGCCAAAAGTAATGGAACTATCAACTCAAAAGCTATTTCATGGACAGGTGTGGGCAATTCCCTCATTATTTCATTATCAATTAAGCAGGTAAAATGTCTGGAGTTGATTCTAGGTGTGACATTTGCATTTGGAATCAGTTGCTGTCGACTCTCAATATGAGATCCAAAGAGCTGTCACTATCAGTGAAGCAAGCCATCATTAGGCTGAAAAATCAAAACAAACCCATCAGAGAGATAGCAAAAATATTAGGTGTGGCCAAATCAACTGTTTGGAACATTCTTAAAAAGAAAGAATGCACCGGAGAGCTCAGCAACACCAAAAGACCCAGAAGACCACGGAAAACAACTGTGGTGGATGACAGAAGAATTATTTCCCTGGTGAAGAAAAACCCCTTCACAACAGTTGGCCAAATCAAGAACACTCTCCAGGAGGTAGGTGTATAAGTGTCAAAGTCAACAATCAAGAGAAGACTTCACAAGAGTTAATATAGAGGGTTCACCACAAGATGTAAACCATTGGTGAGCCACAAAAACAGGAAGACCAGATTAGAGTTTGCCAAACAACATCTAAAAAAGCCATTACAGTTCTGGAACAACATCCTGTGGACAGATGAGACAAAGTTCAATTTGTACCAGAGTGATGGGAAGAGAAGAGTATGGAGAAGGGAAGGAACTACTCATGATCCAAAACATACCACCTCATCAGTGAAGCATGGTGGTGGTAGTGTCATGGCGTGGGAATGTATGGCTGCCAATGGAACTGGTTCCCTTGTATTTATTGATGATGTGACTGCTAACAAAAGCAGCAAAATGAATTCTGAAGTGTTTCGGGCAATAATATATGCTCATATTCAGTCAAATGCTTCAGAACTCATTGGACGGTGCTTCACAGTGCAGATGGACAATGACCCGAAGCATACTGCAAAAGCAACCAAATAGTTTTTTAAGGCTAAAAAGTGGAATGTTATGCAATGGCCACGTCAATCCTCTGACCTGAATCTGATTGAGCATGCATTTCACTTGATGAAGACAAAACTGAAGGGAAAATGCCCCAAGAACAAGAAGGAACTGAAGACATTTGCAGTAGAGGCCTGGCAGAGCATCACCAGGGATGAAACCCAGCATCTGGTGATGTCTATGCGTTCCAGACTTCAGGCTGTAATTTGCCTGCAAAGGATTTGCAACAAAATATTAAAAAGTGAAAGTTAGATTTAGGATTGTTTAGTTTGTCCCATTACTTTAGGCCCCTTAAAAAGTGGGAGGCACATATAGAAACCATTGTAATTCCTACACCGTTCAACTGATTTGGATGTAATTACCCTCAAATTAAATCTGAAAGTCTGCAGTTAAAGCACATCTTGTTTGTTTCATTTCAAAGCCATTGTGGTGGTGAATAGAGCACAAAATATGAAAATTCTGTCAATGTCCCAATATTTATGCACCTGACTGTACCTGCCCCACATCATTTACACCTCCACATACCTGCCCCACATCATTTACACCTCCACATACCTGTCCCACATCATTTACACCTCCACATACCTGTCCCACATCATTTACACCTCCACATACCTGTCCTACATCATTTACACCTCCACATACCTGTCCCACATCATATACACCTTCACATACCCGTCCCACATCATTTACACCTCCACATACCTGTCCCGCATCAATTACACCTCCACATACCTGTCCCACATCAATTACACCTCCACATACCTGCCCCACATCAATTACACCTCCACATACCTGCCCCACATCATTTACACCTCCACATACCTGTCCCACATCATTTACACCTCCACATACCTGTCCCACATCAATTACACCTCCACATACCTGCCCCACATCATTTACACCTCCACATACCTGTCCCACATCATTTACACCTCCACACACCTGTCCCACATAATTTACACCTCCATATACCTGTCATACATCATTTACACCTCCACATGCCTGTCATATATCTTTTACACCTCCATATACCTGTCCCACATCATTTTACCCATTATTGAGCATTTTGAGAAATTGACCTGAAGACTGACATGCTTTTATTGGACAAATTATGCTATTTAAATCCCGCCAAGCGCTTGGTCACTAATTAGGGTTGGGTGTACCAGAGTTTATGCACAGTGTTCCCTTTGCTTACCTTAAAATAAAGATTTCCCCTACCATTTCTTCTACTCAGAGGGTTGCGCATAAATAAATGTGAATTTCTACTGAAAAATCAATGCGAGTTTGGAATTGAATTGCAAATGTAATTCACAGTGCAAGTTTGCAGCATGAACAACTAATTGAATTGACCCCCAAGGGGCATATTTATCAAGGGAAATTTGTTGCATATCCAGCAAGAATTAAGTATCCCCAGGATGTATGTTTGAGCAGCTGCAGCTGTATTAGGGTTGCAGGTAAATTGACAAGCATTACAGATCTTGGCCCTGGTATGGGCCACTATTTAGCATTTTTTACCAAGAGGCATCCTTTAAATCGCTCCTTACTAGCGCTTACTAATGTACGTGCAGTATTTTCGCCAGGTTAGTACCCGGAATGTAAGAGCAATACTGTATCTATCACTTTGTCCCAACCCCTGCTATACTATGTCTTTTTTCTCACCATGTGCAGCAGGGGCAGGTCCATGATGATGCAATTGTTCCACCATGCCCCCTGCACCGCCCACTTTCCCAGCCACCATGCCCCCTCTCTACCGCCCAGAGGAGGGGTATGTGTTAGTGTGTATGTGTCAGTGTGTATATATAGTTTACATTATATGTGTATATTATTATATATTAGTGTGTATATATGTGTATGTGTTATTGTGTATATGTGTTAGTGTGTGTATACTGCATATGTGTTAGTGTGTATATATGTGTGTTAATGTGTATATGAGTGTTTATAGTGTGTGTACTGTGTATATGTATGTGTTAATGTGTGCATGTGTGTTAGTGTATATATACAGTATATGTGTTTGTTAGTGTGTATATATGTGTATGTATGTATTTATGTGTATATATGTGCACTGTGTTAGTGTGTGTACAGTATACTGTATATGTGTATGTTATATATATATATATAATATATATGTTTGAAATGTATGTATATACACTGTATACGTATGTTTAATAAACACACACATACAGAGCATATATACTCGTCTATATATATATTAGGGGTGTGCATCGGCCACTTTTCGTTTTTTGTGTTTTGGATATGGATCTTTCTTCGTGTTTTGGATCTGGATTGGTTTTGCCAAAACCACCCTGCCATGTTTTGTGTTTTGGGTTTTGTGTTTTGGATCTGTATTTTTTTTGGGAAAAAAAGCATAAAAACAGCTAATATCTCAGAATTTTTTTTTCTTGTTCCTACGCTATTATTAACCTCAATAACATTCATTTCCACTCATTTCCAGTCTATTCTGAACACTGAACACCTCACAATATTGTTTTTAGGCCAAAAGGTTGCACCAAGGTAGCTGGATGACTATGCTAGCGACACAAGTGGGCGGCACAAACACGTGGCCCATCTAGGAGTGGCACTGCAGTGGCAGACAGGATGGCAGTTTGAAAAACTAGGCCCCAAAGAGTACATATTACAAAGAAACAAAAGAGGTGCAAGATGGAATTGTCCCTGGGCCCTCCCACCCACCCTTATGTTGTATAAACAGGACATGCACACTTTAACAAACCAATCATTTCAGCGCCAGGGTCTGCCACATGACTGTGGCTGAAATGATTGGTTCGTTTGGGCCCCCACAAAACAAGCTGGCAATTAATCTGTCCCTGCACAAACTGGCTCTACAGAGGCAAGATGTCATCCTCATCCTCCTCATCCACCGATTCTTCACCCTCTTCAGTGTTGTGTACACATTCATCCTCACAGAGTATTAATTCGTCCCTGCTGGAATCCACCACCACAGGTTCCTCTGTACTTTCTGGAGGCTGGTCTTCCTGGAAGAATTGATAATTAATTTTGATGAACATCATCTTCTCCACATTTTGTGGAAGCAACCTCCTACGCTTTTCGCTGACAAGGTTCCCGGCTGCACTAAAAACTCTTTCGGAGTACACACTGGAGGGTATACAATCGGGAAACCAGCTGCCTTAATACCGGCAGCCAGATTCACGACTGTCATATCCCTGCGAGGGTGTAATGCCGGGCATCTAGATTTAGACGCCTGACATTTCCCTGACGCTGTGAGACCGGCGCCTGGCATCCCGATCGAAGGGATGCTGGGTGCCGCCAGCAGATAGCCGCGGAGGGGGAGGGTTAGGTTTAGGGCACCCGGGGGGGACTTAGGGTTAGGCACCCCCCGGGTGGGTTAGGGTTAGGCTAGGGGGAGGAAGGGTTAGGGTTAGGCAGCCCCGGGGGGGACTTAGGGTTAGGCACCACCCTGGGGGATTTAGGATTAGGCAGCGGGGAAGGGGGGTTAGGGTTAGGCACTTAGAGGGGGGATTAGGGTTAGGGACTTGGGGGGAGGTTAGGGTTAGGCACCCCTAAGGAGGGTTAGGGTTAGGGGGTTAGGTTATGTTAGTATATACTTACCTTAGTGACGATCGGGATTTCCAGTGCTGTCGGGCTTCTGCTGCCGGGCTCTGCTCATCTGTCGGCCAGGCGCTGCCGGGAATCAAACCGCCATGCGGCCGGCGGTATTTCATACCGATTCCCACAGGAAGGAGGGCAACTTGGGTAAAATAGAGCCAGTTTGAACAGGGGCCTCCAAATTGCCTTTTTTTCCTGCCAGTACAGGTACGGACTGTCAGACATGCCTACTTGGATGCTGTCACCGATATAATCCTCCACCATTTTGCCAATGGTGACAGTATCACATGCAGTGACAGTAGACATGTCAGAAATTTTTGGCAGGTCCTTTAGTCCGGACCAGATGTCCAAACTTGGTCCTGCCTGCCCTGCATCACTGCCAGTGGGATACTTAGGATATTTAAGTTGTTTCCTGGCAGCCCCAGTTGCGGGAGAAAATGAAGAAGGAGCTGTTGAAGTGTCACGTTCTGCTTCAGCTGACAGTGTTTTCACCAGCAGGTCTTTGCACCTCTGCAGGCTTGTGTCTGCCAAAAAGAGAGATACCATATAGGCTTTAAACCTAGGATCGAGCACGGTGGCCAAAATGTAGTGGTCTGATTTCAACTGATGACCACCCTCGAATCCTGGCAAAGCGAATGAAGGGCTTCATCCACAAGTCCCACATACCGAGCGGAATCGCTCCGTCTTAGCTCCTCCTTCACTTTCTCCAGCTGCTTCTACAAAATCCTGATGAGGGGAATGACCTGATTCAAGCTGGCAGTGTCTGAACTGACTTCACGTGTGGCAAGTTCGAAGGGCTGGACAACTTTGCACAGCACGGAAATCATTCTCCACTGTGCTTGAGTCAGGTGCATACCCCCTCCTATGTCATAGGTGGATGTATAGGCTTGAATGGCCTTTTGCTGCTCCTCCATCCTCTGTAGCATATAGAGGGTTGAGTTGCACTGCGTCACAACCTCTTGCTTCAAGTGATGGCAGGGCAGGTTCAAGAGTGTTTGCTGGTGCTCCAGTCTTCGGCACGCAGTTGCTGAATGGCGAAAGTGGCCTGAAATTTTTCAGGCCATCCAAAGCGTCTCCTGCACGCCAATGTCCTTTTTCAGAAATTCTGCACCACCAAATTTATTGTGTGAGCAAAACATGGGACGTGCTGGTAATTTGTAATGCCCGCACAATATTGGTGACATTGCTAGATATCAAAAATCCCAGGAGAGTCTAAATGGGGTAAGCCATTGGGCAATGATTTCCCTCAGTTTCTCTAAGAGGTTGTCGGTGGTGTGCCTCTTACTGAAACCAGTGATACATAGCGTAGCCTGCCTTGGAACGAGCTGGCATTTCTGAGATGCTGCTACTGGTGACGCTGCTGTTGTTGCTGCGTAAGGCGATACATCTACCCAGTGGGCTGTCACAGTCATATAGTGCTTAGTCTGCCCTGTTCCACTTGTCCACATGTCCATGGATAAGTGGACATTGGGTACAACCACATTTTTTAGGACACTGAGGACACTTTTTCTGATGTCTCTATACATTCTCAGTATCGCCTGCCTAGTGAAGTGGAATCTAGACAGGATTTGGTACCGGGGACACACTACCTCCATCAATTGTCTAAATCCCACTGCACTAATGGCCGATACCGGGCGTACATCTAACACCAACATAGCTGTCAAGGCCTCAGTTATCCGCACTGCAACAGGATGACTGCTGTCGTACTTCATCCTCCTCGCTAAGGACTGTTGGAGGGTCATTTGCTTAGTAAAAGAAGTAGTGGTGTTCCAACTTCCTCTCTGGGATGATGAACGACTCCCAGCAGCAACAGCAGCAGCAGCAGTAGGCGTAGCAATGCAGGAGCCTCCGGAGGAATTCCGGATAGGAGAGGAATCAGTCATGCCAGTGACATGGCCTGTAGGACTACTTCTGATCCTGACTGAGGAGGAAATTGATGATGAGGGAGTTGACGGTGTGGTTTGCAGGCACATGGATACAACAGGACAAAGGGATTTAGGTGTCCCTGGACTGCTTACGGTATTAGCAACAGTTTCTGAACTTGACAGTATCTTTTTATGAATGCGCTGCAGGTGACGTATAAGGGAGGATGTTCCTAGGTGGTTAACGTCCTCATGCCTACTTATTACACCTTTACATACGCAACATATGGCAAGACAGTAGTTGTTTGGATTTGGATTGAAATATTTCCAGACCAAAGAGGTGGAATGTTCAGTCTTCTGCCCAGGCATGACCATGATGGGCTTTTTTCATTCCACTTACAACAACTGTTTCCCTTGGTGCCTGATCTAAACAAACCACATCACCACCAGAATCCTCCTCATCAACATCTTCCTCCTCAGCGCCAGCTACAGCAATATCCTCATCCTGTTGTACTTCAAAAGTGACATCTTCAATTTGAATATCAGCAACTGGACTGTGGGTGCTCCTTCCAGCACTTGCAGAGGGCGTGCAAATGGTGGAAGGAGCCACCTCTTCCCATCCAGTGCTGGGAAGGTCAGGCATCTCAACCGCTGACACATTTGGACTCTCCTTTGGGATTTATGATATCTTCTTAGAACGCACAGTTCTTTGCTGTGCTTTTGCCAGCTTAACTCGTTTCATTTTTCTAGCGAGAGAAGGAGAGCGTCCATCGTCATGTGAAGCTGAACCACTAGTCATGAACATAGGGAAGGACCTTAACCTTGCCAGTCCGTGTCATAAATAGCATACTGGCAAGTTTATGTTCCTCCTCAGTCAAGCTCCAGTACTCCTTTTCGTGTTACAGTTACCAGCCATTAGTGTTATCTAGGTGGTTCAGTTCACACTCCTGCGCCACAAGTGCGTTATCCCACATGCTGCTGCTTGTGTCAACCCGGCGGCACAGGCCGCACTCCTGAGTCCAGAGTGCACCTTCTAGTGTACAGTCGCCAGTGTCATTCCGGCGACACTAGGCACACTTTAGCATCTGACGGTGCTATCCAATGTATTGCCACCAGTGTCATCCTGGCGGCACTTGGCGGAATTCAGCGTCCAACTCTGCTACTCAGTCTACTGCCGCCAGTGTCATCCCTGCAGCACTTGGTGCAGCTCAGCGTCCGATTGGGCAAAATAGTGAATTTCCACCAGGGTCATCTCGGCGGCACTTGGCGCATCCCAGTGTCTTCCTGCCAAGTCTCTCAGCCCTCAAGGCTGCTGCACGGCTGCATCCTGCCAGGATTATCAGCTCTCAAGGCTGCTGCACTGCCCAAAGGCTGCATCACGGCCCAAAGGCTACATGCTGCCAAGATTACCAGCCCTCAAGGCTGCTGCACGGCCCAAAGGCCGCATCAGCCAAGACTAACAGGCCCCAAGGCTGCCCCACGGTCCAGAGGCCGCTATAACCCAGCATTAGCAGCCCTCAAGGCTGCTACACAGTACAAGGGCTGCATCTTGGCCCAACGTCTCGCACCACTCCGGGACTTGTTACTTTCCTGCCTTCTAGACTGTGCTGGACTTGGCTCCTTCGTGATTATCCCTACCTAAAGCTAACAACCAGGGATAGAATCCTTTTTTTTAGATGCTACATTGATGATGTGATATTATTGTGGAGAGGGAGTCATGGTGAGTTTGAAGATCTTATGGAGGACATCAATAGATAAGACCACCCTATAAAATTCACATGTCAAGCCAGTCTAGAAGAGATTCCATTTTTGGATTTCACCATTTCAATTAAGAACAACAAAATCTGTATGAGTCTCTCTTTTAAATCCACAGATAGAAACACACTTCTCTGGACAGATAGCTTTCATCCTCAGGCAAGCATCAGAGGTTTACCATTTTCACAGCTCCTCAGAGTAAAAAGAATTACCAGCGATCCTGAGATATTGATTTGAGATTTAGATTTAATGATGGATAAATTCAGACACAGAAGCTATTCAGAGGAAACCTTAAGATTGGCAAGTAGGAAAGTGGATTTAATTTCTAGATCAGAAGCTCTCAATAATAAAATAAAGAGAGACTCATCTGACACTTTAAATTGGGTACACACATACACCACAGCACATAACAATATTCTTACCAACAACAGGAAGATGTGGCCTGTTACACAGAAAGATAGAGAACTCCCCAGTAGTCCATTCAGATGTTACTGTAGCCATGAAAGATAGGGAGTTAAAACAAAAAGAAACAATGGTTGTTACAAGTGTACAGGTTGTATCACCTGCAGCCATATGACTGTAGGTAAATACTTCTATCATCCTCATAATGGATGTAGGTATGAAATTTAGTACAGGCTCACCTGCTCTGGCACATATGGGGTATATTTGCAGAAATGCCCTTGTGGGCTCTGCTATGTGGGGAAGACCATGCGGACCTTTAAGGAGCGCATGGCACTCCACAGATCAGCAATAAGATCTGCTATCAATGGCAAAGGGTCAGAACAACCTATTGCGAAACATTTTTCTACACATAATATGTCAAATTTTAGACACATGAACATTAATCATATGCCAGATGATGGGAGACGTGGGGATCGACATAAAAAGTTGTTACGTTTAGAAGCAAAATGGATCCATATTTTGGATACAGAGAGACCCAGGGGATTAAACGATCAGCTTACTCTTAATGTTTTTTTCTAGTTAGGTTCATGCCAACACCTAAATATAATTCAGAATTGTTGGATGTTATATCTTTATATTGTATATCACCTCTCCTATCTTGTCATTAGTATTGGTATATTTAACTCGTCAGAACTCACTGCTGGAACTACTTGATAGAGTTAGCTATAGCCAATATATGCAAACACTTTTCATATTATTATTTTGTTTTGTCTATGTATGTAATGGTAATGTTTTACAATACATGGTTATATTGTGCTTTCCCCAGCTGACGGATCTCCATGGTTACCAACACGCTCCTGTGTCTAAGGGGAGTGACTGGAGGAATCTGAAAGTCAGACATGCAGAGCGGTAGGTGCTGGACGGCGTCTGGAGAAATGGCAACAGGTATTTAAGGTATGTTTTGTACACATTCATGTTTGTATGTCTGAAGCCTGAAGACGGGCTATTAAAGCCCGAAACATTGCAGTAACGACAGTACTTTTTCTTCATTTATGAACCCACTGAGTGCCGCACCTGGAGGTGTTTGTATTTATCGTGTAGCGGGCACCGTGGCAAATACATTTACTTGAAGAGGAGTGCGTGGCTATTTGATTTATATCCAGCATTTGCAATGTGTTGGTAGTCAGGACCTCATTCAGACCCGCTCGCAAGCGCTATGCACTTGCAAGCGGGTCGATGGTGAGGGCCTGTGCACGCGCAGCACTCGCACTGTTGATGATGATCGACAGCTTGCCCCATTTTGTAGGTGGGGTGGGGGAGTGGCCAGACAAACGCAGGCGTTCCTGAAGGAACGCCTGCTGTTTGTAGGCGGCCCTACTGACATCACCAGTTATGTCAGTAGGGAGCTTCCTGCTCTGTTAGAGCAGGAAGCTACCTGGGGCTTGCAGTAGATGAGACCCTACCTCAAGGGTCTCGTCGCAAGCCCCGATGGTTGTGATGGTCTCGACCATTGCGACCATCACCTAGTCACTCGCTAAAGCTGTGGGTGGTAACCACAGCTCCCTCATTCAGAGCGAGCGCTCGCTTTTTGTGAGCAGCTCTGAATGAGGTCCTCAATGCAGAAGTTTCAGACACTATGTTTACACACCTAAAAACAATTACAGCACAACCTGCAGCACTCAGTGTGGAACTGGCAATTGAGCAATGTATAGTTGGACATAACTTTATATAAAACAGCCACAAAATGAAGGGCCTTATCCTGAGTTGCACATAAAGCCCAAGGCAATAGTGGATTCCTGCTTCAAATGGATTGTTAATCACCGTACACATCTATGTGTAGCATGATCCTTCTCTTCCATCCGCAAGAGTGGCCGTCATCATTACCATCGCCAGTTACCATGCAAGAGAGCCCTCTAAATTTAGCAACCTCTTTCCCTACGGACGACTCGGAATAGCAAGTAACCCCGGATGCGCGCATGGTTCTCTCGTGTGCATTTGCATTGGTGCTGCCCAGTCACAACCCAGGAGCGACAACTTAGTGGCCGCAGAGAAAAACCTTAGATGCACATTGATCTGTGATGGCAAGTAAACAGCATTACGCCAGCTTGTGTGTGTGCTCCCATGGAGCCGGCCCAGTAAATATTTTAACCTAAACTAGACAAACAAAACAAAGAATATAATGCAAGAGAGACGACTGAATGTTCTACCTTGTAAGCATCCAAGTCTAGTCTGTACTTAAATAGATAATATGCCGCATGGATTAGACACGTTATTCAAAACAGATGTGAAATGTATTCATAAGCAAGTTCGAAAAGTTACTCTTGATGATCAATTTTAAGACTTCCCATCTTACTTAAAAAAGGCTGTAATCTAGCGGCCCGTGAGTACTTATAACACATGTTTTTTATGCCCTCAACAATTTGACAGTAGAAGCCTTTCAATATTGAAGACACATATATATAGTGTTCTAACACTTTGAAGTGAAAATTGTAACAAGTCAAAGTGCTCTTGAGGTTTCACGGAGAAAATATCAAATTTACACAGCAAATGTACAAGTAGAATAGATCTGAGGCATATCTGCAAAGCGTGGAGAAAATAGCTCATGCTCTGACTTTGGAAGCAGCATATTGCATATTAATACATTGAAGTAATGTTTTATTCTGCCCTGCAACTATTTACAGCGATGGTTGGCTCAACAAGACTAGCTTCCAGATAAACAAAATGTAACATATCTAAGTGGGTTACATCTGCACAGTGGGGCTTATTTAGTGTTGGATGTATGTCTGCCCTGAATGTACATAGGACAATGTGGACAGGAGATAAAGTATATTTATAAAGAATATGTATGATCCGTCAGGTGTGTATCAAGATGTATCCAACTCAAACAAAGTATCATTTGCAGAGGTGTCACTAGGGATGTGGGGAGAGTGTGGGATACACCAGGTAACACCATCCGAGGAGGTGACACTAAAATAGGAGAGCTGCTCTGTTATTTTGGTGTCACCCCCTCAGATGGTGTCTCCGAGAGGCGAGCAGCGGTGATGGATGAAGCGCGCATGCGGGCATCATCCACTGTGCCAGGAGAGAGGCAGGGGGCTGCCCAGCGACTCCTGGATCGCTGGCCAAAACCTTAGTATGATGAGAAAAGGGGGAGTGGCAGCACATGGTCACATTCCCAAAAGGTCATGCATAAGGGGGCATGGCTTCTTTGGCACATGGTTATGTTCCTTACACAAGCGATTCACTGTGCACAGAGGACAATAGGAGGGGTGATAGGAATACAGCGCACTGGGTGACATCATCTCCAAGCGCCGGGGATCAGCGTCTTCCTATGCTGTGAACAGGTCCCAGGTCGAAAGACCCAGGTCACCCTTCCACACTGCAGGGTTACATGGGTCATTCCCATGTTCAACCCTGCTCACTACCCGGGTTGGATTACTGGGTAACTTGTCCCTGGATTCCAACCCTGGCCCATTTTACACTGAGCCACGTGCCGAGTTGATGTGGCAATAACCCTGGTTATAGTGTAAAAGGGGTATTATTTGTATGTAGTGCAGTTTGTAAATACAGGCGCTGTTAATTCCATTGAAGGAGTGTGCTGGCTGATTGCTGGCGTACCAGCAAAGGTTGCTTTGCAGTCTTTCTAAGTACCAAATCAGACGGCCAGCTGGATAATGTGATATGCTGGAAATAGCAGGGAGAATCCAGCACCCGTTTGTATTAGCGGCAATGTCTCAACTAAGTAGCGGTGCCCAGAGCCAATTAATCTGCGTATAAGCCGCTGTACGGCTAGGTGATGTCAATGCGTTTCATCTACTTGTCCACTAAAACTCTCTCAAGACTCTTTGGTCAAATACCACCTTTGCAATCAGCCAGTGCACTCCTTCAACAGCTGCAGAGGGGTGACAGATTGAAGTGCCAGAGGGGGGCCGAAATACTTGAAAGCCTAGGGGCCTGGCCATGGGTTAATACGGCCCTGCCAGCATACGTTTTGGATGAATGGACTTGAAGCTCCTACTGTCATGAGGGTAGCCTGTGGCATGGATAACATTGAGTGTGGTTATTTGATTAATTATTAAAACATTTAATTTAATTTTTTTTCAGGTGGACTACAGGTGCCAGCGGACCCTTGATGCGTATCTATAATGGGAGCAGGGTGTGCGGGGAACACGGGCCCCTGGGTCCAGGGGGCCCCCGCACCGCACACCCTGCACCCATAATACTACTTACCTCTCTGGAGTCCCACGTCGGCGTGCGGGTCCGGTGCTGTAAAAAGACTGGAAAATGGCCACGGCGGCCATTTTGCCGTCATTTGCGCATGTGCAGTACAGGGAAAATGGCCGCTGCAGCCATTTTCCCGGTGACCTGTGCATACATTATAGACTGTGGGCACACTCTAGTGCCCAGAGTCTATAACTCCAGGCGCTGGCCGTGCACAGCTCAGTGCGCTGCTGGCCGCCGGGCGAAGAGGAGGGGGCCCGTGTCGGAGACTGCACACAGGCCCCCTCCTCTCTAGAAATGCCCCTGCCTTGATGCCAGGGCATACTGGAATATGTGGCTCTCCAAGTAACATCATAACCTGTCAGTCTTTCTTGGATCAGTAGTCCACCTGTAAAGAACAATATTAATTTTAGTGAAAAATAGGTAGGACCCCGCACAGTTTTTCTTTTCCTATTTTTCAATACTAGACTAGGCTTAAAAGGGCTGGTTATGTAATTGCAGGGGACCCCTATGCATTTTTTAAAAAATTTTAATTATTTTTACATTTTACAACATAATAGCCTGCACAGATTAAATTGATCCGTGCAGTGGTTTCTTCATACTCACTTGCCAGAGACAGGTCATTTATTTGGCAGAATTGTGGAGGTTTGCAGAAGATTCAAAACTCCATGTTTAGTAACTCTGGCATTTTAATTATTGTAATGTAAAAAAACTATTAGTTAGTTTAACATTCTATCCTATTGTAAAGCGTGGGTACGCTGTGGTTTTGTAGCAGGTTTGAGCTTAGTAAATCTGTGGGATGCAATTCCACCTATAAACCGCCTCAAATACGTTGGTATTACCCCCATATATTTAGACATAATGGGTAATAATAATACATTGATATGTGTATATTGCCTTTTTATAATTACTTACAGTACCTACAATGGATATAAAAAGTCTACACGCCCTTTTTTTTTAATTTGTATTTTACTTTAATGAATATAATTCTCGTTAGGCCTTTCATCACTTTTTATCATGACCTTGGATGCAACAAAATGCAAGTGAAGAAAACCAATAAAAAATTTTAGGAAAAGGAGTGAAAAACAAAAAGGGTGTGAATACTTTTTATATCCATCGTAATTCAGTGGAGAACCTTGTGAGTGCTGTAGTCTGTAAGTTCATACTGTAAACTGTAAATCACCTTTAGTACTGTATCTCCCCCATATCGGAACAGCGTACAAATCTGTACTTCTATATATTGAGGCAAGTGGAGAAAATTAGTTTTCCGTATGACTATCCTATTTTTCTGCAATAATCAATATCTTACTGATTTCTATGCCCAGGGCTTGACATGAACAATGGCAAGGATGGTGCACACACTATATATCTTATAGATGTGCGTCCACAGTGAGCATTACATGCACTGTACATCATCAAGTTCTATCCTGACATATGACAGATGAAGTTATATGTATGAAATGAAAAGATATTATCTCACGGAATTACAGAACTTCATGGTCTTCCATAGTGTTGATAGATGAAGAAGTCCGGAATACTTTATCATGCTGAGCAATGAATCAGCCTTGGAGAAATATACAGCACAAATTGATATTAGATTGGAGATAATATCACGCTTGAATAATACATGTATGTGTTTGTAGCCTTTAATCATAACTGACACATGGCATCAGGAATGTTAATTGTATAGACACTTATGCATGGTATTTCTATAGAAATAGTATTAATTATGTACAAGTAGGACACTATTCTGAAGGTGACACAACTATATTGCCATAGAATGAATAGAACATGATTAGGTGAAACACTTCTACATAATATAATCAGATATACATTAAACAAGGATTGTTTCTTTATACAAGGAGCCCCTTACGTAGCAGCACCATCCCCCCCAATCACACATGGACCTTACTTCCTTGTGTTAGCTATTTCCTATATATTGTACTATAGTAATACAGAACTAGGGTCTACATTTGGATGGAAGAGAGCATGACACAGGGTTCAATACAAGCCTTAACTAAGGAACAGAATTAACTTTACACTAATGCATTACAATTAAAATGCAAATAGGTTAGGCTATCAGTTCACGCTTTTTTAACATACTTACATTGCTAAGTTAATTATGCCTGTCAATCCAATGTGTAAAATGAAATACAATTGTTGCAACCAACCATCACTGATTGGTTCTCTTTTATAGTTACTTCTCCATGGCAGTTGTTTGGGCAGGGCAAAAAGGCAGATTCCAGAGCCCCCCAGCTGCCTGGGAGACCCATATTCTGGCAAAGCATTCCTAAATATAGCATACAGTATGCTGAGCCTGAGAAATGTAAATCCTAAATCATCATCCTAAATACCAGAGAGGGTGGAATTGGAGAGAGGGAGATGGAAAATGGTATAAATATTTTAATATTTCTGTTTTTCCCACTCCTTCAAGTACCTTATTAGAAAATGGATGCATGAGATATCCTTTGTACAGGTGGCCCCGAGTGGACGTTAGGGCAAGCAGCACTTGCCATGTGCAGCAAAACAGTTTCACCAAGGTCTGTTAACAGAATTTCAATAACAGGGGCAGCTTTAGGGGTTAGGCTGCCCTGACCTAGGCACAATATTATAGACACCCACCACCACCACCCTCCCTCCTTCCTTTTTAGGAATCTGATGACACTCCATTCCCTCCAAATACCTTTTGGTCTTTGGCAAGC
Organism: Taudactylus pleione; assembly: GCA_031769625.1. Classification (NCBI taxonomy): domain Eukaryota; kingdom Metazoa; phylum Chordata; class Amphibia; order Anura; family Myobatrachidae; genus Taudactylus; species Taudactylus pleione. The sequence continues at coordinate 989,882 of JAUIMM010000430.1, read as the reverse complement.
TAAGTACCTCCTCTTCCGGGCTCCAGGATTGCACATGTGGAAGCTCTCAGATTCTCGCTGATATGAACCTAATCTTCCGGGCATTTGGAATACACAAGCTCCCGCTCCTGAGAGTCCCCGGGATGCATAATGGTGGGATGTAGTTTACGATCTGTGTGCCTGATTCAGCAAGGATCGCAAAGAAGAATTCGATCACAGTTGGCCGATGTTGCATCTCTGCGCATGCGTGTGCACCTCAATGCGTGTGCGCGAGCCAGTTATTGCGATCAAGTAAGGGATCACACGGCATATGCAATTAGCATGGAGAGACGTTGATCGACAGGAAGTGCCATTTGTGGGTGGTGAAGGGGCGTGGTTGGGCAAACGCAGGCGTGCCTCTGCGTCTGAATGGCATTACAGGGGCGTGCATAATTAAGCTTCTGCAGCGGCATGTGCAGCTGTACGTTTCGATGTACACAGGAAGCTGCCACAATCCTGAGGCTGGTTAGGGCTCCCACAGTTGTGCGTATGGGTTCGATGGTTCCCGATGTTACCAATGTTTTTGCTAGCCTGTGTACTGATCAAGCATAGAGTAAAGGGAGGTGGGCTGGCTTTATGTAGTGCTTGGCATCTGCATCTTGTGTTGCGATTGTCATGCGTATGCATTCATTAGCATATTTTCGCAGCGGCCAGGTACGTGCAATCGATTCTTTGTGATCCTTGCTAAATCAGGTTCTGTGTCCACATAGCATCGGCTGAAGCTCTGATGTAGAGGGACTGCTGTGCTGCTCCCTGGCTAGTGGCGCCCATTGGCACCTGTCTCATGTGCCTAGTGGGAAATCTGGCCCTGACCAATAGGACACTTTTAGGTAACACACTTATACACATATATCCTGGCCCATAGTATATGGGTCCATATAATTTCCAGAAGTCTTTAAATTGCTATTTCTTAATTACCAGGAAACTCTTTACAGTCAAGTAAATACTGGGGATCAAAAGTTATAGCCTGTGGGTTCCCCCTCCATTTTTATGAGCTTTCCTATCCATGAAGCTGCCACCGCCATGCTTCACTAGGGATGGTGTTTTCACTGAGATGTGTTAGGCTTGCGCCATATATAGCACTTAGCATTGTGGCTGAAGAGTTACATTTTGGTCTCATCAGACCATAGACCTGGTCATGTCTCCCACATGTTTTTGGGCAAACTATAGATGAGCTTTGATGTGAGTTTGTTTCAACAAGGGCTTTATTCTTGCTGCCCTCCCAAAGAAACCCAGAGGTATGGTAACGTAAGAGGAAATCTAGCATGGATATAGCAAGGGGGAGAATACAGCACTAATGCAATCACTTCTTGTTAATTGTTATAAATGATTATTAAAATTCAATTAAATAGACCATGGTTCCATGTTGCAACACAGCAAAATGTGATAAACTCCAAGGGGCGTGAATATCATATATAGCCACTGTATATAATAATTGTGTCCTATTGATTACATTACTATTAACCCCACGGATTATGCCAGCACTGTGCCCCCCACCCCACCCGCCGCCTCACCCTTGCAGTGCCCACTTCACAGGAGTAGTGGGCAGGATGTGGGACGCTTGATATGGCTGTGATTCCCTTCAGATTGCCATATGGGGAGTAGTCACTGGAGCACATACCAAATTGTTTGATGCTTATTCAGGGAGCCCTACAAGTCTCCAGATATCCAGATTTGGTAATTGTCCACTGAATGTGTGAGAAACCTGCCTATTACACTGCGCTGTATCACCCAGAGCTCCGTGCACATGTGACAGTCTGTTTGGGGTTTCCGCCAACCTAACATCACCTACTATACACTCAGTAATGATAATTAAGGAACTACTCTGTGCCTTTTCACATTATTATTATTATTATTATTATTATTATTATTTATGAGCAGAAATATCATTATCCACTTTTTTGTTTGCAAACCTATGTTAAACAACATTAATAATAATAATTTTATATATATCAATTATACTCCAATGATTATAGTACTTCTGTATTCCACTGTGTTCCACTGAATATTTCAGCCTTGTGCATAACTAAAATAATAAGGGGTCTATTTACTAAGCATTGGATGGAGATAAAGTGAACGGAGATAAAGCACCAGCCAACCAGCTCCTAACTGTAATATTTCAAACACAGCCTGTGACATAACAGTTAGGAGCTGATTGGCTGGTACTTTGTCTCCATTCACTTTATCTCCATCCAAGGCTTAGTAAATAGACCCCTAAATAACATAATAGGACCTGTATCCTGTATTTTACTCTCAATCACAGTGCGCTGTGACAACCTACAGATCCCTCTCCTGGTACTTATTGTGATCTGTAACTCATATAGGATAAAATTACTTTAGCTACCGCATTCTGGTGCGTAGTAAATTCCACAAAAAAACAGCCCCCATAGAAACCTATTGTGGCTGCTTTTTCAAGCTAAAATGGGAGACTGAGTGAAAATGAGAGACTGATTACGTCAGTGGGGGGCAACAGAGAGGGATCTGGAGAATGCCTCGCCAAAACAATCTGTGGTAAGTAGCCCAAAGGCTACTATAGTCTATCGCCATCTGCGGTAAGTAGCCCATAGGCAACTATAGGCAAAAGCCATTGCATTCTGCAGTTTGGTAAATACGATTGCATAGCAGCCCCTATAGAAAAAGCAGTTCCCCATGGATCTGATTGGTTGCTATGGGTAACACCTCTTTTCATTTTTAGAAACCTTAGTAAATCTACCCCTTAGTCCATATCTGAACTGAATACTTGCCTAACTGTACAATACTGCAAACAATGCTATTAGAATGTAAGATAAACATCCAGCATATCAACATTCGGAATGTCAACACTAGAATGTCGTTGTGGTCTGAATATCGACATTTGACATGTCGACATTGACAGTGCCGACACATACATCATTGGCAGATAGTATGTCGACTTTTTATTCCACGCCGAATGTAATGTGCTGTAACCAAAACCTACTTTACACATTTTTCCAATACAGTATGAAATAAGGTTACATTGGGCGGGATGCACTATCCTCTATTATGCGGTCAAATGCTGGTTTCGGCACGGCTTTCTGCAGCTTGGACCTGGTGGGTATCGCCATCTTCAGATGGCGTTGCCCAATAGCAGCCTATGGGCTTTTTATCGCATGATGACCTGAGAGAGATCCAACCTAATCCCTCCCAGTGTCCCCCGTAACGCACGTCTTTCTGCGCATGTGCAGAAGGACGCCAGAGGGAATTCTGGGTCCTAAACACGGAAGTCCCTTTATCACAAAGGACAGCTCTTATGGGGAGAACTGTCCTTTGTGATTTTCTTCAGGCATACCGGCGTTGATTACACCGGGATGCTTGCGATGAGTGTCAGGATGCATCCCGCCCAGTGTGATATTATAACTAAAGGAAACAGTCACAACAACACACAGAACTTATATTGCAAGTAACTACTAAATATTTTGACCTAGAGTATATATTACAGTGTGTGTCTGCATTATGCTGAGTGTTTGGATAAAATAATATGCCAAAACATGATTGATGAAAAACCGGAAAGAAAACAAGCAGAATAACATTTTCCTGACATTGCTTTGATATTTGATCCCTGAGTAGGCAAAATGCATTTGAATTAGCCCTGGAGTTTAGACATTAATACAATATGAAAAAGCAAAATAAAACAGCAATTTCCCATGTTGCTTTGGATGGCACGTTAATAAATGTATCACCAAAATATCTGCCACAATGAACAATTTTCTTTAATATTTTAATGGTGAACTCAAAGTCAGCAGAAAAAAATAAAAATTGCTGACAGCAAAGGTTTCCAGCAAAGCAAACTACGATCATCAAGGTTTTGAAAGGTATAAATTAATTCAACAGTCTTCGTTTTTCTCATGTGAAACCTTAACAAGAAATTTCAGTGCCAACTGAGGGAATAGATGACAGAGGCATATTCAAATTCAAAAGTTAGTTTAATTTACTTTCATTAGCATGTATTATCTTGTCATTCCCCAAGTGTCAAACCGTTGTGAAAAAAAAAAAGTAAACAATGTGGGTAGTCTTGTATAATATGCAAGGGACCATGGATGGTTGAAATTCAAAAGCTATTACGGTTCTCTAATATTACTGCAAAGAGTTTTAAAGTTATACCTGCCTGGGCCAATGTGTAAAGGGCTTGTTTATTCTTCAACAACTCACCCTTAAGCCAGGTGCACACTGGACGATATGTCGTCCCATCCGGCGGAACGGACGACTTATCGTCCACATCATCCAGTGTATACCGGCCATGTCACTGACGATGCTCGCTCCCGCGCGTCGTCAGCAACATCGCTCATCGGACCTGCGTGCAGGGCCGACGGGCAATGTGGTCAGCGGGGGTCATGCCGCTGTAGTGCCATTGCTGCCAGCATTGGCAAATATGGGGAAGGTACACTCCCACATGGCACTGGCCACACCCACACAGCAATGGTCACACCTTAACCGTTCTCACAATAGGGCCCTTCATCATTTTCAGCCCCAGGCCCATCTGGCTCTTATCTGGTCCTGGGTGGACTGAATCCAAGTAGCTAGAACAGATGGTCTGTAGTATATTTGCCAATCGAACTGGCCAAGTGTCCTATTTGGGATAATTGAACTGTCCAAATGGCCTCGCTGACAACTGTCTGCTCTATATACTGCCAGTGGGGTAGGACTGCGAGCTCAGCCAGCTAATGGCAGGAATTTATTGGGGAAATCTCATTGAAGGGCTAAATAAGGCAGTGACTCACCCGTTCCATACAGAAGAGACATGTTCGTTGCCCAAAAATATGATTGTTTGATCTGTGGTAATAACAGTCACTTGTGTTAGTTTAGATTTATATGTTGCCTGTGGTGGACATCACTGTCAAAAAAATTATTTAAAGATATAATGCGATTTAGAATTCTTGAGTGAGCCTGTTTTCAGGCGGAGTCTAGCTCAAGCGCTGACAGCTATCACAAAGCATGTAAAGACGGATTAATTTAATAAGGGGTGATGACGGCGATGACGGCCATTTAATGTGCTCCTATACTGCATATACAGTAGCTAATAAATCACATATTTTAATACACACCCTATGGGGTTGCAAACAAAAATGGTGCCATTTAGGGGCAGATTCAGGGCAAAATTGGAGCAAGTTAGGGTGCCATTGCCAGACCTCCAATGCAGATGCACTGGCACATCACAGCCATAATTGAATTGACCCATAAGGTTATCATGATGGAACAAAAAAACAAATAATAGCAAATTGGTAGGGAGTTTTTAATTAGAGTTTCCTGTGCAGATTTGTATACAATATTGGTATTGCAAATGTACTTATTCCAAATAGACATTTATTTTAAACTGAAACAACACCCATAAATACAAGTTACACATCAGCTCTGTATGTGTAATGAAAGATGGAGGTCTATCTTTAGCAATATACTGTACCTACCCACACTGATCTTAAATACAAGTGATGAAAGAACAGTTTCAGAAAAGTGTAAGCATGACTATTATATTATATTATAAAACAGCGCCCTCTATGAGAATACCCTGCCGGGTATCCTCGCCACTTACCACTTCTGCACATGGTACTATAGATAACGCAAGTGTAAGTACAATAGAGCAGATGGTGAGGATGCAGAGACAATGCAGGCACCTGTGCTATTACCAAGCTAATTGGTGTATATGACCATAGGTGCGGGGATTATAGAGAGATGGTAGAGCCATGGTCACCCACAACCCAAAACATACATGTCCAGCATTGTACTTATACAGCATTTAACTTATAGATGAACAGATCGGACCTTGGTGTTAGTTGAATTTGACACAGTTTCTGTTTGAACTGGAAAATTGGAAAGACTGTTATTGCCCCACCTCTGGAACTCTCTCCCACTCCCCATCAGACTCTCCACCTCTTTGCAATCCTTCAAATGGGCTCTGAAGACCCACTACTTCATCAAAGCCTTCCAGCTGTCATTCTAACTCCCTGCTACATGCTCCTTCCTCCCCTTCTACCCCATCTGTGTCACCCCTGTTTGTCTTCCCCTCCCTTTTAGAATGTAAGCTCTTATGAGCAGGGCCCTCTACCCTCTTGTGCTTCTCCATACTTTAGTTTCATCTACTTCTTACTCACCACCAGGGCACCTAACACTTGGTTACTTATGCTCTGTTGCTTATCTGGGTGTTATGGTCGCTAATGTAGCAATATATATTATCCATGTCCTGGTCCTGTATTGTATTGTTCTGTAAGTCGCTTGTCTACAACTTGTTTATGTACTTGTAAGGCGCTGCAGAACATTTGTGGCGCCGTATAAATAAATGATAATAATAATAATTGCCTGTCCTGGTCTCTATACAACTCAACATGAGAGTGGTGCAGGCATGTTGCAGAAAGTGGTTCCATATACCGATGCTCAATCGCTCCCATTGGAGGCCATATTGGTGCGCAGGGTCTGATTCAGACCCGCTCGCTAGGATGCGTTTGCATGCAACCGTCAGCAGCCTGAGTATGGTGTGTGTAATTCAGCCATGTGATGTGTATGCTGACGCTGCGTCTTCATTATGTACGACCCTGAAACAGCATTCAGGCGCACAGACACGCCTGTGTTCGCACCACCACACCCCCATTACCATAGACCAACCCCTATCACCACCCACAAATGGCTCGTCCTGTTACTCATTCTAGCAGGGCGGCTATGTACAGGCTGCAAACGCATTGCAAACGCATGGACTAGTTTGCGCATGTGCAAATTGCAAACATCGGCAGGCTACGTGCGAACGCATCCTAGCTAGCGGGTCTGAATCAGGCCCACAGTTCGATGGTGTGACCAATGGTGGTATCTAAAGATGCTCCAAGTATGATTGCAGCATCTGAAGATGTTCAAAGTGGGCATCTCAGTCCTTACACATTCAGATGCATGGCTGTACACCAGTTTAGGGATCCGTAGCCACCGGTGTACGAAGAGGAACAATTAGCTGTACATGCTCATAGTGCAAACATGTAAGCACCTCATTAAAGCTCTACCCCCTTAATACTCCCCCTTTTTCACCTAATATACTGCTCGGCTTGGCCTCATTTATGGCTTATGTTAGTTATGAGAGTGGAGGAAACTGCAATTTTCTGTCTGATGGACTTATTACTACATTGCTCAGAGAGAGCCTGAAAATGCTATTTTCTCTGTTTCTGAAGTGTAAGATGGAGGCACAAAATGAGTCCCCTTATAAGTATAGGATGAGCCTCGATCTCCACTAGGTCTTAGCTAATGTACTGTTATGGAGCCCCTCTGCACAACAAGGATGCCCCTGAAAGTCCAAACCCGTCATCCTGTTATTCCTTTACAACAGTTATTCTCAACCCTCAAGTTTTCACAACAGGTTATGTTTTGAAGACTAGTCTGTGGCAGTAGGCAGGGGAGTTTCTAGAGAGGAGGGGCTCATGTGCAGTCTCCGACACGGGCCCCCTCCTCTCTGTCCGGCGGCCGGCAGCGCACTGAGCTGTGCGCAGCCAGCGCCAGAGTTATAGACTCTGGGCACTAGAGTGCACCCAGAGTCTATAGAGGATGCGCTGGTCACCGAGAAAATGGCCGTGGTGGCCATTTTCCCTGTAGTGCTTTTGCGCAAACAATGGGAAAATGGCCGCGGCGGCCATTTTCCAGTCGTTTTTACAGCGCCGGACCCCCGTGTCGATGTGGGACTCCGGAGAGGTAAGTAATTCTATGGGTGCAGGGTGTGCAGTGCGGGGTCCCCCTGGACCCAGGGGCCCATGTTCCCCGCACCCATTATAGATACGCCCCTGACAGCAGGGGAAGAAACTCACCTGTGCATGACCTGTTGATGGTACATGGGGATTGGAGCTAAAAACTCCTTCCTTCTTTACCATAATCTCACTCTCCAATTACTGCATTTCTGGACAAAATAAGGTGCACCTACTCCTCACTTCTGTAGGAAGTCCTACGCTTGGCCCAACCCCTCCAGTCTGCCTGTGCAAGTTGCTCCTCCTCCACTATAAACCCATTAACTAAAGCAGAAATCTAAGCACACGTGTGCAAATTTAGACAGATGACGGGCCCTGCGCCACTTTTTGCACAGCTGAGTTTTTTTGACTGAGGGCCTGATTCTGAGTTAGGAACAGATGAAGAAGGAGAAAGTAACTGTGCACCTGGGTTAAACCTTGCTGCACTGCAGGTGGGGCAGATGTAACATGTGCAGAGAGATTCCCAAGTGAGAGGGTCGTTTCCAACCTGAAATGTAATATGCAGTGTAATAACAAAGCTGTCCAGTATTTGTGGGCTACATGCAACAGCAGCCTCTGTATACCCTGCATGTAAAACAATGTATGTATTTGCACCCCTTGCATTGCTACATGGGGCCTGATTCATTACCGATCGCAACTGTGATTACGCCAAATGTTGCGTACTGCAAATGTGTATACATCACAGTGCGCGTGTGCGAACCGGGGACTGCAATCACAGTGACCACGCAGACCCATCGCAGAGTGATTGATAGGAAGTGCCATTTGTGGGTGGTGATGAGGGGGTGGTCGCGAAACGCAGGCGTGCCAGGGCATTTGAACACTGTTACAGGGGCGTGCATAAATTATCCACTGCAATGCCATATGCAGCCTGAGCACTCACAGCGTGCGATGAGGTTAGCAATTCCTGAGTAAGGTCACAGCTTGTGTAAGTGTGCGTGAGGCTGTGATGGTACTCGATGTTACCGATGGTTTTACAGTCTTGCTAAACATTACGTATGTGTGTAAGGTAAAGTTGGCATCCATATGTTGTGCTGCAACGGCATAGCGATCGCAATGGATTAGCATACTGTCGCATGAGACTGTGGGCCTGATTCAGAGCCGCTCGCAAAAAGTGAGCGCTTGCTCTGAATCAGTGCGGCCTCATGTTTTTTTAAAACCTACCTCCTGGACGCTCGCTAAGCTGTGGGTGACCACCCACAGCTTTTGCGAGCGGCCAGGTGATGGTCGCGATGGTCGCGACCCTTGTGGTAGGGTCTCGTCTGCCACAAGCCCCAGTGAAAAAAAAAATGCCCTGATTCCGAGCGAGAGCTCGTTCAGAGCGTGCGTCTCTGAATCAGGCTATCAGTCCTCTATTGCAATATAATAGCTGCCAGCTCATCCACATCATCTTGCCAACGTCATTGGAACATCTTTTCACGTAACCTTATCTTTTCACGTTACTTTATATAAACTGCACAACATTGGATTTGTGACACAGCAAAAAGGACATGCAGTAAGACAGAGGACTCAAAGGATGGCAGTGGCTTGAGGACAGGTAAGTGATATATAAAGACGAATTTCTCACTCGTTCCAGGGCGCACTGCCCGGCCCTCGACCCGCTTGCAAGCGCATAGCGCTTTGCGAGCAGGTCTGAATCAGGCCCTGTGTGTGTAATCGCTATTGCATTCACAGTTGCGATCCTTGCTGAATCAGGCCCATGGTTTGTCCAGGTACACAGTTACTGTACTTGCTCTTTCTTCCTGTATTCCAAACTCTGAATTAGGCCCTAAGTGAAGAGGAAAAAAGACAGTATATTGTTTGCATCCATGCTATGAAGACTTCCTTTTCAAAATAGAGACGCCTCACCGGTGAATGCAGTTTGGATCCCGGCTCGAGGATCCCGGCTCGACAAATCCCGGCGGCCCAATTCCGAAGGTAGGTATGAGGGTTAGGTTCAGGGTTTGGTTTAGGGTTGGGGTTAGGATTAGGCACTAGGGGGAGGGTTAGTTTACTTACCTGCAGGCGTCTGCATTTCAACTATCGGGATTCCGGCATCGATATTGCGAATGCCGCCATTGTGTGCACCAGGATTGCGTACACAACCCCTTTCCGGGACCTGGTGACTTACCATATATTTGCAAATGTATGCAACTGAGATCTCTGCATTGCTAGTATCAGGTATCATGTAATTCTATTTGCAGTGTGCTGAGGGATTTTTTTTTTTTCGCTGTTTTTTCACGTTTATTATGTCGACAGACAAAATGTTAACATATTCAGAATGTCGACAACCACAATGATGACTTGCTTTCTGTCAACTGGTACATAATGTTAACTCCTGATTTAAGCCTAACCGTAACCCTGCCCCAACCATAACCTTGCCCATTACCCTAAACTCTAAAATTTCTATTGTAGACATTTCATGTGTCAATATTTTTCAAGTGTCACCATTTTAACCATGTCGGCATTATAGTGCCAACCTTTTGACTGTCGACATTGTAATTGTTGACGACATGACTGCACACCAGTGTAGGGGTTATGTGTGATCCTTAAAGCTTTTTATATATGAGGGTGGTTAAATAAGGTAACAAGACCTCTCATGGTGTAAATGTATTCTACTCATACATATGCATATAATATATAGTATGGCCTTGGTACAGATTACTTTTCAACATAGTCCTTTATATTTGTCTAAGCATTTGTTCCAAAGGTACACCAAGGCATCTGTCCCAGCATAGAAGATATCAGTGTCAAGTGCCTGAAGCCAGGACAAGAAGTACTTGAACAATCTTGAGCACAGATGGTCAGTTTGTCAGCAATATCACTAACTTGAATGCGTCTGTCCTCCTGAATCAGACCTTCAATGCGGCACAAATTGCCATCTGTGGTGGACGTGCTTGGCCGGCCGGATCACTTCTCATCTTGAACGTCTGTCCTGCCGTTATCGAAGACAGTGCACCAAACCCAAACCTGTTTCCGTGACGTGGTGTTATCACCGTACACCTCGACAAGTTGGCAGCTGCTGATGTGCCCTTCAACCCAGGAAATCTGATCACATTACGTCCTTAATGTTTGACCATGTTTCCTCCAGCCCCGCCATTTTACAACTGATGCTGGGACAGTAAGACCTATTTGAGGTACAGTGTAATGGGTGTGAGGGGAAGCACTGGTCTACCTGCTCTGGCCTGGTGGAAAACTACTCTCGTATATTTTTTTTACCAGTTTAACACAATATGGCACATTAAATGAAAAAAACAAGAACAGCACATTATCACACTATGAAAATGTTTTATGATGGCATGTCTGTTACTGTCATACAGCCAACCACTACTAACAAATAAAGCCATACATTCCATCAATTGGTTTTATCACACTACTCTGTCATCAGAAATCAGCTCTCTAGCTTTTATATTCATTTGTGCAACTAAATATTCCATCAAAAACAGAAAGAGAGGTAGAATAACTTGCACCCCCTAGCTGCTACTTTGTACCAACTCCCAAGAGCACCAAATCTTGACAGAATACACAGAAAAAATATGTATGGAGTGGTCCACAAGCACTGTTAGGAATTAGATCGGACGTTGTCTCTCTCATTTTTTCCTTTTTTTTAGGCGGTCATGTAAGGACATCCTATAGCTCCCAAGGAATTTAAGAAGAGATAATGTCAGTAATATACAGGAGCCAGACTTCCAAATATTTCAAGGAACCTTTGGACTCACCCAGATGAAATAAATTGTGTTCATCAAAAGGTTTCTTTTTGCAGTCAAATGCTTCCTTAGTTCTTATATCTGTAAGTCACCAGGGGAGGAGGAAGTGACACGCCAGGACCTAGTTCCATCTGTATGGTAACACACAAATTTGACTATTTGTCCAAATTGACCCATATCCCCAAAAAAATTTTCTTCCCGGGATTAGATGTGGGAGGAAGGTTCTCCTTTGGACTTCTGTTTGTGTGGCTTGTATTGGAACAAACCATCTGGTCTGGAGTGTTCTCTTAAATGCATTGTTTTTGTTTTTCTGGACTATGTTATATGAAGATAGTTTTCTATTTTTAATCTTTTGGAAATAAATGTCATTCATTTTTCTGGACCCATTGGAGTGATCCTTTTTTGGTTTCATATTTTGGATACCTGATATTAATAGATACCTTTATGGGAACAGATTTATGCAATATTAGGTGAGTGCTATTCCAATGTGATTTACAGATATAAGAAATAAGGAAGCATATGACTGCAAAAATAAACCATTTGATGAACACAATTTATTTCAGCTGGGTGAGTCCAAAGGTTTCCTTAAATATTTGGAAGTCTGGCTCCTGTATATGACTGACGTTATCTCTTCTTGAATTCCTTGGAAGCCATATGACGTCCTTACATGACCGCCTAAAAAAAAGGAAAAAAAGAAAGACAATGACCGATCTAATCCCTAACAGCGCTTGTGGACTACTCCATATATATTTTTTCTACATATTCCATCACACTGGCATTGGAAATACAGTTGAACATATCTACCCAGCTAAGTACTGAAATACCATTAGGACCATGTAAAAAGTAGGGATGTGCAGGCTCGGATAGGTTCGAGTTTGCACGTGGAGTTCGGATTTTTCCCTCCAAAAAAACGGAACTCAGAAAGAGGCAAAACGTCATCTTGCATGGACGAACATCATCATTCCTGGACAAAAGTCCAGGAATGATGATGTTCGTCCGTGCAAGATGACGTTAAAGATGTCCAGACATTGGGGATCACTATGGGTACCCCCATTTTAGCCTGCTGAAGGAAGTCGGGGATTGTAATAGCCGCAGCAGGTGCATAAATGCGGCTATTGAAGAAGGGCTGAAGAATAGCACTTAGGTTTTTTTGTTATTTTTAAATAACTTGTTCCATCAAATTTGGGGTACATGAAAATGGGTGCAAGCATATTTTAAAGTCCCGAAAATGATTTTAAAAAAATCAAAAATGCACCTGCCGCTATTCCGGCAATGAAGAAAACACCTGCTGCACATAAGGGAACCCCTCTGGATTTAATAGGGATATTTTAGATGTGGGTTCCCTCATTTTTTATTTTTCACCCCAAAATTAAAAAGGACATTTTTTGGGGTGTCCCTATTTTTTTTGTAACTTTTTTTTTTACACAGATCATTTTTAGGGGCCATTCCCAGGGGTGCAGGCTATTTTCTTAAAATCCTGCACCCATAAACCCCAAATCTTCACTTTTTTTCGCCAGCAAAAGGCTGGTGAAAACTTTCCCTGTTTTCTTACACCGGCGAAAAGTAATTGAATACGGGCATAATAGAAATAGGCAAAAATGACGTCATCGGCGATAAATTATCGCTGATTCCGACATTTCGCTCCAAATTGAATATGTCTCTATATTTAAGAAAATAATAAGCAGTGAAAAAAACTGTACAAATGTAGCTGTTGGATGTGTTTTGCAAAGCTCATCTCAGCACGTGTATTAGCTATAGTGAGAAAAGCATATACTGTATGCCCTCTTTGGTCACCGACCAACAGGGAACCATTGGCGGCATTTTATACAGGGGCAAAACAGTGGCTTTGCCTCAAATTTGTCTATGGGGACATCACTGCTCCAGTCTCCCGAGTGACCAGCCTGTTTTCAGAAGAGTAGAGCAGGGTCCTGTTGTGACCATACGTGGGGCCAGTGCATGCAGAATGAAGCTATCATCTTTGTATCATTGCTCTGTGTGGTACTGCGGATCATGGTGGCACCCTCTAAATTAGGGGTGGACAATAAGAGGCCCTCCAGCTGTTATGGGACTAATTCCCAGCATGCCCTGCCACAGTTTTGCTATCAGGGCATGCTATAACTGTTGCCAGGAATGCTGGTATGTGTAGTTCAACAGCAGATGGAGGTCCGATTATTGCCACCCCTGCTATAAATAGGAGTAGTAATAATATTAATAATAATAATGCAACTGTCCCACATACATTCAGAAGAGGCCCCACTTCTCTCATGCTCATGTGTAGTGTTGCTCCGATCATCGCTTCACTCCTCATGCACTATGGCCCTATAGGGGCTGGAACACTTGCAGTGGTGGGACCCCAATACTCGCCTTATTGCTAGCCAGAATCAAGGAGGAAATACTAGTATAGACAGAGAAGGGACTGGCGAGAGGAAGTCATTTTTATTTTGTTCATTTTGCTTTATGTTTTTCAGTGGTGCTGAAGTGTGTAAGAATCAGCACCTGCTGTACTGAGCTCCCCACCCTGCTGTACTGAGCATGAGTAGTTTCACGCAGTGAAGCCAGAAGCCAAGAACATGTATTCACTGAGCATACACCATGGCCCCCTTTACCTACAGGAGCCATATAGGTCACACACCAGTGCAATGGCGGTGATCCCGTGCACAGCCAGGAACTAGAATAATACTGGCAGGGATAGAGGTGGGAGTGACTGGAAGGACAACAAATGTTTTGGTCATTTTTCTTTGTGTTGTGACACAACTGGGTCAATCTCAGTATCCCATAGTCAAACAATGGTCCGCATTACATTTAGTGGGTCATTTCAGCCCTAGGTCCACTTGTGCCATGTGCTACACAGCCGCCGCTGCCATCCCCCACTGCCCCTTCCTTCCCCCTGAGGTCATACTGTAAACACAAGCCGGTGGGTGGGGAGTGAGGTTCCCGTGCACCACGAGGCATCTCCAGAGCCTGGTAGGTTACGCCGGCTGGTGGATTCCAACCTGGGTGATGTATGAAACCTTCTAAAAAGGACAGATGTAGAAATTTACTAGAGCAACCAATCTGCTTCTAGATATCATTTATATTGTACAGTCAATAAAATGGTAGCTAGAAGCTAATTTGTTGCTATGATAAACTTCCCCAGATGTCCTCCTTAGAAGGTTTGATACAGTACATCTCCCCCTTACACTGAAACATAAAGGCTACATCACTTTGAAACATGATTGCACCCTGGCTATTGAAGAGCAACACACACAGCAGCGAACAATCTCAGGTCTAATGCAGTCTCCTGTATCCCACCGATATATAACAATGATGTACCTAAAACATTGTGGGGGAAATGTACTAAGCCTTGGAGAGAGATGAAATGGTGAGACATAAAGTACCAACCAATCAGATCCTGTCACTGTACAAGTATGTGTTTGAAAAATGACAGTTAGGAAGTGGTTGGTACTTTAGCTCTTTCCAAGGCTTAGTAAGTAGACCCAAAAAGTACCAATAAATTAGTTCCTAACTGTAATTTTACAGGCTGGTGGGAAGATGTAGTAGCCTTGGAGAGAGATATAAAGTGGAGATAAAGTACCACCCAATCAGCTCCCAACGGTCATGTTACAGTGTTTGAAAAAAATGACAGCAGCTGATTGGTTGGTACTTTATCTCTCTCTCCAAAGGCTTAGTACATCTACCCTTGTGCCTTTAAATTCTGTTGTTCTGCAGTTAGCAGGAAATTATAGCATTTAGTGCAGGTGGCGCCTTGGGAGCTCTATTCATGTCACCGCCAGACGCCACCACTAGAAGCTAAAGTTCAGAGTCGGCATATTTTTTTCACGATTTCAAAAGCAAATTAAACACAATGAAAAAATATAACTTGAGAAAAAAGCAAAAACGTGCAGGCACATAATATGTGTATTTAACTGTCTAATTACACTTCTGACCTTTTCATTTGCATTTCATTTCAATCCTTGACAATTTCCTCCCCTGGGAGGAAAAAAAAAAACGTACAAAAAATGTTTTGTTTTGCATATTAATATTAAATATCACAGTGAGTACAGTGCTCTTTAATACAACTGTTATTTCAAAAAAATAGCATATACATATATTTACATGTGTTTGGGGATTGGGGAACTATTTATAATTCTTCAACACGTAATGGGAATGAACGTGTTCAGCCAATAATACACTGTATGCAGATATGAGTCCACACAACCTTCATTTGCTCAGCAAAACAGACACACAGGTTCCACAAATAAAAAAAAATCTATATATTCACTGGGTACATTCACATATTAACAATGAAAGACAGAACTGTCACTAAATGGAAATTGCCAAAGGCTGAAACTCAAAATGACATTTGAGAAAGGATGTCCTCTCATTCACTCCAGTCCTGAAGGAAGTATTTCGCTTGGGTGCAGATAGAGAAAATTGCTTTTTACACACAAGCGACTTTCTCTCTCACCAACATTGAATCTGTTTTACCGAATGAAATTGCATTCTGTCCATTTACTCAACACACCGATTCGCCGTCATTTATTTTCATTGTCTCTGTGTACGTTCAGTTGGCGCCATTATTGCCTCGCCTATGGTGTACTATCTTTTTAAGTGTTACAGATTAATTTTAGATCTCCTTCTCCCATTGCACTGTATAGATTGGGAACTGTCACAGTTGGTGCCTCCAGGATTATCACACACAAACAGACGTCAGGTAGGTTCGTTGAGACAGTGTTCTCTTGGCATAGTAATGATTTCCTTGGTTAACCGCTGAGGGTCCAGTCTGCACAAAATGTAGCATTGGGCTCTCTGTCTTATATATGAGCTGTCACTGTGGGACGATGATCATTTCAGGTCATTGTTAATGATCATGTCATCGTTTACGTCACAACAAGACGTTATTTTCCTCTTCTTTCCGAAAGTGGAAAAACTGTTTTTCTCCTCATAATCCCTATAAAGCCCCTGCTTGTTGGCCAGTAGTGTGGGTGTCCCAGGAATGTATACATTATGTTGATAGTCCAGTGTTGGCACATGTTGCTGAAACGGTGCACCATACTTGGGGCTCCAAATGCCGTTGGACGTCGGCGGCGTCTTTTTTATGTCTGTGGAGAGAGAGAGAGAGAAAAAAAATTAAGGTCAATTTCAGGCACCCAACAAAAAGGCCAATTTTGTGTTGAAAGTATCAGGGGTTTCGAAGACGAGAGTACGTCAAAATAATTTTTGGGGAATTTTGAAGACGTCTTTCCCTCTACCCTAATAAGTGTTAGATATCTTTTTTCTTCAACTGCTAAACAAATCTGCCTACTCCCTCCTATTTGCACATATGGCAAATAACAAATAATGAGGGGAAACAAGATAAAATGAAGCTGGAAAAGTAATAAAAATTTAATAAAAATAATACGAGTTCAAGTTTCGCAAAGATATATGTGTCATACTTTAGGACATATGAAGGTCAAATGGAAAGTGTGAGTGTAGATTATTATTGCTGTTTTAGTGATCAACCTTCAGCTTTATACAAACGGTTCTATTAAGCCTGGATTAAGCAGCTTGTGGAAGTCATCATCATCATCGGTGTGTTACGCCTGACCTTTAGCAGGTAGAATAGAGGTGCCTCCTAACTGGAGAATATAGGCCTGATTCAGAGATGGCTGGTAATTCAGACACATTCACAGCTGCTCTCGCAAAAGCAGTTGAGGGAATATGCAAATTCTGAACCCAGCCTTCCTTTTGTGCTCCACTGTGTAATGGAGTGTATGAGCGCTGAGCGGCCACATTCAGGCTGCGTGGTCTGTGCATTTGCGATGGAGTGTATGAGCGCTGAGACGGCCACATTCAGGCTGCATTTTCTGTGCATTTGCGATGGAGTGTACGAGGGGTGAGACGGCCACATTCAGGCTGCATGGTCTGTGCATTTGCGATGGAGTGTACGAGGGTTGAGACAGCCACTTTCAGGCTGCGTGGTCTGTGCATTTGCGATGGAGTGAATGAGCGCTGAGATGGCCACATTCAGGCTGCATGGTCTGTGCATTTGTGATGGAGTGTACGAGGGGTGAGACGGCCACTTTCAGGCTGTGTGGTCTGTGCATTTGTGATGGAGTGTATGAGCTCTGTGATGGCCACATTCAGGCTGCATGGTCTGTGCATTTGCGATGGAGTGTACGAGGGGTGAGACGGCCACTTTGAGGCTGCGTGGTCTGTGCATTTGTGATGGAGTGTATGAGCGCTGAGATGGCCACATTCAGGCTGCATGGTCTGTGCATTTGCGATGGAGTGTACGAGGGGTGAGACGGCCACTTTCAGGCTGCGTGGTCTGTGCATTTGCGATGGAGTGTATGAGCGCTGAGATGGCCACATTCAGGCTGCATGGTCTGTGAATTTGCGATGGAGTGTACGAGGGGTGAGACGGCCACTTTCAGGCTGCGTGGTCTGTGCATTTGCGATGGAGTGTACGAGGGTTGAGACAGCCACTTTCAGGCTGCGTGGTCTGTGCATTTGCGATGGAGTGTATGAGTTATGTGTTGGCCACTTTCAGGCTGCGTGGTCTGTGCATTTGCAATGGAGTGTATGAGTTATGTGATGGCCACATTCAGGCTGTGTGGTCTGTGCATTTGCAATGGAGTGTATGAGCGCTGAGACTGCCACATTCAGGCTGCGTGGTCTGTGCATTTGCAATGGAGTGTATGAGTTATGTGATGGCCACTTTCAGGCTGAGTGGTCTGTGCATTTGCAATGGAGTGTATGAGTTATGTGATGGCCACATTCAGGCTGCGTGGTCTGTGCATTTGCAATGGAGTGTATGAGTTATGTGATGGCCACATTCAGGCTGCGTGGTCTGTGCATTTGCGATGGAGTGTATGAGCACTGAGATGGCCACATTCAGGCTGCGTGGTCTGTGCATTTGCGATGGAGTGTATGAGCGCTGAAATGGCCACATTCAGGCTGCGTGGTCTGTGCATTTGCAATGGAGTGTATGAGTTATGTGATGGCCACTTTCAGGCTGCGTGGTCTGTGCATTTGCGATGGAGTATATGAGTTATGTGATGGCCACTTTCAGGCTGCGTGGGCTGTGCATTTGCAATGGAGTGTATGAGTTATGTGATGGCCACTTTCAGGCTGTGTGGTCTGTGCATTTGCGATGGAGTGTATGAGCGCTGAGATGGCCACATTCAGGCTGCGTGGTCTGTGCATTTGCAATGGAGTGTATGAGTTATGTGATGGCCACATTCAGGCTGCGTGGTCTGTGCATTTGCGATGGAGTGTATGAGTTATGTGTTGGCCACTTTCAGGCTGCGTGGTCTGTGCATTTGCAATGGAGTGTATGAGTTATGTGATGGCCACATTCAGGCTGTGTGGTCTGTGCATTTGCAATGGAGTGTATGAGCGCTGAGACTGCCACATTCAGGCTGCGTGGTCTGTGCATTTGCAATGGAGTGTATGAGTTATGTGATGGCCACTTTCAGGCTGAGTGGTCTGTGCATTTGCAATGGAGTGTATGAGTTATGTGATGGCCACATTCAGGCTGCGTGGTCTGTGCATTTGCAATGGAGTGTATGAGTTATGTGATGGCCACATTCAGGCTGCGTGGTCTGTGCATTTGCGATGGAGTGTATGAGCACTGAGATGGCCACATTCAGGCTGCGTGGTCTGTGCATTTGCGATGGAGTGTATGAGCGCTGAAATGGCCACATTCAGGCTGCGTGGTCTGTGCATTTGCAATGGAGTGTATGAGTTATGTGATGGCCACTTTCAGGCTGCGTGGTCTGTGCATTTGCGATGGAGTATATGAGTTATGTGATGGCCACTTTCAGGCTGCGTGGGCTGTGCATTTGCAATGGAGTGTATGAGTTATGTGATGGCCACTTTCAGGCTGTGTGGTCTGTGCATTTGCGATGGAGTGTATGAGCGCTGAGATGGCCACATTCAGGCTGCGTGGTCTGTGCATTTGCAATGGAGTGTATGAGTTATGTGATGGCCACATTCAGGCTGCGTGGTCTGTGCATTTGCGATGGAGTGTATGAGCACTGAGATGGCCACATTCAGGCTGCGTGGTCTGTGCATTTGCGATGGAGTGTATGATCGCTGAAATGGCCACATTCAGGCTGTGTGGTCTGTGCATTTGCGATGGAGTGTATGAGTTATGTGATGGCCACTTTCAGGCTGTGTGGTCTGTGCATTTGCGATGGAGTGTATGAGTTATATGATGGCCACTTTCAGGCTGCGTGGTCTGTGCATTTGCGATGGAGTATATGAGCGTTGAGATGGCCACATTCAGGCTGCGTGGTCTGTGCATTTGCAATGGAGTGTATGAGTTATGTGATGGCCACATTCAGGCTGCGTGGTCTGTGCATTTGCAATGGAGTGTATGAGTTATGTGATGGCCACTTTCAGGCTGCATGGTCTGTGCATATGCGATGGAGTGTATGAGTTATGTGATGGCCACTTTCAGGCTGCGTGGTCTGTGCATTTGCGATGGAGTATATGAGTTATGTGATGGCCACTTTCAGGCTGCGTGGTCTGTGCATTTGCGATGGAGTGTATGAGCGCTGAGATGGCCACTTTCAGGCTGTGTGGTCTGTGCATTTGCGATGGAGTGTATGAGCGCTGAGATGGCCACATTCAGGCTGCGTGGTCTGTGCATTTGCAATGGAGTGTATGAGTTATGTGATGGCCACTTTCAGGCTGCGTGGTCTGTGCATATGCGATGGAGTGTATGAGTTATGTGATGGCCACATTCAGGCTGCGTGGTCTGTGCATTTGCGATGGAGTGTATGAGTTATGTGATGGCCACTTTCACGCTGCGTGGTCTGTGTATTTGCAATGGAGTGTATGAGTTATGTGATGGCGACTTTCAGGCTGCATGGTCTGTGCATTTGCGATGGAGTGTATGAGCGCTGAAATGGCCACATTCAGGCTGCGTGGTCTGTGCATTTGCAATGGAGTGTATGAGTTATGTGATGGCCACTTTCAGGCTGCGTGGTCTGTGCATTTGCGATGGAGTGTATGAGTGCTGAGACTGCCACATTCAGGCTGCGTGGTCTGTGCATTTGCAATGGAGTGTATGAGCGCTGAGACTGCCACATTCAGGCTGCGTGGTCTGTGCATTTGCGATGGAGTGTATGAGCGCTGAGACTGCCACATTCAGGCTGCGTGGTCTGTGCATTTGCGATGGAGTGTATGAGCGCTGAGACTGCCACATTCAGGCTGCGTGGTCTGTGCATTTGCGATGGAGTGTATGAGCGCTGAGCGGCCACATTCAGGCTGCGTGGTCTGTGCATTTGTGATGGAGTGTATGAGCGCTGAGACGGCCACATTCAGGCTGCATGGTCTGTGCATTTGCGATGGAGTGTATGAGTTATGTGATGGCCACATTCAGGCTGTGTGGTCTGTGCATTTGCGATGGAGTGTATGAGTTATGTGATGGCCACATTCAGGCTGCGTGGTCTGTGCATTTGCGATGGAGTGTATGAGCGCTGAGACGGCCACATTCAGGCTCCGTGGTCTGTGCATTTGCAATGGAGTGTATGAGTTATGTGATGGCCACATTCAGGCTGCGTGGTCTGTGCATTTGCGATGGAGTGTATGAGCGCTGAGCGGCCACATTCAGGCTGCGTGGTCTGTGCATTTGCGATGGAGTGTATGAGCGCTGAGACTGCCACATTCAGGCTGCGTGGTCTGTGCATTTGCGATGGAGTGTATGAGCGCTGAGACGGCCACATTCAGGCTGCGTGGTCTGTGCATTTGCGATGGAGTGTATGAGCTCTGTGATGGCCACATTCAGGTTGCGTGGTCTGTGCATTTGCGATGGAGTTTGAAAACACAACATTGACGCAACATTGGTTTTCCATCTAAATTTGCATTAGCCCAGCGTCTCCTCTACCTACTCTCCTAAGATCCAACTAAACAAGGCCTCTGACGCTGTGGATTTGTGATTGGGAACGCAACAGAATTCCCTGACACACCCCTGACACTCCCATAACACGCCCCATGAAATGGCCCCTTTTTGACATTATTTTAGGTCACCTCCCAGCCTTCACCAGGGATCACAAACCCCTTCTCAAGTGCAATTGCAAACACCATCACACACCTGAACAATAAGGGTTTTCTTGTAGTTTTCCTACATGCATAGTAGCAAAACATTGCTCAACTGCGTAAACATTGGCAGTGTGTTCATCTCTGAATTGAGCCCTATATTCATAATCACTGGCCTATAGGAGCTGCATTTGGGTGAATGGACCTTATTGTACTATATGTGAGAATGTCCATTTCCTTCCCCTGTTCCACCTCCCTGGTCAGAAGGCATGACACGTGCAACATGAATGCAGGTCTGTATAGATGCTTATGTGCACAACATACACCGGCATAATGCACAATCAGCATCAGTCCTACACTGTCTATTGCATCCTCAGCTTTGAGATTCTCATACTGACATTTATTTTGTATTGTGTATCCCATACTGTAATGAATATTTATGTGATGTGGGTCAATATAGTGTATATTCCGCAGGGACATCTCCCGTTGATGCTAGCCTTTTGTATTTTCCTAAACATGCTTTTAAAATGTCTGTTCATTTCCTTGTTCATAGGTAGAAGTAATCTGATTAATGGGTGCACTGGTTAGGAAAGTATGTAACACCTGTGTCCTCACAAATATACCTGTGCCTAAGAACACACATGACATACAAACTGCATCAGGGAATCTGCTGGCTTCTATGAGTAACTGTGCTAACAATCAATAAAGCTTCCCGAGTGCAGATTTAACTCTTTCTATTGCACTCATCTCGTCATATGGATCTGCCTCTGTGATCCAGCACTGGGATTTGCTCAGTATTATTGCATCTGAGTTCACTGCACCGTATCATCAATGCAGGGTTGAATGATTTTCATTCCTCTCGTAGAGCAATACCGAACATGAAAGCAAACATCATCAGGGTGCTGCAAATATTCCGGAAAGAACATTTTATGTATCTAATTGCTTTCATTTATACATTAATGTGGAAATAAATTTGAAATATGTTAACATGCTTTAATATACATATTAATTGCTATTAGCCTTGTGTCCGCATTAGCTGCGCTGCATATATTAATGATGTGCTCTGTATGGCAATTAGACTTGGCGCTTATCGTGGCCAGATATTATAAAGTCCTAAAATTCGAACATGTCCTTGGAACCTTGTGCAGCGCAGTATATACAAAATGAGCTTGTTCAAAAACATGGGGATAGACAGACAGATGGGGACGGAGACCACAAGCCAGCATGGCTATGTGGGGGGGGGCCTCAATAATTCTTTGGTGTCAAAGGGTGCACATTTGTACATGAACAAACTATGGCCCTGATTCAGAGCCGGACGCTCTGACCAGAGCGCTCGCTCTGAATCAGGGCCCTCCTCCATAATTATGGAGCGTCCTCCTGGACGCTCGTATAGCTGTGGGTCACCACCCACAGCCTATACGAGCGTGCAGGTTGATGGTCGCGATGGTCTTGACCATCGCGACCATCGCCACTGCGAGCCGAAGCCTGCGGTTGAGTTTCTCAACCGCAAGGCCCGGAGTGATTTTGGCTCTGTCAGAGCCAAAATCACTCCCACTGACATCACTAGTGATGTTAGTGGGGCCGGCTTCTGACAGTAGGCGTTCCCTTGGGAACACCCCCGTCTGGGTGGGCGTGCTGTCAATCAACATCGACAGCACGCCCCCTTTGATCAGACACAACGAGCGAAGGAAAGTCCTTCGCTCATCGCGTCTCGGGCATGCGCACGACGGAGCTCCCTCCGTCATGCGCATGCGCAGTGCACACCATCGACCCACTTGCGAGCGGACAGCCGCTCGCGAGTGGGTCTGAATCAGGCCCTATATTTCAATGCAAGTGGTGCAACTTTTGAGTTTCATTTTAGTTCTTTTGCAGCTTGCTTTTGGGTGATGGACTAAAATACCGGCCAACTTTATTTTAAAACTGCAATTTAGAGCTCAGGAAGGTGTTCCCCCTTCCAACACTAAATCTATGCGCACGTTTTATATTTGTCCCATCAAATGTGGTTTTGCCAAGGCGCACCTTTCTGATGGATTGAACTAGTAACTACAAATGAGGTCATAGGTGAGAGGATTAACTTTTCTCTCCCACCCTGAGAAATGTGATAACAGTGACAATATGATCACTCTACCACATTAGAGAAATGCCCATAGATCTATTGTGGAGAGTTACAGATTCACCCCCATAAAACCACCCAACTTACCACCACCTAATTTTATGGTATTCTGGGCAGGCTTGCCTACCCTCCCGATTTGGTCGGGAGCCTCCCGAATATCGGATGCCGGACCCGACCCCCCAGAAAGACCCCCACGTTAATTACAGAAACCCCCACAACGGAGAGGGCCAGTGACGCGATTCGGGCAGAATTGCGTCATCGTGGCCCTGCTCCCTGCTTCACAATGCCAATATTTTCGGAGGCCTCTGACGCTGTGATCATGCGGCCCCTCCCCGGCTCCGCCCCCAATGCCACATCATAACCCAGCCACGCCCCCGCTGTGCTAAGACATTCAGCTCCCTCCCGAAAGGAGGGAGCTGAATGTAGGCAAGTATGATCTGGGCCTGATTCAGAGTTGGGTATAGAGAGAGAGAGATAGCACTTAAGTGTGTACCTGGACAAACCATGTTGCAATGCAAGGGGTGTAAATACATATTTTTTTTTTTTGCATGTGGGGTAAATACTGGCTGCTTTTGCATGTAGCCCACAAATACTGCACAGCTGTATTATTACTCTAGAATTTAGATATCAGTTTGGACACCTCCCTCCCAAATCTAAATCTCTCTGCACATTTTAAGTCTGCCCCCCCTGCAGTGCAGCATGGTTTCACCAAGGTGATCAGTTGGGAGAGATATCTCTCTCTATTCCCAACTCTGAATCAGGCCCTCTGTATCGAAAAAAAAGTAGATATCATTTGGTAATGATTAACCCCTCACTTTAAGAGTAATATTATTGAAGTAACATGTTATTAATTGAAAAAAAAAATAACAAATCAAACAACGAAAGCATAAAATCCTTGATGTTCTAAGTGAAGTAGGCTGCTACCTTTATGTCAGTTTTTTTTATATAAATGCTAACTGTTACATTCATATTTAGATTAACTTATGTTGATGATTAATTTGCTGTTTAAGAAACATTTAGTCCATAAAAAAATAAAAAAACAAGTATTGTATTCATGTGATCAAGACATTAGGATGGCGCTGGCTACATACTGCCCCATAGCACCAGGATATGTCTGCCTCAAAGTAATAAAGGTAAGGTCATAAAATAAACATTGACTCTATGTACTCTCGTTAGAAATGTTTCACATTTTTAGTGTGTACTTCTGTAATGTTCATAAGCCACAATCACTTATTTTGTATTTTTCTTTATCTGTTACCAGATGCCAAACCCTGCTTTTTATTAGAAGGCAGTACAGGAGTACCAGTGACCTGTGATGAGGTAAATGGCTCGGGAGGCGTTGGCTAGTATCAAAGCCAGATTTACAGATACATATATGAACCCGAGTTCATGTGGGCATTATACAGAGGTGCAGTAGTATATAGTGCTGGAAATTTGGTGAGGTTTGATCAGGGATGTGCAGAAAAGGTAGACATGGGAGGCTGTGCCTCACCTGCCACTGTTTACTCCAGGATTTTGACTTTAAAAATGATTAGAATAATACAAAGAAGATATATATAATATTTTCTTTATAGTAAAAAAATGTGGAGTATACTTAGGTATGACAGGAAAGGCTCTGCCTCACCAGACCACTCATTACTGAGGACTTCACAACACATCCAGTCCAATTCATTAACAGTAGGCCCATCTTGGCATGAGTGACATGTGGGTGTGAAATGGTTAATCGAAACATACCCACCAGGCCTCTCTGGAAATGACTAAAAATCACCAAAATTATATTACACACCCGCTAAGATTTTGTTCAAAAGCTGAGACTGAGGCAGTCTTCTGCTACTCCCTGATTTATCCCAAAATTGAATCACATCCTAATTTAACCAGAGTTACTGTACACCAAACAATTACCATGCCTAGCTTTAAAAATATAAGCTATGCATGGTAATAAAAAAATAACCCAATCTGTCATGTGAATTGTTTTATTTAAGAAAACGAAGGAAGAATGTTATTAACTTTGTTTAAATATAGCAATAAGTCATGCATGCTGCATATAAAATGGTGAAAACAATTTATTTAAAATGAAGCAATGAGAAAACACAGGAACAAAAATACACTAATGTACTCTTCATATATGCATACTGTACTTCTACTTCACCCCTTTTATATCTTGTACTTTCTCGGCCATACCCCCCTCCCCTGTGATGTTGCGGCTATAGAATTGTGCTGGAATGCTATGCTGATTTACAATAATTTTATTTCCCATTTTTCAAAGAAACTTTGTGATTCTATAAATACATTATTATAATTCTCTTCTAGAACATAATAGAGATATGGCATTAATTCCACTCAGGGGGGAATTTAGACCCAATATTTCTGCAGGTGCGATAAATGTTCTGTTTTTTTGTGTGCGTTTTTTCTTTTAACACCTAGTTCAATTGTTTCACCCGAAAAATATTTTTGTTCTGGTGGAAAAATAGGATAGGATCCTCGTTAACACATGGACCCATATGTTTTTGCGGCCCTGGCCGTGATAATGGGACTGGTTATCGGGTGAACAAAAAGGCCCGATAAGTGCCGGCTTCCTGTGAGCAGCCTAGCACACACTGCTGCGTGCAGAGCGGCAGTGGGACCAGGGAGATAGCCTGGGGATCAATAAGCCAGCTGTAAGGTACCGTGGCCTATTGAATTCGCCCCTGAATATGGCATTATTATTATACATATATGTATATGGATTCCTCTGGAGGTATACTTTATCACTGTAGGTTCCTTATGCTGCATATATATATATATATATATACACACACATATTTACAACACATGTTACTTTCAGTGGTTTACAAATCTACACAGATGCCTTTTCAATCATGGTTAATGCTACATACTGATTTGATCAATTATTTTCATAAAGATTATACACTGAACATGGGGTGACCCCGAATGGTCTTTCTAGCCAAGGTAACTTCCAACTTTTAGGATCTGAGGACTGGACAATAAACAAAAGGGTTGACTGAGTGTTAGTGGCACCAGGTATCTTGGAGTGAACACACAAGACCAGGGGATCTAGTTACTAAGCAGTGTTAGGAGACAGAGTGAAAAGTGATAAGAAAGTGATAAGTTGCCAGCCAATCAGCTCCCAACTGTCATCTCACAGGCTGTGTTTGAAAAATGACAGTTGGGAGCTGATTGGCTGGCACCTTATCACTTTTCACTCTGCCTCCTAACACTGCTTAGTAAATAGACCCTCAAGTGACATAAAGCAACCCAGAAACTGGAAGCCACCACAGGCCTAGGCTAATGTAGTGCTTTCCCATTAGGGCCTGGCTGCAGCATCTTACACTTGCATAAACAGTAAGATCTAACCCATTGCTATCGGTGACACAGGGGGCCCTGCTAAAAATAAGATAATCCCTTTAATAATAACATTTTAAATATGCAAGCATACCATTACTACTGGGGGAAGGGCTTAACATTTGTTTATTGTATATATTATATATATAGAGGACTTTAGGTAAATATAAGGATTATAGTTATTTTTGTTAGAGTTTATTTTGTTAACTTTTAAAATGATTTATATAACATGCTACTTACTATTCCAAGCTGAAAGGTTGCTTGTGAGTTGCAGAAAGGGAATTGAAAATGTACATGTGTTATTTAGACAATTATGAGGCAATTATTACAAGATATGATTAGAAATACCGAAAGCCCTGAGATAATACAATCATTAATTATCTACAGCTATGTAATAGGTACTATATTTACTCTGAGGCCGATTTAATTTTCTAAAGGATGCAGATCTAAATGAAGAAGGGCTATCCAAATTAAAATTGTTTACATTAGAAAAGGGAGTCTGAGAGGGGATATAATTACACTACATTGAAGAATAATGTAATAGACTTTCGCTAGAATATGAGTTATGATATTAGAACAGTACTTGGGACTAAATCAAGAATAAAGGTTTCTTGCAATGGGGAAAATTAATCAGCTGTGAAATGCATTCCTGGTACATGCAGCAATCACAGGTTCAGCAGATACAATTATCTATTTTATAAAAGGTTAAATTATAGAGCTGTATGCAAAAGAGGATGCATACAAGTGGATGTTATAGGCAGAGATTATATTCTTCTAATGGGAATGGTATGAAATACCGCCGGACGGATGTCCGGTAGTTCGAATCCCGACGCTGGAACACCGGCAGTGAAGATCCGGACAGGTGAGTATATTCTCTATTTGCTAATCTAGCCCCCTCCCCAACCCTAACCCTCCCTTAGGGGTGCCTAACCCTAACCTCCCCCCAAGTGCCTAACCCTAACCCCCCCTTCCCCTAGCCTAACCCAAACCCTCCGGGGTGGGTGCCTAACCCTAAGTCCCCCCCGGGAGACCCTAACCTAACCCTCCCCCCGTGGCTGTCCGCGCCCGCCACCTGGTTTACCTTCGTTCGGTATGCCGGGCATCGGCATGAAGTAAAATGACAGGTGTCGGGATGTCGACACCTGTCATTAGACCCCTGCCGGGATTAGTCAGTCGGGAAGCCAGCGGTCGGCATTTCGACCGTCGGCTTCCTGACTGCATCCCCTTCTAATGGGCTACAAACAATAACAAAAAATACTATAAGCAACGCTTTCTTTGATATAGCTTTCTGTGATGGAAATAATCGGCAAAATGTATTCTCATGCTTCCCATCTTTCCCAATATTAAAACCAGTATAACATGCCCTTATATGCTATGCCCTAATATGCCATGCTATGCCCTAATATAATCCAATGGTATGCTCTAAAATGTCATGCTATGTGCTAATATGCCATGCCCTACATCATGCTATGCACAGAACCACCCATATAACTTCCATAGACTATCCTTCCCAATTACATTTCCTGTATACATATGCTATTACAGTAACTGTTAACTAATATGCCATGCTATGCTCTAATATGCCATGCTATGCTCTAATATGCCATGCTATGCTCCAGTGGCATATCCAGGAAGGACTGTGTGGGGCATGTACCCCAGGCGCTGTGGCAGGATTGACAGAGAGTGTGTGTGTGGGGGGGGGGGGGGGAGGGGGGGGGGTACCGCGGACCAGGGCAGCATATGCAGTTGATTGGAGTGTTTGCTGCTGAACATCCCGCCAGGTGGTTATGAATGTGCTCCTCTGCTCTTACCAGTCTGCTCTTCTCCATTAATTTGTTAGTGAATGTCAGGCTTCTTATATGTCACTTTGTATCATAAACATTTAAAATTAGAGATATATTATATAATTTTTTTTTCTAGTATATCTCTTCTCCCACAATACCCACCACATACCAATCACCACCCACTGATTCTCATATGTCCAGGCCTGGCGACAGGGGGGGACAGAGGGGACACTTGTATTGGGCCCCGAGATTCTGAGGGGCCCCGACCACTCAGGAATTTTGGGAGCTAGTTCATGTGTCACCCTTGCCTCTGCCACCTGCTGTGTAAGGTGATTACACAACAGCTGGCAGAGGCAACATTAAGCAGGTCACTCAGCACGGCTGTGGCTAGATCCACCAAGGCCGGCACAGGCAGAGTCAGGGAGGATACGGAGGGATAGCTTCTGGCGAAGTGTGCGTGACGTCATGACGTTGCGCTGCTGAATCTCAGAGGAGCCGCCGGCAGTGCATAAGGGGCACTACTGAGGGCACTGCATAAGGGGCACTACTATGGGCACACTATATAAGTAGCACTACTGGGGGCACTGCATAAGGGGCACTACTGGGGGCACTGCATAGGGGGCACTACATAAGGGGCATTACTACTGGGGGCACTACTATGGGCACACTATATAAGTAGCACTACTGGGGGCACTGCATAAGGGGCACTGCATAAGGGGCACTACTGGGGGCACTGCATAAGGGGAATTACTGGGGGCACTGCATAAGGGGCACTACTACTGGGGGCACTGCATAAGGGGCACTACTACTGGGGGCACTGCATAAGGGGCACTACTGGGGGCACTGCATAAGGGGCATTACTGGGGGCACTGCATAAGGGGCACTACTACTGGGGGCACTGCATAAGGGGCACTACTACAGTGGGCATTCTGCTTGGGGAATTATATTGGATACAGAAGTTAGCAGAGAACGGCTGGGGGTGGGATGTTATTTTTTAAATAAAAAAAGAGCAACAGCACAGAGCTGTAGTCAATTAAAACTATCAGCCATGACTATGTGAAAACACAATATCATTTACTCACTACACATCTTATTTCTATTCTCACAAACATAAAAAAAACATGAATATATGACCACATTCAGTGGTCGAGCAGCATATATTATACAATCACACACTTTAAAAAATAATTAGCTATATTCCAAAATCAAAGTTCTCCAAATAGTAAGAAAACAGAATATGATTTTCCTTTTCTTGCCGAAAGTCTTTTATGAAATAAGGGCGCACAGCTGAACGTGGATGAGAAAAATTGTTCAGCAGCATATGAACGTATTATTAGAAATAATGGTATGCAGTGTAGTCTTTCTATACATATATATTATAAATAGCCTTCAAGGCAACATATGCCAGTGAATAATTGAGCCCCTAGGGTCAGCCAGAAATAATTCTCTCCATCCATTGGAATAACTAAGTGATATTCCAAATCACTGTGTCCTCCATTGGTGAAGCTTTTCCAATCTTGGTAACGTGTTGCAGATTGTTGCTTGTAACTACCACATCAGGCGCGTATTAAGAGAGGAGGGGGGCCCATGTGCATTCCCTGTCCGGGGCCCCCCCTCTCTCCCCAGCGGCCACCAGCAGGCTGAAGGTGACCGCCGGCGGCAGCAGCATCAGTAGACTCTGGGCACTAGTCTGTGCCTAGAGTCTACTGCACATGCGCAGGTCGCCGAGGAAATGGTCGTGGCAGCCATTTTCTGGCATTTTGTGCAGGGCTGAGACACCCGACGCGGGACCTCGGAGAGTTATTAGATAATATGGGTGCAGGGTGTGCAGGACCCAGGGGCCTCTGGGCCTAATTCAGATCCGCTCGCGAGCACTGAGCGCTCGCAAGCGGGTCGATGTTGGCCAAGTGTGCATGCGCACGACGGAGGCGGCTCCGTCGTGCGCAAGCGCGAGACCCTAATAACGACGGCCAAGCCGTCGTTATGGGTCTCGCACCAAAGGGGGCGTGCTGTCGATGGTGATTGACAGCACGCCCCCTTTGGTGGGCGTGGCTGGCCAGACTGAGGCGTTCCCATGGGAACGCCTACCATCTAGGGCCGGCCCCACTGACATCACAAGTGATGTCAGTGGGAGTGCTTTTGGCTCTGATAGAGCCAAAAGCACTCCAGGGCTTGCGTCAACGAGACCCTACCGCAAGGGTCTCGTCGCAAGCCCGATGGTCGCGATGGTCTTGACCATCGCGACCATCTTCCTGGCCGCTCACTATAGCTGTGGGTGGTCACCCACAGCTATGCGAGCGGCCAGGAGGCCGCTCTTAAATTCAGAGGGACGGCCCTGATTCAGAGCAAGCACTCTGTCAGAGCCTCCGGCTCTGAATCAGGGCCTTTGTGCACCGCACACCCTGCACCCGTTATAGATACGCCCCTGTGCCATACTAAGGTCCTGATTCAGAGATTTACGCTAATGCAATCGCAGCTGTGAAAAATATGCTAATGCCTTCCAAAGTATAGCCGATCATAGGCACACCCACTGCTGCCTTCTCATATTCGTCCAATGACGTACTACAGCGTAAACATGCACATCGGTCAAACACGCAGCATGTAAGTCATGTCTGACCAACCGCAAACACTGCAGCTCTCATGACACGTTGTGTAGGTGATTGCAATGGCTAATTTATACACGCCCATGAAACGGTGTTTAAACGGTCAGACACGCCTGAGTTTTTCTAGGGGCGCCTAAACCTAACTCTCCCTCCCAGCACCCTAAACCTAACCCTCCTGGGAGGGTGCCTAACCCTAACCTTCCCCCTGGGGTGCCTAACCCTAACCCTCCCTCCCCGCAGCCTAACACTCCTGGGTGAGTGCCTAACCCTAACCTGCCCCTGGGGTGCCTAACCCTAACCCTCCCTCCCCACAGCCTAACACTCCTGGGAGGGTGCCTAACCCTAACCTGCCCCCTGGGGTGCCTAAACCTAACCCTCCCTCCCCGCAGCCTAACCCTAACACTCCTAGAGGGGTGCCTAACAATAAGTCCCAACAGGGGTGCCTAAACCTAACCCTCCCCCGTGGCTAACGCTAACCTGTCCCCGCGACATGGGGCTAAAGATAGGCGTCAGGATTTATGCCTATCTTTAGTCCCGGGTCGGGCTTCAGTTGTCGGGATTCCAACAGCCGGCATCCTGGCCGCCGGTAATCAAACTGCATCCTGCCCAAAGGTAGAGGGCATCATATTTAGATGAGGATGGGGGAGCCCCAGTAAGGTTGCCCCCATGACTTGCATCTGCCCTGTTTGTATTCAGATATTATTGGGAATAATGCGCCCCCTACTGTGAATTATAGGGATAAAAGAAGTTTCCTTGGAGACCCATATAGATGGTATATGGTCATATCATTTCTCTGTGACCTCTGATGTCCTTGTATGTCATATTAATTGGTGCAGTAAAAAATATATTTGCCCCTCTAAGAGGGCACCACTGAGGGGCTACATGTATAGCATTCATCAGACTTTTGTTTCACTGATTCAGGCACTACAATGAAGTCTGGTCATCCTGGTTCACCCAACCATAAGGTACATTTATTAAAAAGAAATAAAATATAGCACTTTTGTCGTATTATTATTTTCCCCTGATAAAGTCAAAGTTGCTGCAGCACAGTTCTGAAAAAGTCGTATTTACCTCTGTAAATCTATCAAACGTGGAGAAAAAGTCTTGTTTATTAAAAGTGGCCATTTCTAATACTGTTCATACAGAAAATGAGAGGAAAAATAAAGCAGCAGGTAAGCAATGGGCGAAATGCCCTACATTTATATAAATTACACCGACAGTTCTATAAATGTCCCTGGTGCACACAGGCACCTACTCTATTTTAAGCATTTTGTTCCTGAAAAGTAAACCATGCAGAACCTGCCGTTTGCACATGATTGTAATGAATTGCAATCTTGGGACAGTTTATCAAATTTGTTATGCAGTAGATATTACAGACATCTCCTGCCATTCCCATAGCCCTCAAATGCAGGCCTGGCCAACCTGTGACTCTCCAGCTGTTGTGAGATTACAAGTCCCAGCATACCCTTTCACCAATCAGCTGGCAAAGCATGCTGGGATGTGTAGTTTCACAACAGCTTGAGAGCCACCGGTCGGCCAGGCATGCTCTAAGGCAATGGTGATATTGTCAAATTTATCAAGATTCAAAAACATTTTATTTTTTTCAGAGCTTGAAATCTATAGCTAATGCCACCTCCAGATCCCTCCTCTGAAAGGGTGAGGGCAGCTACCACAGAGGCTTGGCTAACCATGGGAGAGTGCGTGGTTTGGGTCTCTTTAAAAATATACAGTACTAGATTGATAATAGCAATGCACTGTAATAAATACACCATAGTTCTGGGAATGCAGTATAATGTAACAAGTGTATATTAACTTATTAATAATTAAGTACACTATGGTGATCCTGTCTACAACACATTAATGCACTATACATGCGATAGGGGACCAGTTACTAGATGTAGTACCCCCCCCCCCCCCACACACACACACACACACCCTGACTATATCCCGTGCCGACTAAGGAATGTAGTAGGTACTGGATGTAGTCGGGGTGTGGGGGGGTACGGTTATTAGGATTTATGACCACTGGTTGGTCTATTGACATTGGGGAGTGGGAAGTTATTTTGTAATGGGGGCCTATGGATAAGGGGTGGTGCGAGACAACTTACAGGCATATTTTATTTTCAATAAAATATTTAAACATATTTTTGAAAATAATTTTTAAATTATATTAAATTAAAAAAAAAGACAAACCGATTTTGCAGGGACAAAAATCGTCAGTTAAATTATTTGCCCTTTAAAACAATGGGCAGTCAAATAGATCCCTTTTCATGGCTGCAAATAGCGAATTTTAGCATACAGAGCATGCACAGAAGTGAATGTCGGCATTTTTGCGTATCTGCAACCAATTTTGAGCCAAAAGGATCTTGGATAGTTCACTCTTTGCGCGAAATGGGGCAGAAACTGGGTGTCAATAATTCAATCAAAGGGAACTCTTGTGGGTGTATCATGGGCGTGTAGATAGTCCCATGCTTAGTCACGCCTATGAATCCTGCACATTATCTAAATATTTTTATCACAGGGGCGGGTGTGGAGTTGAGCTTAATGCTGGGTACACACTTTACAGATATATCTGCAGATGATGATCGTTCATAAACACTGAATGGCCATCATCTGCTTCTGGCTGCAGGTACCGACGGATGGGGGGCGGGGCGGGGCGGGGGCGTGTCATCCCCCTTCCCCACGACCTCTGCTGCATGTGTACAGGCGCTTGGTAGACCGCCCTTACAGACTGGCCAATGGCCAGATATATCTGGAGATATATCTGCCATCGGCCCTGCAGCACAGCAGATGCGATATGTCTGTGAACTGCGTCGTTCACAGATATATTGCTGGTACACGCTGCCCGACGGGCATAGATTGTTCGGCCAATATATCTGTCAGTGTGTACCCAGCTTAAGTCTGTTTGCAGTGCTTATCTTGATTGTTTTCACTCTGCACAGGCTCCAGTACCAAGCTTATGCAACCACGGGCAATGCCTACACCAGCTGTATGCATCTCCACTTGCCACTGAAGTGGCGGAACTGGTTTGAATTGAAGCATTTTCACGTAGGCTAAATTCAGTGAGTTGTCAAAATTACGGGACTCACAGATTTGGGCATATGTGTAAATAGGCCTATTATCAGATCTTTTGTCCCCGGTGTAGGCTGGTGCAG
The DNA here is from genome assembly GCA_031769625.1 of Taudactylus pleione. Classification (NCBI taxonomy): domain Eukaryota; kingdom Metazoa; phylum Chordata; class Amphibia; order Anura; family Myobatrachidae; genus Taudactylus; species Taudactylus pleione. The sequence continues at coordinate 955,452 of JAUIMM010000430.1, read as the reverse complement.
TTGTGCACAGATAATGATGGTGGCAAATAAACCAAGGAGCAGACTTATTAAACGTTGGGTTTGCAAAACCGCCAAAAATGGCAGCTTTGATCAGTGTTTTTCAAATCCCAATGGTAATTAACGCTAAGTGACATGGATTTACAGTAGCATTACTAGCTATTGCCCTTTGAATTCCATTGGTCAAGCCTTCAATTATTGGCAACGTTGAAAAACCACTGCATGGTAATTCAACCCCCCAAGTGTATGGATAGGGGCTGTCCTGTCGTAGAGATGTTTCTTCATAGTTGAAAAACTCATTGCAAATATGCAGGCAGGCAACTCTGGAAACATTATTTAGAAGTGCACCGTTAGTTATATCTAACTCACTACCATAACACTAACATTATTTGCCAACTTTGCTGAAGTCAGTGATCTCAATATCTAAACGACAGCAACAAGGGAGAGGAGGCAGAAGTTCATGCAGAGGTTCTGTTTGTGGCCGCAATTACTTATTCTAGCATATTGCATTCCCGCTACATGGTTGCCATAAATAAGGCAATAAAATAAGGGTAGTGATCTTTCAGTAGAAAAATAAAAACAATAAACAGAGATATTATGCTTTGCGCACAGAACTTTGAGAATAATGTTTTTTATTTTTCTAATTTCTTACATTTTTTATTGTGTCATTATTACCTAAAATAATCATTAGTGTCCATTCTCTTTGGTGTTTTTAGATCGTTAATTGTGACCATAGCAGTCTTTACTTTTTACAATGACTTTCAGTTAGTGGTTCATTCCACGAACATAAATGACAAGGTCAGTATAGGCCAGTAGTGTTCAAACTATTATTTCAGCTGGGACTCCGTGGGGTATATTTACTAAACAGCGGGTTTTCAAACTCACTGATTCACAGCGGCTTTGACAGATAAATTTATAATGGCAATAGTAATAAATGCTAAATCAGGCTTGCTGTATATTGAAACCCGCTTTATAAATATATCCCCATCCCATGTATCAACATGCTTTTATCTTGGTACCCTAAAAGTAGGGGTATCTAATAGAGTATATTGCATGTTTGATAGTAAGAAGACCCCAAAAATAGGTTAAAGAACCTCATTTGGGGTAGCCACCCACAGGTCTTGCACCATAGGTCATAAGTTAAAGGGATGACTGGAATATTTTTATAGCATTTTGCCTTTTTCTAAAAATGTGACAGAATAAAGTAAAATAATAGCTCCAAATCATTAACTTCCCTTAATGTAAAATCAATGTATCGTTCAAAATCAAGAAACAAACCAAACTTTGCCAAAATGTTTTGCTATTTGTATAAACAGGCAAATTAGCAAATTTGTTTTATTATTATTATTATTACAACAAATATGTATCTATTTTAAAAGCTCAAAAATGTGAAATGGATTTGAATTCTAAAATGTCAAAACACAGAATTTGGACAGCAACATAACATTTTGAAACAGACACCCTGCCCCAGGCAATGACAGAACTGTCATAATGTCTCCCTTTGTCCACCAATGTTCTTATTGGTGGAATATGACAAATTTTGAGCATAAAGGTTTCCAGATCTGTGACAGCTCAGATATCTTTTTATAGTGATTCGGGCAGTCACTGAGTAATGACTGGAGGCATTCAAGTGGTCGCACTGGCTTTTCTCTCAAATGTATTCATTTTTGATAACCATGTGTGCCATTGGGATCTCATTTATTTGTACTTTTTTGAAAAAGAGTATAGGCTCGGTAAAAGATAAATCTGCTCAGATGAATAAGAAAAGTTCCCTGTAGAAGGGACATGGGAAGTTGGTATAGTACGCTTTTAAAGGGGGAGCAGAGTCTTGGGATGAGGACAACGAAAAACACGAGCTAGCCAGTAAGCTAGAAAACTAGCAAGTGAGAGGGCCAAATCGGATGGATAGGAATCAATGAGGTGCCCAAGCCTGAAATTCAGAGAGCAAACAAAATGGCTGCTTCTCTTGAGTCTTGTAATTTTTGGGGAAGTGATGATCTCTAAAATAAATTGAAGACTACGAAGAAACTTTTCTGACTAGCTTTTTTACTGTTCGTAGACATGCATGGCCGCCATCCCGGGAGACTCACAATTTTTTGGGGGGGGGATTCTCCCAGCTCCCAGAAAGGTGGGTCACTCATGCACACCACTCTGCACTCACCCCCTGGCTAAACTATGAAATTGACAGGACAAGAGGCAGTGATGATGCAATTCGCTACTGATGACATCACTGTGACCCCACCCCCAGTGATGCATAGCCGGATATACTGCCAATATGTTACAGGAGGTGTGGCCACAATGACACGATTCACACCACCCCATCTCCATTCAGCCCACCTGGGCCGCCCTCTCTGGGGAACCTTGCCAAAGTCTAAATATATGTACATAGACTGCACATGGCGGACATTGAAATACAAATGCTTTCATTTCCTTTTAATCGATAAAGTAATTATTTTGATTATAAAAATATACTAAATAGCTCAAACTATTAGCAGAAAACTATTTTAAAAAAAAATACCACTAAATATACAGCACATTGCACTATGATATGTTAATTTGGACAATGACAAAATTGTGTTTATACATATTTTACAATATAGGGGTATTTTCAGTTGAGATGAAAAGTAATCTTGATGTAAAATTTGCACAAATGTTAGCAGTTTTGCCAATTTCACACTGGGACTAGGAAAAAACAGTTACAATGTCCGTAATATTTGAAAGCTTTTGGTGATTTAATTTTTATTACAATTCTGCTATTTTTAGAGGTTTATTCCAACTCTTCTCAAAGGTTCCCCCGAAAGATTTCCTCTTCTAGCTCTGAGCAGGCAAGCAGTGTTTTAGGCTATGTACTCTGATATGATATAATACTGTGTTGTTCCTATATTTCTATGAAAACGGCCACACACAGCCACCCACAGGGACCCTGTTGGACAGCCATAATATGATATAGCATGTCCTCTGGTATTACCGTCTTGTATTCCCTTTCACGCTATAGTTTTAAATTTATTAGTTAGCTTAACAAACTCTAAAAAAAAGAACCACATGTTAACCCTTTGCTATCCGAGAACCCTGAAGCACACCGCCCTTATGCTGGCTGTACGCAATTCTGGCAATGATGAGTCTAACCAACAAGAGCAGACAAATGAAGTGTGAAGCTCATCCCTTACAGCAACAAAGGGATCATTCAAAGTCACATTTCTACGTGACAAAAATATAGGAATATTGTAATACTTAGAAGGGGAGAATCAGAATCTATTTCCAAGTAGATGCTCTGTATGAAAAATCTATGCGTGTGCAAATGGTCAATGAAATGTACAGTATTAGTTCATTATCTACAGTAGTTAATGAACTTTGTATTTTCTTTAAATGTGAACAATATATAATTGTTTTTTTTGTTGGGTGAAATGAGAAATGCTATAATATTTTCAGATTTTGCATTTAACCCCCCATGCTACTTACATTTCAAACAATTCATGAAAAGACAATGAAATGCGAAAAACGACCATGACAGCCTAACTTTTGGACCTCGACTCCAGGAGATCTTAGTGGGTAGGTCCAAGGTGTAAATGTGAGGAGTGTGAGGACATGATTAATATCACCGTGCTTAATGACGCAACTCATGTTTGCACAGCAGGGGATGCGGCCATGATAGTGCCATTTGCATAATCAGCAGCGAAACTATTAAGCAATACAAAAGTGCAACACAAGTGCTGCCAGATGATGGAAATGTGTCTTCAAGGTCTCCGCCTACTTCGCTAGAAAGAGACTTAGGGGTATATTTACTATTGTTCGATTTTGATTTTAATGTGATTTGACATTCGAATTACATTCCATTTTGCATTTGGAGATTTACTAAAGGCAAATTTGAATGTCAAATCGAACATAAAACCAAATTTCACTCAAATCCCACTCAAAATCGAACATCGGAAAAACATCAGACTTTTTACATAGACCAACACACAAATCCCTTATTTACTAATATTCGAACTTCGAATCAAACTTAAAATCACAAAATGAATAGACCTGCTTCAAGTTTTCAATTTTAACATGAGCAGGTATGAATGACACAATGCATACATCAGCATGATCCATGCATGCATGCATGTATCTGTGTGTAAAATGCTTGTAAAGTGTTAAAACATTTTTAAAAAATGACGTTGGGTCCCCCCCTAAAAGCACAACCAGACCCTGACTGGTTGTGAAAATACAGGGGACAAAAGACGTAAGGGTCCCCTGTATTTAGCACAACCAGCACTGGGCTCAGTGAGCCAGGCCTGGTTTTGAAGATACAGGGGACAATGAGTAGGGGTCCCCTGTATTTACCATAAACAGCACCGGACTCTTTCTAGCGGGGGTGTAATGCTACAGCCAGGGGAACCCTTTCACGGGGTCCCCTGGTCAAAGCATTACACCTGACCGCTAGTCAGACAAGGCTGGGATCCCTGGGGAGGTCTGGTGGGGACCACCCCAAAAAAGGGGTCCCCCTCTCCAGGCTATTCCTGGAATCCCTGAGCGGTGGGTGCCAGGTTGATTGTGTAAAGTGTGATGTAAAAAATAAAAGTGATAAAAAAATTTTAACAGTAGAACTACAGGTCACAGCATGCCTCCCGCATGTTGGTACTTGGAGAACCACAAGTACCAGCATGCGGAGCATTAAGGGCCCGCTGGCTAATGAAGGCATGAAGCAAGATTTTTTTTTTATCCTGTCTGCACCAGCCCACACAGCAGATGCTGCTGTGGGCCTATTCTAGTGGTGGGCCTGGAGCTGTAGCTCCATCAGCCCCATTATTAATCCGGCCCTGACTGAATGTGAAACTACCTTCATTGTACATGTGAGAGAGTATCAGCCTGCTGACAGAGCTACAGTAAATGCCTCCTTTCCCTTTCCTTCAAAATATGGATAGTGTGAGGTCCCAACATTTCTGATACACTATGCGGTCTGATAAAGGAAAGCGTGACAGCATTTTTAACCTCTTCACTGCTGAAGATGTTTTCAATCAGTGTTGGTATTTTTTTTTCAAAAGACATTTGCATTTTCAGAAAATACCGTTAGGCTTTTTGTTCCATCGAAGTCGTCTAATAAAATGTAACCAAATTGAACGAAAAAGTATTTTTTAATTGAAATTTCAAAAACTGAACTGAAAGAAACTGTAATTACTTTGTACTTCATACTTCTGGTTTTGGCATTAAACCACTTTTCTATAATTACAAAAGAATCAGGATTATGTGTGGAGTTTTTCACAGAAAAAAATCTGCACTTGAAAATTAAAATGCATTTTGCTTGTTTTTTTTGCTAATGTTTACAGTCTTAGGCCCTCATTCAGAGCCGTACGCTCTGAGCAGAGCGCATGCTCTGAATGAGGGCCGGCCTCCATGAAAATGGAGCGTCCTCCTGGACGCTCGTATAGCTGTGGGTCACCACCCAGAGGCTATACGAGCGTGCAGTTTGATGGCCGCGATGGTCTTGACCATCGCGACCATCGAAACTGCGAGCCGGAGCCTGCGGTTGAGGTTTTCAACCGCAAGCTCCGGAGTGATTTTGGCTCTATCAGAGCCAAAATCACTCCCACTGACATCACTAGTGATGTCAGTGGGCCGGCTTCTGACGGGAGGCGTTCCCGTGGGAACGCCCCCGCCAGGGAGGCACGCCCCCGGCACGCCTACCAAAGGGGGCGTGCTGTCAATCAACATCGACAGCACGCCCCCTTTGATCAGACACAACGAGCGAAGGACTTTCCTTCGTTCGTCGCGTCTGGCGCATGCGCACGACGGAGCTCCCTCCGTCGTGCGCATGCTCAGTCCAGAACATCGACCCACTTGCGAGCGGACAGCTGCTCCCGAGTGGGTCTGAATCAGGCCCTTAGTTTCAATTCTGACTATGGGGACTATTAGGTACAAATTGTGAGTAGCAAGTTGGTTTCTTGAAACTCGCACACTTCGCATTGAAGCGCGCTCCCGAGAATTCTCCAATCCAATTAAAAATGCCTATTTGCACTACTCGCAGCGGAGGAGTGCGAATTGACTGCCAAATGAGATTTGCGAGAAATGAATGAAATTGTGGGGAGACCATCCTGGAACCCCCAAAATAAATAATTTTATTAGCAGGACCGTATAGAAGGCTGTTTGTGTGCATTAGGGAGGTACTGTAGGTTTTTAAATGGTGTCAAATTGCTAATTTGTGTCTTGGTTTTTTTTTAAATGCAAGAAAATGATAAAAAAAACTAACTTTTGAAAAAAAGTAGGAAAAAGGGTGAATTTGGGGTACTTTGAGGGCACCTTGAATTTTTTTAAAAAAAATTACAAAAAAAAATATTTTTCAACTAAAAATTTATTGTAATTAAATTTGGGGTGCCTAACCTAACAATAAAGTTGATTTTGGGGTAATTTGAGGACATTTGTTTTTACCCAAAAAAATGACATGTAATTATTGGACTAATTAAGCTAATTGAAAACTTCCAAATGCCTAATTAGTCATTAGGGGGGTGTCCAAGGGGTTCAGCACAGTATCCCAACATATTAACCTTAAAATAAAGATTTTCCTTTTGATCTCTCACCCTCAGGGAGGTGCGAGTGGAAAGTTGCTAATTCAGTCTTCTGATTCAGTGCGAGTTGCTAGTTGGATTGCAGAATGATTTCGCTATGCGAATTCGAAGTGAAAATAGCAACTCACACCTCACATTTCGCACCTAATAGGATTGACCCCTTAGTGTTATAAATAATATGGTACACAAAAATGGCCTACCGCTTTTTTAAAGTAGAATGCCTACAACTAAATGAGGGACCCTTTTCTTAATTTGAAGGGGGAGATATGAGCTTTAGAGTCTCCCCCTCTGTGGTAAGTTTTTATGTTTGTACACACACCCTTTTTTGGAAAACACCATATTTACATAGAATGTGGTATTATCTGGTGATCACTAGATAATAGCTGCTATAACGCTGCATTATTTTAAATACCTTTACCTCTGGGTGCCCCCACACAGGGGCGTATCTGTAATGGGTGCAGGGTGTGCAGGGAACACGGGCCCCGCACCGCACACCCTGCACCCATAACATTACTTATCTCTCCGGAGTTCTATGTCGGCGCAGGGGTATGGCACTGTAAAATGACGGGAAAATGACCGTGGAGGCCATTTTCCCGTCGTTTGCGCATGTGCCGCTGCGGCCATTTTCCCGGTTACCTGTGCATTCATTATACACTTTGGGCACACTCTAGTGCCCAGAGTCTATAACTCCAGTGCTGGCCACAGTGAGAGGAGGGGGCCCATGTCAGAGACTGCACACGGGCCCACTCCTCTCTAGAAACGCCCCTGCCCCCACAGGTACAATTATGGTCATATGTTTTTCATTGCACAATGTGGGGTTGTCTAGTGATGACAGGTGGTTTCTAAAGAATAGCAACTAGGGGGCCCCTATCATTTGAAGTGCCATGGTGGGGCAGATATAGGGCCTTAAAGTCTCTCCTCCCATGCTTCTTCATTCTCTTTTTTTTTTTTTTAAGTGAGCATGACAATTTCACCTCCAGATGCCGATCACCCACTGACTGTACTGGTGGGGGACTAGTAATTTTGTTTTTTTGTAAGGTGTTAGTTGCTGTGGAGGATGAGTGGGACTTTCAATTCTTGATGCATATGCAAAGGATGAGCCCCACTCATCCTCTGCAACGAAGGAGTTAATAGCCAAATATGGCTTCAGGCTCAGCATGGGGAAACTGCATCTCACCTGCAAGTCTTTTCAATGACAAGAAAGTTTACACAAAAGTACTTTTTTGTGCTTAGTGGTCCTATAAGATTAATCACCACCACTAGAATAATCACCTACTATAATCAATTATTAAGTTATTTTATTAAAATGATATAACCAGACTGGAGTTTCATGATTATACAATTTTATAGTCCTTTAGCAATACAAATTACTTATTCAACAAAACCTATTGAAAATGGAACCATTTAAATCAGGGCCAGCTCCAGGACTAATAGTGCCCTGTGCCGGCTGAGTGCTATGTGCTCCTTATCGCCGCACGCGGCCAAAATTGGGGGTGTGGCCTAATTATCATAGCCACACCTCCTTATGTGACGTTATCTGAGGGGCATGACCACATGGCTCGCCTCCAGGTAATGTCAGGCAGGGGGGCGCCTCACTAGCTGGGCTTCCCCCAGCACTCTCACGGCACTGAATGGTCCCGGTCCCCAACCCCCCCGATTTGACCACCCATGGGCCACTTCGGCCCATGGGTGGAACAGCGGGACAATAATGTCCTGCTGAAATCAGGATGCTGGGGAAGGGTGCGCCCTCTATGGGTGGCACCCCTGTTCGACCACTCAGTTCGAACACCCCTAAAGCCGGCCCTGATTTATATAGTGTAAGAGGACCTTTTTGTTATCTTTCTTAATTTCCTCAATGTCTACTTGTTTCCTATTTTGGCAGAAGCAAATGTCTAACCAATGACCTCATTGGAATGTTCAACAGCTGCACAGAATGTTTAAGGAGATGAGTGTGTTGAACTTATGGACTGCTCACTGCCTCCCAGTAAAGTAATTATGTTGAGTGGAACAGGGATGATTTTGACAGGAGCAGTGTCATGATATAGAGAGAAGAATGTGGAGGCAGCAGGAAACTGCAGACTGAGAGTTATAGAGTGAAAAGAGCAGTGTGCCCCCATAGCACAAAAAGATTCCGTGAGTAAAGTTTATAAGAGAATATTGTGGTGACAGGTGTAAACAAAGTTCATTTAGCCAACTTTTTGAAATTGCACACTATTGTCTTCCTACACAACATTTCCACCTATTATCGAGAAATAATGTTCCCGCAATCAGCAATTGAATCAACAGTAACTACACACAAACACATATTTTTCTAAATAAGTGATACATCCTTTGAAATACAAAGTAAAAATGTCTAATGAAATAACAAGAAAAATACTATGTTCTTTCTAACAATTGTTTTGTTACAATACACAAATGCCAGTCTGAGCCGATGCTATTGTATCCAGCAGCTGTCACATATTTCTGAAATCTGTATTTAGTTGGCAAGGATGTAAATCCCATTTGCATTCAGCAGGATAAAGAAACACTTGAATAGCACGTATAGAGAAGAAAAGCTGTATGCATGGGTTTTCATGCATGCTTAATATAGAAAACCAATGTTTGTTTTGATTGATAGATTTCTCTGAAAGGAAATTTTATTTTTTTATTAAGCTTAAAGGATAAACATGGTATAGAATATGAGTCAACTGGGATCCAGAGTCCAACCTATTTTGGTGGGACCCCTGAACTCTGCCATAATCCAGTGTTACTGATTCAAATACACCACCGACAGCCGCACCCGGATCTCACACTAGCGAGAGGTCTCTTTTCTTACTTTTGCTCCATATCGCTCTCTCATCCCAGCCGGACAGAGACTCTCCCTCTGCAATGCTCAAACAGCAACAGGGGGAAGATACTGTCAGGAGCGGGGATAGCAGAAGCGCTCTCTCTCTTGTTTCCCTGGGGAATCATGTTCACTTCTCTCTCATCCCTTGTTCGATATATTTAGACAAGGGAAAGCAGAAGTTGTGCTTTTCCCTGGGCATTCCTTAATTCTGTGACCTACTGATTTAGTTTGAAAGTCTTGATCTGTATATCAAGTGGGTACAATTACCATCAATCACACATTGTCAATTGGTCTCAGGACATATGGTTAGCCCTGTAGAAACATACAAGAAAATATACGTTTTTCTTTGTAACAGGAATCCTGGTATTCTTTATGCGTGTGTGTGTGTGTGTGTGTGTGTGTGTGTGTGTGTGTGTACTTGAGCATTCTGTGTAAGGCTCATATAGGTCATTTGCATTTATACTAAAGGGTGCAATAGTCAATCAGGTTATCTTATGTCTGCTTATGAGGTGACATTAGCCTGATGTATATCCAAACTGGTATACCCTTTGTTTGATATGAGCAGTGCAGTCACTTATTGATTTACCTATTTTATAACTTCTGTTTTTACATATTATGTGCAAAATGTTATTGAAAAGCAACCACTTATAAAGTGAAATTTCAGTTTTTGATACTGTTTAGATAGATAAGGGTTTGATGCTCTTTATGCTTTTGACTTATCCCCTTTTTTGAGTTCTATCATTCACAATTATGTGACTAAATAATTAGCAATAATATACGACTGCTTTGACATTGATGTGTTTGAGCTAATATCTCATTAAGAATTTAATCGCTGCATTTTACATATCACGCATCAAAATAAGGTGGGTATCTACTCCATTCCCTACTAATAACCAAGGTATAATAGGGAATCTGTTAGAGAGTGACAAATTTTTGATACAACAATTATTATAAAACCATCTCTATGCGATACATCCATAAATACAATAAGTAAACTAAATCACTGTGATGTGCAGTTAATGATTTTAAAACAATTATTGTCATTTTTTGATCCTAGGTAACAAGGAGTGAATCTTTAATACACTCTTTTTTTAAAGGTTAATACATAAAAGCTAAATCTTATGTTTTCATTACTTCACTTTATTTGACGATTAATTAGATACTTCTAAGAGTGCACCAGAAAATACTTTTTTGTTCTTCTGCTTCTTTGGAACTATGATATGATTGTGTCTTTCACAAATTTTGTCTGGTAGCACCACCAACAAAGTGTCTTACAACAATTATATTAGTTAAGACCAAGACGTTGGTTTGTCTGATTATTCATCTTTATTTCTCATAATTATTCTGTTTTACTAGTGCGGACTCCATAAAACGTATTTCTTACTGTGTATTGCCAGTGTACGACACACTGACAGTATGAAACACAGAGGCCAGTTTCACACTTGCCGGTTTTGACCGGGCGGCAAAAATCCACCTGGTTTAATGCCAGGTGTGAAATATAGTTATGAGCAGGGAAGCAGGTGGGTTCCTTCACATGGCCCGTGCACGGCATGGTTGCCGCGTAACAGCCGGAATATTTACTGAGAAGAACGGCTGCCGTGCCATGCCCGTGCCATCCCTGCACACCTGTGTTGTATAGGAAGCAATGTTTCCTTACACACACACACACACACACACACCGGCCGGCTTGTGCAGCAGCTGCTGCTGCACATGCCCAGAAAATAAGTAAAAAATGAAAAAAATAAAAGCAGCTTAAAGCCGCTGCTTGTGAAAGGCACTGAGTGCTTGAAAAACACTGTCCAGCTTCTGCCTGTTTCTTGGCCGGACGGCCAAAACCGGCAGGTGTGAAACTTGCCAGAGTCTACCATGGGCTGAGAATGTTCTCCAAGGTGCTGCTGAGGGTGCTCTCCAAGGTGCTGCTGAGGGTGCTCTGCAAGGTGCTGCTGAGGGTGCTCTCCAAGGTGCTGCTGAGGGTGCTCTCCAAGGTGCTGCTCTCCAAGCTTTTAACATACACTCAGGCAGTGTGTTACTGATCAAAATCATGCTATTGGCCCTGGCAGATGTCCAGGGTGCAGCCAGATTGGTTGGAATATGGAACCCAGTGTAAACTATAATATGCATTAATGTTTCAATCCTTGTAATTCATCCATTCAAATCGAATTAACTTTAAACTTTTATTTAGTAATTCTGAAAAAGGTGTTTCACACCTTTTCCTAACTTTGCATACTCCAAAGAAATCTGTGGAGACCCTATTTTAATCTAATAATTCTCTTCAATCCTGTAAAGTTTCACAGGAAGGGATGTAGTCACCATCCTGGCGCAGACAATGCCAGTGGACAGAATCCCGGTGCCAAAATCCCGACAGCAGTCAGTATCCCGATGGCTGCGATACCGATGGTGAGTATTAGGTTTTGGTTCAGGCACTGGAGGGAGGGTTAGGGTTAGACTGTGGAAGGTGAGGGCTAGGGTTAGGCTGTGGAAAAGGTGGGTTAGGGGTAGGGTTAGGGGAAGGGCAAGAATACTTACCTGAATGGTTCACGATTTCCACCGTCGGGATTACACTGCCGGGATTCTGACCACTGGCATTATCAGTGCTGTTATCATGTACCCAAGCCCCACAGAAGACGTGTACCAAACGTGAAGAAACCCAGTCCAATGTATATTTATCATATTGGGGGTTTATTTAATAAATGGGGTGTAAAGTACATAAATGTGCTGGGAACCAAATTACTCAAATTGTAAATCTCATTCTCTAGAGCAGGTTACACGTCACTGACATTTTAGAACTGTGCACTCAGAGGTCACTACAATAACACACACCAGATACAAACTGATCACTATACACAGGTCACACCAATATCTCACACCTGATACACATTGATCATATACAGAGGTCACACCGATAACACACCCCAGATACAGGGCGGAATGTACTAAGCATCGCATCTGCGATGCAGTACATCTAGTCTCTCATCGGGTATATTGCTAAAGACAGCTCTCCCGATAAGAGCTGTCCTTTGCAATGCCCCTGTTTAGAGGGACTTCTGAGTTTAACACTCTGAAACCCCTCCGATATTCCTAATGCGCAGAAGGACGCAGGATGCAGGGGGAGATAAGAGGGATCCAATTAGATCCCTGTCAGGGGTGAGCAGCCTGATAAGAAGCCCATAGGCTTCATCTGAAGATGGTGTTACCCACCGAGATGTGCTTTGTACATAAGGAAAATGCGGTAAAACCCACAAAAACTGCATTTTCAGGGGTTTTACCACATTCAGGGCTGGATTAACAATGGGGTGGGTGGAGCTACAGCCCCAGGCGCCCAGTCCAAATAGGCCCACATGACCAGCGTAGTTGGACTGTGTTGATGTTGACAGGATTTTCTTTTCATGTCATCACCAGTGGGCAGCGGCATTGCAAAGCCCCACCCATTCACTCCCTGCCTCAAAGCCCTGGGCCTGCTCATTTACCCATGTTCACCAAAGCTCTGCCCATTTACCAGTGTTCACCGAAGCCTTGCCCACCTGCGGTGACTGTAGCACCGCCCCTGTTGTATCTGAAGCTCCGCCCATTACCTCTCCCTGGAGAATTACTGAGTTGATTGGAAATTGGCAACTGGGCACTGAGATCATGATGAAGTGGAGCCGTAGAAGCTGAGCTGCTATTGGAAATACATGGACAAAGGGCTGCTGTCACATACTGTACATGTAGCTACCGGTTGGTGTAATGTCTGGTGCTGCTGTGTGTATTGTTAGTTTACCCTCTTATCTCTACAGATATATATATATATATATATATATATATCTGTAGAGATAGACAGACAATGGTAATTATATTATGATTGTGCGATTGCACATATTCACCCTGTGTATCTAAAGCTCTGTGCGATTCTGTGTTGTGTGTGTATAATATATATATATACACACACACACACACACACACACACTGCTCATTATACACGTCATACTAATATCTCACACCTAATACACACTGCTCATTATACACGTCATACCAATATCTCATACCTAATACACACTGCTCATTATACACGTCATACTAATATCTCACACCTAATACACACTGCTCACTACACATGTCATACTAATATCTCACACCTAATACACACTGCTCACTATACATGTCATACTAATATCTCACACCTAATACACACTGCTCACTATACACGTCATACTAATATCTCATACCTAATACACACTGCTCATTATACACGTCATACTAATATCTCACACCTAATACACACTGCTCACTATACATGTCATACTAATATCTCACACCTAATACACACTGCTCACTATACATGTCATACTAATATCTCATACCTAATACACACTGCTCATTATACACATGTCATACCAATATCTCATACCTAATACACGCTGCTCATTATACACGTCATACCAATATCTCATACCTAATACACACTGCTCATTATACACATGTCATACTAATATCTCATACCTAATACACACTGCTCATTATACACATGTCATACCAATATCTCACACCTAATACACGCTGCTCATTATACACGTCATACCAATATCTCACACCTAATACACACCGCTCACTATACACGTCATACCAATATCTCATACCTAATACACACTGCTCATTATACACGTCATACCAATATCTCACACCTAATACACACCGCTCACTATACACGTCATACCAATATCTCATACCTAATACACACTGCTCATTATACATGTCATACTAATATCTCACACCTAATACACACTGCTCATTATACACGTCATACCAATATCTCACACCTAATACACACTGCTCATTATACACGTCATACCAATATCTCACACCTAATACACACTGCTCACTCTCACACCTAATACACACTGCTCACTATACACGTCATACTAATATCTCACACCTAATACACACTGCTCACTATACACGTCATACTAATATCTCACACCTAATACACACTGCTCACTATACACGTCATACTAATATCTCACACCTAATACACACTGCTCACTATACACGTCATACTAATATCTCACACCTAATACACACTGCTCACTATACACGTCATACTAATATCTCACACCTAATACACACTGCTCACTATACACGTCATACTAATATCTCACACCTAATACACACTGCTCACTCTCACACCTAATACACACTGCTCACTATACACGTCATACCAATATCTCACACCTAATACACACTGCTCATTATACACATGTCATACCAATATCTCACACCTAATACACACTGCTCATTATACACGTCATACCAATATCTCATACCTAATACACACTGCTCATTATACACGTCATACCAATATCTCATACCTAATACACACTGCTCATTATACACGTCATACCAATATCTCATACCTAATACACACTGCTCACTACACATGTCATACCAATATCTCATACCTAATACACACTGACTGCTCATTATACATGTCATACTAATATCTCACACCTAATACACACTGCTCACTATACATGTCATACCAATATCTCACACCTAATGCACACTGCTCATTATACACGTCATACTAATATCTCACACCTAATACACACTGCTCACTATACACGTCATACTAATATCTCATACCTAATACACACTGCTCACTATACATGTCATACCAATATCTCACACCTAATGCACACTGCTCATTATACACGTCATACCAATATCTCATACCTAATACACACTGCTCACTATACACGTCATACTAATATCTCACACCTAATGCACACTGCTCACTATACAGAGGTCACACCGATATCACACACCAGTACCTACAAAGAGTAAAATCTTCTTGCACCACTGCTGTCACCTGACTTATTAATCACAACTAAGCAGATAAGTGGATAGGTTAGCCGATTAGAACACAAAATAGCATCCCAAATAAATGACATGTGTATATTAAAACAGCACCTATATACTAAATAAATAAACAAGAACTATAGTTATCCCCATCATATAGGCTACAATACAGAATTATGTTGTATTAGTTTATGCTTTCTTCATCATCTCAATGTTACATATGACACACACAATAAAAGCCAGCAATTTCCTGTACACATCTTAATACTTAGAGGATGAACTGCTGAATATACACATGAAATAGAGCTCAGCATCCTGTGATTATGTCTGAGTCACTATAGAGCATCAGTAGGAACCACCCCAGCTTCACTGTCAGTGTATCCGCTGGGATTGCACCTTGCTATACTATCATTCATCTTCAGGGTCTAGCCCGGTGGTGTGATTGTGCCAGAGAACCTACAGCACCCACCCTCTAAGATTTGGGCCTTGCTAGGATGTAAGTCCAATTTTTATTGGGGGAAAAAAACAACATTTAATTATCCAGTGGCTGGTGGGCCCCCTAGAATGCATCTGCCCTATGCAGCTGCCTGTACCAGATATTGTATAATCCAGCCCAGTGTACAGTCACTGTTAAATGTTAAAACATGTGAATAGTGATATTTTAATGTCACTGAAAATATGTACTAAAGGCAAAATTATTTATTTAGAAGCTTGACAATGATCTACATAGGATCACTGGCATCTCCTGTTGACAATCATTGTTGTACCTACCGAACAGGTGCGTTGAATGTTTAATGTTAATGGACTGTCAAACTACAGTATCTGCCAATAACCAGCCACGTGTCCATTCCTGCCCCTGGCAGTTGGGAGCACTATCCTGTATTATTATGATAACTGTAACGGGGGAGCCCTTTCAGCTCTCTAAAACCACTGCAGGGTGTATATACAGACCAGTTACTGGGGAAACTAGTGTACGCAGTCTGTCGTGATCTTTTTTCACACCTTTTCGAGTTCCAAGATCTTCGAGACTCTGCGAGCTAGAGATCAAGAACATAAAAAGATATTTGTGTTCTGTCCAAAATTTTCATAAACATTTCTTAATGATATTATTAGGTCATGCTCTTTCCTACTGCGCAATTTTGTATCAGATAAACTTTCTGAAGGAAATCTGTCATTACAATGCAACTTAAAGATTTTAGATTTACTGGAACAGAAAAGCTGGCACATTCCTCTGAAATTTACTTCAGCAAAACTTCGAGGCTTATTTACTAAGAGGCATTTTGTGAAAGATGATGCTTCCAGGCATGTTTAAGCAGGACATTTAAAAGGGCAAAGCTTTTAATAGCAAAACACAAGTTGTTTTGCTATTAGAAGCATTGCCATTTTATATTTCAGGCTTAAACACGCCAGGAAGCGGTGGCTTGCTTGGTAAATAAACCCCTTGTAGTCATAGACGTTCGGAGAAAGAGCACAAAACAACTTGCAAAGTTTTGTTAAATATAATTATACATTGCATGTTATTAATTGTATCGAGATAGCTTTTCTTGGTATTTGCATATTTAAATATTCACTTACAAACAGCAGAAGTGAAAATTTTTGTAGACTGAATTAAGATACAACCAGGAACAAAACTGAGGCCCTGTGTGTTCTTGTTGTAAAAAAGGTTGCCTCTATTGTAAATGCATGCCTCTCAATCTATCCAACAGTCTAAAGGTGCACATCCACTACCTGACTACATGTCATCGTAATCGTACAGTTGTTCCTCTTCCCCTGCAGTGCCTACACTGAATGATATGTCGTTCAGTGTAGGCACCCTCCTTCATCCCTGAACATGGCCAATCTGTTGTTATCGGCAGATTGACCGGCATGTTCAGACGATGATTGATGTCGGAAACGACCGCGGGAGCGCACATCACTGGTCATTTCCGACAATATAAGGCACGATTTTTGCCCGATTAATGAGCGATTGAGCAATTACGATGTCGTAATCATTCAATCGCTCATTAAAATCTTTAGCACTTATGTCATCCTTTCCGTATTTAACAAATTGCAGTAAAGCTTAGTTTACCGCTGTTTGCCCCTGTGCCGCTTATACCATCTGTAGATAGAGAGAGTGATATGGTCCCTATTGTCGGCAATAGGGACCCGGCAGCAGCCTTCCTGGCTTCAGCGAAGCCTTCCATGCACTGCTATGTCCCTGCCGTGGGAAAGTGTCATGTGCATGTGCCGATTGGCTGTCAGGCACAGCGGCCTGTCGCTTGCAGCAGTAGGCTGCCTTCAACAGAACGGACAATACCACGGAGGTGGGGGGACATTGCTGGACCTCGCCAGAGTGGTAAGTCATGTGTAATACCAATGGCATATTTGTTACTGCGATACTAAATGAAAAATGTTGCTGGTAATAAGATTAGTTATTAAATGGCCTAAGCGCTCTATAGTGCGCATGACATGGGGCATGGCCTCAATGGAGCTAGACCACACCCACGCTTCAGAACAGCCACTAACCATTTTTTTTCCTGGTTACAGGGGAATCTGACAATGATCAGGAAAACTGTTTCCACTTTTGTATTTTTGTCCTTGTTGCAAAGAAATTTGACTTTTGAAATGCCTTAAAATTGGATGAATTCTGATTCCGAGTCATAAGCACCTCTGTATGTGGCCGTCTCTAGCACACTGTATTTGTGCTGTAGCAAACATATACATCTTTGTGTATCTCTGGGTGATTAAGGGTAAGTTCTGGTACCAGGGTAGATGGCTGCATTTGCTAAAGGGAAACAGTGGGAGAAAATGCGAGAAGATGTGTGAATAGCGCTCAGCACTTGCGACCGGGTCTGAATCAGGCCCACAGTACACAGACTGAGCGCTACTTTGAGTGCCGTTTGTGGGTGGTGTCAGGGGATGGTCTATGAAAACGGGGGTGTGGATATGTGAACGCAGGCGTGCCTGTGTGTTCTAACGGTGTTTCATGGGTGTGCATAATTGGCATGGAGGCGTCATTGTACACATCATCTGGTTGTATTTCAGCCTGCAGTGATCGCAGTACTTGCGGCAGGGTAGGGTCTACCTCAAGGGCTACGAGCATCTCCGATGGCTCTCGATGTTACTGGTATTACATATATGACGTGTGGTGCGAAGGAAAAGGAGGCGTCTTTAGACTGGCAAGCATTCACGGAATTTGTAAACCCTGTCCCTGATGGCTGCGAAAGGGCGCTTTGCGTCCAGGTCAGAATCAGACCCTAAGTCGGCACAGGTGGGATGCATGTCTTGCTGTGGGTACATTTTGAAGAGCCAATTTAGGATTCTAAGCCTATTCCTCATTTGAAACGTCTCTTAAATTGCTGCTTTTTGGGGAGGACAAGTTAGGAAGAATATCAGAGCCACGTTCATTATTAATTCTGCATTTTTGATAACAGTATGTCTCTGTGGGGCCTATTCATCATCCTTAATGGGCCCGTTACACATGCGGAAATGCTAGTTTCGGCATGTTTATTAGTAACGGTCCCATTCATTATTAGGGGCCTGATGGGGCCGCCTAGTATTCAACAAACTCAAAATCTGAACGTTCAAGAGTTTGCTAGCAGGAACCATTGCCATCTTCAGATGTTATTGGTTCCCAGAGCTTAGCTCCTTCCTATGGGAACAAGGTCTGGGGTTGCGAAGAGGGATCCAAGCGGATCCCTCTGCCACCTGCACACTGACCATCTCGGTCAATATGGAATTCGCTCCGGTAGTTAAGTGTCTACCACCACAACTTGTGCCTGGCCCCCGATGATCAAAGGGCCCCTGAATATTTTCATTCACTATCTCCTCCACATTAGAATAGAGAATTATATAGCACACAGTATATAATACATTGCTGGGAGCTTCTGACCTACAGCATATGGCAGTAAACTTAGAATGTGTGTTATTACCATTAAGGAGAAACTTGCTATAACAAATATAGGGTGAGATGTATCAAATCTTCTCAAGGACAGGTGGAGAAGTTCTACATAGCAACTACTCAGCTTCTAGTTATCATTTTGTCGAATGTACAAGATAAATGATATCTACAAGCTGATTGGTTGCTATGGGTAATACCTCAATACCTCCACCTGTCCTCTGTAGCAGGTTTGATCGTTTCCACCATAGATCTGCACTGAACAATTCAAATGTTTACAAACTTTTTTTAGAAATCCTGTACTACACATTATAGCGATCTCATAAGTTGCTGACTTCTCAGGCTATAGTAAAGTACTAAGGAGCTAATTCAGACCCACTCGCTAGATGCATTCGCTCTCTCTCAGCATATGCAAATCTAACGCATGCCCAGCAAAGCAGGCGATCGTACGGCAAGGCATTAGCATGCCCACTATGTCTTGCCATGCGATCACTTTGTGTATGCAGATGCCAACCAGCTATTCATAAGACGCCCACTTGCGCACGTCATCTCCTGGAAGTGCATGAAAACATTAGTACAGTGAGCACCATCGGATGTGCTCGCAGCGCTTGAGGTTGACTATACCTTGCTGAAAGCACTGCAATCACTTCAGTGTGAAATACAACCAGGTGACGTGTACTATGGCGCTGTCTGTTAATTATGCATGCCTCTGAAACGGCGTTGAAACACTCAGGCACGCCTGCGTTTGTACCTCCACTCCCCCATTTCTAGTTACCACACACAAACGGCCTCTCCTGTTACTCATTCAACTGGGTGAGCGAGCGCTTCCCGATCTTTCACAGTGGTTCCCGCACGAGCATTGATATACATACGCAGATTGCAAATATCGGCCAGCTACGAGTGATCGCATCCTAGCGAGCGGGTCTGAATCAGCTCCAAAGTCATACATACAATTACTCATCCTATATAAATTTATGGAATTGTGTCAATGATAATAGTGGTAATGGTGTAAAGACGATATCACAGAATGAGCCATAATTAATATAGAGGACAAGGACTAAAGTAACAGTATCCCTTTATAGAAAACAATATGTGCACTAAGGGCCTGATTCAGACCCGCTCACGAGCGCACAGCGCTCGCAAGCGGGTCAATGGTGGCCCAGTGCGCATGCGCGGTGTGCGCAACATGCGTGTGTGAGTCCCGGAGCGAGTGAGACCTTCACTTGCTCCGGAGCTCGCAGCAAAACGGGGCGGCTGTCAATGTTGATTGACAGCTCGCCCCTTTTTGTAGGCGGGTAGGGGAGGTGGCTGAACAAACGGAGGCGTTCCCGAAGGAACACCTGCCGTTTGAGGGCGGCCCTACTGACATCACTCGTGATGTCACTCGTGATGTCAGTAGTGGACTTCCGGCTCTATTAGAGCCGAAAGTCCACTTGGCATTGCGAGTGCAGAGACCCTACCACAAGGGTCTCCTCGCAATGCCGATGGTCGCGATAATCGCGACCATCGCCAGGCCGCTCGCACAAGCTGTGGGTGGTCACACAGGAGGCCGGAATTAAAAAAAATAGGGATGCCCTGATTCAGAGCGAGCGCACGCAAATAGCGTGCGCCTCTGAATCAGGCCCTAAAAGTACACACTGCCATTCCTTTGAACGCTGGGCGGACTATGGAGAAGGCGTACACATTTATCTCACCAGCAGCGTTCACTCTAAGGGGTCTATTTAGTAAACTAAAATTAAAGGCTTTTCTCCAGCATTTCAGCTCTAATTACCCGAGGCTTGTTGGAGGGACCAGAGTCTGCTACTGCCGCCCCCCCTCCCTCCTACCCGTCAGCAGCCCCTCTCCCTAGACCAGGTTACACTGCTGTGTGTTTGGCTGCAGTGGGGCTAGGGGGCAGCAGCAACAGTCTCCTCTGCCTGTGCTGGGGTGGAGGGGCGCGATCACACAGGTTTGCCCTTGGCTGAGGGGCTCACAGTAACCCCATCACCAGCGTGCAGCGTCTTTTGGAGGCGATGCAATAATTTTTTTTATATTTCTTTCCTAAGGGGGGCTTGACCACGCCTCCCATGATTAGGCCACACCCGTGGACCGAGCCCTGGGGCCCCTAAACATAGACAAAAAATGGCAGCTGCTCAATCAATCTGGTAGTACTTTACACTGCACTCCTTTACTACTTTACTCTTTTTCCATTTTCGTGTGATGCGCCGGGGGGGGGGTCCTGGGCTGGACATTTTTTGGGGTGCTCTGCACCCTGGACGTGAACCCCTTAGTGTTAGGGACTGCTAGTGACAGAGAAGCCGTGACGTGGCCTAGCAGCTTCCCATGTATTTGCAAATGCATGCAACCAATATTTCTGAAGTTCTATTACCATATAGTGTTCATATATTGTTGCAAATATACGGTAAATACTCGAGTATAAGCCCCCCTCGGCTTATATTTGAGTGACCAGGGTCGGTTCTCCCGTTATGCAGCTGAGTAGGGCTCCACATATTGGAGGGCGCCTCACTCAGCTGCGCCCCATGCGGGGTGCGGTGCAGACTGTGTCTCTGTGACACAGCTGCACCGTGTGTAGCGCTGACCGGACGAAGTTCAGTCAGCACTACACACTGCCAAACACACAGCCGCCGGCAGCTGTGTGTTTGTTGTAATTAGCAGCCGATGAGAGTCTGTCAGACTCTCATCGGCTGCTGCTGCTCCCACTGCGGGAGCCATCTTCCGGCTCCCGCAGTGGGTAATGGGAGATACGTCATGATGTCATGATGTCTCTCCCATAATGCAAAGCGGCCGGAGGAGCCAGTAGCAGCGTCGGGACCAGGAGCGGGGTTTCAGTTAAGTGTTTTTTGTTTTTTATTACGTCTCTCTCTACTGGGGGGTAGCTACTACTGGGGGCACTACCAGAGGGGGGATTACTACTGGGGGTACTACCATGGGGGGGGATTACTACTGGGGGCACTACCAGGGGGGATATTACTACTGGGGGCACTACCAGGAGGGGATATTACTACTAGGGGCACTACCAGGGAGGGGATATTACTACTGGGGGCACTACCAGGGGGGGATATTACTACTGGGGCACTACCAGGGGGGGATATTACTACTGGGGGCACTACCAGGGGGGGGGATATTACTACTGGGGGCACTACCAGGGGGGGAATATTACTACTGGGGCACTACCATGGGGGGATATTACTACTGGGGGCACTACAAGGGGGGCTACTACAAGGGGGGGCTACTACTGGGAGCACTACAAGGGGGCGCTACTACTGGGAGCACTACAAGGGGGGCTACTACTGGGGGCACTACAAGGGGGGCTACTACTGGGGGCAATTTTTTTATTTTATAAAATTTACCAGTAGCTGCTGCATTTCCCACCCTAGGCTTATACTCGAGTCAATACGTTTTCCCAGTTTTATGTGGTAAAATTAAGTACCTCGGCTTATATTCGGGTCGACTTATACTTATACTTACTGATATAAATACATGGATAATGAGAGGTCCAAGAGGGTAAAAAAAAGATGTTTGCATAACTTATCGCCATTTTTACTAAAAAGACAGACCCCTTGATAGCAGGAAAAAACGATATTTTATCGGATGCATTTGATTTAACTGATAACGTTGCAATGTCTGTTTATCATTGAATCCTCTGTGCAATAAAACATGCCCACTTTGCATTTAGTCACTGATTAGAAGAGCACAATCACCCCGGCGTACAGCCAACCCCACATAGTAACTAGTGCCCTTTTAACACCCATTAGATTTTTCTTCCATATTAATCATTGCTAATCAAATAGTTTTGTATGCAATCCATAATTCATTAACTATAAAACAGGAGAAAATATAATTTTTCTAAACACATGACAGTAGCATATAATTATATACCTTTTAAGGCCTGGTTTCTGTGTCTTTTGTGGTGACCAGTCGGTATTTGGAAGCTTTATCTAAAAAAAAACAAAGAAGAGGTGAACAATGTAATCACACACATAACCCGTCTGTTCTTCTCCTAGTGAAGGTATGTTGAATTTTGCTTAGAATAGAGTTTTTTTCAGCTCCAGACTCATTGTGACCCCCAACTGGTAAGATTTTTAGCATATAGCTGCATGAGACCAATTTGCATACACTCAGCTTTAATTACATTTAAATGGAGATGATTTGCAGGTGGCTTGGTTATAAAGAAAACCTAATGTGTTACAGGAATGGTTTGAATAGTGGATAACACAAAGAAAAAATATTTGACACATTTCAAAGCAGCAATATATAGACATTTTGGGAGAATGAGGTTCTCACTCACCTCTAGGTAAATATTCCGTCCTCTAAACAAAATGTTTTCGGTTTGTTGACGCCATAAAATACTTTCATAGGTTTTCCTGGAGTAAACCACTTACTGTTGAATGATCCTACAAGATGTTAGCTTCTACAGAAATCAGTCCAGGCATAATATATGCTAGTAATGTGGTTTGATATTTATATGAATGAGGGAAGAATGTTAATAATACCTGTAGAATTTTGCATACCACTGCAATTTTAATACTGGAAGATTATAATGATTTACTCTCATTAAGGGGTCTATTTACTAAGCAGTGTTAGGAGACAAAGTGAAAGGAGATAAGGTGCCAGCCAATCAGCTCCTAACTGCCATGTCACAGGCTGTCTTTGAAAAATGACAGTTGGGAGCTGATTGGCTGGCACCTTTTCTCCTTTCACTTCGAGGGGTATTCAATATGAAACGTTAACTTCACTGTCGAAGTTAACATTTCATATCGGAGTTTTTACCTGCGTTAAAGTATCGGGCGCGCGCCCGCTTATCCCCATATTCAATATAAAATTAACGAAAACGGGAGCCTCCGAAGTTGGATTTGCGTAAAGTTACGAATTTTTCCTTTAAAAAATTGTAAGACCCCCCCTAAAGTTGTAAAAACATGGAGGATCACTATGGGTACCCCCGTTTTAGCCTTTAAATGAAAGTCGGGGATTTAAATAGCCGCAGCAGTTGCTTTTTTCCCAACATTGAAGAAGTGATTCAGAAGAGCACTTAGGTTTTTTTTTTCGTTTTTTTAAGTGGTCCCATCAAATTTGGGGTACATGAAAATGGGTACTAGCATATTTTGGTGTCCCTAAAGTAAGTTTTCAAAAATTCTGCATTTGTGCACCTGCCGCTATAAATCTATTCTAGAAAACACCTGCCGCATACATGCAGAATAGCCCTGAACCTATTTGCCTACTGTTAATCATGTTTTTCCCATTTTTTTTTTTACCCCAATTTTTAAATTAATTTTTTGGGGTGTCCCTATTTTTTTTAAAAACTTTTTTTGACACAGTTCTTTTTTAAATGTCATTCCCAGGAGTGCAGGCTATTTTTTTTTAAGCCTGCACCCCTAAACCCCAATTCTGCACTTTTTTTCAACACCTATTCAATGGTGAAAAGTTATCACCGTTTTTTATCAAAGACTTTTCAAAACTGCGATAAGTCTTTGAAATTGAATACGGTGTAAAAGTAAAACCTGTGATAATGACGTCATAAGTGCGATATTAACGCAAAAACGATGTTATCGCTCCCATATTGAATACCCCTATGTGTCTCCTAACACTGCTTAGTAAATAGACCCCTAAAACATTTGGAATGTATTGTACCTGAATAGTCTTGTATTTGAAAATTTTCGTCATCATAGAAACAGCCCTGATACAACACTGAGCATTGAATGTCCCATGTATGTAACTGGATAGAGTACAACTTCTGCCTCACTGATTACTCCCACTTGCACCAGTAAGTAACCCTATCTAGTCCCAGTCTTCAAATAACAGTCCAAAGGGGCAGGGTTTACCTACTTAGGGGTGTGGTCACAGTTAAATAAGACATTGTTGAAAGGATCGGGACCAGCCTGAGTAGAAACAAGTTGTGACCATTTTTGTCTCTCTTCTCTGGAATGTGAGGAAGTATGTTAATAAATCTGCATAGTCTCTATTTCCATCCCACAATTTAGTTGTTAAGTAGTCTATACAGTAAGTGGATAGCACAGCTCATTTTTCCTCAGTAAAATCTCACCTACAACTTGCGGCTGACCAGATCTGTATTTTCAACATTTCTTAATTACAATTTTAATCATGGAAATCCATAATTCAAAATGTTATACTCCCCTCCCAACTTTGTAGAACCAGGATTTGAGACAGGGGGTGTGGCCACATCACAATAGGGGTGTGGTCTATTACCAGGGGCATGCCTGGAACTATTGAAGCATTTGGTTTCACATTACACCTCTCCCCATCCCTCCCCTCCTCTCCTAACAACCATTCATTGTTGCAATCACCAGAGGCGTATTTCAGCCATTTTGAATAGAATTTCATCTGCTGTATTAGAAGGAATAAAAATACTAATGGGATTCTGAAAAAAAAAATAAGGAAAAATTTGTGTGGTCACTGAATAAAATATTTAGGGTAATATATATCAGAATGTGATTGGCCAAAAAAGTGTTAAAATAGGCTCAGCACTGGGGTGAGGAAACGTTCATCGATTAAGGACAGCTTTTTTGCCTAAATTATGATTTGATCATTCTGTTATTGATTATTTTATATTAATCATGGTACAAACATTAATCTACTTCCATTGAAGGGTGCTCAGTGTATCCTCTAAAATAGGGGTATTCAACATAATAGGGATATCCCTCCAGCATGCCCTGCCACAGCATCAGAATGCCCTAATAGCAAAACTGTGGCAGGGCATGCTGGAATGTATAGTTCCTCAGCAGCTGGTTGGGGCCGCATGTTAAATTCCCCTGCTAAAAATGTTTTTCTTCTACTCTAAATGAAGAGTGAAAGCAGTAACATGGTGTAGTATACTGCATTTTACTGCAAACAATGCACTTGTAAATGAACCCAAGTATTTCTTTCATGAAGACAAAAAAAAGTGATCTGTTTTACTTGACCACCATTCATTCTGTTTTATGTGACTTTCCATCTGTACATAAACAAACCTGACAATAAAAAACTTCCCAGAAAAACAAAAATGATAATAATACAATACTGCCACCTAGTGGAACATATGTTACCTGATAACATCTTACTCTGACAGAACAGAGGAGGTCAGCGAAACTCCAATCAAGCAATATCATATTAAATTAAATTATTTATAGCCACACAATCCAATTAACATCTTTAGCACATTTATTTAAAAAATAACCTTGTCAATCATGTTATCACATCATTTTACTGTCACCCATATGGGAACCATATGCTGAAAAAGTAGCAAATAAACGTTGAGCAGCTGCCAAAATTCTATATTCAGCCATCACAGTTGTAAAGTAATAATTTTATTTAACCTCCTGCTGCTTCGCAATTAAATACATGTTAATGTGGCAAACAGTTAAAATGTTCAGAAGGATTATGTACAAATAGATATTGACTTTTCATACAGTAATTGGAACTGAATATTTTTGTAGGGATGGCCATCAACCATCAATGGCTGGCCAATGGTTCTACGCCATTAATGGCAGAGATGCTGCAAAGTTTTTGTTTTTTTTTCCCAGTGCAGAATGCTTAGCCCCTTCCCCTGTTGCTTAACTTAGACCCGCCCCCTTCGCTGATTGGGTATTTGTCCCAATGTTGAGATGCCCATCGATGGTTCAAGCTATCAATAGTTTTCTGTCAATGGGTTTCCTTCCAATGATAGAAAGTACTAAAGGCGCCATTAATGGCAACCATCAATGGAGAACCTTTCCATGATCATCTCTTCATTAGTGGGATTCAGAACACTCAAAATTTCGGCATCACGATGACCTTAGCATCTGGTTATATTGGTGAGAGAAGCTACTTAAGCTGGCCACAGACTAGAGCAACTTTCATCCAACCATTCAAATAGTTGGCTGGTTGGAATGAAAATCTGGTAACGTATGGGAGTAAATGATGATCAGCAATTTGCTCCTAAATGCCAGAAAACAGATGAAAATGGTCGTTAGACAAGTTTGTTAAATGTACGATCTAAACAATTTGTTCAAACAACAGTTTTTGTCCATTTTCCAGCGTTTGGGAGAAAATTGCTGATTGCCATTTGCTTTTATACCTTACCAGATTCTCATTCCAACCAATCTACTAGTTGGCTGGTAGGATGTAAATTGGTCTAGTGTGTGGCCAGCTTTAGGCATCTGAAAATGCAAATTTGCAGATTAGACATAGGGCATGGTGAAGATTTGGATGTAAATCGGACAAATGCTGTTACCAAACTGCGCTCAGGAAAACAACTTGTATATTTGCCACTCGTCATCATTATCAATGCGCACTTGCCCTTACCCTTTACCAGGTAATTGCAAGTGCGCTCTAGACTCCAAGGGAGTCTAGAGTGGGCACCTCCAAACAGGTCCAGCTAGACTTTAGAGTGTTTCCGTAGAATTGAGACAACAAATTTCATAGCTAAGGTCCTGATTTAGAGGTGGACGCAGGGCCTATGTTTGTGCAGTTTTCCAAAATTTTTTGTACTGCGCATGCGTCTCAGAATGCGGTAGCAGAATGTATTTGAATTCAGAGGTAGTCAATCTTGGCGGACATTCCTGGAAGGTAAAAGGGGGGTGGCCACTCAGACGCAGATGTGTCACAGCCAAAGATGCAGCTCCAGTGGCACCGGTGGCCATGTTCCGAGGGACATTCTGAGCAACCATAGGGTGCGATCGATGTGCATTTGATGTATGAATTTTTACACACAGCGGCGGATTAGAAACGCAGCCGGTAGGCATCTCAGGGGGAATCCCATGGGCTGCGACATTAGCATAAATACAGAGAGCAAAAAAACCCAGTCATGGCGTAACAACTCTGAATCAGGCCTTAAATGTGGAACAAGGCTATATATATATATATAATTTATTTTGTGGTGAGAGGGGTTATCTCTCACCTGGATTGCCCACATTCCTGTGGGATCAACTCCCTCCAAGGGGGTCTGCAGTGAACCCTGTCCAGTTTGCAGCATGAGAGGTGTGGAGCTCCATGTCTTCACAGTTGAACAGGCCCAGCTGCAACTCATCACTGAGCAGCAGAGGAATAGTTTAAAACTCTCACACACCTGTTGCTCTTTGCCCTGATGCTGTTTAGCGACCAGGTAGTAGGACTAAGTGTCTGTAGTGCCAGGGTCCAAGGGTTATGCTGGGAGGGCATGGCCAATTATGGCTGCAAGCCACTTCTGACTGCTAAGCACAAGGAGTGCTGGAACCTTTTATGTTTGTTTGCTTATTTTCTGTTATGTGCCTGTGTGTGGCCAGCCCTTTGCTCACGTATGCTAAAGTGCAGTGTCTGCTGCCATTAAAAGACACTGCTTTCCCGAATACCTTCCTATCTGAATCCTCATTTCTATACCCCATGTTACAATATTTATATATATATATATATATATATATATATATATATATATATATACACACTAAAATATTTTTGGGAATTTTGCACATCTCTTAAATTGACTGACGTTGAAGATCATCTCCATCAATTTGTTATGAGTGACTAAATTACACCAGGGCCAGATGAATGTTTCCTGTGTTTTGCAACACTCCTAGAAGTAACATGTCTATGAATAATTTATCCGTGTCTGACTGTCTATTATCTTCATGCCTGCCGTGGATTTTTTTTATATTGTATAATTACATGGAAAACCCTTTTAAGGACCATTGTCAGATCCATTCGTATCAGTTATGTTAACTCTCAAGTGTTATAAATATATAATAGCCATCATAGTTGTACAAGCCGCGATGGGTCTTAAAGGCTGTGATTATTTGGCATGTGCACATACCTGAGTGGCTTAGATGTGTAATGTCATTATTCTGGTACACGACATGGGGCATAGCAATCACAGATGACCGACAGATATTACGGTCATCCTGATGCTGTCAATTTGAATTATCTGGATACCATTAATATTCAGTTCCAGTTATGTAAAGGGCACCACTTAAGTCCCCTACAAAAAATACCTTTAAACTGGGCACCATGCCAGACCAGATTTAAAAAAAACTGCATATGTGCAATTATGTGAATTAAATGTAACACACGTCAGCATACGGACAATCAGAATGAAGTTTCCATTGGTCGTGGTGGAAGACTGAAGTACATTAGCAGTTAAGGATGCTGCCTGGCGATAAGTGATGGACTGGAATCCCAAAGTGAGATTCACCTTGGACAAGTTGTTTTATATCCTTGCGTACAAAGTACCAAATGCTATTCCATATATTCTATATTCACAACACTCCGTAAGGCTGTATACAGTTACACCACTGAAGTCGTAATAAAATGTTATTATAATAGTATTAAAAAAATTGAGTTTGTATAAAGTAGCAGGTGCCTTGAAAAACAATTCTTCATGGGTCACCCTAACCTCCCCTTAACACCCTGATACTTACCTTCGGGATGCTGGTGCTGAGATCCCGACCTGTCAGGATTTTGGCGCCGGTATTCAGACCGTCGGCATCCCGCACGCCGGGATGCAGACTACATCTCGTCACTACATATAAGATTTGTATCTCTGGCAGTTAAACTGTACCTTAAAGATACATTGGACACTTTGAACTTTTACATGAATGTAATGATAATAACATAATGAAAGCAAAATGACCATGTACTTGTATCAATATATGGCCCAATGCACTAGTCTAGAACGCACTGTTAGTCCACATAAAGTTGTTAATACATGGTACTAAAAGGAAAGTTGTTATTTTTTTTACCTTAAAAGAGGACTACAATCATATTTTTATTTTTGGGATATGTTACCTAAATGAGAATGTAAACTGTTATATGTAAAGTGCCCCAATTTAAAGAAAATAAATATAGGTTTTATATGTATTGTCACCTTTCCACCACGATCCTGATATCATCTGAATCGATCGCGACAGAGTCTTTGTGCGTACACTCTGGCCCTGATTCAGAGCCGCTCGCAAGCGATGTGTCGCTATGGGGCTCGGAACAAGGCGGGACGGCTGTCGATGGTGAGTAACAGCTCACCCCGTTTTGTGGATTCTTGGGGGGGGTGGCTGGACAAACGCAGGCGTTCCCTTAGGAACACCTGGTGTTTGTAGGGAGGTCTTACTGACATCACTACTGAGGTCAGTAGTGGACTTCCTGCTCTATGCTCTATTAGAGCAGGAAGTCCACTCGGCCTTGCGGCAGTCTAGACCCTGCCGTAGGGTCTCGTCGTAAGGTCGATGTTCGCGATTATCACGATGGTCTCCTGGCCACTCGCACAAACTGTGGGTGGTCTCCCACAGCTTTGCAAGTGGCTGGAGAGCAAAAAAAATGCCCACAATCCCAGCGCGCGGGCAGTGGCAGCGAGCGGCTCTGAATCAGGGCCTCTGTGTAATGCATGCACCGTATTTTTCTGAAATTTTTGCGCATGTGCAGTTGAAAATTGTTTAACTTCGTGAACATCATCATTTCGTGCGGAATGATGACAATTTAAAAATTTTCATAGAGAGTCATAGCAACATTAATCACACACAAGAGCAAGCTATCCAGCAACAGGGGCTTAGAGAGAGGGTAGGACGGGTTCTAATTACCTGGTCCTAGGCTTGTCTGGGGCCTTGCAGGGAACCAAGCAAGCCATGGAGACAAAGCAATGCCCCTCCCCAAAATGCTCCCTGGTTTGCTGCAGTATGGAAATTACTCACAGGACATTATTTTGCAAACGTGGTGTGGCCACGCTAGGCCACGTCTCCTCTCTAGCACCGGGGCCCACGAGATGCCTCAAAGACAGTAAAAGAAATCAATAAATTATTATTGTGATGAGTTCACAGTTACAGATGTTCATAAATATTTGATAAATAAAATATATGAATATTATACTACATTATAGGAAATGTGAAACATTTTATATTTTTTGTTACTTTCCTACCATTGATGAATTGCGCAGTCGTTAAAAAAAAAAAAAAAGTATCAGAAATGTCTGTATTAAAGAAAAAAGTTTTTTGAAGCTGGAATCTAATTTCATTTTTTTTTATCTTAACATTTAGTTAGCACTGACTCACAATGGGGCTTGTGGTAATCAAACATTTCCATATAAACTGAAATGAGATAAATATCAGTGCATGGTAAGTTATTTTCTGGGGGCTTAATCATCAAAGCGTGTAAAGTATCTCAATAGTGGATAAATCAGCTGCCTAATAAAACATAATCTGAACTGATATTATCTTGTGAGGGAAATTAACTTGGTTGATTAAAATAGGGGACTATCTATTGCATAAATAATCTTACAGACTTATAGTTGTACCAAGGGCAGACAACCTTCAGCAATTCTGTTACATGGGCTGGCAAAGCATCATGGGAAATGTTCTTGTGTAAGAGTTTTATTGTGATGAACAATGGCAGGGGGTAACTTACCTCCAGAGTAACCATCAGCCATTAACAATGAAAACAAAAATGGGGTAGCTCCTAAATATCAAGTTGGGCCAGTTTAGCATTAGGCATGGTGATCTTGAGCCTAGCATTGGTCATTGTAGGGAGACAGCTCTTTCCCTGTACAGAGTATATGTTAAAAAAAATCTAAATATATTGAATCAGCTGAGAAAAAATAGGGAATGAAAAAATATAATCTTCTTGTTAGGGCAATACCTGCAGAGAGCTGATAAGACCTTCAGGACTAAGACACCCTCCAGGTAGTAAAGGATTATCACCCCAATGTAATTCCTAGGTTTAAGGATGAAGAGGACACCGAATGTTACTAGGTAGCACAGGAACAAGGCAACAGTTGGCAGATGATATATCCAAAGCTAACTAATATGAGCTTGCAGGAAACAGATCTGGCTACAGAAATATATTGTAGTATCTGTACTGTTGTGCTAGGATAGTGAGTAGACTGCACAGGTATACTATCAATTGATAGGGTTAGTTGCATGCAACTATAAGACATAAGGGCCTAATTATCCTTAAATATTTGCAGCATATTCTGCAAAAACTCCGGAAGTTGGCACCAGCCGCTGTAACCTATAAGCTACAATTTGTAAAATTGCCATTGCACATGCATGTGAAGGAGTTCCGATAGAGGAATGAAGAGACCGCTGATACCCATGTCCCAGCATGTGGTATTTGATCCATTCCAGAGGTATTATCACATACTACAATGCGATTTTGGGCACTATTATCATGCCCAGATTGCATTGAGAATGTAATTTATGATAAATGGGCCCAATACAATCCGGGGTCAGATCTACTAGCAGACAGGATATGTAACAATTACACTATCTGGGGTCAGGTTTGGCCGCGATCAGGCATAAATGATTATACAATCTGAAGTCAGAGCTGGCAGCAGACAAGGGCTTATTAAGAAACAGACCAAGGTCAGGACAGGAGGGAGCAACAAGTTCCAAAATGAAAACAGAGTCAGTATGAAAAACAGGACACAAAGGAATATAATAATTATAACTGGCATAGGTTTAACAACCTCGCAGCTACTTAACGCTCCGATAGCCAATCAGTTAAGGACTAAAACCCAGCCCATCTACCAACCAATGAGCATGACACCTGAGAGATAAAGGCACATTGGGGGAAGAAAAGGACATTGTAGGGGTCTTCATAACAACCCAGAAGCCAGAAGAGCAGTCTCCATTGCTTTTACACAGCCAAGGCAGAAAGTTTGTGGGCATGCATTACTTTATGTTGTTGATATAATAGAATATAACTGAATGTCATTTATGACATACTCCACCAAGTGGTAGGTTAATGATTTGTAAATCACATTCAGGTTTTTATCTATTATTATAAATTTGAAACCTGATCAAAAATTAGGTAATTTACGTGATAACCTATCGCGGATGCAGCTCATGCGTGCATGTCACACCTAACGTGCAGAGCGGGCGCCGTACACATTAAGTGTGCCATGCAAGTGCCAGGAGATAAAAAGGAAAGGAACTAGGAAAGGGAGGTAAGTGTAAAGCTGGGTACATATTAACCAATATGTAAACTAAATGTCATCCGATCCGGCGGATCGGGCCGATACATTGTCAATATCGGTCAGTGTGTACACACTACTAACAACCAAGCGTGCTCCAGTTGTCAGTCGCATCTTCAGGTCGTCCCCTACATGCAGCTCAATCTGACATTGGGACTGATGACCCCATGCAGCGGCATGCGGTTGGTGCAGACATATCGGGCAATCGGGCAAAGGATTGTGTAATGGGTAACAGCCTCCCGTATGTGACGGCCCATCAACGGTGCATCGTTAAGTGTGTACCCATCTTAACAGGATGGGAGGGGCAAGTCCATTTATCGTACAACATATTGGCATTAAAATATGTCAGCAGTCTTCATGGAACAGCAGAGAGTAGTCTGTGGAATAGAGGAGAGGATTGGTCTAGTCTGAATGATAGCATGAGCGCAATTACTGATCAAGTTCTACATATAGCCATGCTGCATATTGTAAATGTTTTCCACAGAGAGATGGCTTCTCATTCTGAGCAATGACCGTCCCTGAAGCAGCAAAGTAGTTAACAAAAGAAGTCATTGCTCCACAGCTGAACATTTCTCTTTTCTATTACAAAATCCTCACGTCTGTTATTACAGAAAATAGTCAACAGGAAAGACTGCTGTTCAGTGCCCTGAAACACAACAAGACTGTGCCCTCAATAAAAGAAAACTCTGTGCCAAATGGTTATCATCATCATATCATACTTTTGTTTTGCAATTTGCCGTTTTGTGCGGGGACAGGAAGAATCTGTATTCATGGTTTTTATAGATATATATTTTCTGTCTCTCCCCCTCCCCCCTGCCAGCGGCTTCTATTTTGCAAAGTCCAGGGGCTTTGTATTAACATCTGAACTCCATCAGAAATCTGTAAATGACCATAGATCCTGTCCCGAATACAGATAGGTTACTTCTCGCAAATCATCCACCAGCCCTGCTGGATTCTGGTAGCATCATAAATTAGTGCGCGGTAAAGTCAGCCTAAATGAGCTTCACATTGTGTGAAAGATCTAAGCCAGTTAATGAAGCAAGTTAATTAAGCTCATAAAAGGTAGTTCACTGATAGATTGGGAGGAACAACCTTGACCTTTATTTTGATGGCTCACGCAACGGCGAATGGTTAAAAAGGGAACCTTGAGATGACACAACTACATCATTTTTTTTTCTTAGAACGTGCAATCAATACAGAGTAACACTGTAGCGAACATAACGTGTCTTTGGAGAGCTAGAGAGAGCGCAAGTGAGTTATCTAAGCAAGGAGGATTCTGGGAGAAAAAAAAAACATTACAGTATGTCCAGATTCAATTGTCATATTGACCCACGAAGTGGACTCCCATAGGATGAGAGGCGTAATTTACACCAACGGTGCATCAGTAAGCACCTAGGTTTAATGGACTGATGTGCTAACACCTCATTGTAAACCGATCCAATATTGAAAAGTGCTTTGCTATTTAACTCAGATTTATGTTTAGAATTACATATAAGACAGGGCCTTATTCAGGGTCAGACTGAAACAGACTGGCAAAATGCAATTGCAAATCCATTCGCATTTTTGCGTCCGATTCAGAGGCAACCGCAGGCGCAAATCTGGATTTGTGGCTCCCTCCCCCTGTAGCACCTGGCTGAGGTAAGAATTGATTGGGACTGGAGGCGTGGTGTCTGCATGCATTTGCAAAGTGTATAAAATATCTATACACACTACCTGGTACCATTACAGTTAACAGCCGGATAGAGCAGATAATAATTACCCAAGAGGAATGGAGTCCCCATCCCAAATTTAGTATGAAACATTATTTTTGTGTTCTAAAATAAGTGTGTATTGAAGTAATAAATCACATTTAAAGCACTGTTGCGTCAGTTTTAGAGGCTTTGCATAAATGGGCGAGTTTTCACCTTTGAGACCGATCGCACACAGTCTTCACTGTCAACTTGACACTTACACCAGGGTCAGAGCACACGCAACAAATGTGATTTTTTTCGCCAGCCATTTAGTCACCCTCTGAGATTGCACGCCCACACCTCGCCCTTACTGTACTTTTTCTGCCACTGAATTTCCACTTGCGATCACACACTCACTTCCCGCATACCCGCCCCCATTCCGGCCTTGGCCTCAGCCCCCAAATTATACACAGTCTCAAGTCACGTTTGAGACTGAAAAAAGTAGCGGATTGAAAATATTTGTGTGTAATATGGAGAATTGTAACTTGAGATAAGGAAAATAGCATTTCAGAATGAGTCTATACAAGGTCCACAGACTTTTATTACCATGTGCTTTATTCAACGGACCCCGATAATTAACTTTCCTACTCAACGTTAGCGCCGTGGCAATTCATCATTGCTCCGGCGCAGAGGCAGCTGATCCGAAAATCAGCTATCTCCACAAGTTTGTTCACTGCTCCTTTTGGAGCAGTGAGACAAGTATGCCAGCATGACCTACAGGTCACACATGCGCACAAGAGCCTCGACGTCTGGCGGAAGGAGCCAGACAGGGACGGAGGGATCCAAAGAGACCACTTTTCGCGACCGGGACTCCTTCCCATAGGGAAGATGCCGAAAGCTCCTGCAATCAATCTCCGAAAATATTGTATTTTTGGAGCTTGATGAATTCTGTCCCCATACTAGAGTATGGGGACAGTGGGCCATTCCGGTAAGCAGTAGATATCTGTGATACTAGTATATGGGGACAGTGGGCCATTCCGGTAAGCAGGAGATATCTGTGATACTAGTATATGGGGACAGTGGGCCATTCCGGTAAGCAGTAGATATCTGTGATACTAGTATATGGGGACAGTGGGCCATTCCGGTAAGCAGGAGATATCTGTGATACTAGTATATGGGGACAGTGGGCCATTCCGGTAAGCAGGAGATATCTGTGATACTAGTATATGGGGACAGTGGGCCATTCCGGTAAGCAGGAGATATCTGTGATACTAGTATATGGGGACAGTGGGCCATTCCGGTAAGCAGGAGATATCTGTGATACTAGAGTATGGGGACAGTGGGCCATTCCGGTAAGCAGTAGATATCTGTGATACTAGTATATGGGGACAGTGGGCCATTCCGGTAAGCAGGAGATATCTGTGATACTAGTATATGGGGACAGTGGGCCATTCCGGTAAGCAGGAGATATCTGTGATACTAGTATATGGGGACAGTGGGCCATTCCGGTAAGCAGGAGATATCTGTGATATCACCTGCTTTACCCTTTTGATGACTTTCTACAATTGCCGGTGAAAATTTTCATTTTCACCTGCTTTTGTAGAAATTAAATGATGATGAGTAGAGCCCTACATCACTGCTCTTAAACCTACCTGCCTACAGCCTGTTGGTGTTATTTACTTACAGATGGCAAATGTGCATACACCCAATCAGAAATCAGCTTTTATAAGTGCAATGCAAATTAGACAATGAAAGCAAATGGTTAATTGGTTCTTATGTGTTACTTAACAATTTCATTTTTTATGCATCATCAATGAATAACCGAAATCGTATAAAGAGGCATGTGGTCATATAAAGTTATTATTTTTGCATTGTTTAATGTGGCCATTAAAATATGTATATTAAACATACTACTTATAATAATCCTAAGAATAAATGTAACTAGGACGCATTCTTGTCTCAGCCACTTTAGAAGTGACACTGATAAAACACAAATGTGCCCTTTGATGAGGATGGTCTGTTCATAAGGATGTATTTGGTGTATGGATCATTTTGCCCACGGTCACTAGCATTGATTAGCTCACCCCAAGTAATATAGGAAATATTCCTCTAAGACGTGAATCATACTTCTTAATGGACAGGAACCCAACTGGGACACTAAATCTCTCCAACAAAACCATTTTCTGCATAACAGAACAAGCACAACACTGAAATTACCAATACTGATCTGCAGTGTGGCATTTTGTGTCCCCATAGAGATCTGTTACTCTTACAGATGCCATATAAAGCCTCAAGGACACGCAAGGTTTACCGGTAGTTAAGACAAATTACAATGATATTATGGTAATAATCTTTCCTTTCTCATTTGTTTTCCCATTACTTGATTTTCTGCACCCTGGGGTGATGTGAGCCCCCAGCTGAGAGAAGCAATGCGTTCAGGAAACAGATAGTTACTAACACAGGGAAGCAAATAAGATAGAGAGAGATTGTAAAGGAATGACAGCTGAAAAAGCAGACACCA
Source organism: Taudactylus pleione (assembly GCA_031769625.1). Taxonomy (NCBI): domain Eukaryota; kingdom Metazoa; phylum Chordata; class Amphibia; order Anura; family Myobatrachidae; genus Taudactylus; species Taudactylus pleione. Next base: position 918,286 of record JAUIMM010000430.1, on the reverse strand, counting down.
GAAAGGAAACAAAGAATGAAACAGCCGGAGATGGAAAGACAGATAAAAACAAAGGGAGGGATGCTGTACAGAAACACCAAGAGGAGACTAATCTCTATCTCCCTCTCCCTCTCCCTCTCCCTCTCTCTGATTGTACAGTATGTATGTTTGTGTATATATTATATATGTATGTGTGTAAATATGTACAGTAGGTAAGCATGTATATGTTTGTGTATATATTATACAGTATATGTATGTGTGTAAATATGCACAGTATGTATGTTTGTGTATATATTATATATGTATGTGTGTAAATATGTACAGTATGTATGTTTGTGTATATATTATATATGTATGTGTGTAAATATGTACAGTATGTATGTTTGTGTATATATTATATATGTATGTGTGTAAATATGTACAGTAGGTAAGCATGTATATGTTTGTGTATATATTATACAGTATATGTATGTGTGTAAATATGTACAGTATGTATGTTTGTGTATATATTATATATGTATGTGTGTAAATATGCACAGTATGTATGTTTGTGTATATATTATATATGTATGTGTGTAAATATGTACAGTAGGTAAGCATGTATATGTTTGTGTATATATTATACAGTATATGTATGTGTGTAAATATGCACAGTATATATGTTTGTGTATATATTATATATGTATGTGTGTAAATATGCACAGTATGTATGTTTGTGTATATATTATATATGTATGTGTGTAAATATGCACAGTATATATGTTTGTGTATATATTATATATGTATGTGTGTAAATATGCACAGTATGTATGTTTGTGTATATATTATATATGTATGTGTGTAAATATGCACAGTATGTATGTTTGTGTATATATTATATATGTATGTTTGTATGTATGTATGATATGTATGTATATATAATATATATATATATTTATACTGTATATTACGTAGAACATGGGAAACATGGGGTCTGTACAAAATTAGTCCCACCATCACAATTTCTCAAGCAAGTTACACTATTTACCTAAATTATAACATACATTAACATATTAACGACGTATATATACAGTAGTAGCCTTACAGGGTACAGTACATTCCCATTGCCCTAAAACTGTCTGCAACTCAGCAGGGTGATTTAATAAGCCCTTTATACATCCCCAGCTGAGCAGGTCTGAGTTCACTTCCAACCTCGGAGACAATGAAGGGAAAAACAAACCTTCTTTATCTATACTTGGACAAGCAAATGGCAAACTCAGATCTGCCGAGTTGGAAAACATTAAGGGGGTGAAATAGAGTCAGACGTGCCCAATTTTTTTGGGGGGGGAGTTTAAATACATTTTGGTACCGCGCATGGTGGCAAAAAGAACTGTTATGCTTCCATCTGTATATAGATTCAGTTCATGACTCATTACAGTTAGAGAGGGGGGTGCAGGTATAGGCCGGGCAAATGCAGCCACTGCACAGAACATATGCACCTGTCAAGATCAAGAGGTGTACAGCCTCCTGACTGTCATTTTTCATTTACTTCCTGTAAATTCAGAGTTAGGAGCTAATTGGTTGATACATTGGTTTGGATGTTGGCGCTCAGGATTCCAGCAGTCAGAATCTAGAAGCCGACATCCAAACAGGGTTAGGATACCAATACCCAGAGGCGTCACCGGGTCTGGCTACACCTGGTGCGCAATCTGACTGCTCCAGTGTCCGAAAAGGTGGTGTGGTCTAAAGAAAAGGGGTGTGGCCTCACGTGGATTCCGATTATGTCACTTCGGGGGCAGCCCAGCATAGCCGGAGACTGGGCTGTCGGCTCCTCTCCTATAACAAGAGCCGGGTGCTGCAGGAGAATGTCACACTGCAGAACCCGAGTGCGGGCCGCACCCCCCTCATGATGCCACTGCAGACACCTGTAAGCAAGTACCCTAACCTTAACCCTCCCCACACTCTAAGCCTAACCTCCCCCCTAGTGCCTAACACTAACCCGCCTAACTCTAACCCTTCCCCTAGTGACTAACCCCTAACCCTCCCCCTAACCCCATCACTAACCAAAGGGATGCCGGCGGTCAGGATACTGGTACTGTAATTCTGACTGGTGTCAGGATTCTGGTGCCGCCATTCTGAGCGCTGGCATCCCAACAGCCAGGAGGAATTTTAACTACATATTTTATCTCATCCACTTTATCTCTCTCCAAGGCTTAGTACATAGACCCCTATAAACCCCTAAGGGCTTGATTCAGAGGCGGACGCAGGGCCAACATGTGCGTAGTTGACTGATTTTGTGTGCATGTGTCTGACTCCTGATTATCTACTCGCAGAGATCCAGCACAGAAAAAGACGCAGGGTCTGAGAATTTTAGTGGGAGGTGCTAGGGGGATGGTGATGCTGAGGCGGGGGTTTGCGGGCGTGTCACTGAAAATGGCTGGAAGAGACGGAGTGATCCAAATAGATCCCAATCTTCACAATTGTGATCCAAATAGATCCCAGGACGAAATCTGTCTGTGTAAACTTTTGCCACTACTACTAGCAGTGACAGTAGTAGGTTTAGGGAACGCGGGGCAGCGGTTTTTCAGAGCAGCTGTGCCAGCATTGAAGCAATACTGAAATCGGTGAGTTAGATCCTTAAGTTGCATGGTTCCATCGCATGTATTAATGATGACTAGGCCGCTGATTGTGCTTTTCTGTATTATGCATGCCTCATTAATGTATTTGTATATTTATTATTTACTGACCTTCAATAAACACATTAGAAAAAAACCTGACTTTGTCTAGGGAAAAACAACCTTGCTTGTACCAGACAGTGACATGATTAAATGCAAAGCACAATTTTGATAAATCATTTATTTTAACCCAACATAATTGATGATAGAACATCTGCAATACGCGTAATCATGGAATGATAGATGGCCAATATTTTTAGACAAAGGAAAATGTCTCATAAGTTCAGACACTATGAAATTACATGAGTACATTGCGGGATGCTGCCAGAGCACAAGAGAAATGTCTAATCAGATTCTGTTATTTTGCTAATAAAGTTTTAAAACAGTTAACAACATCTGACTGGTTGCCATGGGTTACTGCATCATTCCCTGTGCACCATTTTCTGAAAGTATGAAATTGTTCTCTTAAACAAAGTCCTAAGGGGGGGTCTATTTACTAAGCTTTTTTAGGCGATACAGTGAACGGAGGTAAGGTACCAGCCAAACAGCTCTTAACTGTCATTTTTCAAACACAGCCTGTGACTTGGCAGTTAGGAGCTGATTGGCTGGTACCTTACCTCTGTTCACTTTATCTCCTAACAAAGCTTAGTAAATAGACCCCTTAGGCACCTTCTGATGTAATAAAATGTGGGACAGCTTTGAAATCAAAATATCTGGGAACATACAAACGGCAGCGCGGATAGTGTCGATTCATGTTGTTGGCTTACGTTCATGTCTTCCAAACCAATGGAACTACCGACATTACCAGGATACAAAGTACCATAGTGATGTCACTGCCAACTGGTGAAATGATTATGCTCATTTCCTATTAATATTTACTCACTCCACATATTACATAGAAATGGCGTCATTTACTGTAATAATACCTGTGGGTTGTAGTTTTTTTACCATACTGTCAACTGTCCTATTTCAGTAAAAAAAAAAAGTCCTGATTCATGGAACACAAAAGTGGTAGGGCTTGTGGGAAACCAGGTGAGGTTCTGCAGAAAAGCGGGCATGACTGGCCAAACTAGAGCAGGTTATAGAAGACAAAGAAAACTATTTGCGCTGCCCTTTAGAAATTGAATATGTTTGCGCACAAAGACTTAATGCTGCTTTTTGCGGACGATAAGGGAATTTTGGCCTTTACAAGGGTGAACCCAAGACAAAACAAAACCACAGGCGCAAAACTTAGTGTATGTATACCTTAGGGGTTACACAATATTATAGTTCGTCTAGAATAGTTCAACAATTAAAGTGATGTAGATAAAATAGATAGTTACTCCATTCAACAAAAGAATAAAATAAAATAAAAAATACATTATTTATAAAAAATAATTGAATGGCCAGAATTGTCCTGAAGTGCAATCTACATACAGTATAATTTTAGTGGGATAAATTTAGCAAAATATGCTGTAGCCTCATACATCTGGTTACAGCTTCAGGGGGAGATTTATCAATTCTTAAGGTGCATACACACACAACGATTTTTTGAACGATTATCGTTAAACGATATCGTTTAACGATAATAGTTTGTAAAAATCATTCACTTTCTGAGTCAAACGATGAACGATTTTCGTTCATGCGCGTTCACGTTTGTAGTTTGTAGTTCAGTCAGACTTGTAAACTCAACGATTTTCAGTAAGGGAATATGCAAAAATCGTTTGTAGTTCTAAAAAATCGTTCATTACATTTAAATGGACATAGTAAATGAACAACTTTAGTAAACGATTTTAGTTCATTTTTTCAAGGGAGAAAATCGTTTACTAAAATCGTTCATTAACTAAATCGTTGTGTGTGTATGCAGCTTATGAAATAGATAAAGCATACAGCAGGGGTTCCCAACCACAGTCCTCAAGGCACACTAATAGTCCAGGTTTTAGGGATAGCAATACTTGAGCACAGGTGACGTAATTAGTTCCTCAGTTTATTTGATTTAGCCATCTGTGCACAATCATGGATATCACTAAAATCAGGACTGTAAAGCTGGCTACACACTAGACCAACTTTCATCCAACCAGTGGGAGTAAATGATGATCAGCAATTTGCTCCTAAATGCCAGAAAAACAGATCAAAATGGTCGTCAGACAAGTTTGTTAAATGTTTGATCAAAACGATTTGTTCAAACAACAGTTTTTAGTCCATTTTCCGGCTTTGGGAGCAAATTGATGATTGTCATTTGCTTTCATCCCTTACCAGATTTTCATTCCAACCAATCAACTAGTTGGCTGGTTGGAAAGATAATCTTTAGATGTGTGGCCAGCTTTAGTGTGCCTTGGGGACCGAGGTTGGGAATCACTGGCATAGAGAAAGTACCAAACAATCAGCTCATAACTGTCATGTAACATTCTGTGGGGTCTATTTACTAAGCCTTGGATGGAGATAAAGTGGGCGGAGATAAATTACCATCCAACCAGCCCCTAACTCATTTTTCAAACACAGCCTGTAACCTGGCAGTTAGGGGCTGACTGGCTGGTACTTTATCTCTGTTCACTTTATCGCCATCCAATGGACCCCTGTATTTGGGAAATGACATTTAGGAGCTGATTGGTCATAACTTTCTCTCCACTTTATCTCTCTCCAAGCATTGATACATCTCCCCATCAATCAGGATGGCAACACACCTTATTAATTCTGCATTCATGCCTATCAACTGTCTGTTTTGGGATCAAGGGGCGGGGGGGGGAGATGTACTAAACTTTGGAGAGTGATAAAGTGGAGAGAGATAAAGTACCAACCAACCAGCTCCTAACTGTCATTTTACAGGCTGTGTTTGAAAAATGACAGTTAGGAGCTGGTTGGCTAGTACCTTATTTCTGATCACTTTATCTCAATCCAAGGCTTAGTAAATAGACCCCATAGCCTGTAACATGACAAATGGAGTTGATTGGTTGGTACTTTTTATCTCTCGTCAAGGTTTGATACATATGCCCCAATGTATTATTTTATTATGGTGATTGGTTGGTACTTTATCTCTCTCCACTTTATCTCTGTCCAAGGCTTAGTTAGTACATCTGCTCCCCAGTCTCTGTGTATTCCTAATTTCTATTATACAATAGTTGGTTTCTTATTTAGATCAGATTAATATGTTGATAGTCTTCCGTAAAATGTTAATTGTCTGCAATATAGAAGATAATTGTATTGTCCCTCTCTTTTGTTATTTTAAGTTTTAGTTATATGGAGTCTGCTCCTTAGGGGTAGATGTATCAAATCTTCTAAAGAGGACAAGTGGAGAAGTTACCCACAGCAACCACCTGGGTTCGCCTAGTGAGAGCACTGGCCCTGACTATTGTGCACAAGACACCCTCAAGAGAGGGAGACGGAGGGGGTTGCACCATTGGTGTGTCTCCTTAATTAAGAGGTAAATATTTTATTGTAACTATGGTGCCTATTCATGATTAGTTATAGGTTGTTACTACAGTTTTCACATGTGCCCCACTATTATAAGGGGCCCGATGGAGCCGCCAAATATCCAGCAAGCTTCAGATGAGGTTGGTTCCACCCCTTCCTATGGGAAGGAGTGCCAAGTAGCGGGATTCCCCCCGTTCACCCCCTGCATGCCCTGTGGCTGTGCTTATGAGTGAATTAAGATTGTACACACACAGTCGGCATGATTGGTCCCCAATAATGAATAGGCCCCCATGACAAATTTATGTTTTTCTTTAATTAAAATTATTGTAAAATGATTAATTTTATCTATGCACATCAAAGTCTTCAGAAAGACATTACTGTGAACTGATCATCTGAAATGGCTGATAGGGAACAGCCGCCTAGTGTTCATACCTTACAATGTGATATAACCCAGTGTCGATGAGTGGATTTTAACATATATTTACTAAAGTGAGGGTTTTTTAGAAGTTGTTGCCCATGGCAAGTTGGCAACCAATCAGATTTTTCTTATCATTTATCTAGCACCTTCTAGAAGATAACAGCTAGAATCTAATTGGTTGCCATGGGCAACAATGCCACTTCTAAAAACCAGCACTTTAGTAAATATACCCCATGGACTTAAAAATAACTTCTGTTTTACTTTTTATGACCCTGTAGTGGACTTTAATATAAAACGACTTCACTGTCGTCACTATAACTCTGGACCTAATTCAGACCCGCTCGCAAGCGGTGTGCGCTCGCAAGCGGGTCGATGTTGGCCAAGTGCGCATGCGCACGACGGAGCCAGCTCTGTCGTGCGCATGCGCGAGACCTGAATAATGACGGCCAAGCCGTCATTATGGGGCTCGCACCAAAGGGGGCATGCTGTCGATGGTGAGTGACAGCACGCCCCCTTTGGTGGGAGTGCCGGGGGCGTTGCTGCCCAGATGGAGGCGTTCCCATGGGAACGCCTAACATCTGGGGCCGGCCCCACTGACATCACAAGTGATGTCAGTGGGAGTGCTTTTGGCTCTGATAGAGCCAAAAGCACTCCAGGGCTTGCGGCAACGAGACCCTACCGCAAGGGTCTCGTCGGAAGCCCGATGGTTGCGATGGTCTTGACCATCGCGACCATCATTTTGGCCGCTCGCTATAGCTGTGGGTGGTCACCCACAGCTATGCGAGCGGCCAGGAGGCCACTCATAAATTCAGAGGAACGGCCCTGATTCAGAGCGAGCACTCTTTCAGAGCGTCCGGCTCTGAATCAGGGCCTCTGTTCATTGACTTCAAGCTTCATGTCTGTATTCTCATTTGCTGCATCCTAATCTAATTTTCCAGCATTAATACTCTATTAATCTAGATTCTTGTTAGACTGTGTTTAATTCTGTTACATTGGTACATCAATCAAGTGTACATTTGTAATCCTATATGAGACCTTATAACATATTTTTTTTGTCCCAGTGAAATCATTTGTAATGTGAAAAGGAGCATTATATTCGCCATTCCTTACAGTGAGAATACATTAACAGTTCATGTGACAAACATCAACAGACTAATCCAGTAATATATAGCTGCCAGAACAACGCAGGCAATCTATTGCTAATAGTTTCTGCAATGCATCAAGATTCAAGGCACTAAGCATAAAACATGGTAATTAATTTTTGAGGCAAAGTAATTATGTTTCAGGTTATCGGAACAGTTCAGGCTGTTGTTTGTTTTTAAAACATATTGATGTGCGTAATATTCCGTGCTGTAAAATATGCACGTGGGACTAGAACATGTTACAATGTAGGTGAGCAGAGGATCACATCTTTTCAGCAATTCTCTAATTAAATGTTTCCTTGCAACCATTCACTTCTAACACAAAACTCCTCCTGTCTTCTCCTGCTGTTGTATTGTATCCCTGTTTGAATACATTATCTTTCATTCTTTGTCATTGTTTTTGTAACGTTCTATTTTATATGGGTAATGTTGCATTCCAATTAGTGATTCTGCTGAAGGACTTGTAGACTTCTTTGGGTTGGGTACGAGATCCCGATGGTAAGATTACCGACAGCTGCATCCCGACAGTCAGATGCAGGTAAGTGCCCTAACCCACCTTTCCCGCAGTCTAACCCTGACCCTCCCATCCTGCAGCCTAACCCCCCCTTCACAGCCTAACCCTAACCCTCTCCTCCCACATCCTAACCCTAACCCTCCCCCTAGTGCCTAGCCCTAACCCCCATCCCTAACAGCACAAGTCATGTGTTATCTCCAGGACAGGAGGGATTCAAAGTTTGTATTTATGTAACTCAACTTTAAAGATGACCACCAATGGTAGATCCTTTCCCTTAAATCATTGTACCATTGGGCATATGTGACTATTTATCCCTATACTGCATCGTGACTTGCACACATCATCTGCAGACATGCCCAACAGCAGGGGCGCAACTAGAACTTGGTGGGCCCCATAGCAAAATTTTTAAGGGGCCCCCCAACGCAGGTTTCAACCATTGTGTGTATATACAGTCAGGGCCATAAATATTGGGACATTGACAGAATTTTCAGATTTTGGCCTCTGTTCACCACCACAATGGCTTTGAAATGAAACAAACAAGATGTGATTTAACTGCAGACTTTCAGATTTAATTTGAGGGTAATTACATCCAAATCAGGTGAACGGTGTAGGAATTACAACGGTTTCTATATGTGCCTCCCACTTTTTAAGGGGCCAAAAGTAATGGGACAAACTAAACAATCCTAAATCTAACTTTCACTTTTTAATACTTTGTTGCAAATCCTTTGCAGGCAATTACAGCCTGAAGTCTGGAACGCATAGACATCACCAGATGCTGGGTTTCATCCCTGGTGATGCTCTGCCAGGCCTCTACTGCAAATGTCTTCAGTTCCTGCTTGTTCTTGGGGCATTTTCCCATTCAGTTTTGTCTTCATCAAGTGAAATGCATGTTCAATCAGATTCAGGTCATGGGATTGACTTGGCCATTGCATAACATTCCACTTTTTAGTGTTAAAAAACTCTTTGGTTGCTTTTGCAGTATGCTTCGGGTCATTGTTCATCTGCACTGTGAAGCGCCGTCCAATGAGTTCTGAAGCATTTGACTGAATATGAGCATATAATATTGCCCGAAACACGTCAGAATTCATTCTGCTGCTTTTGTCAGCAGTCACATCATCAATAAATACAAGGGAACCAGTTCCATTGGCAGCCATACATGCCCACGCCATGACACTACCACTACCATGCTTCACTGATGAGGTGGTATGTTTTGAATCATGAGCAGTTCCTTTCCTTCTCTTCTCTTCCCATCACTCTGGTACAAGTTGATCTTTGTCTCATCTGTCAATAGGATGTTGTTCCAGAACTGTAATGGCTTTTTTAGATGTTGTTTGGCAAACTCTAATCTGGTCTTCCTGTTTGTGTGGCTCACCAATGGTTTGCATCTTGTGGTGAACCCTCTATATTCACTCTTGTGAAGTCTTCTCTTGATTGTTGAATTTGACACATATACATCTACCTCCTGGAAAGTGTTCTTGATTTGGCCAACTGTTGTGAAGGGGTTTTTCTTCACCAGGGAAATAATTCTTTTGTCATCCACCACAGTTGTTTTTCGTGGTCTTCCGGGTCTTTTGGTGTTGCTGAGCTCTCCGATGCATTCTTTCTTTTTAAGAATGTTCCAAACAGTTGATTTGGCCACACCTAATGTTTTTGCTATCTCTCTGATGGGTTTGTTTTGATTTTTCAGCCTATTGATGGTTTGCTTCACTGATAGTGACAGCTCTTTGGATCTCATATTGAGAGTTGACAGCAACTGATTCCAAATGCAAATGTCACACCTAGAATCAACTCCAGACCTTTTACCTACTTAATTGACAATGAAATAACGAAGGAATAGCCCACACCTGTCCATGAAATAGCTTTTGAGTTGATAGTCCCATTACTTTTGGCCCCTTAAAAAGTGGGAGGCACATATTGAAACTGTTGTAATTCCTACACCGTTCACCCGATTTGGATGTAATTACCCTCAAATTAAATCTGAAAGTCTGCAGTTAAAGCACATCTTGTTTGTTTCATTTCAAAACCATTGTGGTGGTGAATAGAGGCCAAAATCTGAAAATTCTGTCAATGTCCCAATATTTATGGACCTGACTGTATATATATTCACTCCCCTCACCATATAGCACCTCACTCCCCTCACCTCATAGCACCTCTCACTTTCCTCACCCTGTAGCACCCCTCACTCACACTGTAGCACCTCTCACTCCCTCTGTAGCACCTTTCACTCCACCAGTAGCACCTCTCACTCCCCCTGTAGCACCCCTCACTTCCCCTGTAGCACCCCTCACTCCCCCTGTAGCACCTCTCACTCTCCTCACCCTGTAGCACCTCTCACTCTCCTCACCCTGTAGCACCCCTCACTCCCCCTGTAGCACCCCTCACTCCCCCTGTAGCACCTCTCATTCCCCCTGTAGCACCTCTCACTCCCCCTGTAGCACCCCTCACCCTCCTCACCCTGTAGCACCCCTCACTCCCCCTGTAGCACCACTCACTCTCCTCACCCTGTAGCACCCCTCACTCCCTCTGTAGCACCTCTCCACCAGTAGCACCTCTCACTCCCCCTGTAGCACCCCTCACTCCCCCTGAAGCACCCCTCACTCCCGCTGTAGCACCTCACTCCCCCTGTAGCACCCCTCACTCCCCCTGTAGCACCCCTCACTCCCCCTGTAGCACCTCTCACTCCCCCTGTAGCACCCCTCACTCTCCTCACCCTGTAGCACCCCTCACTCCCCCTGTAGCACCTCTCACTCTCCTCACCCTGTAGCACCCCTCACTCCCCCTGTAACACTTATCACTCCCCCTGTAGCACCTCACTCCCCCTGTAGCACCTATCACTCCCCCTGTAGCACCTCACTCACCCTGTAGCAGCTATCACTCCCCATGTAGCATCTCACTGACAGTAGTAATCCTATAAATTTAGTCAGGAACAACGTAAAAATTGTTCAAACGCTTATTCTATCAGCACTTGTAATAAATCCTATCATGTTTTTGACTGTGTCTCTATGTGCCCTTCAGTAACATCAGGCCATAGTTGTTGTTGGTGACTTTCCCCTGTACCATAGTCATTAGCACATTGATTTGCTACAAGTCAGCAATGCCATCTCCCCCAATTTGTGTTGCTATCTTCAACTCCCCCTGTAGCACCTCACTCCCCTTGTAGCACCTCTCATTCCCCCTGTAGCACCTCTCACTCACCCTGTAGCACCCCTCACTCTCCTCACCCTGTAGCACCCCTCACTCCCCCTGTAGCACCACTCACTCTCCTCACCCTGTAGCACCCCTCACTCCCTCTGTAGCACCTTTCCACCAGTAGCACCTCTCACTCCCCCTGTAGCACCCTTCACTCCCCCTGAAGCACCCCTCACTCCCCCTGAAGCACCTCACTCCCCCTGTAGCACCCCTCACTCCCCCTGTAGCACCTCTCATTCCCCCTGTAGCACCTCTCACTCCCCCTGTAGCACCCCTCACTCTCCTCACCCTGTAGCACCCCTCACTCCCCCTGTAGCACCTCTCACTCTGCTCACCCTGTAGCACCCCTCACTCCCCCTGTAACACCTATCACTCCCCCTGTAGCACCTCACTCCCCTGTAGCACCTATCACTCCCCCTGTAGCACCTCACTCCCCCTGTAGCACCTATCACTCCCCATGTAGCATCTCACTGACAGTAGTAATCCTATAAATTTAGTCAGGAACAACGTAAAAATTGTTCAAACGCTTATTCTATCAGCACTTGTAATAAATCCTATCATGTTTTTGACTGTGTCTCTATGTGCCCTTCAGTAACATCAGGCCATAGTTGTTGTTGATGACCTTCCCCTGTACCATAGTCATTAGCACATTGATTTGCTACAAGGCAGCAATGCCATCTCCCCCAGTTTGTGTTGCTATCTTCAGGTGCTCTGGATGTTGCCAGAACACAAAGACCTACTGTTGGGTTAGTTGGATTCTAAATTATTTGGCAGTGATAGTACAAGGAGATATAGGGGCCTGTTTATCAACTAATATTTGCTGAATATCCCCCTTAAAACACCCATTTTTGGGGGGTACTCACAAATATTAGGTATCACCCCAATGTGCCATGGAGGGATTGCAGCAGATATCTTCATGTCTGCTGTGGTCCCTCCTCTTCCGACAGAAGCTGCAGCCCCCATAGGGTTCTATGGGGGACTGCAAAGCTGTTAGATTTACCAGATTTTTCCGGAGCTTGATGGCGTTAGTCCATTGTATCCCCTGTCCCGGAGACTCAGTAATAATACATTTACGCAAATAAGGACTACTATATGCCGCGAATTTCTGCGATAAAGAAACCTTATTATCGGGGGCTGACCATATCTATTAATAAATATGCCCCATAACCTTAGGAATTCATATAACCTTACAAATTCTGGTCTATGGACCTCATTCAGAGCCGGACGCTATTTGCACTCGCTCGTTCAGAAAAAAGGGGTGGCTATTCAAAATGAACCGTTTGCTCTTTGCGGTCTGTTCACGCCTCTAGGTCTGAACGAGCGAACCAAACACGCGGTCGTTTTTTTGAAAACTACGCCCCCTGGCCGCTCGCATCCTACGTCATGTCTGCTATTTATTAGATTAATCGAGTACATCGACCAGTGTATGAACTGCTCGCTATTCTTGTGGTTGGTTTTTCTTACCGCAATCTTGCAGCAGTTCTGACTATAAAATAACCCAGTGACGTGGTCAATGACGCTGCTGTATTAATTTTGCACACCAAGAAAAAACACCCGTTTTGACCTTTAAGCACGCCTGCGTTCGGATCTCCACTCCCCGTTTTCAAGCACCTTCCCCTGTTACCACCCACATACGCCTCCTCCTGTCACTCAAAATAGCAGGCATTCGCTATTTAGCGAAAAAACGATTTTCGGCCGCACTGACTGGTTCGCACATGCGTATTATGATCCGTACGCATGCCCAGTTGTGCAAACATCACTCGGAACGAATGAGCGGCTGCTTACGAGTGGCTCTGAATCAGGCCCTATGTTACATCACTGAGAATATTATCAGACTGGACTGCTTTTGCAAACAAAATTAAAATTCAGATTACAAGAGACTGCGAGGACTTACCAAAACTCGGGAATACAAATATGATACTAGTGCTGGTCAAAATGGAAAATAAAACACCCACCTTAAGCTGGGAACACACCTATACAATCATCGATATCGGGGGATCGGGCTGACAATTGTATTGGTGTGTAAGCAGGGCTGTTGCAGGAGCATTAGCCAATAAATGGCTTATAATGCTCCGGCAAAAGTCGGGATTGGGAGGTTGCATCTTCTGGGCTGTTTAATATTTGGTGGCCCAACCTCCGGATCCCATAGATGCCCGTGCACACTGAGCTACAGTGTGTACGGGCCTCGCAGGCAGCTGACGGAGGGTCAAGTAGGGAACACAGCACTCAGCTGATCGGGAGCAAATAAGTGTGTACCCAGCTTTACACTATGGACACTATGATGCTTGTGATGTTTTTTTTTAGTGCATGCCCAAGAGAAATAGAGCAATTAATGGAGTTTGGGATACTTACTATAGATATGTTGTTAATTACTTTTATTCTGATTTCTGTAAAAGGCAAACATTATCTGCAGCAATGCTCTACCCAAAGCCCAGAACCCCAATCATTTCTGCAAAACTATGTAACAGCATATAAAAATATGTGCCTACACTTGCTAAGTGACCCTATAAACTTGTGTTCTTAATAAAAAGAACGGACTCCGTAATCATATAAAAAACAGATACTGGTCAGGAACATATATACGTATAAGAATATTTTTTCACAATGCCACTTATGGTTTACATAAATGGTTATAAATCATGTCTTTGTCTTTAAAGATGCAAAACCTTCAAATATCTTAAGTGATTGCAATCAGAGTGGAATGTGAAGACAAACAAGTTACATAAACTACTGTCTGGATGAAATTTCATTATCTCTACATTAACCTCAAAAGCGATGATGGAAGGAAGTTCTACTTAATCAACAGCTGGAGTGACAAAGGTGACTTAGCCACGTGCTCTCCCTTCTGTCTGCTCACAGTACCCTTGTATAACAGAGCTGTCAGCCTTACTCTGCACGAGTCTGGCAAGCAATAACATGACATTGACGAGATCCAACAGGTCATATAAAAAATTTAAAAAAGAGTATATACTCCCAATATAGATGTAGTGTTTATCGTCAGTCTACCTTTCTGCAAATGTTCAATCAAACTTATGGACACAGAACCAAATCCATCTACAAGTATATGTGTATTTATTAACTTGGGGTTGGCCATGGTGAGTGGGTAGCACAGTGGTTAACATTGCTGACATGCAGCAGTAATACCTTTGTTCTGGGTTGGGTACGGTATGCCAGTGTTTAACTCTAAACCTAACCTCCCTGCAGTGCCTAAATCTAACCCTCCCCCACTAGTGCCTAACCCTCCCCCTAACCCCACTACTTACCATCAAGATGCCCGGCGGGCAGAATGCTGACACCGGGATTCTAGCTGGTGTCGGGATTCCGGTCCCAGCATTCTGAACCCCGGCATCCCGTACGCCGGGTGTTCCCGAAGCATTCCCGATATTGCCACCAGCAGCTAACGCTATCTGAAGACAGCGTTAGCCGCTGTAGCCTATGGGGACTTACCGCATGTCAGCAGGCGGAGGGATCCTCCAGATCCCTCTGCCGGCAATGGGCGCCACTCATGTGCAGTCCCTTTCAACACTGTATGTAAACGGTTTGGAAATATGGGCATGAGTTGCATTAATGGGCATTACAGGTGACATTGATGTATTGTTAGTTTGTGACACTCTAAATGTATACAATTTATCCTGTCACTAGAGATCGGTTATAGTGAGCAGCTGGAATACAGATGTCATTGTCTGGTATAAACTGGGCAAAATATTGGTCACTGCATAGAATGTCTTACTAGTAGATTGATTGACTGTGTGTGTGTGTGTGTGTGTGTGTGTGTGTGTGTGTGTGTGTGTGTGTGTGTGTGTGTACGTGCACATGCGTCACCTACATACGGTATGTAGTCACACTGTCAACACCCTAATAACAACATGGTCTGAATGTTGACAGTCAGGATGTCAACATATTCAATGTGTCAACCAGTAACATATCGACGTTCACAATATCAACACTGGCATCATTTGGACATGGTCAGAATCAGCAGCGGCTCCTGCCCTCTTACCTGAGGGGGGCTGCTGCTGCTTCTGATCCCGGTGCCAGCATAATGAATGTCAGGCACCGGGACTTGCGCATGCACATAACACTAGACCAGCTTCTCAGGGCTGCATTGGTTACAGCCCCGAGATGCCCTGTAGGGCTGCCCAAAAGGCAGAGCAGCGGCTTCCACTGGAAGCCACTTTCTGCTAATCGCAGCCCGGACTGGCAGTCCCAGGGGGAGGAGACAACTCCCCTTGGGGCTGCCTATCCAGTGCGTGACTGGCAGGTGGCGCTTCCATTAGGAAGCCACCTCCAGTCACAGTGTAGCCAGTGCAGTCACGGACAGCTCTGGGAGTCTGAAGTGGAGGATTTTACTAGGGGGCCTGCAGCCTCGCAGCCCCTAGAATGTCGACACATGATTTTAGGGTTAGGGATAGATTAGGGTTAGGCTGCAATTAGGGTTAGGGATAGATTAAGGTTAGGCTCAGCATTAGGTTTCTATGCAAAATCGCATTATTGACATATCAACTGAAGACATTCCCAATGTCAGCAATCTGGCATTATAGACATGTTAGTGTTGAATGCCGACATAATATACAGTACCCACCCCTACATACTAGGTAATCCCTCTTCCAAGCAACATCATCTCAGATATAAGTTCTGGCAGTTCCTGAAACATTAATGATTTTCAATGTACTGATAACTGTTCCATATAATGTGGTTTAGCTGCACTTCTCCTAATCTAAAATATGGTCAAACTATATAAAACTATAGGGAGCTATAAGTGACTCATATCAGAATTGCTTGTTTGCCTGGAATTAGCTACATGGGGGAGGCAAATATCCGGCTGACACCTTATCTGTGATCAGATTAATGGACCATTTGAACTCAACTTTGCAGCTTTCTCTGCCCATCTGACAGCGCGGTTGAAAGACAGCGAAGAATGACATCAATGGGACTCATTCTGATTGAAACTAAAGACATTTCTCAGATCTCTAAGGAAAAGAAAGGAACTTTGTGCATTCACGACGACAATAATTGCCAAAAATAGAGACAGCGTGGAACAAAAAATAAATATAAAAGATGAGCTGAGAATAATAGTGATGATCTAAATGGTAATGATTTCACTGATTAAATAATTAGAGGAAGTTCATTAGTACACATTATTCCTATTCAAAAGAAATTGGCATTTTACATACTACAGATCTGCAAGCAGAATACCTCGATTAATGATGTTATCTGTCAATAGGAAGAGATAATGTTCTAGTTCAACATTCCACAGTGCAGTGATGTGTTCTAAACTGATACTGGTGTAGATAATAGGTTTTATTTTATTATTTTTTTATGACAATATATACTTCAAACAGGTTTATGTAGGTCATGTGAAATAGATCTATGTAGGTCATGGTATTTACTATTTCTGCCAACCTGCCCACTTCAATAAATCTATCCGCAGTTTGACAAGACGTCTACTAGGAAACAGTGATATCAATGACGAGCCGGATTGCTGCAAGAGCTGATCACTAGAGGGGATTAGTTAAATGGCATGAATGAAAGTCTCAGGATCGTTATGTGGCGTTGGACGAGTCACAGACTCCAGCAAAGACTTACATGCAGGAGAATACAGACCTGGCTCAATATCAGTTAAGAAGAAAAGGTATAGGGCTAGAACAGAGGAGACCCAGCATGGGCCATATACTAGCAGGACAAGGGGGCCCATTTATCATATTAAGTTTCCCCCGGATATATTAAGTTTCCCTCCATTTCCGCAGACAGCCGATGCTGCCAGATTTACCAATATCCAGAATGCGGTGCATTCCCAATATTGGCCCCCGCAACTAACGCTATCTGAAGATGGCTTTAACCACTGTAGTCTATGGGCTACATTCCGCATAATTAGCCGGTGGAGGCTTCCTCCGGAACCCTCCCCGGCTATGGCCACCAGCAAGACTGTGCATGCAGCGCAGGCCCGGCCCTGGCCGGCAACTCTCCGAGCACATCACGTCCCTGCATGTGCCGGATAATATATTGCATATTGCCATGCGGTCATGGGCAGTACTGACATGCCCAGATCGCATTGCAAGTGCGATCATTAATAAATGGGGGCCAAGATGAGAATATTGAAATACATGTGATTGTAGTGAAAACAATGAGACACAGGGGCGTATTTATCAATTCTCAACAATAAGAAGGATCACCAGGATTTAACAAAACTGACATCCAGGGACAGGGGCCATGATAGGAGCCCGTCCCTGTGATGACTAAATGCAATCACTTTACTTCGGGTTTGGAGCCCGGCTGCGCCATTGCGCATCATCAGACGATGAATGTGCGAGTGGACAGTACCGGGGGATTCCCTCTCCTGAAAACTTTTGCGTAATGTACGTCATAGGCTACAATGGCTAACACCGTCTGAAGATGAGGTTAGCTATCAGGGCCAAGCTTGGTAAATTTGGCATTTTAACAGCCAACATAGAAGCTTTTGGGAGGTCCTTCTGCAATACATCCTGGGGATACTTAATGCTTGTGGGTAAGCTCCGAAAATAGGTGTTTTCATGAAATATTTAATAAATGTGCTCCCCATTAACAATATGGAATGGTTAGTTAATAATAATAATAATAATAATAATAATAATAATAATAATAATAAAAAATTAATAATAATAATAATATATTATTATTATTATTATGTATTTTTAAGTGCCAATATATTACACAGTGCATTGAGGGGGATTGTGATACAAATAAATAACATACAATGAACTGAAACAGAAGGTGAAGATGGTGCCGCACAATCTGAGTGGTGTGGGGAAGGAATCGGTATGATTTACCGCCGGACACTTGTCCGGTGGGTGGAATCCCGACAGCGGCTGCCCGACATGGGTGAAAATCCTGATCGTCCCCAGGTAAGTATTCACTGACCTAATTCCCTTCCCTAACCCTCCATAGGGGTGCCTAACCCTAACCTTCCCCCCAGTGCCTAACCCTAATCCCCCCTCTAAGTGCCTAACCCTAACCCCCCCTTCCCCGCTGCCTAAACCTAAGTCCCCTGGGGGGTGCCCAACCCTCCCTCTTCCTAGCCTAACCCTAACCTCCCAGGGGGGTGCCCAACTCCCAGTCCCCCCCGGGAGCCCTAAACCTAACCCCCCCCCCACGGCTGTCCGCGCTCAGCATCACTTCGATCGGGATGCCGGGCGCCGGTCTCCCAGCGTCTGTAAAATGACAGGCGTCTAGATTTAGACGCCTGTCATTTAACCCTCGCCGGGATAAAGCAGTCTGGAAGCCGGCTGTCGGGATTAAGTCCACCGGCTTCCCGACTGCATACCGTGGGGAACACTTGACATATATGGTAGATTAATACTGTGTTTCTTAACTTTTGTTTGAGGGGGGCCATAATTCAGTCTATGTTCAAGGTACATAGATTACTGTAATGTAAACAATTTTCTTTGACTTTTTCACTGTTTGCTACAATATAATTATAAATGGTCATTTTTTTATGATGATATTTAGTTTAATAGGTATTATGCCTTGATTTTGGGTAAAAACTCAGAATGGGACACACACAGCAAATAGAGAAGAAAACACCATTTTGACCATAGGTTAGGAACTGTTGGGATACTAATCTGAAGCCTGGAGCTCGGAACGTCACTTCTATTCTTTGCTTTAATCCAAACCTGCAATTATTGTATAACTAAAAGCCCCAGCTCTACATCAGATAGCATTCGAATGTCAGTTAAAGGGCTACTGCCATAATATGGGCCTGATTCAGAGGTGCACGCAGACGGGTCGCAGCTGCATCTTTTTCAGCAACAGCATCTGCATGTTTATGCTAATGCCGCGTTCGATTCTCAGCCTACTGTGACGCCCACTGGCTGCACCGCTATTCCGTCGTGGTGCATACTAAGATGCACCAACTGGCGCAACATTGAAGATTGAACCAGCCCTATGGCAGGTGCAATTTTCGCCATCTGAGCACGGCCTCCTATGTCAGTGCAACCACAGCTTTTTCCGCAGTCGCTGCCCATGCCACACCTGCGATTGGCTGCCCACCCCATTGTTACCTCCTAAAAACGTCCAAAATCAAACTCCCAACGTGCAATTTTTAACTGTGTATTAGAATGGAAACCATAGGTACGCATGCACAGCGCGACTCGGACGGATGTGCAGACTGAAAACATTGTCCACTTGCATGTGGCACCATCACTAATTGCACCTCTGAATCAGGCCCTATATGTTCACGTTCCCATGCCTTTACAGAATCCATGAGTATGAATATAGTATTCATATTTCCTATGCAGCTGAGCACAAACTAGTCTTTGGTGCCTATATAAACAAATATATAAATATTTAAAAATGTTAGTAGTAAGGCAACTTGCGTTATAGGTTTAATGGCACTTTCACTGAGTTGAGAAAAGAAAAGTACTGGAGTACATGTAACTGCTATAGGAAATGATGAGCCATTTCAATTAGAAGCGATGTGACATCGTACTTTCCGGGGCGATGTACTGGCAATGTGCAGAGTGCACATATCCTGTACATAGGGTAGGCTTACATTGTGCATCTTCCTGTACACTCTTGTGGGGCTACAAGGTAAAGTGCCCAATGTCCAGGAGATGTAAGAGCAATGTAGGGTGCTGCTTCCAGTATTCAACGCAGTCACAGCAGCAAATGGCCGGCATCGTCCATACATCGCTTCTAAATGAATCGATCTGAACATGTCTTTAATCTAGGAAATTCATAGAACTTCAAATAAAACTAAAATAAAAACCACAAGATTAAAAACCATTTGATGTAGGTGTTCACTTATTTTCTGATCACTTTAATAGAAATGTCACATAAAGCTAGACACCGAACCCATTAACAGGCAGGTGATGTAACAAGAACTCTTTGCACTATCTCACCTAAGTTATAGCTTTCCCTAAGAGTGACATCTAATTATTTTCAGCTCCAGGTACACACATGCAAAATAAAATATCAAAATGACACATAACCCATTGTCAAATGCAATCCATTTTGTCAGAACTTTGTTAATTAGACATTTTTAAAATGCAGATGTTAATCTTTTTGCTATACCAGACAGTGTTTGGTTTGAGATAATTTTTTTTATAACCCTCATATTATAACTGATATTAGAATGCTCATTTCAGAGGTGTGTGGAAAGATTTTTCCAGAAGAAAATGATATATGAGGGACTAAAGTACTGTGTACTTTCTGCATTATATCTTACCTATGCCTGCACTGAAACAAAAATTATAAATATAGTTTTGCAAGGATGTTTACTTATAAAATTGTGCCATCTCGTGGTGATCTTAGCGAACTACAAGCCAGATCTCTTTCCTTTGTGCCTAATCTTCAGCATGAAATTAACGGATAGCCAGTCTGGATCAGAGAAAATAAGATAATAGAGGGAAATCAAGGTCTCCTTTCCTCACACTACAACACCTGGCAGAGGGGTGCCATCCAAAGCTCTGCCATGCCACTGATGACTGCTGTTCAACATCCATATGTGCTGCATTCAGATACTAAATCTTATTTTCCAGTTGGATTCATTGTTGACACATCTGTCGCTGGTAGAGTTTAAGGATCTATTCTAGTGCTAATAGGAGCCCCAGGGAGCAGCATGAGTCTCTCCTGAGCCACAGGTTGAGTGTCACCGCTCCTCTGTGTGACAGATAACAAGAGACAGAACATCCTTCCTTTGGTCCTGATAATGTGATACCCTTAAACCATATGAGTGAGATACTACTTGTGTGTGCCAAAGGTACATGTGTGACTATATTCAGTTTGTTAGTAAATAGACAAGTTACAATATTTAATAATAATAGAATGTTTACATAATACCAAAAACTGATTGCAACATAAATGATAGATAGATAGATAGATAGATAGATAGATAGATAGATAGATAGATAGATAGATAGATAGATAGATAGATAGATAGATAGTGATGTGTTCACACACACACAATAATATGTAATGGGAATATATCTATAGATATAGCTACAGTATATGTCCTGAGCTACAGGAGTGTGTATGCCCTTGTAACCTTGGAGCACAATAGCACTGCAAGGCTTTTTATTCCCCAATACATATTGCAATACATTGAATCACACCAGCAGCCTCATACTGGTGCTTTTGTTAATCTTGAGAGTGTCTGTATAAGAGAGACATATATCCCCCAGCCCTGGCGCTGCGCATAGTGATGGGGCTGTGCTCTCCCCCAGCCAGGCAGATAATACACTATTGTTGGAGCAGAGGAGGGAGGGGTGGGGGGGCTGGATTTATAGGCACACTGATCAGTGATTCACAGCTCTCAGACACTGATTTCATGTGTCACACGTAAAGCAAATGACAACACAGCCATCGGGAAAGATCCATTTGGTCCATCCTGAAGGACGCCCTTGGAGTTAGGACAGAATAATTGTAAGACATAAATTACATACACACAGGATGAAACTGGGGACACGTTGGAGATGTTCTTCCATAAAGCTAAATGCCCTTGGAAGCTTAGGAGGAATACATGAGCAGGATGCTGAATGCTCTTTGCTTTTTTTTGGATAGTTAATATTTTGATTTTACAGCTGATAATAAAAAAACAATTTCATCAGCCAGTGGCCGGAGCAGTTTAATTAATTCATTATTTCTTACAGTTACATTATCTAGTGGGGGGGGGGGGGGGGGGTGTATAATCTATTGGGTGTTTCAATTACCCCTTGTTTTATATAAGTCACCAGCATTATAGGTACTGGAGGGGGCTCTGATTGCTGATGATGTCAGGTCTCCAATTAACTCTTTGCGCGCCAGTGCTGTGCGCAGAGGAAGCGCATGCAAGGCGTAAAGGCGCACCGATCTATTCTATACCCATTTAGAAAGATAGATAGATAGATAGATAGATAGATAGATAGATAGATAGATAGATAGATAGATAGATAGATAGATAGATATGAATATTGGAATAGTGAATAACAACAGTTGTTGAATGTAGCAGCCTCACATACTACAGAAGAGTCTTATCCCCAATTTAACCCATGACTAACCTCGTTTACTGCATTGTTAGCGGCAGGGGGATTCTGTCCACCTTTCCCCGGGGCTGTTTTCTCCGGGACCTTCTCGTTGTTCTGCGTTGTGGAGTTATACGGCTTCAGGAACATAAAGTCGCTCTTGGCTGACTCAGGGGTGAGACAGACTTTGTAACAATAGTTTTGGGGGCCACTCCCGGAGGACTCCACACAGTTGGTCTGCACTTTATTCCCAGAGGAGATCTGCAGGTTGATGTTGGAGTTCTTGAAGACGTCTGCAGAGGACCCGGGGCTGAGGCAGCAGCAACAGGTGGGGATTGCACACTTGTAGTCCCGCAGGGACAGCCTGTCCTTGTGGCACTTGATGACTGTGAGGACAATGATGGCCACCAGGAAGGTGAAAGACACCGAGCCCAGGGAGACTATTAGGTAGAGGGTGAGGGAAGAGGCGGCAGGCTCTGGGTTTAGGGGCAGGTCGTTGAACTCTGAGGGGGTCTCGGGGATGCTGTCCACCACCGTCAGGACTATGGAGACCGTGGTGGAGAGCGCAGGGAGCCCGTTGTCCCGGACTTGGATAAGGAGCCTGTGCTTGGTGGCATCCCTGTCTGTCAGGGCACGGATAGTCCTCAGCTCGCCGGTGTACAGGGCGATGCTGAAGAGGGTGGCATCGGTAGCCTGGAGGATCTGGTAGGAGAGACGAGAGTTCTGGCCAGAGTCGGCATCCATGGCTGAGACCTTGCCCACCATGTACCCTGGCTCTGCAGACCTGGGCAGGACCTCTGTGGCCACCGTGCCATTCTTGGGCAAGGGGGAGACAATGACTGGCACGTTGTCGTTCTGGTCCAAGATGAAAACATTGACGGTGACATTGCTGCTGAGCGGGGGGAAGCCGGCGTCCTGTGCCTGTGCCCGGATCTGGAAGCTGCGCAACTGCTCATAGTCAAAAGAGCGCAAGGCGTAAATGCTACCGCTGTCCGAGTTGATGGAGACGTAGGTGGCCACCGGCATCCCCTGGATCTGACCCTCCAGGATGGAGTAGGACAAGTAGGCATTCTGGTTAGAGTCTGGGTCCAGGGCAGTCACCGAGCAAATTGAGGCACCGGGAGGGTTGTTCTCCATCACGTAGACCGTATACGAGGGCTGCAGGAAAGTCGGGATATTGTCGTTGATGTCGGTCACCTGGACAGAGATGACCTTCTTGGTCATTAGAGGTGGGGAGCCGAAGTCCCTAGCGCTGAGGGTGAGGTTGTACTCGGGCACAGCCTCCCTGTCCAGCGCTTGGGTGGTCACTAGGGTGTAGTAGTTCTTGTAGGACGAGTGCAGTTGGAAGGGGACATCGCCGGGGATATCGCAGCTGACGTCCCCGTTGTCCCCAGAGTCTCGATCCATCACGCTGATGACGGCGATGACCGTCCCCGGGGCCGCATCCTCCATCACCGGGGTGGCCACCGAGGTCAGCAGCACCTCGGGGGCGTTGTCGTTAGCGTCCAGCAGGCTGAGGAGCACGCGGCAGTGCACGGCCACCGCGGAAGGGCCGCGGTCCTTGGCCTGGATGTACAGCTCATAGAGATTGGACTTCTCATAGTCCAGGACTCCCTTCACCCTGACGTTGCCGGTGCGGGGCTCCACCAGGAACAGGTCCCTCACCCTCTGAGGGGCGTGTCCGCTGAAGGAGTACTCTATCTCTCCGTTGGTGCCCTCATCCAGGTCGGTGGCATTGAGTCTGATGACCAGTGTGCCCCTAGGGGCGTTCTCCAGCAGGCTCACCCGGTAGAAGGTCTGGTCGAAAGTGGGAATGTTGTCATTGGCATCCAGGACGCTGATGATTATCAGAGCTGTACCAGAGCGCTCAGGGATGCCCCCATCCATGGCAGTCAGCAGCACCCTGTGGCTTTTCTGCTGCTCCCGGTCCAGGGGCCTCTCCAGCACCAGCTCCGCAAACTTGCTCCCGTCGCTCCTGCTCTGCACCTCTAGGGAGAAAAACCCGTTGGGGCTGAGTTTGTAGGTGCGCAAGGAGTTGGTGCCTACGTCGGGGTCCTGAGCGCTCTCCAGGGGGAAGCGGGCGCCAGGAGCGGCGGACTCGGTCACCTCCAGCACGTAGTCGTGCCAGGGGAAGCTGGGCGCGTTGTCGTTGATGTCCAAGATCTCCACCTCCACTCGGTAGAGCTCCAGCGGGTTCTCCATCACCACCTGCAGGTGCAAGGAGCAGACCGGCAAGAACTCGCAAACTTCTTCCCGGTCGATCTTCTCGTTGACAAACAAAATCCCGTTCTCCAAATTGACCTCCAGGTACTGTTTGTTGCTCCCTGAGGCGATCCTGAAGCGCCTCGGGGACAGCTTGGAGATGTCCAAACCCAGGTCCTCAGCGATGTTGCCCACGAATGCTCCATGGTCCAGCTCCTCCGGGACGCTGTAGCGGATCTGGCTGGAAGCAGGGACCAGGCAACAAGTTAGGAGAGCCAGGAGAACCTGGCAAGACCATGGTCTTCTCATGCTCCACAGCAGGACCTGGCCAGACCATGGTCTTCTTATCACGCTCCACAGCAGGAACTGTCCATTCCATGGTCTTCTTCTCACGTTCCACAGCAGGACCTGGCCAGACCATGGTCGTCTCATGCCCCACCACATCTCCACTGGCTGCTGATTCTGATCGCTGAGCAACCGGTCAGACCTAATGAAACTCAACAAATCCTCAGGCAAAAAAAAAAAAAAAAGAAGAAAAAGAAATATTCCTCCTCTTGCTCTCTCCCCTCTCACTGGGGAACCTGGTTCCAGAAGATCTCTTAATCCAATCTGATAGCAGAAAATCGGAAGCTCTTTTGCTAAATGTGAAGATCGTGCTACACGGACTTGTGTTTCTTCAATATACTTTCAGCAATCCCCCTCTCTCCCCAGTCACCCCCCTCCCCTACTTTTTTTTTTTTTTTTTCATTTTAGAAGGTGGATGAGGGGAGGGAGGGATCCAAATTCACATCAGAGCTTCAGCATTGGTGGACAGAGATGTAAGTAAACTATTATTACAGCTGTTGTCCTTAACCCCTTCCACAGATTGGGCAGGGGGGGGGGGGGGGTTGTTGCTTAACGCCAATGGCAATGGGTGATGCATTAACAGTGGAGTTGCCAGGGCGCACAGGAGCGCGTTAACGGCGCATAGGGGATTCTTGTCCTCACTGTTCGGCAGGCGAGGAGTTAACAGTATTCCTAAAATCTGAAACAGATGTGATGATGTTTCCTGTAGCTTTTAATGTTCTGCTGCTGGAGGATGAACTGAACATCTATATGTATATTAGTAAATACTGTATATACATTTACAAGGATGCATACTGTATAAAGCTGTTATGTCAATGTATAAATATTTCCCAGTAATAGCCACCTTCATCAGCCTGGCTACTACAATGTGCTCAGTGCAAGCACAAAGCTATAATGTTGGATGTGTCTGCGGGATGTGCTCAGCATTAGTAGTCACCTTTTGTTTAGCACAGACGTGGCAGACGCACTAGTATCATAAAGTACCGCACATTGTTATATTGTATCACCTCTCACACACAAAGTACAGCACATTGTTATATTGTATCACCTCTCACACATAAAGTACAGCACATTGTTATACTGTATCACCTCTCACACATAAAGTACCGCACATTGTTATATTGTATCACCTCTCACACACAAAGTACAGCACATTGTTATACTGTATCACCTCTCACACACAAAGTACAGCACATTGTTATATTGTATCACCTCTCACACACAAAGTACAGCACATTGTTATATTGTATCACCTCTCACACATAAAGTACAGCACATTGTTATACTGTATTACCTCTCACACATAAAGTACAGCACATTGTTATACTGTATCACCTCTCACACACAAAGTACAGCACATTGTTATATTGTATCACCTCTCACACATAAAGTACCGCACATTGTTATATTGTATCACCTCTCACACATAAAGTACAGCACATTGTTATACTGTATCACCTCTCACACATAAAGTACAGCACATTGTTATATTGTATCACCTCTCACACATAAAGTACAGCACATTGTTATACTGTATTACCTCTCACACAAAGTACAGCACATTGTTATACTGTATCACCTCTCACACACAAAGTACAACACATTGTTATATTGTATCACCTCTCACACATAAAGTACCGCACATTGTTATATTGTATCACCTCTCACACATAAAGTACAGCACATTGTTATATTGTATCACCTCTCACACATAAAGTACCGCACATTGTTATATTGTATTACCTCTCACACATAAAGTACAGCACATTGTTATATTGTATCACCTCTCACACATAAAGTACCACACATTGTTATATTGTATTACCTCTCACACATAAAGTACAGCACATTGTTATATTGTATCACCTCTCACACATAAAGTACAGCACATTGTTATATTGTATTACCTCTCACACATAAAGTACAACACATTGTTATATTGTATCACCTCTCACAGTATTATAAAGTACAGCACATTGTTATATTGTATCACCTCTCACACATAAAGTACAGCGCATTGTTATACTGTATCACCTCTCACACATAAAGTACCGCACATTGTTATATTGTATCACCTCTCACACATAAAGTACCGCACATTGTTATATTGTATCACCTCTCACACATAAAGTACAGCACATTGTTATACTGTATCACCTCACACAAAGTACCGCACATTGTTATATTGTATCACCTCTCACACATAAAGTACCGCACATTGTTATATTGTATCACCTCTCACACATAAAGTACAGCACATTGTTATACTGTATCACCTCTCACACATAAAGTACAGCACATTGTTATACTGTATCACCTCTCATACATAAAGTACAGCGCATTGTTATACTGTATCACCTCTCACACATAAAGTACAGCGCATTGTTATATTGTATCACCTCTCACATATAAAGTACAGCACATTGTTATATTGTATCACCTCTCACACATAAAGTACAGCACATTGTTATACTGTATCACCTCTCACACATAAAGTACAGCGCATTGTTATACTGTATCACCTCTCACACATAAAGTACAGCACATTGTTATATTGTATCACCTCTCACACATAAAGTACAGCACATTGTTATACTGTATCACCTCTCACACATAAAGTACAGCACATTGTTATACTGTATCACCTCTCACACATAAAGTACAGCACATTGTTATATTGTATCACCTCTAACACATAAAGTACACCACATTGTTATATTGTATCACCTCTCACACATAAAGTACAGCACATTGTTATATTGTATCACCTCTCACACATAAAGTACACCACATTGTTATATTGTATCACCTCTCACACATAAAGTACAGCACATTGTTATATTGTATCACCTCTCACACAAAGTACAGCGCATTGTTATACTGTATCACCTCTCACACATAAAGTACCGCACATTGTTATATTGTATCACCTCTCACACATAAAGTACCGCACATTGTTATATTGTATCACCTCTCACACATAAAGTACAGCACATTGTTATACTGTATCACCTCACACATAAAGTACAACACATTATTATATTGTATCACCTCTCACACATAAAGTACAACACATTGTTATATTGTATCACCTCTCACAGTATTATAAAGTACAGCACATTGTTATATTGTATCACCTCTCACAGTATTATAAAGTACAGCACATTGTTATATTGTATCACCTCTCACACATAAAGTGCAGCACATTGTTATATTGTATCACCTCTCACAGTATTATAAAGTACAGCACATTGTTATATTGTATCACCTCTCACACATAAAGTACAGCACATTGTTATATTGTATCACCTCTCACACAAAGTACCGCAAATTGTTATATTGTATCACCTCTCACACATAAAGTACAGCACATTGTTATATTGTATCACCTCTCACACATAAAGTACAGCGCATTGTTATACTGTATCACCTCTCACACATAAAGTACAGCACATTGTTATATTGTATCACCTCTCACACATAAAGTACAGCGCATTGTTATACTGTATCACCTCTCACACATAAAGTACAGCACATTGTTATACTGTATCACCTCTCACACAAAGTACACCACATTGTTATATTGTATCACCTCTAACACATAAAGTACACCACATTGTTATAATGTATCACCTCTCACACATAAAGTACAGCACATTGTTATATTGTATCACCTCTCACACATAAAGTACAGCACATTGTTATATTGTATCACCTCTCACACATAAAGTACAGCGCATTGTTATACTGTATCACCTCTCACACATAAAGTACCGCACATTGTTATATTGTATCACCTCTCACACATAAAGTACCGCACATTGTTATACTGTATCACCTCTCACACATAAAGTACAGCACATTGTTATATTGTATCACCTCTCACACATAAAGTACAGCACATTATTATATTGTATCACCTCTCACACATAAAGTACAACACATTGTTATATTGTATCACCTCTCACACATAAAGTACAGCACATTGTTATATTGTATCACCTCTCACAGTATTATAAAGTACAGCACATTGTTATATTGTATCACCTCTCACAGTATTATAAAGTACAGCACATTTTTATATTGTATCACCTTTTGTAGTTAATCATTAAATATTTGCGGCATAAAACACCCATTTTTTATTTGAATAAAACTTTTTTTTTTCCTAAGGTCACACAATATAAGAGGTAAACTTTGCATTCTGAGACCTGCAAGAAAGCAGAATGGTTATCATACCCATGGTGGCTTCTGATATCTCTTTCTTGTAGTAGCAAGTACATTAATCCATACATATATACGTTATATCTATATAAGAGTGTATGGTCTGACCAGTCTCTGACATGCATAGTGGAATAGAACATGCCCCCCTTCCACCCCCCTGCTAACAGCTCCTCCTGTGGGGGGATAATGGGTATCAGCCAAACTATGGCACAGCTTGTGTAAGTGTCTGGGGAGGGAGACTTCTCTACCCCTTGAATCAATGGGTCCTGTGTGCTAATATAAGGGTCTATGTACTAAGCCTTGGAGAGAGATAAAGTGGACGGAGATAAAGTACCAACCATTCAGCTCCTGTCATTTTTCAAACACAGCTTGTAACGTGACAGTTAGGAACGGGAAGCAGTCGGGAAGCCCACGGACGGAATCCCGACCATCGGCTTCCCGACTGTCTAATCCCAGCAAGGGTTAAATGACAGGCATCGAAATCCCGACGCCTATCATTTTTCCTATGCTGGGAGACCGGCGCCCGGCTTCCCGATCGAAGGTAAGCCTGGCGCGGACAGCCGTGGGGGAGGAGGGTTAGGTTAGGGGCTCCCGGGAGGGACTTAGGGTCAGGCATCCCCCCGGGGAGGGTTAGGTTTAGGCTAGGGGAAGGGGGGGTTAGGGTTCGGCACCTCCAGGGGGAGTGTAGGGTTAGGCACCCCCCCCCCGGGAGACTTAGGCTTAGGCAGCAGGGAAGGGGGGGTTAGGTTTAGGCACTTAGAGGGGGATTAGGGTTAGGCACTTGGGGGGGAGAGGTTAGGGTTACGCACCCCTAGGGGAGGGTTAGGGTTAAGGGGGGGTTAGGTTAGTTTATACTTACCTGTAGTGCAGTCGGGATCTTCACCTCTGCCGGGCTTCCGCTGTCTGGATTTGAACCGCCAACCATGCGGCCGGCGTTAAATCATACTGATCCCGTTAGGAACTGATTGGTTGGTACTTTATCTTCATCTACTTGATCTCTCCAAATCTTAGTACATAGACCCCATAGACAGATAGTCAGGCAGGTGTTCTCCCGGCATCCACTAAACCCAGACTTGACCTTCTGACTGCCAAACACTGAAGTGTGATTCGTCACTCCACAGAACACGTTTCCACTGCTCCACAGTCCAGTGTTGGTGTGCATTACACCACTCCATCCGATGCTTGGCATTGGACTTGGTGATGTGAGGCTTGCATGCAGGTGCCCGGCCATGGGATCCCATTCCAATAGGCTCATCCCGAATAGTTTTTGACCTTTCACGATCCGTCTTATTGCAAAGGTGGCATCCTATCACAGTACCACGCTTTAAGTCACAACCAATTTTGTATCACAAATGTTTGCAAAGAGACTGCATAGCTAGGTGTTTGGTTTTATACACCTGTGGCAACGGGTCTGATTCAAACAGCTCAATTCATTAATTAACAGGTGTGGCCAAATATATATATATATATATATATATACACTGTATGGATAAAAGTATCTATATATATATATATATATATATATATATATATATACATACAGATGAATATAAAGGTAGGTAGTTATACATACAAACGGATGAATATAAAGGTAGATAGAGAGTTATACATACAATCAGATGAATATAAAGGTAGGTAGAGAGTTATACAAACAGATGAATATAAAGGTAGGTAGAGAGTTATACAAACAGATGAATATAAAGGTAGGTAGAGAGTTCCACCTATTGTTGTGTGAAACTATACTAAAACACTGTTCTATAGATATGCTTAAAATAAATGCAGTGTTTTTAGGATGATAACCCCCTACAAGAGCAAATACCCTAATATAGTAATAGCATTGGCTGATGTATTAAGCGTAGATGGAAGTAAATTGTTCCGTGATACTTTAGAACTTTATCCTGCTAACCATGATAAACCCACTGCCCTCTCCAACAGCTGAGCACCATGTCAGGGATATCTGTCTGCAGATGTTCGCTTTATCATTGCAGTAGATTAAAAGGACCAAACACTCACCCAGAGCTAAACCCTGCATATAAATAGTCTGACATCCGTATACATGCATAGACTTAACCTTTAGCAGATGGTTAAGCTTCTGCAGAATTGATTACATTTTGATGCACACCGTTTTCCTTGTTAATACTGATTTTTTAATTATATCCCAGGATTACAATCCAGGCAGCCGGATAAACGTTAATTCCATAGCAATACTGATAAAGACTGAGCTCCCTTTATATTCTCTCTCTTCTCCCCCGACAGTACTTACATTCAGAATGTGTCACTATATAAGCATTGCTGTTTATTGGATGACTGTGTCACCAATCCCTGCTATTTGGGCTGTAACAATAAACCAGGGAAACAAACCACCCGTGGAAAGGATTTTCATAATCCCACAGTTTCAGTAGCGAAACACTGATGTTTGATTTGGCGAGGTCTGTGTAAAGGTTAATGTTTTCAATCAAGGTTAATACTACAAGCCTTGATTTCCTATGGGGTCTGTAATACAGGCGGTAAAAGGTAATGTATTCCCAGGTTACATACACCTATTTTAGCATATGGTAAGAAGGTATAGGAGACTATTTATAGGCATCTAAACATCCCTTATCATAGGCACACCAGATGCTGATATGTAGCTCCTATGATTGTGGCATTCATGAGGTTAAGAAGTCTGGGCACTCAGCTGGCAATACAGGGGCACCGTTAGGTTTACAAACCATACCCTGCAGCAGTTTATTAGTTGCTCCTACTTATTTATTTACTAATAGTTATTTATATACCGTACACATATTACACAACGCTTTTACACAGTCCCACTACAAGTAAGCAGAGGGTGACACCAACAAAAGGGGGATTACTGTTTATCATAGCAATTGAGGTATAAATGCCACACTTGGAGGGCATGGTTAAACATGTGGAAGTGTGCTATGTCCCATTGTGAACACTTAGGCCCTAATATGATTTTCCTGTTGTTTGTTTTAAAATCGATGGTATTTTGTTTTAAACATCGATGACAAAAAAAATTAGTAATAGACATTGATGGCTCTACCATTAGGTGGAGAACACTGATGGTTGAGCCATCAAGAGTTGATTATTGGACACATGTAGATCTAAACATCAGGCAACACCATCAACAGTGCAGCATCAGCAATTTTCATCAGTCAAAGACCAATGAAGGTCTATGGTCATCACTACCAAAAATTTTGAACATCGATGACCGATGCTCCACCCCTGGGCTGGCTATGTCATGACCCCAGGAGTCCATCAGACTGTCTTTGCAAAAAAAACACTGATTGAGAGAATCCACTACCACTGAAAATTACAGCTCAGCAAGCCATTACTTTAAAATCATCGATGGTGGGAAACCATCAGTCCTCCAACTTGCGATGGGCAACCTCAGACCCTCCAACATGACCCCTTCCACCCCTTACAAAATGGTCTGCTCCTGGATTTCTCTCTTAATTGATGATTGCAGCCACCTGTGGTGAAACACCTGCCTCATCTATTAACTAGCTCAACATAGGTGGCTGCAATCATTAATTAGGTGGGAAGTCCAGGAGCAGAGCATTTTGTACCGGGTGGAACGGGTCATGTTGGAGGGTAGGCAAACTATGGACTATCAGCCCCTGGTCATTAATGTTTGTAAAGAATCCATGGTCGATAGAAATCCATAGCTGAACGTGGCTTGGTCTCACCATCTTGGAAGCATGTGGGATACAAGCAATACATTAGAACATAAATGTATTGCCATTTGATATCACAAAATCATTAACCAAATGATTCTATATAATGCAGGTAAGTAATCCTCTGCAATCTCCACGAGGTGGACAGGGTGGAAAAATCATCAAGTATTATGTATATGCTTTATAAAATGGTAATGCTACATCAGTGTTTCCCAACTTCGGTCCTCAAGGCACACTAATAGTCCAGGTTTTAGTGATATCCATGATTGAGCACAGATGGTTAAATCAAAATAGCTGAGGTACTAATTAAGACACCTGTGCTCAAGTATGGCTATCCTTAAAACCTGGACTGTTAGTGTGCCTTGAGGACCGTGGTTGGGAACCCCAGTACTACATAAACCAGGGGTAGCCAACACTGGTCCTCAAGAGCTACCAACAGTGCATGTTTTCCTCACAGAATCACAAGTGAAATAATTAGCTCCACCAAGGGATCTTTTAAAATGTGTTAGTGAGTAATGACTACACCTGTGCACCAGTTAGGTGATCTGGAAAACCTGAACTGTTAGTAGCTCTTGAGGACCAGGTTGGCTACCTCTGACATAGACTATGTGGACGGGATGCACAATCTGTATGCGATGCCACCCGCCACTCATCGCATGCATACCAGCGTAAATAATGCCGATATGCATGAATAAAATCACAAACTATAGCTCTCCCGTTAAGAGCTGTCCTTGGCAATAGAAGGTCTTCTATGATCCAGAAGTCCCTCTACGCATGTGTCAAGTGACACACGCGCCACAGGGGGTGCTGGGAGGGATACAATTAGATCCCTCCCAGAGGAGTGTTGCGAATAGAAGCACTGCATCCAAGCCCCGGAATGCATCGCATGCGATGAACGGTCAAACCTCTGAAAACATAATTTTCAGAGGTTTGACCACAAAAACTGCCATAAACCGCAATAGTTCATCCTGCCCTGTGACTTGTAACTGTACAGTGGATGTTTATAATTTACTGGGAGACACTGCATACTGTGTTCTTATCCTTCAATTTCATAGGATGTTGTATAATGTATGCCCAGGAAAAAGTTTTCTCTATTTTAAGTTATGGTTCTGTTTTACCCATCTCAGACCGATGACCAAGGATTTCCCGGGTCTCAGTCCCCGATCTTGATACAGAGCAGGGTCGTGGACCTGGGACTTCAACCCAGGTCGTTTGCATTCACACATAGCTAAAACCCGGGTTTTTGCACTGTGTGTGAAAGGGGTATAAGCGACTTTAGACAGCCAGTTACTGTACTGCTGAATCTAACATGGTAATATGAATTTCTAACAGTTAGGAGGCCTGAAATTGTCCATTGTTGTGGAGTGTAATGTGTGACAGACTCTTGAGAAAATATGGTAGTGGTAATAGCCTACAATATACCCTATAATACAACCGATCAAAACTATCACTGACATTTAGCACTTGTCAAAGTTGTACACTAGCTGCAGAACACCTGTTCACTTTCTAACTATGACAGCGCTGACAATGACCAGGCCTATTGTGATCTCCAACTATTGTAGATTTTACTGATAACATTGTGGACACATACAGTACAGGGGCTTTTTCTGAGTCGGGTGCAATGGAGATGTCCATGTAAATCGGGAATGTTTTCCATCTGCGCATGCATCTAAATCACTACAAAGTCGCATGGCGCATGTATCACACAGGGCCAACATACGGAGTCCTAGGACCTATTGAGCCGCACCAGCTCTGAAATGTATTTGGCGTTCCTGGGCAGTGACCGGGAGGTGGCTATGCAGATGCCAGCAGATATTTCTTCTCATGTTATAGGAGTGTTGCGGGCGTGGAGCAAGAATGGTTTTGGACTCAGATGCTTTACCAAGTACATTGGAGACAATACTCTGATGGAGATTTTGCAGCTAGCATGGGGCTGGTGCCTGATGCTGCTACCGATGTTTGTGACCAGGGCTGGCTATAGGGGTCTGAGAACCCTGTGCCTGCCCGGTACATAGCGCCCCGCAATCACGCGTGGCCTCATTACCATAGGCCACGCCCCCGAAGTGACGCTATTTGGAGGTGTGCCCGCATGGCACGCCTCCAAATAACGTCAGGCTGGGGGTAAAGCCCAGCCCTCCGTCACTGGCTGGGCTTCCCCCACCCCTCTCCTGTCAGTGAATGGATGCCATGCTCAAGCACGCTGCATCCATTCACACTCCGAGGTCCGGCACCACTGCACAGCTGCGGTGCTGGGGGTCCCCAACCTCCTGGTTTGACCACCTGCGGGCCACTTCGGCCCCCGAGTGGAACAGCGGGACAGTACTGTCCCGCTGAAATCGGGATGTTGGGGAGGGGTGCACCCTCTATAGGTGGCGCCCCTGTGCGACCACACTGGTCGAACACCCCTAGAGCCAGCCCTGTTTGTGACTGAAAGTGGGCGTCCCTGCCCTTCCGCATTCAGAGCGCACGGCTGTACGCCAGGAGGAAGGGCTGATACCAGCATTAGCATAAAGCCAGAGATGCGTCTACAGCAAAAGAAACTAACGTGGTCGCAGCAGCGTGTGACACAGAATCAGAACCATAGTGATAATTAAGCACTAAATCTGTCCCAAATAATAGGTGTCAGTCAAATTTATAATTAATGTTAAATAAGCACTGGTCTGAACAGGAAATTCAAAGGTGGAGTTTGAAAATAGCTCAGTGACTGCATACTGTGCCCACCAGCATCAATCATGGTTACTGTACCCTATCTGATATCCTGAGGGTCTTTATGTATTTTAAATAGTAACTGACAGGTGCACTGATAAGTGATACAGGCCTTTAATCACCTGCATAGGCGTCAGTCTAAGCCCTGTGTTCCCTCCCTCGCCAGTGCATCTAAAGGTGGGCATTTAATACAGTTTATTAGCATGCTGCTGTTTCATTTGTGTTCAGTCAGTGCTGCAACTACCAGAGAAAAACGTTTTTTTTAATGGATGCTCTCCTTGACAATATGTATTAGGGATTAGCTCATTTAATACATACTGTCTTGTTCCCCTGACTACCTGTGTGTATAGCAATCAGCGTATAATAAGAAAAATGGTGGGATGACAAAATGAAAGCCTGAGCTGATATAGCTCCAGGGAAGGAATTCGTCCTTTGGCATTTTATTCAGAAGCGCAGACATATGTTACAGCCAACTTTGCCTCCTTATAGTGAAAGCACCAGAGGGTCTTGTCCAGATGTTGCTAATCTGTACGCGAATGTGTAAACTGCTGACACTGTGATTCCAATGAAAATAACTTGTTAGAGAGGAAGAAAAATATAATACAACAAATATATGGTAACTGAATCCCCCCATTATCTATTCTCAGCTGAAACCACTGCTAAGCAGTAGTTTAGCAAATCAAGGGAAATAGATTAAACCTGGCTCATCTGTATGTGGTATAATGTACAATAAAAAGTGATTTGCAAGGCGTGTTGTTTGAATACAAATGCATACAGTGTTTCCTTGACAGTGCTGGGGGAGTTAGGGAGGATTTATTAGAGTCTCCTGGTTTTTCAAGACTGCAGAAAACAGGTGGAACCATAAAACACTCTCCTTTTTAAGTAAAAAATATTGTCACGTTTTGTATGCCTCCTGATTAATAAAGTTTGTGCTGTTTGGGCTTTTAATTATTTCCCAGTGGTTTGCAGACTTTGCTTTAAATAAATATGATGTTGTTTTATGTTATTGCCATTATTAAATGGGTTCTACGGTGCATGTAAACACAAGCTTTGATCCCCAGAATTAGTTTTAAACTAAATAAATAAATAAAACAAAAAAGTGCCCCCTCCCCCCTAAAATAAAAATAACCTGGGCTTGTTACCGCTACTGTGGGGTAACAAAGAGTGTGGTGTTCAAATAGCACCCAGTACTATGCTTAGCCAGGGCTGCCAAGACTTTGGGCAAGACAGGTGCTGGGAGGTGTAGATGCTGTAGGGGGTGCAGCCAAGCCCCTTGTATATGTTACTGTGGCGCATGTATCAGAGGTCATGATTGCAACATCACAGGGGGCATGGTTACACCTCCCCTGCACTCTAAGGCCCCTACAGAGGCTTGGGTAATATATATTCGCTGTCTTCTACCTCTCGGAGCTCCTGTGCCTGGTTAAAATGGTTATCATAACAGGGAGACCTGGAGTTTCATAAGATGGAATGGGTACCATAGCAGGGAGACCCGGAGTGTGGGGTCCCCCCCTGTCATAAAACGCTGCAGCCCCAGTCTGGCCATCAGAGCCGTAAGTAGACTTTTTGGTGCTCTGGGCCAGAAAGAGCATTGGCACCCCCCCCCCCTTTTCAAATAGAAACATGCACCTGAAAATGGGTTTCATGGGGAAGGGGCATGACAAATATGACTGTCCCATATGATGATGAAGGGGTACCGATCCCTTTGTACCACTGTAATCCAGGTGTCACTGCCAACTACTGGGCCTGATTCAGAACTGCGCGCAATGCCGATATTGACGCACTTTGAGCGATTGATAGCCATTGCGCATATGCGAAAGCAAATGTTTTGCGACAGAGGATTCACTTGCAAAGTGAGTGACCAGTAGTCAGCGTTTGCAGGAGGTAACGGCGGTGGTAAGAAAAATGCACGTGTGTTGGACTGTTTAAACACTGTTTTTGGGGAGTGCATAAATTAGCCACTGCGTTCTTGCTCGCAGCAGGACAGCCATACTTGCAGACATTCAGCTCCCTCCTTCCAGAGGGAGCTGAATGTCTGCACACAGCTGCGGGCATGGCCGTGTAATGACGTGTCATTGGGGGTGGAGCCGAGGGTGGGGCCACGTCATTGCGTCATCGCAGCTCCGCCCCCTCTTCACAATGCCGAAAATATTGGTGCGAATCGCTTCACTGGCCCCCCCCGCTGCGTTGGTTTCTATGATTAGCGGGGAGGGGGGGGGCAAGTGTCAGCCGGGAGGCTTGCCTGCCTTTCCAGGGGGTCGGTAGCGGCACCCAATATTCGGGAGGCTCCCGACCCAATCGGGAGGGTAGGCAAGCCTGAGGAGAGCCCTATGCGTGTCTGGAGACCCGCTATGTCTGCGACAGCTTAGACTTACTCAGATTTGCCTTCGATGTTTCTGATGTTTACGGTTTCGTGCATGAGCGGTGGATTTGAGATGCTTTCAAAGGGCATCCCGGGTACGACAGTGTTATGAAATATGTGCCTTAAATAAAGGAGGATGTGACTGAAGGTGCTTGGTGAGGTGGCCAGATGGAGGTGGAGGCAGCCAGGGAGGAGATAGGGGCGACCAGGAGATGCTAGGGATAAAAGAAGAGGAAGCTAAAAGTGAGAATGATTATGAACAGAAAATTGACAGGCGTCGCCGAACAATGCCCACTGCCCTGTGGCGCCCTGTGCCATGGCACATGTCGCACCCCCCTAGTTACGACCCTGACTTGCAATCATGTGGACTGATTAACCTAGGAGTTATTCCCTTTAAAAATGCCTGGGTCCTTCTAAGAAAAATGAATAGCTATACGGCTCTTCCTGACCACTGTGCAGTGGATGAAGGGGTAATGTGCAGAAGTTAGATAATCCAGTATTAGCAAACTTATCAACTGTGCCCAGGAGATCATGGTTTGAAAGGTGCAGGTGAGAGGTGTCATCACTAGGGAAGGCTGGGGGACTGTAGTGGGAGGGAATTGGGAGGCTAGTCTAAGCCATACTTGCCAACTCTCCCTCATTGTCAGGGAGACTCCCTGAAATAGTAGCAATCTCCCTGTCTCCCTGAAGAGTCTAGCAATCTCCCTCATTTCATCCTTACCCCTATTATGAAGCTGTTATATAAAAAAAAACTAGATATATACATTCAAATGGGATCATTAGTGTAATTTCCTTGCATTGGTTATTATAAGGCACAATGATCCCTATGAATTTCTGAAAAGTATTAGTGTGTTTTCAACAACAAACAGATCTTACTAACTGCTTTTGGGCTGGGTTTACATTTGGATGTAAATCAGGTTTAGGACACACCTCTCAGATCTATCAATACACGCCCATCACATGTATGACACGCCTCTCAGATTTATCAGTACACGCCCACTGTAACACGCGGTCATAGGTGCTACTTTCACAATCTCCCTGAAATGCTTTTTCAAAAGTAGGCAAGTATGGTCTAAGCTTCCCAACGTTTTGGTAGACGACAGACGAGGTAAGTTTGGATAATCATCTATTATTAACTGTTTTGGTATATGTGCCAGCATGCCAAGGGTTGCCAGAGCATGTTGGCACTTGTTTAATTAAATATACAGCATTAGTACTAAAAGTGTTATCTGAGGTTTGCAGGCAATTGCCACAAAAAGGGTTATATTCCTCATTACAGGAATGAACTGTTAGCTTAGATAGTGGTATTTACAGTATGTAACAATAGCCCCTGTTAGCAGAGGTTCCTTCTGAATGAGGTCACCTTTTCGTGGTACATAAGCATATTCCACTTGGGAACCGTACACTCATGTTCTACCTGTTACTATTGGGAATGGGAACCAGCCCAGACTGTCTAGGTTCGAGCTGATTATCACTCTAGCAGCAGTTTCCCACACTCTTTGTGACCACAGCGTCTTGCATTGTTAGTGGACTTGCTGCCCAAATTTCGATAACTATTTATTTTTTACTCTCTGGAAAAGCCATTGAAATTAATTGTTTGTAGAAATGAACAGGTAAAATTCCCAACCACTCGCATTGCCAAGGCATTAAAAAAAATGCATGCAAACATGGCAATCGCATATCAAACACAATTGCTTTTTACCATGTACTTTTGTTTTTTGATGCAGCACCAGTGTTTAAGGAATCTAT
Organism: Taudactylus pleione; assembly: GCA_031769625.1. Taxonomy (NCBI): domain Eukaryota; kingdom Metazoa; phylum Chordata; class Amphibia; order Anura; family Myobatrachidae; genus Taudactylus; species Taudactylus pleione. Next base: position 878,765 of record JAUIMM010000430.1, on the reverse strand, counting down.
GGGGAGATATATCAAACATTGGAGAGAGATAAAGTGGAGAGAGATAAAGTGCCAACCAATCAGCTTCTAGTTGTCATTTTACAGACTGTGGCGGAGATGTATCAAGACTTGGAGTGAGATAGAGTAGAGACAGATAAAGTAAGCTCCTAACTGTAACACAGCCTATAAAATGACCGCAGCTGATTGGTTGTCACTATATCTCTCTCCACCTTATCCCTAACCAAGGTTTGAAACATCTCCCCTTAATAAGCTGCATTGTAGATGCAGACAGGAGCTCAGGTCACAGCTAACACATAAATACTCCAAGGTTATGTATTTGACATATTGACATGCGGGCTGCACTGGTAATAACACTAGATGGAGGTGACACTAACAAGGCAATAGGGACGGCCTGCTCTCTTCATATCTGGCATATTCTTGCATTAATTATGTAAATACTTCCAAGATGGCTTCTTCTATCTATAGCATATAGAGTGATACTAAAACCAAGGTCAAGCTGAAGAAGATAGCCTGGACTGGATGTCCATTTTAATGTGAGTAGGTTTTTCTCCTTTTCTTTTTCATTTTATGTACAGCTTATTTTCCCTATGTAATATATAGTTGGATATTTTGCTCTGTCATACCATTATTATTAACTAGTAATTACTGCCATTTTTTTTAATCACTTTTAACTTGTCATACAACATGTATGGCTAGTTCATTTCCTACATCGTGGTGCAGCATCCAAACCAGTGGCATAACTACGGTGTGCAGTCGGGATGCCGACGGTCTAAATGACGACCGTCGGCATCCCAACTGTCTAATCCCGGCAAGGATCTACTGACAGGTGTCAAAATCCCGATGCCTGTCATTTTACCTATGCCGGGAGCCTGACGCCCAGCATCCCGATCGAAGGTAAGCCGTGCGCCGGGCGCGGACAACTGTGGGGGGGGGGGAAGGATCAGGTTAAGGGCTCCCGGTGGGGACTTAGGGTTAGGCACCCCCCCAGGAGACTTAGGTTTAGGTTGCGGGGAAGGGGTGGTTAGGTTTAGGCACTTAGAGGGTTAAGCAACATAGGACTTGTTCCTAGATTACATCCTTACAGATCTATGTCCTAAGCCTTGGATGAAGATAAAGTGCATGGAGATAAAGTACCAACCAATCAGCTCCTGTCATGTTACAGGCTGTGTTTGAAAAATGACAGTTAGGAGCTGATTGGATGGAACTTTATCTCCATCCACTTTATCTCTCTCCAAGGCTTAGAACATAGACCCCTAAGATCAGAACTATTATATTCCACATTCCAAGAAACTGACGGACATTGCAAATATAAATAAATGTCCAATACCCGTATTCTATAAGGAGACGGTGAGTACCTTTCATGACAAGTATTGGGAATACCCATCCATTTGTGATTGGCACACAATACTGTGTGTTGTTCTTCATCTTAATCATCTCCTGAGTGTCTAAGGGCCACCGACCATCGCACACCTGGGCACAACCCCGGCACGTTGCCGCATATGGTATTGCTGAGTGCTACTGCACACTTTTTCACTTTTGAAATATTCACTCACAGTGTACATTGTTATCTACCTCTTCTTTTCTCATTACAGCAATTGAATATTGGATGCTATAGTACACCACCATTCTCAACCTGAGGCTATTATACCACAAAGTTGAGAAGCGCTGAAACAAAACCCTACAATTGCACCCAATTTTATGAGCGTAACTGCTGGCGTGCAGTCACTGGCTGGCAAAGGGCACCTTTTTCCCAGGAAAGAGGCCGCAGCCACGATTCACTAATTTACAGAAATAATTAAATTTTTCAATGTATATGCTAAACTATACTGTATATCAAAGACGGAAAATACAATAAGGAATGAGGAGTACAGTAAGTGCATTTTATATCAGATAATTATATTTTACGTGTGATATGCCTATGACTGCTTCCACCATGATTCATATGACACAAGTGGGCGAGCCAGCAGACGCTTCTTGCCTTAAGAAAACACACTTTATTATTATATTATTATTATTACATTATTATTATTATTATTATGTTTTATTAGTCACCACAAAGTGTTCGCACCACAGTCCTAGTGGTACACCAAGAGGTGAGCATTAAATGTCAGTACTCATAAATTGCAGCACTTCCTTTGAGACTGGGGATGGTTTCAGAACCCTTGCGTGACATACAGCACATGTATGTGACTTATATGGAATAGCTACAGGGATTTATGACATTTATCAAAACTGGGGCACAGATAACCGTAGAATAAGGTCCTGCAATCCATTGCACTGACAGAATCTGTGCACCAGTTTTCAAACTAATACCCCCAGTGAATATAAACTGAAGAATTCTATAAAAAGCCTGGATGGAGTTAAAATGAATGTATACATTTATAGAGGGTGCAGAATATCACTCTGTATCTGCTGTGTATTGTGTCTGTTCAAACAATGCAGCAAAACAGTATAGTTTTAGTGGCAGATAAAAAGGCATAGTAACAGATACATAATACATTGGGGCATATGTATCAAACCTTGACGAGAGATAAAAAGTACCAATCAGCTCCTAACTGTCATGTTACAGGTTATGGGGTCTATTTACTAAGCCTTGGATGGAGATAAAGTGATTGGAAATAAGGTACCAGCCAACCAGCTCCTAATTGTCATTTTTCAAACACAGCCTGTGACATGGCAGCTAGGAGCTGATTGGCTGGTACTTTATCTCTGTTCACTTTATCTCCATCCAAGGCTTAGTGAATAGACCCTAAAGTCCCAACCAATCAGCTCCTAACTGCCATGTCACAGGCTGTATTTGAAAAATGACAGTTAGGAGCTGATTGGTTGGGACTTTATTTCCATTCAAGGCTTAGTAAATAGACTCCTATGTTTGATAAATGACAGGAGCTGATTGGTTGCTTTAATACATATGCCCAAGAGTGTATATCATGTTTGTTATTGCTATTATAGTATTGGTATTACTGTTTTGTGGATAATGTATCACAAAATGCTGATTTTGCTTATTTACTGATCAATGCAAATAGAATTGGCTAAAAAACTAAATTAAACAACATTTCCTGGACAACATTGAAAGCATTGATTTGTTAGAGGAAAATGTCACTTTTCTGATATGTTTGTTTGTCTACAAAATGCGTTTGCCCAGGTTTATGTCTCAGACACCTTTATATCAGGGTCTCAGATTCATACGTACCTCAGCTCCTGCAATCCTCCATAACACTAGGAACATTTGAAATGCATTGAGGGTGAATTTTTACTGAGATCCATTGAAGATTCCATGTCACACTGCTTTAATATGCTGTCAGATACTCCAGATATAAAAAGCACATGTATAAAAATATGACGAGTGTGGTCCCAGAGGCACCGAGGAGCTGCTAATGCAAGAATACATTGGTTTTAGACATTATCTGTAGCCATGAAATGACAGCCAACTGCATAGATTTGCTAAAGTCGCAACAATAATAAAGTGTGTATATTATTTTCTATATAAATCAATACATTCACTGACTACTGTGATGCTTCTCATAAATGATTATGGGGCAAACGTACCAAACAGTGATAACCTCTTTTTGTGGCGTTCTTGCCAGAACAAAGTGGTCATTGCTGCTTCTCCGAAATGTAATAAAGACAGTCTGTAGGGAAATCAGAGATTTCTTCAAGGGCGCCTATGGTTTCTCTGTATAACGCAGCCCCTATACCCAGCTAGGGCTGTGAAGCATGACGGCCACTTACTAAGTGCCTAAAGGTTGAGCTTTTGTTGCTTGTCTAATTACACATATTGCAGTCTTAATATGGCGTTACAGCTATTTACATGTCCCAACGCCACATGCATGCTTCACACTCATTGAGATCTCGCAGGTTATCAAGATTTCACGCTTGCCCAACGCAGTCACCCAGGAGCCATTAGGTATAGCATCAGAACTAGGCTAATGAGATACAGATGGCCATCGATTGGTTAACCTTGATGGTATGAAACCATTGACAGGGTAATCATCAATGTTTTCACCCACCGATGGTCATCCCTGCACTACGACTCCCTGGGACGCTGGTCAATCAGAACTGGGAATGGGGCTTCGTGGGTCTCATCATGGGCGGAGATAAGCTCCAGGTCCTGACACCAAGTAGAAAGAAAAAGTCCTTCGGAGAGCTCTGTACCATTGATGGCAGAGAACCATTGGAGCTATTGATAGCAAATCCATCTACCATCGGTGGGTAACCTTTGATAGTTGATGGCCATCCCTATATACAGACGGGACAAATCGCCAGAGGGGTAAGTTACTGTAACACCTCTCCGGGGCCTCTCTTTTTAATATATTGTTGCTCTAAGACATCCTATTGCTGTGATAAGATTAGATGCAGGATGTATTTTAGCGCAGAGACAATTAACACGTTCATACATCGGTCCCTTTGTTACTTAGGGGTCTAGTTACTAAGTAGTGTTAGGAGACAGAGAGAAAAGTGATAAGGTGCCAGCCAATCAGATACCAACTGCCATCTCACAGGCGCCTCCGTCGTGCGCATGCGTGAGACCGAGACCCGGCGAGCGACGGAGACGGGTCTCGCACAAAAGGGGACGTGCTGTCGATGGTGAGTGACAGCACGCCCCCTTTGGTGGGCGTGCCTGCCAGACGGAGGCGTTCCCATGGGAACGCCTACCGTCTGGGTCCGGCCCCACTGACATCACTAGTGATGTCAGTGGGAGTGATTTTGACTCTGATAGAGCCAAAATCACTCCAGGGCTTGCGGCAGCGAGATCCTACCGCAGGGTCTCGTCGCAAGCCCGATGGTCGCGATGGTCTTGACCATCGTGACCATCATCATGGACGCTCGCATAAGCTGTGGGTGGTAACCCACAGCTATGCGAGCGTCCAAAAGGCCGCTCCAATAAGAGGTAGGAGGGCCCTGATTCAGAGTGAGCGCTCTGGTCAGAGCGTCCGGCTCTGAATCAGGCCCTCTGTCTCCTAACACTGCTTAGTAAATAGACCCCTTATTATCAATAGATTCAAACAGGATTCACATTTTTTGCCCCCCAAACCAATTGTTTTTCTGTTACACGCCCCTCTCTGCAAATCAGTCAGCCCTAATTAATTCCATGGCTGGGTGTTTATGATAAAGACTAATTTAGAGGGAGATTTAACAAAGCTTGGAGTGAAGAGATAAAGTGGAGAGAGATATAGTACCAACCCATCAGCTCCTGTCATGTTACAGGCTTTGGGGTCTATTTACTAAGGCTTGGATGGAGATAAAGTGAATGGATATAAAGTACCAACCAACCAGCTCCTAACTGTCATTTCTCAAACACAGCCTGTGACATGGCAGGTAGGAGCTGATTGACTGGTACTTGATCTCATCTCCACCCAATGCTCAATAAATAGAACCCTCAGTTTGAAAAATGACAGTTAGGAGCTGAATGGTTGGTACTTTATCTCTCTCCAAGCTTTGAAAAATCTCCCCCATATTATTGATATAACAAATGACACAAAATAGTGATAGAGACGCTGCCACTGAAAGCTCTATACCGTGCCTATGTGGCCTTAACAAATATTGAAGCTACATTACATTTAACTATGCATAGATCAGAAATTAATTTCCTAACCTGTAAACCATTTGCCTGAACTTCGTTCTTAGCTGAATGGCAGAAGAGTGGTTCGAACACAATTGTTGCCTGTAATGTGAATTCTAGTGCAGTCACTGGGCTGAGAGTGGTTGGGCGAGGATGAAACGGCCTTGGATACTGGTAAACACACAAAAATAAATGGAGAGCTAAAAAAAACACATTGGTAATATGGAGGTTTATAGGGCAGAAATGTAAAGCTAGAGCTATATAGAAACAACAATTATGCCTACACAACAGAAGCATATGCATATTACTGTGTTGTGCACTGAATACCGAGCATTGGACCAGTAGTTGCCTATACAGTCAGCGGGTAGCGCTATCATTTGGCCAAGCACATGTGTAGAGTCCTCACTGTAGAGCTGTAGTGCTAATAGTGTTCATATTATCCTTATACAGAAGAAACGGTTATATAAATGGTTATGTACTGTATGTATAAAGATCTGTATATAACGTTTATATACAGTAGCTAAGCATTTGCAAGGCATGTTTTATCACATGCTAAGAGAACAAGTAAAAACCTATATAAACCACATTTCTTTATGAAGGTATTTACAAATGCATTCAATCATCTTTTATTTGTTTTTGTTAACCATACATATATGACATAATAGAAATTAGTTATTTTGTTAAAGGAAAATCCATATAGAAACACAGATATATGTATACATGTATCATACTTGCCAACTTTCCCTGATTGTCAGGGAGACTGCCTGCAATAGCAGCAATCTCCCTGACTCCCTGAAGAGTCTAGCAATCTCCCTGATTGTACCTTACCCCCAATATGAAGCTGTCATATTAATAAAAACAGAGATATATACATTCAAATGGGATCATTAGTATTTTCCTGCATTGGTTATAAGGCACAGTGATCCCTATGGCTACATGTATTTTCTGAAACGTCTCAGTGTGTTTCCATCAACAAGTAGATCTTACTAATTGCTTTGGGTCTCATTTACATTTGGATGTAAGTCAGTATTATGACACCCTTCTCAGATGTAGCGGTACACGCCCACTTTACCGCCACGCTCATAGGTGCTGCTTTCACAATCTCCCTGAAATGCTTTTTCAAAGGTAGGCAAGTATGACATGTATGCAGTTGAACCGCATGTCATTGTAGTTACCACACGCTTCCCGTTGAGATGAATGTAAATTTTCAACTACATTGATGTGTATCAGATAGGGAATTTCACATGCCGACATCTCAGGTGTCAACACAGAACATGTCATCATCTGCGCAAAGTTGACATTTGAAATGTTGACCTTCTGCACAATGCTGATATTAGGTTTAGGATGTCAGGGGGGAGGGTTAGGCAGTGGGTGGAGAGGGTTAGACTGTGAGAGGAGGGGGAGGCTGCAGGAGGGGAGGGTTAAGCAGTGGGAGGGGAGGTTTAAGCTGTGGGAGGGGAGGTTTAGGGTGAGCTTGCAGGGGGTGAGGCTGCAGGAGGGGTGGGTTAGGCTGCAGGAGGGGAGGGTTAGGCTGGGGGGTGAGTTAGGCTTTGGGGGGAGTGTTAGGCTGTTGGGGGAAGGGTTAGGCTGCAGGAGGATTATGATGTGGGGGAGATGTTAGAGTTAGACTGCAGAAGGGGAGGGTTAGGCTGCAGGAGGGGAGAATTAGGCTGTGGGGTGGAGGGTTAGGCTGCTGGAGTGGAGGGTTAGGCTGTTGAGGAATGGGTTAGGGTTAGGCTGCAGGAGGGGAGAATTAGGCTGCGGGGTGGAGGGTTAGGCTGCTGGAGGGGAGGGTTAGGCTGCAGGAGGGGAGAATTAGGCTGCGGGGTGGAGGGTTAGGCTGCTGGAGGGGAGGGTTAGGCTGCAGGAGGGGAGAATTAGGCTGCGGGGTGGAGGGTTAGGGTTATGCTGTGGGGGGAGGGGGAGGAATAGGGTGAGCATCAGGGGCGTATTAAGAGAGTGGGGCCATGTTCATTCCTCGTCCGGCTGGGTCTACGAAGCAGTAGACTCTGGGCACTAGTCTGTGCCCAGAGTCTACTGCACATACACAGGTCACCGGGTAAATGGCACGGCAGCCATTTTCCCGGTGATTTCCCTCCTGTGCATGCGCAAAATGCCGGGAAAATGGTCACCGCAGTCATTTTTCAGGGGTTTTGTGTAACGCTGCTACAGTCGAAGCGGGGCTTCGGAGAGGTAAGTATAAAAAATATGGGTGCAGTATGTGCTGTGTGGCCCCCCTTGGATCCAGGGGCCCATGTGCATCGCACACCCTGCACCCATTATAGATACGCCCCTGTTTAGCATACTGACTGCAGATTACTCCATCGGAACTCAGCGTCAGCTGGCTGCCAGACCACAGGACACTGCTGGAGCCACCGGAGCAGGTAGGTGAAGCCGCTGCTCCACTGGGACTGGTTTCGTTAGTGTTGGCGTGCTGCTTGTTAACATTAAGACCATGTGAACTTTCTCATGGTGACATTATAAATGTATGTAAATGATGGATGTCAACAAAACAAACCCAACCCCATCAGACGTATTGGACAGTAAAATAGAGTGGTACCAAAATAAAAGCAAAAACAATGCTCTGCATTACAGCACAAAAAACATGCAAATGTGTATTATCTTATTTAGTACAATGATTATTATTTTCACTTCTACTTTCATGCGCTGAACTTACATTAGAAACACATCTGAGGTGGAGAATTTTAGCATCAATGATCCTGTAGCTTTTTCACGGTCAAACTGTAATATGCTTTGAATCTATAGCAAGACTACGTTATACCCTATATTATTTGCAGTCGGATAAGCCTTTTCCCCAGGCAGCAGGCCTGAGCATGGCACTCAGCATCTGAGATCTAGGTCTCATCGCTCTTGCTAATTTACAAAGTGACACAGTATCCGTACACCTCTCATGTCCCTCTTCTCAGCAGGATCCTCCATGGGCCTGATACAGAGCTGTACGCTATTGCTTCTGCAGCTGCGTTTTAGCAGCTGAGGATGTGTGAAAATATGCTAATGGTACAGCCGCCTGGACCTGTACTGAGACGTCCACAGGACGCCATCGCAACTGTGTCAGGCTTGCCAACTTTCTGGCTGCCCCTTCCGGGAGGGAGCAGCCAGATCGGTATGACGGGGCGTGGCCAGCTCAAGGAGGCGGGGCCGGCCAGGCTGTGAGTATTTGTGGGCGGGGCGGAGCCACGCAATCACATCATTTTGGCCCCGCTGCCGCTACACAATGCCGATATTAAAGGCATTGTGATGCAGGGGGCGAGGCCAAAATTACACGTGAATCGCGTCACGGCCCCCCCCCCGCTGCAGGGAATTCAGAGGTAATTGCGGGGGGGTAGGAGGGGTGGGCGGCAGCCGGGAGGATTGCCTGCCTTCCCAGGAGGTCGGGAGCAACACCCGATTTTCGGGAGGCTCCCGACCAAATAGGGAGGGTAGGCAAGAATGAACTGTGTACACATACGCAGCATCGGACACAGATCATGACAACATCGACTCCTTGAGTCAGTCTATGCTCACTTAGAATGCACGACGTTGCAGAGACGCCGGAGCCATGTAAACCGCGTACGAGATCGCAGATGCAGGATGTGATACGCACCCAAAATGGGGGAGACACCCCTGTGTTTTTAGCCGACACTCCCCGTTGCCTCCACCAAACGCTCCCTGCCTGTCGCTCACACTGTGAATAAAGACTCACAGCGTGTGACTACAGTAATGCACCTCGACACATGCGCGGTGCGACTCAGACACATGCGCAGTGCAGTACAATGCTCAGCAGGCTGATTCTGAGTCGCAGGCAGCAGCGTGAATTGGCGGTCGCCTGTCTGCCAGTCTATGTAAATGGCCTACAAACTCTTCCCTTGTATACATGCGGCCGAATGCAGGACAGAGACGCCCACTTTTAGCGCCCATGCACACTGAAATACTGATTGGTACATCCTTAGATGCCACCCTCAGTCGCACCATCCAAAATTGCACCAGCCCTAAGGCAGGCGCGGTGTCTCCGTCTGACCATGGCTGCGGCTGAGGGTCTGTGAACTCAGCTTCTTGCACTGACACGCCCACGACACTCCCATGACACGCCCACTGAATGGCCTATTTGTGCATGCACTACTGGCCACCTCCCAGTCTCCGCCCAGGAACACCCATCGCTTTTCCACCAGCTTTCTGATACCGTCTGAATTGATTGCAGCAGAACCCATTTGTGCCTACACTCTGTGTAACGCATGTGCCTTAAGGGATTTATGGGGTCTATTTACTAAGCTGTGTTAGGAGATAAAGTGACCGGTGATAAGATATCAGCCAATCAGCTCCTAACTGCCAAGTCACAGGCTGTGTTTGAAAAATGAGAGTTAGGAGCTGATTGGCTGGTACCTTATCACCGTTCACTTGATCTCCTAACACAGCTTAGTAAATAGACCCCATAAATCCCCTAAGGTGCTTCTTAGGGGTATATTTTACTAAAGTGTGTGTTTTTATAAGTAGAGTTGTTGCCCATAGCAACCAATGAGATTCTAGCTATTATATTTAAGAAGGTGCTAGATAAATGATAATTAGAATCTGATTGGATGCTTTGGGCTACATCTCTACTTCTTAAAACCCGCACTTTAGTAAATATACCCATTATGGGTCAGATCCAGAGTGCAGAAGCAGCTCTATATTCCCCATTGTGTTTACAGAATCATAATGATCATCAGAGCAAACTATTATTTAAATGGTCAATTAAGTTTAATTGACAAAACCCGATGTGAATCTATGGTGTACTGAATGCAAACTTAATGAAATATGTTATGTGCTCGAAGAGCCCTCTTGTGGCCATTTATAAACTACTAAATGTGCAGTAATAGTATTTCAGGTTCAGCTTTGTCTTATGAACTAGGAGAAAGTCAGTCAGTTGTAGGGTGATAGATAGGTGACCTCCATAATGGTGGCTCTATCTGTAGGATGACGTACAGTAGATGTGGGTACATGGTACAGTATGCCCCTCTGTTCCTGTACTGTAGTCATGACACAACAGAACCCACAAGGCTTATTGATCAACCGAGTCAATTTGTTTAAATTGTAATCGTGTGATTTAGCCCCAGAAACACAACATCAATGTTGAATGATTTGAATCGATTTTTAGGGGCATATGTATTAAAGCTTGAAATAAATTTGTGAGATATATATGACCAACCAATCAGCTTCTAGCTTACATTTTGCAGGCTGTGTTTAAAATATTATAGTTAGGAGCTGATTGGTTGGTGATATATATCTCACATTTTTATCTCACATCAAGCTTTGATACATATCCCCCTTAGTCAATAAAAGTCAACCTTTAGTAAATTTATCCCTTTCAGTTTTAGGGAGCATTGGAGCATGTGGTCTAAACCAGGGATGGGGAACCTCAGGCCCGGGGGCCGTATAAGGCCCGCGGAGTCATTTTGTGTCTGGCCCTCTGAACTTTTCTCTGCTAGCCTCATCTGGCTAGCAGGGTGCCTAGAATGGCAAATGGCAGCCAGAATCTGTGCAGCAGGTTTCTGGCTAGGGACTGTCATGGTTGTGTGAGTCTCTGGTAATGCAAAGATGTGGCAACTGTGTAAGCACGGTGGCGCAGAAGTGCGCCAAAAAAATGATCATGACCAAAAGCAGGAAATTATAAATGATCCGTCTGATTTTTCAGTATTGAGCCCATGTAGCAAAGATCAACCATGTGAGCATATTTCACAGAGATTTTCACAAAAGGACATAAGGGGCCATTTATCAAACTAATTCTGTCCTTAAAACATGTGGAAATTACCGTTTGCACATGATTAAGGCAGAATTAAGTATCGACATCGGACAGCAGGATTAATTTCCACTGGGATATCATTATTATCATTGATGTATATTAATAATAAGAATAACATTTACTTATATAGAGCCAGAATATTCCATTGCACTTTACAGTTGGGATAGTAGGTTTTTGGAAGAGCTGTCCTGGATCTCTCCCATTGATAAAAAGGTACATAATATATATCTTCTGACTGGTGATACGGACTGATAATTACCGACAGCACCTTGCAATGACTTCATTTTTACACCAGCTCTGACTTGCCAGAGATCGTCTTGCATCCTATATTTTTAATGGAAGGCATTTTGGGGCTGATTCAGCAGTGCAAGTGTGCAGAATGGTCCTGCGTAGTCACATGCAACCCCTTCTGTGCCTCTGCCTGATTAGCAGGCAGATACATTTAAGGGGCGGGACGGGATCGGCCAGCGTTCCCGGGAAGGGGGGCGAGCCCGCCCTGTTTTCCGCAAGTGGCAAGGCCAGGGACAGCATCCAGGCCTCGCACGCCCCCCCCCCCCCCAGCCTGTGCAAGCTAAGACCCGGCGCCATCCACCATTGCGACCATAGACCACCGATGGTCGCCATGGTGATCCCAGCCAGTGACCTCCGTCGCAGTGTTGGGATCGCAAGTGCAGCAGGGGGTGTCATACACCTATTGCTGCATTTGCATAATAGCAAACATGTGTGCAGCGTTGCATTTGCGATCCTTGCTGAATCACCCCCTTTGTGCCTTTCAGTTACACTTCAGTAGAGGAGAGAGTCAATAAATAATATCTAAAATAAAAACAGCAACAGAGCATAAGAAATTGGATAAATAAAGGTTCACAGGTCAATTACAGTCAATTACAGTCTTCTGAGGCTTGAAAGTTGACCTTAATTACTGCTAGAGCCGTACAGGTTTTATGCAGTGATATAGTTTTATTTGACACAATTAGACCCTCAGCATGTGCTGTATGTCTACAATATAGACACCCGCCACCATGAGAACCTTGTAGGGCACTGACACAGAAGCTGTGTGTGCACAGAGATTTCTAGACCTTGAGCCTGCAAATATGTAGACAAAGAGAAGAGCATCCTTACCTAAATGAAATCATAAGTACATCCACTTCCATGCTGTTGTGGATAATATAAAAGCATAGTCATGTAAACAGCATATAAATACAGCACACGAGTTATACTACAAGTTCGCCCCCATAACACACTGCTGCCTTTACTCTGGACACAGTGGGCCTGATTTAGAGATGTACGCAATACCGATATTTACGCAGTTAAGCGATTATCGATAAACTGCGCATGCATTAAGTTCTATTACTGTAATCGTTTGCAACATCTTTTTACTCACAGTGTGGACTGACTGACAGGCAGAGAGAGTTTGAGGAGGTACCGGGGAGTGGCGTCAAAAATTTCCGGCGCGTCGCAAAAAATTTTTGAGCCTGTGTATGCGATCAAGATATAGTGGGCCTGATTGAGACCTGGTCGCAAGCGCTGAGCGCTCGCAACCGGGTCGATGGTGGCCCAGAGCGCATGCGCACGATGCAGCCGGCTCCGTCGTGTGCATGCGCGAGACCCGGATAGCGACAGGCAATCCGTCGCTCCGGGTCTCGCACCAAAGGGGGGCGTGCTGTCGATGTTGAGTAACAGCACGCCCCCTTTGGTGGGCGGGCCGGGAGGGGTGGCTGCCCAGACGGAGGCATTCCCATGAGAACGCCTACCGTCTGGGGGCGGCCTCACTGACATCACAAGTGATGTCAGTGGGAGAGCTTTCGGCTCTGTTAGAGCCGAAAGCTCTCTGGGGCTTGCGGCCACGAGACCCTACCACAAGGGTCTCATCGCAAGCCCGATGGTCGCGATGGTCTTGACCATCGCTACCATCATCCTGGCCGCTCGCATTAGCTGTGGGTGGCAACCCACAGCAATGCGAGCGGCCAGGAGGCCGCTCCATTAAAAAAAAAAGACGCCCTGATTCAGAGCGAGCGCTCTGTCAAAGCGTCCGGCTCTGAATCAGGGCCAGTGTACACAATTAAAATGTGTCCGGCGCCACAGTTACCGCGGTCATTCTGTCCGACAGTAGGGTTACTCAAAAGACCGATAAATGACTTATCTGCGACCGATGCTGGGTCTGTGTACGCTGGTGCTTGGCGTTGCATTGCCGCGGGTGGGGCGTCTCAATATATTCCACGGCACCTGCGACATTTGCCTATTTTCGCACAGCCGCTATATACGGGATTGCAGCTGCGATGTTATGTGCGCACATCTCTGAATCTGGCCCCAAGTGTGAGAAATAAGTGATACATGAAGCAGAGATCTATTATACGGTCTTTATTGTATTTACTATGTTACTTCCTAAAGAGGCTCTGGAGTGAAGAATAATCCATAGCAATGTCAGCTGCAGAATACATTGTGCTGCTATAGAGTTGTCAATTCATTGATCCAGGCCGGTTTCTGAGGGAGACAAGGAAAACGTTCTAAATAAAATGGCCGTGACGAACGTCTACGTACATTTCTGTGTAAAGAGCTAATTAGATATTCAGATATAAAGCCACAACGATACACGAATATGCTAGGGGGAGATGTATTCAACTTTTTAAAGAAGACAGGCGCAGACGTTACCCATAGCAACTAATCAGCTTCTAGCTATCATTTTATAGAATATACTATATAAATAATAGCTAGAAGCTAATTGGTTGCTATGGGCAACACCCCCACTTGCCCTCTTTAGAGGGTTTGATGAATCTCCCAATATACCTCCCAAGACAACAAGAAGGAGGCGTGGTGACCCTGCACAGGGATGTGGCCACATCATGTTGCCGCATGCTACATCTCCCCGGGGAGTCCAATATTTTTGAACTGCTGGGTTGCCCCAATCCCATATCTCCCACAGGGACCTATTCATGATGTTAATTATCGAGGTCCGAACGGACCACAATAATTAACATTCTAACTCGCCGCTGCTGACGGAGCAATTCATCATTGCCCCGGTGCGGTAACAGATGATGCGAAATCAGCTGTCCCCCAAGCAGCTTCAATGCTCCTTTCGGAGCAGTGACGGGACTGCGCATGCGCGACCTATAGGTCACGCATGCGCACAAGAGCACCGACGTCTGGCAAAAGGAGCCGGACAGGGGTGGAGGGATCCGAAAAGATCCCTCTTCCCAACCCATAGGGAAGGAGCGGATTGCAAGAGCTTGATGAATTCTGTCTAGTATGGAGACAGCGGGCCATTCCGCAAAAGGAAGGTAAGTAGGAGATATTTGTGATACTAGAGTATGGAGACAGCGGGCCATTCCGCAAAAGGAAGGTAAGTAGGAGATATTTGTGATACTAGAGTATGGGGACAGCGTGCCATTCCGCAAAAGGAAGGTAAGTAGGAGATATCTGTGATACTAGTGTATGGGGACAGCGGCCATTCCACGAGAGGAAGGTAAGTAGGAGATATCTGTGATACTAGTGCATGGGGACAGCGGGCCATTCCGGGTGAGGAATGTAAGCAGGAGATATCCGTGATGTCTCCTGCTTTAGCCTCTTGATGAATGGCCCGATAACTTAATTTTTACAATTACAGGTGACAATGTGCATTTTCATCTGCTTTTGTACAAATTAAGTGATGATGAATAGGCCCCCAAATGTTCCATAAACTGATCAATAGGGCAGTCCCTTAAATTCAAGACTGTCTCGGGACAGTTAGGGGGCATGCTTCACGGGGATACCGGTCAATTGGTCAATAATAAAAAGGTTGACATTCAGAAGGTCGACACTAGAAGAGTGATGCATTCTGAGTATCGACTGAAAAAACGTCGACATGGCCATTAGGTTGACCATCATCTGTACATGTGTATTTAGGTTGAAAGGGTTAAATGGTCGACAGTTAACATGTCGACACAAATATGTCGACACATTACTTTTTTCATGATATTTAGGATTAGGTTTAAGGTTAAGGTTAGGCTAAAGCAACACAAAAACCATGAGTCATTTTAATGTCAACATGTTAACTGGCGACCATTTAACCCTGTCGACCTAAATACATGTCTACAGAATTATATTCAACCTGATGACCATGTCCACCTTTTTACTGTCGACATTCAGAACCAGTCGTCCTTTTGAATGTCGACCTTTATACCAAACCCCTTCACGGTAATGTTAAAGAAAAAGTTAGGTTTAGTTTGACTTTAAAGGGCCTATTTATTATTATTATCTCACATTTATAACGGGGTATATAAAACAGGAGATACTGCATTCGCCACTGAAGAGTCCTGCATGCGAACGACTGTCTTCTACAATTTAACAAGCCTTTTAAGAACTTGTATCTAATAGCTATCTCCAGCTTCAAATGGCATTAGCAGCTTTTCCTATGGAAACAGCTATTTTTACAATTAACAAAGAAACTCTGATTTTAGTATCCAGGTAACATGTATGTTTTATCATCGGCTAATCTGCATAATTTAATGCTCAATTTAATCCACAAATTAGAATAAGGTTATTTATACAAATATGTCTGTGACTGCTCCCATACCGTGTGTAGCTCAGGATAATGAGATAGGGATACAGTGCAAAACAGAGGCGGCAAACAAGCTATACAGCGCTGACCGAACATAATTGTTTTCTATTTTGAATGGTAATAATCACTTATTTTCATCTGATAAACATGTAACCAATCACATCTGAATCATTTTCATTTATTTACTTTTCGTGGTTAGACTCTAGTTGGCTTAGAGTAACAGCCGTCAGCAGCGGTGGATGGGCACGGAAAGAATGGGTAAAAAAATAAATAAATCTGGGCCTGGGTATTATATATAATGTGACTCCATGTTATCAAACACAGCAACAGAAAATGTGCAAAATGTATCATCTTTATTTTTATTACACTGGTTTATATGGAAGTGTCATTCAGAGATGCTTGGAGTAAGTTATACCCAGTTGTCACAGATAATACATGCCAGCTGGACTACATATGTGTGATATAGGGGTACATTTGACAGCGCAATTGCCTTGCATCAGTTTGACAAGAGTCTCATATTACTACACTGTGCTGTTCGGAGATCCTGCTATTTCCAGTATTTAATACTTAGCCCAGTGGTTTCCAAACTGGGTGCCGTCTGCCGTGGCACCCTGGGGCACCTCTGTGATGAATTTCTCAATAATACCCCTTTTACACCAGAGCTAAAACCCGGGTTATTGCAGGGTTAACCCGGGTAGCTCCTTGGCAATCCAACCCAGGTAACTTGTAGGGTTTAACAATGGGAATGACCTGTGAAACCCTGCAGTGTAAACGGTGCGATACAGGTCACAATGACCTGGAGCGCGCCGCAGTGAATCTTGGAGATTACGTCATCTCCAAGTAGTGTTCACTTCCACGTCGGAGTGTGTCTGGTGTGAATGGCGCCGACTCGGGACTATCCTGGGTTGGCGCTGGCTAAATTCAGGGTCTGATCCATTTGGAACCCTGGAGCTCATTCAGACCCGCTCGCTAGATATGTTCTTTCGCACTCAGCGTGTGCAAATCCGGCACACACCCAGCATGGCAGGCGATCGCACGGCAAGGCATAAGCACGCCCACTATGCCTTGGCGTGCGATCACTTAGTGTATGCAGACGCCTACCAGCCTGTCTTAAGACGCCCAATTGCACATGTCATCCCCAGGAAGTGTATGAAACCATTGGTACATCCAGCACCATCGGATGCGATCGCAGCGCTTGAGGATGACTATACCCTGACGCAAGCACTGCTATCACTTCAGTGAAAAATACAACCAGGTGACGTGTACAATGACGCTGCCTGTGAATTATGCACGCCTCTTAAACGGCGTTAAGACACTCAGGCACTCCTGCGTTCCCACCTCCATTCCCCCGTTTCCAGTGGCTAGCCCCTGTCACCACCCACAAACGGCTTCTCCTGTCACTCACTATTCTGGGCTGTCTATGCACAGCAAGCGAACGCTTCCCGTTCTCTCGCAATGGTTCGCGCACTGCGATGCATACGCATGCGCAGAAAGCGACAATCAGCCAGCTACGAGTGAACTCATCCTAGCGAGCGGGTCTGAATCAGTTCCCCTGTTTCAACCTCCGGGTCAGACCCGGAATTTAGGTATAAAAGCGGTATAAGAAACTTTTGGCCTAGGAGTGCTGTTAAAAAAATTGATGATACTCTAGGGCGCCGTGATTCAAGAAAGTTTGGGAATCAGTGACTTAGCCTGTGATATCCCAATTGGCTCTATTTACCTCCACACATCATCATCACACTTCCCAAGTGTCCCAATTGTCAACAGGACAGTCAAAATTGAGGACTCTGTCCCGCTGTCAGGATCGAGGCTGCATTGTCCCAATGGCTGGGCATTTGGCACAATTCAGTCTTAAACAGAGCATCAGTGAACAGGTGAAAAGGCCGAATAGCCACTGGCATAACTATAGAGGGTGCAAGGGGTGCACTGGCTATGGGGCCCGGCGGCTTAGGGGGCCCACCGGCCCAGCAAGCAACCCTCTGCACCCTGCCAAGTACAGCCAGCGCCAATGTCTTTTTTAATCAGGAGCCGCCGGTCACGAGCCAATAGGAACTCGCGGACCAGCAGCCAATCAGCAGCGGCTGCTGGTCCATGAGTTCCGATTGGCTTGCGACCGGCGCCTGATTCAAAAAATGACATTGGCTCTCTTAGAAGCTGGGAAGAGACGTGGCTATGATGACATCCCCGGACCACGTCCAAGCCTCCTCTCAGCTTCAGTGAGGACAGATGGAGCGATGCGCTGGGCTCAGGAGGAGGTACAGTAAGTATTACTAGGCTGGGGTGTGTGTTTAAGTATTACGGGACTGGAGGGGGTGTAAGTATTACTGGGCTGGGGGGAGAGGAAATTTTGCTATGGGGCCCCCATACCTCTGGTTACGCCCCGAGTTCACAATCAAAGGTTTAGCGATCGGGGACCAGCACTAGACAAAGGGCAGCCTTGCGCCCCCTATGTGACTTAGCCATGCCCAATTTGACACAGCCAAGCCCCATGTCCTGCGATTCTGACCTAAAATGTTGGGAGTTATGCATCATGGCGCTACCCTCCTCATCATATGCAAGCCTGTCCTCAAGTACACAAGCACAACACACAGGGGGGATGATGGGTCACTTTTTCTCATAATCAGCACATACAGTAAATCCCCTGCTGCTAGGAACGTTCGGATTGCCTGCTTGGTTACAGGTGACTCTAGCACCGCCCATTGCGACACACTGGCAAGCATAACATAAAAAATCATAACAAAAAGTTGTTTGTTATGATTATGAACGTTCAGCCCTTATTTGGTAAGACTCTGGTCTAACAGACAACAAAATAGCAAATCTAAAATTGTATTATAAAAATAAATTGTAGACACTATACATACAAAATAGTGGTACTTCCAGGAGCAAGAAGACTCATCTTTTGTTTAATGAATAGAGATGGCTGAAACATAATTAGAAATATCAAACAGAGTAGTAAGCAACATGTTATTGGGAGAGTAAAAAAATATATATATATATTAAATTATGATCTCTGCATAACACGCTTTAATTAGTTTGATTAAAAAAATGGATTTAATAAGCAGTGCATTCATCCTTGCCTAAGAAAACGCTTGTACACAGCTACAGTGAATGAAAAAAAATTATTGGGAAAAAAAGGAGAACAAAAGGGTCAGGTAGGGCCCAGAGACTGGAAGAAATGATTTTCTGATAGCAATCGTAAGGAAAGCACTGAGCTGCTGGCTGACCTGTCTCTGTTTTATTATACTAAGTGACTGTACACCATATATTACTGTATGACCGTCCTGTAAAATGTAACACTTCTATACATATAATGAGGCACAATAAGACAGCTGTCTGAGGCAGCCAGGTTCTAGAGGGAGGAAAATAAAAATAATTTAAAAAGTAATTTTCTTGCTGCCAGTCTGAATTAGTGGCTTCCCATATGATGGCAGATACAGCGATGATTACGGTATTTCCTTTTATAGTGTACATTGCGCTAATGTAAATATTGATGCTAGTCTGTATAAGGGATGAAGAGGGCACTATTTTAGTTGACGCAGAACAATAAAGTCCACATTTGCGCATCATTTAAAAATAGATACATATGGTTGTGTTCATCAATCTCTCCCATACACCAGCGCAGTCTCCAGTGCTGGATTAAAGCCGAGTTTCCAAAACTCTACCATTACAGTCCAGGATTTAAGGATATCCATGCTTGAATCCAGATAGTTAAATCAAATTGACTGAGATACTAATTAAGTCACCTGTGCTCAAGTATGGATAGCCTTAAATCCCGGACTGTAATGGGCGGAGTTTGTGAAACTCTGGATTAAAAGCATGTCTACCTCTGGATATTGCTGGCACTAGGCAACCCTGACTCCCTGGTGCAAGCAACTACCTGACTGGATGGCGGCAGCACCCACGTAATCAGGCACCATCCTCGCTACACATCATACTACTAACATATATGACAATCAGGGCCATAACTACCGATTGGCAAGGATGGCACATGCCAGTGACAGTGGTCGAGGGGAGGCACCACCAGGCTCAGCCACCTACATATTGTAACAGCTGGGGGGCTTGTGGTGCCACAGCTGAGTTAGTTCTTCAGTTTCCCAGGGGGCGTCTGGACCCCTAAGATATATGACTGAAATCAATGCAGTAACCATAGTGCAAATGCCAGCAAAAAGGTGTGGAGGGACCTAGAGGTATATTTACCAAAGTGAGAGTTTTTAGAAGTGGAGATGTTGCCCATAGCAACCAATCAGATTCTATTTAACATATATCTAGCACCTTCTAGAAGATAATAGCTAGAATCTGATTGGTTGCTATGGGCAACATCTCCACTTCTAAAAAAAAACCTCTCACTTTAGTAAATTTACCTCCTAGGGTCCAGGGAGACACATTCAAAGAGTATCTGCATTAATACAAACGAGGAAAAACAATGGAAACATTGGTGTTTTAAGCAAAAAGTCACTAAGCAGGCATGCTGGGAGCTGTGGTGTGACTCCAGTTACTCTTATCTAATAGGATGCAGTGAACATTGATTTTTCAATTAAAAAAGAAAAAAGTGCCCCCTTCCAGCTGCTAAGAAATGGCAGCTATAATTAGTAATTGTTTATGAAGACCCGGATTAATTTTACCTCTGGGTGTAGGGGTAGCAGTTGTAGGACTACAAGTCCCAGTAATCCCACTGCTAAGCCTAATATACAACAGGAGAGCTTGGCATCAGATAGTTACATGCCAAGTACAGTACACAATATATGTATTTGGGGAGCTGATCACTTACGGTACCACTGAAGTGGCTGCGCTTAGTCTGTTTATTATGATACTAAAGTGATTTATACAGATATTGTTATGGTTACAAAACAAAACAAAGTAACAACAGATAAAAGTGACAATAAATTATTTTATAACACTGTAAAAAAATAAATAAAAGGGTCAGATAGCACCCGCGGGTTGCGAACCCCCGGAGGGATTAGTACACGCTTGTGAAAGTTCAAGAAGTAACCGCTGAGCTACAGCCGACCCGGAAGACAAGTGATACTTTACCTCTTACATTGTGATCACGGTACGCGTCATCTGCATATTTATTGCATGGAGCAGCTTCAGGTCAACAGTAAAGGAACAAAGAGAAGCCGAGTCATGCCGCCCGCGGTGTTATCTCATGCAGATCAGGCTGCCTGTGTGCAGTACACCTTACTGGGACTCCTGCTAAATTGTTACCTCTCTGCCTTCTGTCTGTTACCAGCTCACAGACAACAGCGGTGCTGGTAAATCACACGGAGTGTGCTGCCCCCAACAGGTCACTCTTTGAACTTCTCCATATTAGGAGCTGTCTATTGGCTCGGAAAGTGAAGCTGAGTTTTACTGACTGTCTATCTGACCAGCACACTTCTTATAGATGCAAAAGAAACGTTGTAATCATGTAATAGTATTTAGCAAAAAAAAAATACAGCTTAAGTATATCCACTGAAGGCATGTCAGAATGTAGAGAGGCAGCATATATACTGAAGTAGCAGTCAAATTGACACCTTGCACCAATGACAATAACAGTGGTGACCAGCAATATATGCACTATACTTATCAATAGCCTGGTGACATTTAGGGGCCCATTTATCAGAGGGAACTTGAGGTAAATTCCCTGAAAACAACTGTTTTCGGGGGTTTACCTCAAATACTATCACCCGGATGTATGAAGGAGGGACCGCAGCAGGTATCTGCGATCCCTCCATTGCCGCTGGCAGCCGCCTCCCCCATGGGTTTCTATGGGGGATGCG
Source organism: Taudactylus pleione (assembly GCA_031769625.1). Lineage (NCBI taxonomy): Eukaryota > Metazoa > Chordata > Amphibia > Anura > Myobatrachidae > Taudactylus > Taudactylus pleione. The sequence goes on along the minus strand of JAUIMM010000430.1, from coordinate 857,133 downwards.
ATGCTGCCAAATGTACCAATATCCGGAATGCAAAGCATTCCCGATATTGGCACCAGCAGCTGAAGATAGCGTTAGCCACTGCCGCCTATGGGGACTTACCGCATGTCAGTCGGCGGAGAGATCTCCCAGATCCCTCCGCCGGCAATGGGCGCCGCTCATGTGCAGTCCGCGGGACTGCGCATGCGCAGCAGCCTCCGGCCATATCGCAGGAACCCGTCACCCTGCATGTGCCGGATCATACATTCGGTCACTTTGATCGCATTTTGCAATGCGATCATGGGCAGTACTGCATGCCCTGATCGCATTGCAAAATGCGATCATTAATAAATGGGCCCCTTAATGAAGCAAAAGTGGTAGATGGCCCAACGGCCGTTTCGGTGTGTTTACAAACAGGACCAATTGCATCAAGATAACTAAGAAATGTTATTTCAGCTTTTTACATCGGTTTATGTCAGTTTTCTTCTGTACATCATTGTATACTTCAAAAAGGCAATTTTCGTTAAATGTGCATGTGTGCAAGGAGTGTGTTACATTTTGTCGACATTCAACATGTCAACATTCATGATGTGCCTCTCGCGGTGTCTCCCGAGTCTGATGGTGACATCATGATGACTTGCTCATCCTGCAGTGCTTCTGTCGGTAAGTATGCCCCTTGCACTCTTAACTTCTAACCCTCCTCCCCATGTGCTTAAAGACCCCTACACACTAGATGATATTTTGAACGATATGGCCGATTCCGACGCATTGGAACGAAAAATCGTTCAGATCGTCAAGTGTGTACGCACTATGCCAGCTCCCGTGGCGCCGTCCATCGCATCATAAGATCTTCTCTACATGCAGGAAGATCTGTCATTCTCATTTCCTGCAGATTGTGCAGTGTGCACGCTCTACCAAACGACCAGGCAATATGGTTACATTATATAGTTAATGATCTAACCGCCAAACGATGTAAGTATATATTGTTTGGTCGTTTGTTAGATTGCACAGTGTGTATGCACTAGATCATTTGTCTGGGAGTTCAAGGGAAATCGTTGACGACATAGCATAATTTGCAAGTCATCTAGTGTGTACCTAACTTAACTCTAACCCTGCTCTCCCACAGCCTAACCCTAACCCTCCTCCTAGTGCCTAACCCCAAAAATTCTCAAATTGTCACGTAATTGTCCACAACCTACAACTGTCCCAACTGTGGAGATCTGCTACATTTGAGGGAGTCCTCATAAATCTGATAGCTCTGTCCCATTCTCGGTGAGCTTACGTCCTTAATAAGTCCTCACAGTCCAAACATGTTCCATACCTCCCAACATTTGCTTGGTGGGACGTGGCAAATCATGGTAGGTCCGCACAGCACAAGTTTACCTCTGCTCTTCAGTGAACGGAACATACCTCCCCAACTGCCGGGTCGACCGGGACAATGCAGTCTGATCGGGAAGACAGGATAGGGCAGAGCCCTCAAATCAGAATCTGGGGCATATTAAGAGAGGAGGGGGCTCTGTTTTCAGTCTCCGTTTGGTCCCCCTTCTCTCTAGCCATCAGCAAAAAGTGAGTAGACTCTGGCACTGTGCTAGTCTACTGCGTATGAGCAGGTCTCCAAGAAAATGGCACCACAGCCATTTCACCTGCAATATTCTCACCCCCTGCACCCATTACAGACACGTCATTGAACAGAACTGTCCAGCCAAAATCGGGATAGTTGGGAGGTTTGCGAATCTGACTAAAGCTGGGCACACACTGGGCCTGATTCAGGCTATCACAGTATTGCGATGCTTTGGCAATACCACAATGTTATTTGATCGGCGCATCCGCAGAGGTCACACCGGGCATGTGCAGATCCATATCTGAGATCTCACTCGCAGTGCCCAACAGCTGCAACGTGAGTGACATGCTGCAACCGTTTGGGGGACAGCGACAGGGACCATTCTACAAAATGGGATGTACTGTCAGCATTTTGTAGGCGTAGCCAGGGCCAGGAAATCTGCGTCAGTAGACGCAGATCTTATAGTGTGTACGGCGATGCAACATATCGTCGCTGGGCCATTCAAGTGTGTATCCAGCTTTACCATAGAGACGTGTGTGTTGAAGCTCTGCAGAAATCCTGTCAGGTCTAGTGCTGTTGACTAGGCCTGGTCATCCTGATTTCTGCTACATTATAAACTTGCTTTATATGCATCCCCATTACATTGCACTGGTTGCTATTGGATTTCTGCAGCTCTGACAATACTGACTTGACAGTTGCCTTCTACCGTTGTATATAAATGTAAATGGGAATTCATATGTTGCCAATGATGCATTCCATTTAAAATGTATTTTCATTCCATTCACAAGATGTGCTACCTTGAGTGCCTCTTGATAAATGGTAACAGTTCTTTGTCATAGTGGGTGCAAATTCTGTATTGTAGGTCAGATGTATTGAAGGGCTATCACTCCCTGGGAAGCTCAGATACATATAGTTTACATATAAAAGATGATATAGGTCAGATTTCATGTAGGTAAAGTATGGGTGTATAATAGAGCTATTTATCAAAAGGGCCTTCATATATGGCACATCCTGCCTGAAACATACTGTAGGATCTTTTTTTTTTTCACCTAGGAAGCTACGGCCGCCTTATAAATACTCAATGTTGTATGAGATTTTGTCTCTGCAAACAGTGATTTACAATGTATTTGTCAGCTAAAGAATATGGTATAGACATTTATTTAAAGATGAATATCAGACTGTAAGAAAAAGGAAAGAGAATCAGCAGGGCCGTAGCTAGGGTAGTGCGGCCAGTGCCATCGCACAGGGCACCACAGGTCAGGCGGCGCTGTTTGGGCCTGTCAAATTTCTGTTTATTATCATTCTTGCTTGTAGCTTCCTCTTATTTCATCCCAACATCTCCTGGCCTCCCCTATCTCTTCCCTGGCCCTTCCCCATGAAGCCATGGCCCTTTTTTGGGTGCATTATGTTCCTTTGAAAAATTAGGGGGGCGCCAATGCTCTTTCTGGCACAGGGCACCTAAAAGTCTAGTTACGGCTCTGAGAATCATACCACTCTGATCTGTCCTGGTGCTTATTAATTGCTGTATTAATGTGCTATCAATTTCCTACACTATAAATAGCCAAATGCAGTATACTGTAATCCAATCTAGCTGCCATCACTCAGCGCATTCCGGCCACTGAGAACCTTTACCCTAAATTATAAACTGGCACAATAGGCCAGTATAGCTACACAATAATTATACAGGATTAATTACGCCAAGATTACAACCAGGACCTTAACTTAACTGCGAGCGGTTCTGCCACACAGAATGCAGAGCCCTGTGGGCTGCAACGCTGCTCACCCATGACCCCTGCATCTGGCTAGCAGGGTGTCTGGAACGGCACCCTGCAGCCATAATCGCTACAGCCAGGGGCGCCGAGAGGGGGGGAGCGGGTACAGATTACCTGGGTCCTTTACTAAATTACCACTGGCGGCGAGCGGTAGTTCGGGGAGGGGGGAGGTGATGGGTGGCGGGAGGTCTCTGCCACTGCACTGTCTGTGTGTCAATGTGTCACTTACTTGCAGGAGGCTGCAGCCACGCCGCTGCGGAGCTGATCCTCTCGCGAGATGATGACATCATCATCATCTCTCGAGGCTCTCACCAGCAGGCACGCACCGGTTCCAGGTTCCGGGCAGCGGTAATGGCCCCCACACCCATCGGAGTTAAAGTGGACCGGAGGAGACGGAGCCAACCTAACCCCAGCGCCGCACAGAGGCTCCATTGGCCAGGCGCCCACTGAGATTGTAACCAGCGGGCGCCCAGCTCCCTCCCCGCAGCGGCAGCCGGAGTCGGAGGCTTGAGCTCACGTGAGCTCCAGCTTCCGGCTCACGTAGTGCACTATGGGAGAGACGTCATGACGTCTCTGCCTTAGTGCAGAGGAGCAGCCGAGCGGACTGCAGCGGACGCGGGGCTTAGCTTAAAGTAAGTATGAGCTTTACTTTTTTTTTTTTTTTAGTGCAAGTGGCCTACTGGGGGCATTACTGGCCCCCCACATTACTACAGGGGACATTACTCGAGGGGGAGCATTACTACTGGGGCATTACTCGGGAAGGGTGGGCATTACTACTGGGGGCATTACTGGGGGGGAATTACTACTTGAGGCATTACTGGGAGGGGGAATTACTACTGGGGGTATTACTGGGAGGGGGAATTACTACTGGGGGTATTACTCGGGGGGAGGCATTACTTGGAGGGGGAGGCATTACTACTGGGGGTTCTACTAGAGAGGGAGCATTAGTATTGGGGGCACTAATAAAGGGGCATTACTACTGGGGGCATTTCTACAGAGGGCTCTACTAAAGGGGGAATGACTACTTTGGCCGTTACTATTGGGGGCACAACTACATGGGTATTACTACTGGGGGATCTATACAGAGGGCATTACTATAGGGGGCACTACTAATGAGAGTATTGCATAAGGGGCACTACCACTGGGTGCACTGCATACGGGGCACTACCACTGTGGGCACTGACACTACTGGGGGCTCTGCATAAGGTCCCCATTGCGCATACCCCCAGTTTGTCACATTTAATAGGGGCCCCCACATGTTTGTTGCCCAGGGGCCCCCACAGACCTTAATCCGGCCCTGCTTGTGGTGCCACAGCTGAGTTAGTTCTCCAGTTTGCCAGGGGCGTCTGGACCCCTTAAATATATGACTGAAACCAATGCAGTAATGGTTACCAGGGGCGCCGAGAATGGGAAGGAGCGGGTACAAATTACCCGGGCCCGGGCTTCCTGAGGGGCCTGGCAGGGGCCCGGGTCTGACGCCGCCCCCCCCCCCCCCCTCACAGCAGCCCAGCACACAGCATGTACTGAGCTGCAGTGGGAGACTGCTCGTGGCTGCTGAGCAGAAGCCACAGCAGTCTCCTATGCCTGTGGGGGAGAGTGATCACACTGATCGCGCCCCCCCCGGCTCAGAGCGCCCCCCTCGCCAGTGCGCAGCGGCGCTTCGTGACACTGAAAATCCTTTTCCTTTTCCCAGAAGGGGGCGAGGCCACGCCCCGTTACCCTGGACCGCCGCGGCTCTTGGCGGGCCTGATGGTAACTGCATTGATTTCAAATGCCAACAAACAGGTTTGGAGGGACCTAGAGGTATATTTACTAAAGTGAAAGTTTTTAGAAGTGGAGATGTTGCCCATAGCAACCAATCAGATTCTATTTAACATGTATCTAGCACCTTCTAGAAGATAATAGCTAGAATATGATTGGTTGCTATGGGCAACATCTCCACTTCTAAAAAAAACCTCTCACTTTAGTAAATTTACCTGCTAGGGTCCAGGGGGACACATTCAAAGAGTATCTGCATTAATACAAACAATTAAAAACAATGGAAACATTGGTGTTTTAAGCAAAAAGTCACTAAGCAGGCATGCTGGGAGCTGTGGTGTGACTCCAGTTACTCTTATCTAATAATAGGATGCAGTGAACATTGATTTTTTCAATTAAAAAATAAAAAAGTAAGTGCCCCCTTCCAGCTGCTAAAAAATGGCAGCTATAATTAGTAATTGTTTATGAAGACGATTAATTTTACCTCTGGGTGTATGTGTAGCAGTTGTAGGACTACAAGCCCCAGCAATCCCACTGCTAAGCCTAATATACAACAGGAAAGCTTGGCGTCAGATAGTTACATGCCAAGTACAGTACACAATATACTGTATGTGTAAATCATTTCTTGCATGTATTTGGGTAGCTGCTCACTCACTGTACCACTGAAGGGGCTGTGCTTAGTCTGTTTATTGTGATTTATACAGATATTGTTATGGTTACAAAACAAAGGAAAGTAACAACAGATAAAAGTGACAATAAATTATTTTTATAACACTGTATAGAAAAAATAAATAAAAGGGTCAGATAGCACCCGCGGGTTTCGAACCCCCGGAGGGATTGGTACACGTGTGCTTGTGAACGTTCAAGAAGTAACCGCTGAGCTACAACCGACCCGGAAGACAAGTGATACTTTACCTCTTACATTGTGATCACGGTACGCGTCATCTGTATATTTACTGCATGGAGCAGTTTCAGGTCAACAGTAAAGGAACAAAGAGAAGCTGAGTCATGCCGCCCGCGGTGTTATCTCATGCAGATCAGGCTGCCTGTGTGCAGTACACCTTACTGGGACTCCTGCTAAATTGTTACCTCTCTGCCTTCTGTCTGTTACCAGCTCACAGACAACAGCGGTGCTGGTAAATCACACGGAGTGTGCTGCCCCCAACAGGTCACTCTTTGAACTTCTCCAAATTATAAGGAGCTGTCTATTGGCTCGGAAGGTGAAGCTGAGTTTTACTGACTATCCATAATCCAAACTTAAAGATTTTACAAATTCCCAGACTGATTCTAAATACCTGCATTGCCTCACATCTGTACATAAAAAAGTAGTATATATATATATATATATATATATATATATATATATATATATATATATATATATATATATATATATATATATATATATATATATATATATATATATATATATATATATTTGAGACTCTCCTACCCCAAATGTTTGCCATTTGCGTTTACATTTTCATTGGATAGAATTAGCCTTTAATTATAAATGCTGATAGCCTTGGTGCAAAGGTGTAAATTAGCACACTACTGGCAAATCAAATAATGATAACTATAACACTCTTTGCCATGATGTTTTGTTAAAGTGACATTATTATGTAGAAACCTGTTTTTCCTGTTTATTTCTTGATTATTTTGAAAACAGGACCAATTGCATCAAGGTACAGTAACTAAGAAATGTCATTTCAGCTTTTTACATCGGTTTATGTCAGTTTTCTTCTGTACATCATTGTATACTTCAAAAAGGCAATTTTTGTTAAGTGCATACATGTGTGCAAGGGGTGTGTTACATTTTGTCGACATTCAACATGTCAACATTCATGATGTGCCTCTCGCGGTGTCTCCCGGGTCTGATGGTAACATCATGATGACTTGCTCATCCTGCAGTGCTTCTGTCGGTAAGTATGCCCCTTGCACTCTAACTTCTAACCCTCCTGCCCATGTGCTTAAAGACCCCTACACACTAGATGATATTTTGAACGATATGGCCGATTCCGACGCATCAGAACGAAAAATCATTCAAATAATCAAGTGTGTATGCACTATGGGCCTGATTCAGACCCGCTCGCAAGCACTATGCGCTCGCAAGTGGGTCGATGGCCGGGCAGGCGTAGCCAGGGCCAGGAAATCTGCGTCAGTATCTTATAGTGTGTATGGCAGTGTTTCCCAACCTCGGTCCTCAAGGCACACTAACAGTCCAGGTTTTAGTGATATCCATGCCTGAGCACAGGTGGTTAAATCAAAATAACTGCAATACTAATTAACACACTTGTGCTCAAGTATGGCTATCCTTAAAACCTGGACTGTTAGTGTGCCTTGAGGACCGTGGTTGGGAATCCCTGGTGTATGGTGATGCAACATATCGTCGCTGGGTCATTCAAGTGTGTACCCAGCTTTACCATAGAGACGTGTGTGTTGAAGCTCTGCAGAAATCCTGTCAGGTCTAGTGCTGTTGACTAGGCCTGGTCATCCTGATTTCTGCTACATTATAAACTTGCTTTATATGCATCCCAATTACGTTGCACTGGTTGCTATTGGATTTCTGCAGCTCTGACAATACTGACTTGACAGTTGCCTTCTACCGTTGTATATAAATGTAAATGGGAATTCATATGTTGCCAATGATGCATTCCATTTAAAATGTATTTTCATTCCATTCACAAGATGTGCTACCTTGAGTGCCTCTTGATAAATGGTAACAGTTCTTTGTCATAGTGGGTGCAAATTCTGTATTGTAGGTCAGATGTATTGCAGGGCTATCACTCACTGGGAAACTCAGATACATATAGTTTACATATAAAAGATGATATAGGTCAGATTTCATGTAGGTAAAGTATGGGTGTATAATAGAGCTATTTATCAAAAGGGCCTTCATATATGGCACATCCTGCCTGGAACATACTGTAGGATCTTTTTTTTTTTTCACCTAGGAAGCAACGGCCGCCTTATAAATACTCAATGTTGTTTGAGATTTTTTCGCTGCAAACAGTGATTTACAATGTATTTGTCAGCTAAAGAATATGGTATAGACATTTATTCAAAGATGAAAATCGGACTGTAAGAAAAAGGAAAGAGAATCAGACCACTCTGATCTGTCCTGGTGCTTATTAATTGCTGTATTAATGTGCTATCAATTTCCTACACTATAAATAGCCAAATCCAGTATACTGTGGGTCTCATTCAGACCCGCTCGCGAGCGCTGTACGCTCGCAAGCGGGTCGATGTTACCCAAATGCGCATGCGCACGACGGAGGCGCCTCCGTCGTGCGCATGCGCGAGACCCGGCGAGCGATGGGGAAGCCGTCACTCGAGGTCTCGCACCAAAGGGGACGTGCTGTCGATGGTGAGTGACAGCACGCCCCCTTTGGTGGGCGTGCCAGGGGCGTGGCTGCCCAGACGGAGGCGTTCCCATGGGAACAACTACCGTCTGGGTCCGGCCCCACTGACATCACTAGTGATGTCAGTGGGAGTGTTTTTGGCTCTGATAGAGCCAAAAGCACTCCTGGGCTTGCGGCAGCGAGATCCTACCGCAGGGTCTCGTCGCAAGCCCGATGGTCGCGATGGTCTTGATCATCGCGACCATCTTTTTGGCCGCTCGCATAAGCTGTGGGTGGTCACCCACAAGTGATAGGACAATGACCCAAAGCACACCTCCAAATTATGCAAGAACTATTTAGGGAAGAAGCAGGCAGCTGGTATTCTGTCTGTAATGAAAGGGCCAGCACAGTCAACTCCATTGAGATGTTGTGGGAGCAGCTTGACCGTATGGTATGCAAGAAGTGCCCATCAAGCCAATCCAACTTGTGGGAGATGCTTCAGGAAGCGTGGGGTGAAATTTCTTCAGATTACGAGAGGTATTCAATATGGGAGCGAAAAGTCTGTGCTGGATTTTTTGCTCCACATCGGAGATTTTTCAGGGATAAAGTATCGGGCGTGCGCCCGCTTTATCCCCGTATTCAATATCAAATCTACGAAAACGGGACCTGGCGAAGTGGGATTTGCGATAAACTACGAAATTTTCCTTGAAAAAATTGTAGGACCCCCCTAAAGTTGTAAAAACATGGGGGATCACTATGGGTACCCCCGTTTTAGCCTGCAAATGAAAGTAGGGGATTTAAATAGCCGCAGCAGGTGTTTTTTTCCCGACATTGAAGAAGTGCTGCAGAAGAGCACTTAGGTTATTTTTTTCGTTTTTTTAAGTGGTCCTATCAAATTTGGGGTACATGAAAATGGGTACTAGCATATTTTTATGTCCCTAAAGTAAGTTTTTAAAAATTCTGCAACTATGCACCTGCCGCTAATAGCCTATTCTAGAATACACCTGCCGCATACTTGCAGAATAGCCCTGAACCTATTTCCCTATTTTTAAACACTTTTTTCCCATTTTTTTTTTCACCCCAATTTTTAAATACATTTTTTGGGGTGTCCCTATTTTTTTTTTTTTGACACAGTTATTTTTAAAATGTCATTCCCAGATGTGCAGGCTATTTTTTTTAAGCCTGCACCCTTAAACCCCAATTCTGCACTTTTTTTTGCCACCTATTCAGTGGTGAAAAGTTATCCCTGTTTTTTTTTCAAAGACTTTTCGAACCTGCGAAAAGTCTTTGAAATTGAATACAGTGTTAAACTAAAACCTGCGATAATGATGTCATAGGTGCGATATTAACGCAAAAACTGAGTTTTCGCTCCATACTGAATTCACCTATACCTCAACAAATTAACAGCTAGAATGCCAAAGGTCTGCAATGCTGTAATTGCTGCAAAAGAGCATTCTTTGACAGGAGCAAAGTTTGAAGGACAAAATTATTATTTCAAATAAAAATCATTATTTCTAACCTTGCCAATGTCTTGACTATATGTTCTATTCATTTTGCAGCTCATTTGATAAATAAAAGTCAGTTTTCATGTAAAACACAAAATTGTCTGGGTGACCCCAAACTTTAGAACGGTAGTGTAGCTGTTATATAAAAGAAAGGACAGAGATATATACATTCAAATGGGATAATTAGTATAATTTCCCTGCATTGGGTATATGGCACAATGGGCCTGATTCAGAGCCACTCGTAAGCGGCAGCTCGTTCGCTCCGAGCGATGTTTGCCCAACTGCGCATGCGTACGGATCGTTATACGCATGTGCGAACCAGTCAGTGCGGCCGAAATTCATGTGCTCGCAAAATAGCGAATGCCTGATAATTTGAGTGACAGGATGAGGCGTATGTGGGTGGTAACAGGGGAAGGTGCTTGAAAACGGGGAGTGGAGATCAGAACGCAGGCGTGCTTAAAGGTCAAAACGGGCGTTTTATGGGTGTGCATAATTAAAACAGCAGCGTCATTGACCACGTCACTGGGTTATTTTTTAGCCAGAACTGCTCGCAAAATTGTGGTAGCAAAAACCAACCACAAGAATAGCGAGCAGCTCATACCCTGTTCGATGTACTCGATTAATCTAATAAATAGCGGACATGACGTAGGATGCGAGCGGCCAGGGGGCGTAGTTTCCCAAAAAACAACCGCAAGTTTTGTTCGCTCGTTCAGACCTAGAGGCGTGAACAGACCGCAAACAGCGAATGGTTCATTTGAATATCCACCCCTATTTTCAGGACGAGCGAGCGCTAATTGCGTCCGGCTCTGAATCAGGCCCTATGATCCTTATGATTTTTCTGAAAACTATCAGTGTGTTTTCATCAACAAATAGATCTTACTAACTGCTTTGGGCTCATTTACATTTGGATGTAAGTCGGTATTATGACACGCCTCTCAGATGTAGCAGTACACGCCCACCTTACCGTCATAGGTGCTGCTTTCACAATCTCCCTGAAATGCTTTATCAAAAGTAGGCAAGTATGAATTTAGCACAGATTTATGAAAGGGGGGTACATTAGGTTAGTAGATCAAACCCACAGAGTGGTGTTTTTGCTTCTTGGGACAAATTAGTTCTTTTTGAGATAGAATAAAACTAGTTTCATCTCTGAATCCCACAGCACATCAGAGAGAAAACTGATATAGGCATTTATACTCCAAGTTTAACCCTTGCTTTACCTTCACGCAAAGTGCTCCATATTAAGTCAGTAGTAATATATCCTAGATGGGATTAAACATTATACGTTACATTTTATGTTATTTGTACAGTAGTACCCAGCATTGGGCCTCATGCTCTACAAAGACTAATTTAAAAAAATAAAATAACTGAATGTAAGATCCATGCATGGTCTTCTTATATTCATGCTCCATAACTAACTAATGACTGGAATCTGACATAACTATTTGACCACAGCAATTCCCAGCAATTAAATATCTTTCAACATTTCCAATAGTCTAAACAGGACACTTAGCATGACTCCAATAAAACTCAATATGCGATGGAAGACATCCAAGTAACAAGGTGAACTTAAGTACAACTACAGTTCAGAAGTGGATGCTAATGCATGTGTGGCTGCAATTTATTTTGGATTCGCAGCTGCTATAATATGCAAATGCTAGTCTCAGCTTCCCATTGTGTACTTGCGAGTGCCAGACAGTGCAAGCCCAGAGATGCCCACATTTCAATGTCCGTGGTCAGTGCAAATCCTCTGGTGGAATATTTAGTGTTATCCATGAATGCTCCATAACTGAAGCATTCTACCTTACCAAGATGGCCGCCGTTTAAGTCTTCTGTGCATCCGTGGCACCATCTTGTCACTGTGTATGACATGGTGGACCATGGATGTGTTCTACTTACAGTAGCTCCTGAGACCCTGCCAGAATATCCTGCATACCGCCATATATATATAGCATATCCTGCCTACACTGGCTCCGCTACCTCCATACATCAGCGGCTGGTGCTCTGTCTAACCTGCTCAAACTCCGCTCCTTCTAGATCTACAAGTGGGTAACAGTGAGTACGGCTGTACCAGTAACTACCACTACACTTCAAATAACCCTGACACCTGGTTAAGCACCTGGACTGTTTGGTGTATCTGCAATTCCATTGTTGTTGGCAACTCTGCATACTACCGCCAAATAGCACACACGACAGGCTCAAACACTCCACCATCGGCACACCATCGCAATCACCATCAACACTAGCAACACCCTATGGCTGGCGCAGTGTCTCATTCTGAACTTTCTCTATATCATGGCCTCATGCATACATTCATGCACACGCCGTAGGGGTTTCCACAACCTTTGGCGCATGAGCAGTAGCAAATAATCGCTCAACTGCTCAAACATTGACGCCCCTTAATCAGGCCCTGAAACTCAATGTGAGCGTGAAGAATTATTTATTAAAAATTAAAATATGTCAATGGTAACACCCCCCTGTCTTTTCTTTTTTTCCTTTCCTATACAGTTAAGGGGAGCAGTTACATTCCTATGGTGATTTTATCTCGCCATGAATTAATATCAGGTAGGTAATTTTATATACAATTCATTCATGCATAGGGACCGAGCTACATAAATATATTTACAGTGCCCAGTGATGGCCATCAGTGGTTAACCTCGATGGCATGAAACCATTGACGGTAAACCATTGACATCTATACCTGCTGTGGGAAACAACAGGTGACTGGCCAGTCGGGGAAGGGGCTGGCGCTTAAGAGATGACCAGGGGTGAGGCTAAGCTTCAATCCCCAGCACCAGGAGGGGGGAGGGACTCTATCACCTTCCCCAAAAACGATGGCAAACCATCGACATGAGGCACCCACGATCCAGCCTCCTTTTGCGAACACTTTCGCCCACCTCCCCAACTCCATTGGGAATGCCATTGAATCACAGTGTCCTGCTTAGGACCTTGGTATTATGGAGCGGGGGCTATCTATAATGGGTGCAGGTGTGCGGTGCACACAGGCCCCTGGGTCCAGGGGGGCCCACACCGCACACCCTGCAACCATATTTTCCAATACTTACCTCTCCGAGGTCCCACATCAGGTTTCTCATCCCTGCACAAAACGCCAAAAACGTGGCTGTCGCGGCCATTTTCCTGGTGTTTTGCGCATGCGCAATGAGAAAATTGCCGGGGAAATGATGGCTACGCCACTTCCCCAGGGCGATGTGTACATGCGCAGTAGACTCTGGGCACAGACTAGTGCCCAGAGTCTACTGATGCTGCGGCCGCCAGCGGTCAGCCTCAGTCTGCTGTCGGCCACCTGGGAGAGATGAAGGGGCCCTGGACGGGGAATGCACACGGGGCTCCTCCTCTCTTAATATGCCTCTGTCATGGAGACATTGTGAATGCCATGTAAAACTACCAAAAACCAATCAACTGTGTGAACATTGACATATCGTCCAACTTTGAATAAGGCCCATTGTTATGCAGCCTTTCACCGTGTTTGGGGCCTGTTATGAGTGACTAGCTCTTGTGTGCCTGGCCCATATCCTGTGGAAAATAGGGCCAGTGCAATATACGATTGTGCACCCAATGGTGCGTCTTAATGCGCACTGCAGCAGATTAGCGCCGCAGCCAGTGGACGTCTCTGTACAAATCCTGACAGCTGTGACATTAGCTTAAAAACACAGTCGCGCTGCTGCAAAATACGCATTCACTGCTGCAATACCGTGCACTTCTGTATCAGGCCCGTGACATCTGAGAACAGATGCAACAAAATGTCAATGGCAACACAACCAATCAGATTATAGCTATTATCTTCTAGAAGGTGCTAGTTAAATGTTAAGTAGAATCTAATTGGTTGCTATGGGCAACATCTCCACTTCTAAAAACTCTCACTTTATTAAATATACCCCTAGCTATTATTTTCTAGAAGGTGCTAGATATGTGTTAAGTAGAATCTGACTGGTTGCTATGGGCAACATCTCCACTTTAGTAAATATACCCCTTTGTCTAAAAAAGAGACTCAAATAAAATAATAATATATTAAGTAAAACATTAACCACCTCACCACAGTTGGACCACAGACACAGAGATATTTCAGGGGTAACTGAACAATTAACATTTGAGTCTATTGCTGCATAAAACGCATTGAGCCTTATCTTGTAAAGTTTAAATGCCAATAATTCACAAAGCTTCACATTCTAAATCCTGCGACAGATCGTCTTATTCATGATATTAATCGGTCACACCTCTCCTGTAACACTGGCTTGTTTGGTCCCACTCAACAGAAGGCAAAAGGAGTTGTTCATACATTTATAAATATCCCTCTGGGTCTCATAAAGAAAATTACCATGGAAATATATTTCCCTAATGTAAAATGCAGTGGAAGAAAAAAAGCTGAGAATTCACGGTCCGTGTCTTTATGCTGAACTTTATCCAAAAGTTTATTACAGAAGAGATATATACATTTTTCACATGATATTGTCTGAATGGATTCCCACGTGAACTTAAAGCAAATTCAGAAAATGAGTTAGCGTAAATGGCTGGGGAGGAAGATGACGATCAGCCCATTTGATGCCTCATTGGAAGGCCTTATTATAACACATTACAGTGATTCCGGCTTTTAGTGTTTGATTATGAGATCATTAAACGGCCAGTGATTCATGTCTTTCCTGTGAGACATTAGAAGAAGCAAAGCTGACGCCATTTTGTTCAGTCAGGTATTCTTAAGCAATTCAACCTATCATCCTTCATGTTATTCTTTTCTGTCACTTATAGAATTTATTGTGGATTCTGGACCTGGATGAAAGTGTACACCTGCATCACCAAAGTTATTATTATAGGATACCATTGGATCACAGAAAGAGCCTGGATGCAAACACGCCAGAGTCACATACAGTCACGCCCATAGGGGCCTATTCAAGATGTTAGTTATCGATATCTGAACGGACACTGATAATTATCACCCTGACTCACCGCGGACGCCGAAGCAATTCATCAATTAGCTGCCCCAGCGAGCGGCTTCACTGCTCCGGAAGGAGCAGTGAATCTTTTCACTGCTCGCGAGAGAAGTGCGCATGCGTGACCTACAGGAGCGCAGGAACCCCGACGTCCTACGGAAGGAGCTGGATAGGGGCTTGCAGGAACCCCGCCCCTCTACTTGGACTCCACCCCCTCACTCTGTGACCTGCTTAGCGTTACACAGCTGTAACTTAGATCCTATGCAGGCCATTAGGTGGCAAGCATGTGCCACCCAGCTCTGTCACACCTCCCTCTCTGCCTACTGCACAGTCCCAAACCACCCCTCTCTGGGAGTGTTACTGTAAGAGGGAAGGGGGTGGCTACTGATTACCCGGGCCCAGGCTTGTTGAAGGGGTCTGACAGGGGCCTGGGCCAGCTGCTGAGGGGGACAAATGTATTAGTATATTTTTTTTTAAAAATCCACGATCCCAGAATTGGCCCCGTTTAGCTCTCACCGGCCCAGCCTCTATCCTCTCCTGTTCTGTCAGGCCCCTCCTTTCCGGCAAGCAGATGGCCGCTTATGTGCATTTCAATCTGAATCCCAGAAGTCAAAGCATCACTGGGACATGTGGTTATGGCAAAGCTGTCCCAGCAACAACAAGATGGTGCATACTGGTTGCAAGAGAGAGAGAGAGATTGAACAGATCAGTAACCAACACAAGAGAGAAAGGGCGAACTCTCAGGATGGGTGATACAAGAGAGACAGTAGAAAAACCCAGGCAACTCCGGGCACAACTTCTAGTATACAGTACGTATAAGAAACCTCTGGACTTGAGATAAATCATCCACAATATAATCAGTAAGAAATGTAGCAAAAGGGCAACTGTTAATAATGATTTAAAATGTCCCCTTTTGGGTCTTTAAAATCACTGAGAGTTGTGTTAATGTGACAGCATAGTGCTTCGGAAATATGAGTGCATCGGAAATGTTCTTTGTTCTCATCTTTGCTTTAGTGACCTTTAGGGAATAAGAAAACATGTGATAATAGGAAGAGATATTACAGGAAAATAGTAACATTTAAGAGGGGTAGAAGGTTAGACAGAGCCTGGAGGGACTGCAAACGGCTCAGTGATGTCATGGGCCATGGAAATACACACACACAACAAGTAAGGTGAGTTGTGCACCCATCCGCTAGGCCTATGTATATCCATTGACACGGGGCATATGATAACCCTCACAAATGTATATGGTACAGTTCATGTACCAGGAAATAATACAATATAATAATACAATCTTTTTCCTGATTTATAGTTAAATTAAAAAAAATTGCAATTTGTGCAAAGAGACAATGGGCCTGATTCAGCAGCGATCGCAAATGCAGTTATGTGTCTAGATCGAGCGATTGTTAGCCATTGCGCATGAGTATAAGACACACTGCACGTGCGCTGTGATCACACTGCGATTACGTACGCACAAAGGAATCCATCACAGAGTGAGTGACAGGCTGTGAGCGTTTGGTGGTAGTGACGGGGGAGTGGACGGAAAATCGCAGACGTGCCTGTCCGTTTGAACGTCGTTGCTTGGGCGTGCATAAATTAGCCACAGCGTTTGCATATGTCACTTGAGAGCACGCTGCGAGGAGACTTGCAGTTTCTGCACATGGTCAGACTTGGTGTAAATGCTGCGTACCTATGCGTTGTACGTTGATGATACCGATGTTTACGCAGAAGAGCGACATTGGACGGATGTGAGAAAGCAGTAGTGGGCGTTTTTATGCTGGCTGCGCTTTGGAAAGCATTAGCATATGTTCACCGCTGCGTTCAGTGTGAAATCGCAGTTGTGATCGCTGCTGAATCAGGCCCAAAATGTCTCATCACACCTACGTTATTTTTTAAGATACATTCGACATTTAATCTAGCGTCCAGATGCGTCCATCCTCTTCACCAGCTCAGAAACTTTCACAAGACCCATGGGACATGGAAAGGTGTCGTGGATATAATTATTATAACTATATAACAGAGCTGCCATTCACAAATATGTATAGTGACCTAACTCAAGTCAGACGTTTAAAAACTTCCAACCCACACAAGGGGCTGATATAGAGTTGGACGCACAGTTAGCGCATTTTCCTCATGTAAAAATGTGACTTGCGTAAGATTTGTTACACAGCGTAGTTTTCAACTGGTGACAGCACTTTGAGTTGAACGTATTTCATCCTTATGCCCACAAGATTTTTGCCAATGTGGGTCAGAGATGTTCACATGTGAGTTCACTACAGTAAGGGCATGGTGACACATGCCAACCATGCCCCATAATATACTGAAATCAGACCTGACCTGCCCCATAGTGGTCATAGGTATAAATTACACTCGCCTCCAAATAAGTGGGCAAGTTGCATGTACAGTGCAAAAAACTGATACATGAGGTAAACGGACTTAGGGCCTGATTCAGCATGGTTTGCACACAACTGCTAGCTGCGAAAATATGCTAATGAATTCAATTGCACAGCAACCGCAGCACTATACCAAGATGCCCATCACTGTATAAAGCCGCCCACTTCCCATGACAAGCATCCGCAAGTCAGCAAAAACATCGGTAACATGTAACATCGGAACCAATGTTCAAGTAACATCGGAACCAATGCAAAAACATCGGTAACATGTAACATCGGAACCAATGTTCAAGTAACATCGGAACCAATCTCACAGTTGTGGTTGACCTGATCCTACCTCCCAAACTGCTAAACTTCCTGTCGCCATCTAGACCTGTGCGAGCGCATACAATTGCAGAGGCTTAATTATGCACGCCCCTGTAATGGCATTCAAATGCACAGGCACGTCTGCGTTCCGCCGATCAGCCCCCCTCTCCACCTCTAAACGGTCACTTCATGTCAATCTCTATGCTACGGGACTGCGTGCACACTGCGATCGCTTGCCGATCGCAGCAGCCGATTCGCGCACGTGCACTGCGATCCATATGCATGCGCAGAGCACAAACATTGACCGGTTGCATGCGAACGCAGCCATGCGATTCAACTTGAATAAGGCCCTTAAACTTCTAACCACTGTGAGGCTGCCAAGCCTGATGTTAGAACTATTGTATTACAAATTTAATATTGTTTTTTAAAAGCCTGTATGTTTCAGAGTTTTGGGGGTAAACTTTGATAATCCTGTATCTTAAAGCATCACTGCTATGATGTGTAATTTATCCCAACTTTTATAATTACTGAGCACTATTTCCTATCTTTGTATTCCTTTACAACGGCATCCGAGGTCCTTATTAATCCAGATCAACGGGAGAGCAAAAAGACAGTTATACCTCTTTCACACCTGCATTGACCCAGGTTTTTGCTATATATAAATGCAAATGACCTGGGACAAGTTCCGTGTCCACGACCCTGCTCTGTACCAGGGTCAGGGACTGAGGTCTGAAGGGGGTATTATATACAGACTGACACAACAGTGACTACTTGGTTGCTCCACAACCACCTGCAAACAAAGGTGTGAGATTGTCCAAAGTGTGTGTTACCTGCAGGATAACAGCAGCATTGCCAGATTTTATACAGTGTACACAATATCTTTTTTTTCTATTTTCTGTTATACACAGGATTTTACCAACTAAGGGCCTGATTCAGACCCACTCGCGAGCGGCTGTCTGCTCGCAAGTGGGTCGATGGTCTGCACTGAGCATGCGCACGACGGAGGGAGCTCCGTCGTGCGCATGCGCCAGACACGACGAGCGAAGGACTTTCCTTCGCTCGTTGTGTCCGATCAAAGGGGGCGTGCTGTCAATGTTGATTGACAGCACGCCCACTTTGGTGGGCGTGCCGGGGGCGTGCCTCCCTGACGGGGGCGTTCCCACGGGAACGCCTCCCATCAGAAGCCGGCCCACTGACATCACTAGTGATGTCAGTGGGAGTGATTTTGGCTCTGATAGAGCCAAAATCACTCCGGAGCTTGCGGTTGAAAACCTCAACCGCAGGCTCCGGCTCGCAATTTCGATGGTCGCGATGGTCACGACCATCGCGGCCATCAAAATGCACGCTCGTATAGCCTGTGGGTGGTGACCCACAGCTATACGAGCGTCCAGGAGGACGCTCCATGAAAATGGAGCCCGGCCCTCATGCAGAGCGTGCGCTCTGCTCAGAGCGTACGGCTCTGAATGAGGGCCTAAGGACATTGATTCAAGTCACATCAGAGACTGTAAGTTTGAGGACCCATATCCCCCTGAATTTCTGCCACCCCCTTTCTATATCTTTCTAAACTTCCTACCAGACACAGATACAACCTACTGTACGGTTCAGTGTGTCAGAAACCAATTAACCTACCAATATGTTTGTTTTTTATACGTGTGGGAGGAAACCTGAGGGGAACATACAACCTCCACACAGACACGGCCATGGTTAGAACCAGGCCATGACCCCGGTACTGTGAGATAACAATGTTAACTACTGAGCCACCAAGCTGCCAACATCATGTGATTAGACTTGTAATTTTTTTAACAATAATTATTTTTTTATATGTCACAGATCCCATCATAAAATGGCACTCATGGGTTTCCTTGCACTTAAAAACTAAATTGAGACACAAACAAGTCATGTTCCTGGTCCATCCACATCATGCCCGAACCCAGATACAAACAAACTAACTATACCCACATTATCATGAGGCCGCACCATGCTTGCTGACTTTGCTGGCCCCTCGTCTGGGAGGGGGCAGCCAGGTCAGCACAGATGAGATGTGGCGGCCGGAAAGGTGGGCTGTGCAGGGGGGGTGTGGTGGCACAATTGTGTCATTGTGGCCGCACCCGCTGCTATACAGTACAAATAAAACAGGCATTGTATAATGAGGGATGGAGCTAGACTCAGTGCCTCCTGATTTTCTGGAGCCTCCTGGCCATTCTGGGAGAGCAGGCAAGTAAAGCCACACCCATTTCAGCATCTGCAAGTTAGGATAGTCCCTCCCAAATAGCGGCAAATGGAAGGTATTCACATAGGCTTCACATTTCTAGTGCAGCTTAGAAAATCAAATATCTTATTGATTGCTATGTATGACAACACATTTGCCAATTGCATACATGTTTCTACAAATGTTCTCCAGTGCTAAGCTGATTTCCCATGGGATAGGACATTTATTATTCTAAAAACGTTTCGTACAATGAATAAATTTGACAATTTGAAAAAAGTGATGTGAGGTACTTATTTAACATCGAAAGATAGAATTTGACGGCAGATAAGAACCACTTGGCCCATCTAGTCTGCCCCATTTTTAAACATATTGTTACCTCAACCCTTATTGATCCCACTTCTTCTGAAGAATATCCTTATCTCTATCCCATGCATATTTAAATTGCTCTGCTGTCTTAGCCTCTACCACCTCTGATAAGAGGCTATTCCACTTACACACTACCCTTTCTGTGAAGTCATTTTTCCTCAAATTTCCCCTGAACCTACCACCCTCCAGTTTCAGAACATGTCCTCTTGTTCTAATACTTCTCTTTGAAGAATGTCTCCTTCCTTTACCTTGTTAAAACCCTTTATATATTTGAATGTTTATATCATGTCCCCCCTTTCCCTTCTCTTCTCCAAACTATACATATTAAGATCTTTTAGCCTTCCCTGGTACATTTTGTGGTGTAGACCTTCTTTGTACAGTCTCTAATGTATTAATATCCTTCTGGAGATATGGCCTCCAGAACTGAACACAGTGGCCCTGATTCAGAGCCGGACGCTCTGAAAGAGCGCTCGCTCTGAATCAGGGCGTCATTTTTTTTTGTGGAGCGGCCTCCTGGTCGCTCGCATAGCTGTGGGTTCCCACCCACAGCTATAGCGAGTGGCCATGATGATGGTCGCGATGGTCAAGACCACCGGGCTTGTGACGAGACCCTTGTGGTAGGGTCACGTGGCCGCAAGCCCCGGAGAGATTTCGGCTCTAACAGTGATGTCAGTGGGGCCGCCCACAAACGGCATGCGTTCTCATGGGAACGCCTCCATTTGGGCAGCCACCCCCCTGGCCCACCCACCAAAGGGGGCGAGCTGTCACTCAACATTGACAGCTCGCCCCCTTTGGTGCGAGACCCGGAGCGACGGATTGCCCGTCGCTATCCGGGTCTCGTGCATGCGCACGACGGAGCAGGCTCCATCATGCGCATGTGCTGTGGGCCACCATCGACCCGGTTGCGAGCGCTCAGCGCTTGCGACCGGGTCTGAATCAGGCCCTGTATTCGAGATGAGGACGTTCCAATGACCTATACAGTGGTATTATCACTTCTTTCTTTTTGCTACTGATTCCTCTCCTTATGCAACCAAGCATCTGACTTGCCTTCCTCATTGCTTTGTTACAATGTTTGCTTGCCTTTAAGTAACCTGAAATAGTGACTCCTTGATCCCGTTCCTCTTCAGTACTTTCCAGTATAGTGCCATTAATACTATATTTAGCCTTTGGATTTTTGAGACCTTAGTGCATGATCTTGCATTTTTGGCATTAAACTGTAGTTGACATGTTCTTGACCATTTCTCTAGTCTACCTAGATCATAAATCATTTGTTTCACCCCTCCTGGTGTGTCTACCCTGTTGCATACCTTTGTGTCATTTGCAAAAAGGCATAGTTTCCCTTCAATACCATTTGATATGTCACAAATAAAGATATTAAAAAGCACTGGTCCAAGTACAGATCCCTGATCCCTGATGTACTCCACTGGTAACATTTCCCTCTTGAGACTGCACTCCTTTACTACAACTCTGTGTTTCCTATCCTGCAGCCATGATCTTATCCATTCAACTATCTTTGTATCCAATCCCATACTTTCCAGTTTATTTAACAGTCTGCGATGTGTCAAAAACCTTACTAAAGTCTAGATAAGCTATATCTATGGCCCCCCCCTTTATCTATTTGCTTAGTCACCCAGTCAAAAAAGTCAATAAGATTTGTTTGACATGATCTCCCCCCAGTAAATCCATGCTGTTTGGGGTCCTGCAAATTGTTGGAATTTAGATAATCTACGACTCTTTCTTTTAAGAGTGTTTCCATCAATTTCCCTACTACTGATGTAAGGCTCACTGGTCGGTAGTTGCTTGCCTCTTTCTTGCTTCCACTTTTGTGCAGTGGGACGTTTGCTTTTTTCCCGTCCTCTGGAATTACTCCAGTAGCTAGTGACTGGTTGAATAATTCTGTTAATGGTGTTACCAGCACCCCTTTAAGCTATTTTAGTATCCTTGGATGTATCCCATCTGGCCCCATTGATTTATCCACTTTCAGTTTTGAGAGTTCTGTTAGGATCTTCTCCTCTGTAAATTTGCTTGTTCCTACCTCATTTTTCTGATTACACTTAACTGTGGCCCCTTGTCCTCTCTTTCTGTAGTGAATTCTGAACAAAAATAATTATTAAGGTGATCAGTTATACATCCCTCAACAAGACTCCCTCTTTGTGTCTTTAGTCTTTTTATTCCACCTTTTGTTTTTCTCCTTTCGCTTATATACTTAAAAAAAGTTTTGCCCCCTTTACCCACTGACTGTGCCATTTTCTCCTCAGCTTTTGCCTTTGCATATCTGATTACTTTCTTAGCCTCTTTTGTTTTACAAGATACACTTCTTTGTCCCCATTATTTTGCATCTGCTTGTATTTCCTAAAGGCCATCTTTTTTGTTTTCACAAAACCTCTTTTCCAAACCGCACTGTCTTCATTTTCCTTGTGGTTTTCCTAACCCTTTTGAACAAAGGTCTGTTGCCTTTAATATTGCACTTTTTACATTTTCCCACCTCTCCTGCACTCCTGTCAAGTTCCTCCACTCTGCCAAAGATTCGCTTACACATCTTCCCACAGAGCCGGCCCTAGGCATAGGCATAGGCATAATAAGCTTATGCCTAAGGGCGACTTGAATGCCTAGGGGCATTCAAGGCTCTGCCGCTGCCGCGATCGGAGCTCCGCTCCGACCTGGCAGCGTACCTGTCAGCCGGTCAGAATGAGCTTCTGCACAGAAGCTCATTCCGACCCGGTCCCCATTATTTAAATAGTTGAAGTCGGAGCGGACCCGCTGCGGCCGCTCCGGCTCCACCAACACAACAGCCGCCCCCCGCCGCGGCCCGGCCCCTTGTTATGACACGGCGCGCGTGACGTCATGCGCGCCGTGTCATAACAAGGAGCCGGGCTGCTGGAAGGAGAGGATCGAGAGGAGCCACGGAAAAGAAGCAGCCAAGGTAAGTGGCGGCTCTGGGGCGGGGAGGCTGAGACGCTCTGGGGCTGGGAGGGGGAAGGCTGAGACACGCACTGGGGCTGGGGGGAGAAGGCTGAGACACACACTGGGGATGGGCGGGGAGGCTGAGACATGCACTGGGGCTGGGGGGGGGAAGGCTGAAACATGCACCGGGGCTGGGGGGGGAGGCTGAGACATGCACTGGGGCTGGGGGGGAGGCTGAGACATGCACTGGGGCTGGGGGAGGGGAAGGCTGAGACACGCACTGGAGCTGGGGGGGGAAGCATACGCGCAGGCAGGGGGGGTTTCCGAGTACCTAGAAACCCCCTCTGTCCCGCTGATCCATCCACGCAGCTGACCGATTTTTTTTTTTTTTAAAGTATCTAAGGCAGGCCGTGTTTGTAATGCGGCTGCTGAGCCTCAAAGACATGTGCCGGATGCCTGCTTCCTGGATTTGAGTTCCACAGCGTGGAACACGAATAGGAGGCTGTTCTTTGCTACAGCTAACAGGCACTTCAGGCTGCCGTTAGCCAGGAGAGCGGGGGCCGAGTGTATGGAGCTTGCGCTCCAGCCAGGGAACCAATGCGGGTGCAGTGCATAGCTGCGTATGAAATCAAGGGGCATCCGCTGGAGCAGAAGACTACCCCTTAGCAGTGTGGACTTGACAGTGGGCAACGCCGAAAACGACTCACCGAAGCTGTCAGGACTCTGGAGTGGGTCGCGATTGCGGAAGTAGCTGAGGGCGGGGAGACTCTTCATCCTCCTCAGCTCCCCTTCCCAGCGAGCGTGTTGTATCATGTGCAAGTCCAGTCGTATAGGCCCCTTCTCAATAGAATCTGCTGAGCACTGCACAGATTCCCAGCCCGGTCTGACCACAGTGATACTGGACCCTGCTGCAGCTGCACTGTAACAACATGACCTGCTTGAGCTCTACTTGGAAAGGTAAGAAACAGGTGTCCTATACGGCAGTATGTGCAACTAGATCACTGTCTGTCTGTCAAGCTGTGATGACACTACAAGTCCCATCACACTTTGTCAACTGGATGTGCTGGGACTTGTAGTGCCAGCACAGCTAGAAAGACTCTGAAAAGATAAGTGTATATACTGTGTGTGTGTTTGCCTGTCTGTCTATATCAGTGTCCCTGCCCTCTGTACCCCCCCCCCCCCTCAGTGTCCCTGCTCTCCTTGTAACTCTCCCTGGGGTGGGGGTGGGTAGTCTTTAATAAATAAAGTTGCCCAGGTGAGGCACTCACTGTTTTCCACTCCCGATGTCCTGATAGCCTATGCAGGTATTTGTCTGACTTGCATGTAAATGGATGCCGGTGGAGGGGGATATACTGTAGATCAGTGAATTTCAACCTTTTTTAACTCGCGGCACACTACACAAGATTTTAAAATTGCCAAGGCACACTAGCCGGCGATGCGGTGTGCGCGGACTATGAAAAAACACACTACATTAGTTCCCACAGGAACAAAACACACTACATTGGCCCCCACAAGAATAAAAAACACACTACATTGGCCCCCACAAGATTAAAACAATCCCATTGGCTGGCCTAACAGAAAAAAAAACCCACATTGCTCCCCACAAAAAAACAACCATACCACATTGCGCCCCACAGAATTGCTCCCCACAGAAAAAGAAACCTATGGCTGGCCCCACAGAAACAAAAAACAAAACAAAACACATTGTTCCCCACTAAATAGGCAAATATATGGCTGGATAACATATGGCTGGTTCTCACTAAAAAAAATGACATGACTGGTTCCCACGAAAAAATAAACTATGGCTGGTACCCACGAAGAAGAAAAAAATGTCTGGTCCCCACAAAACCCACATTTCTTCCCCCCTTGTCACTCACACTGCAGCAGGAACGCGTGCGGGCGGGCTTCCAGGCAGGCTGCAGAGCCTGCCTGGACAGAGCGCGGGCTGGCTGATTGGCGCAGGGCGTTGGCTGGCAGAGCGGGCTGGAGGGCAGTGGACAACGCGGCGTGCGTGACCTGTGATGTCACACCGCCGCATCTTTGCAGGTCACTACCCGGTCGCTCCTGAGTCTCCCAGAGGAGCTCAGCGGCCCGGGATGCTGAAGTACAGTAAAATGTGCCCGGTGGCTCTGACAGCCCCGCGGCACACTTCACAACCGGCCACGGCATACTAGTGTGCCGCGGCACACCGGTTGAAAACCGCTGCTGTAGATACACTTTATTGTGTAGTTCGAGTGTTATAAAATATATGTTGCAGGCTTATTCTGGTTAGAATTTTTTCATTGGTTCTGTAACGTAGTATTTGGAAACCCCCCTTTTAAAATCCTGCGTTTGCCACTGGGAAGGCTGAGACACGCACTGGGGATGAGGGGGAGGCTGAGACACGTACTGGGGATGGGGAGGAGGCTGAGACATGCACTGGGGCTGGGGGAGGAGGCTGAGACACGCACTGGGGCTGGGCTGAGACACGCACTGGGGCTGGGGGGGAGGCTGAGACACGCACTGGGGAAGGGGGAGGCGAAGACATGCACTGGGGCTGGGGGGAGGCTGAAACATGCACTGGGGCTGGCGGGGGAAGGCTGAGACATGCACTGGGGCTGGGGGGGGAGGCTGAGACATGCACTGGGGCTGGGGGAGGGGAAGGCTGAGACACGCACTGGAGCTAGGGGAGGGGAAGGCTGAGACGCACTGGGGATGGGGGGGAGGCTGAGACACACACTGGGGCTGGGGGGGGAAGGCTGAGACACGTAGTGGGGCTGGGCTGAGAGACACGCACTGGGGCTGGGGGGGGAGGCTGAGACACGCACTGGGGCTGGCGGGAGAAGGCTGAGATACACTGGGGCTGGAGGGGGAAGGCAAGGCTGAGACACACTCTGGGGCTTGGGGGGAGAAAGAGGCAGATGCTGGGGGTGGGGGGAAAGAGGCTGACACACTGGGGCTGGGAAACATGCTGGAGGGTAGAATGATGCTGACACACCCTGGGGCTGAGGGGAGAATGAGGCTGACACAGTGGGGGAATGGTGCCGAGAGACACACTGGATATAAGGGAATGGGGCCAAGACACACACTAGGTCTGGGGGAATGGGGCTGGCGGAACTGCAAGGTGGGGTGCCGGCCTTTTATTACGTGTATATATATATATATATATATATATATATATGCTAGGGGGCATCAGACAAAATTTTGCCTAGGGCACCGAATTGGCTAGGGCCGGCTCTGTCTTCCCACCAGCCTTCCTAAAATCTAACACCTTTGTTTTTGTATGCGGTGAGTCAGTATCTGTCTTTATTCTGAACCATACTGCTTGATGATCACTGGATCCCAGGTTTTCACCCACTTTTACATCAGATATTCTGTCTCCATTTGTAAGTATTAAGTCTAATATTGTGTCTTTCCGAGTGGGCTCCCTCACCAATTGCTGGAGGGAGGCTCCCTGCAATGAATTCAGGATGTCCCTACTTCTAGTGGAACTTGCCACAGACACCTCCCAGTTTATATCGGGTAGATTAAAATCTCCCATTATTATAACCTCTCCTTTTAACGCCATTTCAGTGATGTCCTGCAGTAGTTTATTGTCCAGTTCCTCTTCCTGACCTGGTGGTCTGTAGATTACCCCAATACGAAGAATCACTTTCTCCCCTATTTCTATAGTCACCCAAAGGGACTCGGTTTTTTCTTCTATACTATGTATTAACGTAGTATTTATCCTTTCCTTACATACATTGCTACTCCTCCTCCTATTCTTCCCATTCTGTCCTTCCTAAATAAAGTATATCCCGGTATAGCTATGTCCCAGTCATGATTATCATTGCACCATGACTCCGTAATAGCCACAATATCCAGATCATCCCTTGTCATTATTGCAGTTAGTTTGGGGATTTTATTTCCTAAGATCCTAGCATTTGCACACATTGGGCCTGATTCAGAGCCGTTCGCTATTTGTGGTCGTTCGTTCAAAAACAAGGGGTGGCTATTCAAATGATCCGTTCGCAAATTGCAGTCTGTTCCCACCTCTAAGTCTGAACGAGCGAGCAAAACATACGCTCGTTTATTTGATAAAAACGCCCCCTGGCCGCACGCACCATACGTCATATCCGCTATTTATTAGATTAATCGAGTACATCGTACAGCGTATGAACTGCTCGCTATTCTTGTGGTTGGTGTTTTCAACCGCTATTTTGCGAGCAGTTCTGAGTTAAAAAAAACCAAGTGACGTGGTCAATGACGCTGCTGTATTAATTATGCACTCCCTTAAAACGCCCATTTTGACCTTTAAGCACGCCTGCGTTCGGATCTCCACTCCCCATTTTCAAGCACCTTCCCCTGTTACCACCCACATACGCCTCATTCTGTCACTCAAAATAGCAGGCCCTCGCTATATTGCGTACCAACGATTTTCGGCCACACTGACTGGTTCGCGCATGCGTACTAAAAACCGTACGCATGCGCAGATGTGCGAACATCGCTCGGAACGAGCGTACTGCCGCTAGCGAGTGGCTCTGAATGAGGGCCATTGCTCTTAGAGTTTTATTTGCTTATTTCTCCTGTTCCTTGGTCACCTTCAAAGGTGGGAACCTCTAGAATGGAGAGTTTCGCAATGTATAACATTTGCAGAACTGAGGCAAAGTTCAACAACAAAGAAATTTGATTGATGGTGTGGATTTAAGGTGCCCACACACATACCGACTTGCTCCCAATCAGCCAATGTACACGATTTCCCCTGAACTCTCCCTGAACTCTCCCCAGGCAGTTGTGGTCACGATTTGGAGTTAAAAATGTCCAATCTGACTTAAGATCTATCTTGCAGCCAGTGCATTGTATCCCAGATTGGCTAATCTGCCCTACAGCACGGCAGATCTGAAGATGCGATGTACGACGAGCGGGGACGCGCATCGGCATCGTGATCAAGTGTAGAAACTCACGATTTGGGCATTTTTGACATGATCTGTCGTCACGATTCGTCGAAATCGGACAAATTGGATGAAAAGTCGGTATGTGTGTGGGCACCTTTAGGGCCTGATTCAGCACGGATCGCACAGCTGCGTTCGCACCCACCCTCTAGCTGCGAAAAGATAATGAATACAATCACACGGCAACCGCAGCACGAATACCAAGAAGCCAATCACTGTATAAAGCCGTCCACGTTCCATGACATGCATCCGCAAGTCAGCGAGAACGTCGGTAACATCGGAACCATTCGCACAGTTGTGGTTGACCTGACCCTACCTCACAAACTGCTAAACTTCCTGTCGCCATCTAGACCTCTGCCAGCGTATACAATCTCATGGGCTTAATTAAGCATGCCCCTGTAATGGCGTTCAAATGCACAGGCACGTCTGCGTTCCACCGACCACCCCCTATCTCCACCCTTAAACGGTCACTTCATGTCAATCACTATGCTATTGCTCCCCAATCGCAGTGACCGGTTCACGCACGCACACTGCGATGCATACGCATGCGCAGAGCACAAACATCGACCGGCTGCGTGCGAATGCAGCCATGTGATCCAACCTGAATAAGGCCCTTAATCCACACCCCCCGTAAGGCATTTTAATTTTCAATATGCGTCATCCTGGGACAGACCCGCACCATCTGCTGTCACTTTGATGTTAATCACTGTAGAAATCTGTATGGTTCTGACATTTTCTATATGGTGCAGGTCGGCCTGTGGATCAGGAAATTTGACTTGTTTGCAGGACATTTGGGAGGTGTGCGGCACTGGCGGGTGCCCCTTCACATACCAGCAGGTG
Organism: Taudactylus pleione; assembly: GCA_031769625.1. Lineage (NCBI taxonomy): Eukaryota > Metazoa > Chordata > Amphibia > Anura > Myobatrachidae > Taudactylus > Taudactylus pleione. The sequence goes on along the minus strand of JAUIMM010000430.1, from coordinate 828,349 downwards.
GGCAGCATTGAAGGGGTGTTTTTAGGGTAGGAAAAGGTGGCTGTGAGAGCCCCAGTACTGCAGAAGCACTGGGCAAGCCCCAGGGGGGATGTCACAGGCCCACACTATGACGTGGACATATACCTCTGCGTGCCAAATCGTAAATGTTGGAATGCATGCTCATCTTAGTACATTGGGCTCTGAAGCTTTCTGCATGGAGAATAACTTACATCCATATTTTCCTGAGCAATAAATTGAAAGTAAACAGTGCTACGTTAATTAGTGCACATTTCACTTTTAATTCAATATACATTCTGTATTGGAAAGTCATTTGTTTCTCCTCTGCGGAATATTGCAGGCAAGCGATGAATTAACCTCTCTACTGAAAGATATTTAGTATTACTGTCGCTGCACCTTAAACTGAATTACCGGAGAATCAATAAATAGAGGAAAATATAAGTAAGAACTGGCTGAGCGCAGAGGGGAATCCACAGACAAAAGAAAATAAGTGATTACTAACCCTCAGCTCACATTGTTTACAAGCTAGCAGAATTAATATTTATGCGCGGTGCCTGTCTGTGGTGGAAAAGGCATCAATCTTCCATCTGCAATTCATTAAACCTGTCACACCAATGGCAGATGCTACCTAAGTGCTTGTTCTTACGGCTGCCTCCATGATCTGAGTTAAGCACGCTCCATCATGTCCCAGGATCTCTGAAGCCCAATGGGAAACGTTTGATCCAATGCCACCTATAATGGAAGCAAGTCCCCAATGAGGAGTATGAGATTAGTACATCTGATCAGGAGGGTCACTATACATGTGAACATAATAAAGATTGTAGGCCTGATTCAGACGCTGCACGCAAACGGACATTGCTTTGAGTCTGCGCATGTGTCATTCGCACTGCACATGCGTCCCAATAGTTACCGCCAAAAGCCAAAGACCTAATTTAGATGCAGAGAGATGCAGTTTCGTTGGCCATTTCTGGTTGGTTACAGGGAGGCGGGTACCAAGAACCAGGTGTGCCGCAGGCGTGTTGCTGTCAGCAACTGTGGCTCTTACCACAGTTGCACTGATTTCGACACCCATGCTAAGATGGATAATCTGCGCTTCCATAGGACTGGTGCAATGTTCAATGGTCCGACTGATGTGCGTCTTAATAGCAGTAGATTACTGCTGGGTGTCTATGTATGAATCCCATTGGTTGCGGCATTAGCATTAGGATGCTGTCGTGCCACAGGAAGAGATGCAGCTGTGACTTTATTATCGCGCACCTCTGAATCAAACCCTGTGTGTATTTCCCAGGGCCAACCCGGCCAATACGCCAGGTATGCAGCCGTGTCTAGCACTACAGTGAGGACGGCGCCATTGTGCCACACCTGGCATTGACTGAGGGGATGCAATGGGATGGCAGTCAGGTGCCAGGTCCCCTAGGACCCATCTCCCACCTGCTGCCATAAGGGCCACATCATGAAAAGGGCAATGGCTTGCCATATTCACAGCCTCTCCTTCCTGCTGCTTCTCTACAGTGAGTACAGATGGCCATCGACCATTGATGGTTACCAAACATCGATGGTTAACCTCCAATGGCTGATGGTTTTGCCATCGAAGGCGGAGATCCAATGGTTCACTGCCATTGATGCCACTGAGCCAAGCTATGTTTTTTCCCCCCTTAATATGGCCCCAACATGACCTGTGAAGCCCTACCCCCACTCCCTAATTGGATCACTGCCTGGCCTGTATTATAATAGGGATGACCATCTGAGGAAGAAACCATCGATGGTTCACAGCCGATGGGTTCATACTATCGATGTCAACCACTAATGGTACCATCAATGGCGACCATCAATTGTTAACCTACCGATGCCCATCCATAATGGTGAGACACCCGGGGGTCAGAGCCCTGATTGGAGGAGCCCAGCACACATGCTCCTCTGAACCGAGCAAGTGGGCGGGGCTACCCTAGCTTGTTCAACTCTTCAGTGCAGGCAGCATGGAGGATGGGGGAACTGCTGGAAGTTCCACATCAATGTGACAGGAATGAGACTACAGGGGACACTATGATTGGTATATGTTTTAAACAAAACTGGTATATTAAGCTGATGACCTGTATTTCAATTAGCTTGCATTTCTGATTTTGCGTGCTTTAAATGGACATGCATAATACATTTTGAGAAGACTTCATTGTGTACTCAATTCTTTCCAAAACAATAAATAACTATAGTCATCAAAGTACATCAGGAGTAAAATGATAGAAAAATCAACAGATATTCTGTTGCAAAAACTACTGCTACTCTGGAATATATTCGGGTGTCTTAATTATTTGGCAATTTTTGCCATTATCCAGAAAATATGGTTAATGTTGTCATTGTTTACTCTTGTGGCATTTTGACTTTGCAATTTTTTTTCACTTCTAATCTATTTTTTCCTTCAGTTTTAAATGTGTTTTTCTGCTGTTTTTCAGATTCAAATTAAATGCAACAGCAAATTAACCACAACACCAGCACGGGTCACCTAGCTGGGGATTTGGCTCTGCTGACGAACACTGAGCACAATCTGGCTGTCTAGGCAGTCATTGTCCAGTCACACTAATACGGCCCCACAGGATCTTCTGGTCGACCCGTGCACCAGACGGCTGCATCTGTCCAATTTGGATGCAAATGTATGTGAGCACAGTGGACATTAATTCAGCGGCTCAGCATTTTAGCCAAGTGACATACTGTAGAGATGTTACAGTTTACTGAAATTCTATTTTTTTTTTTTAACAAGAGTAAGAAGTTTGTTAATGACAAAAATGCAGTTTTGAAGGAAAACATGATACAGTCATCTGACAAACGTTGGGACTGTTCTTCCAAAACAGGCTCAGCCTGAAGGCATGGACTAAGGGGCCCATTTATCAATAAATATTTGCGGCATATTCCCTGAAAACACACATTTTCAGGGGGGTGGACCACAAATATTTAGTATCCCCTGAATGTATGACATAGGGACCGCGGTAGATATATCTGAAACCTGCTGTGATGCCTGCATTCCCGCTGGCTGCCACAACACCCCTAGGTTTCTGAAATTACCTCCCTACCATAATAAATCTCATTCCTGCCTCTCCAGCCTCATGCCCTGTGTCTCTCTAGCCTCAAACCTGCTGTTTCTCTACAGCCTCATGTCCTCTGTGTCTCTCTAGCCTCATACCCGCAGTTTCTCTCCAGACTCATTCCTGCTGTTTCTCCAGCCTCATTATCACTGTGTCTCTCCAGCCTCATGTCCCTTGTGTCTCTCCAGCCCCAAGCCTCCTATATCGCTCCAGCCCCATGCCCCCTATATCTCAGGAACACATGTGTCTCTCCAGCTTCATGTCACCTCCTGTGTTTCTTAAGCCTTTTGCCACACTCTGTATCTCTCCAACCTCATGTCCCGTGTCTCTTCAACTATTGTTCCCTGTGTCTCTCCAGCTAATTATTCCTCTCCAGCAATTGCCCCATGTTATCATCCCTGTGTCTCTACAGCTTCATGACCCGCTATATCTCTCTATCAATTGCCCACTGTCTCCCCAGCATCATACTCACTGTCTCTCTAGACATTGACCCTGTGTCTCTCCAGCCTCATGCACCCTGTCTCTCCAGCCATTGCCCCTGTGCCTCTCCAGCCATTGCCCACTGTGTTCTCCAGCCTCATACCCACTGTCTCTCAAGCCATTGCACCTGTGGCTCTCTAAACATTGCCCCATTGTCTCTCCAGCTACTGCCCCCCATTGCTTCTCCAGTTGATACACAGTGTATTCCATCTTATGCCCCCCCTGTGTCACTCCATCTTATGCCCATGTGTCTCTAGCTAATTCCCCCATTGCCCCTGTGTCTTTCCAGCTCATGCCCTCCTGTGTCTGTCTAGCCATTGTTCCCATGTTCCAGTCAGTCCATGAATAATACCGACACTGACACAAAAGTTGCTTTTCACTATTTAATAATTTCTGAGTCTTATGATGAGCAAGTTTAGTTTTGTAATAATCAGAGTTCAGTAAGCAGTTAGCAAGGTCCAAAGGTATGTTTAAATGTGGATTTGACTGGTTTATTAAGTCAGCTATAAGAATCCAGAGGGTGAGCTGTGAAAAGTCCTACTTCTGGTAAACATACATTAGAGGGTTTACTTCTCCTGTAACCTACATTAAGCATCTGAACCTGCAGCTGAGGAGCCTGCTTACATGTACAAACTGTCATACATCCTATAATGTCACTCACCACTATATTGGACAGCAGAGGATACGTGATGGGACTCATTCCTATACTGGTCAGCAGAGGACATGTGACTCATCCCTATACTGGTCAGTATATGACATGTGACACCCCTATACTGCTCAATAAAGGAAACATGACTCCCCACTATACTGGTCAGCAGAAGACATGTAACTCACTCTATATTGCTCGGCAGAAAACTTCTAACTCATGTGACTGTTTGGACTCCTCATTACGCTATATCATGCTGTGGTGGAACTTGCAGGTGGTGAGCATAGGTGCAAAAATATTCTTTGGACCCGCTCCATTCTAGGCCCAACACTGAGTTCATAATATGCCACACTGTAGTGCTCCATGTGACTGACAAACAATACAGACAGCATCCCAGTGTCTGTGCCCCCGTTTAATCTAATAATAATCTGTTCACCATTTAATCAAATAATAATAATCTGTGCCCCTTTATTCAAATAATAATAATCTGTGCCCCGTTTAAACTCCCAAGTGTCATTGCGATGCTCAAAGGTTCCAACGATGGGTCTGCTGGCAGAGGGTGACAGGGAGATGCAGAGGGTGATAGGTAGAATCAGAGGGTAAATGGGCAGATGGTGACATTCGAAGGGTGACAGGGAGAAGCAGAGGATTATGAGCAGAGGGTGATGGACTGGGGGCAAAGGGAGACAGGGAAAGACAGGGTGATAGGCAGAGGGTGATGGAGAGAGACAGAGGGTGATGGAGAGAGGCAGAGGGTGAGCTTCAGTCTTGGCGGTGGTGGCTAGTCTGGTCAGAGAATCACCTCCACAAGTCCACAGAAGGCAGCATATGTGCAGTATCCCAGCCTGTCTGGGATTACTGACAGTACGGACAGTCCAAGGAAATCCTGGATGGGCAGCAACAGCTGACAGTCATTGACGAACCGATCAGCGGCGTGGTGCTAACTTATGGTAATGCAGCTGGAGGCGTCTGTAGGAAAAAAAAATGCCTCCTGCCAGTATCTGCGAACTGAGTGCTGCATCTGAAGTCACAACATCAGATTACCATCGTGACCATCGCCGCAGTAATCGCCCATTTAAAATCTCTAAATAAACTCACGCTTACTCAGAATAGGCAACAGAACTGCTCAGACGGGGTCAGTAAGCCTGCTTCGGAAGACGCAGACCCTGGCCCCCACCACAATCAGAAAATGGGAACGCAGGCTGGCTTCACCCACTCCCCGCCCCCTAACAGCTGCAGCCTGTCGATCAGGCTGTGACTTTGGGGAACTGCAAGAGATCTCTCCGTAGAGGACCGGTGCATGGGCAGTGCAGATCCTACGCATTCGCCGATCTTCTAACATCAGAGATGAATGCAAACAAACCATGGGGTTTGCAGACATCTCTGAATGAGGCCCTATGTCTCCAATAAACGACCAGTGATATATCTTTAATATTATTTTTCCTATATGCATTATTCTTTATTCCCATATTTTAGAATTTAAATGTAACCACTCAACTAATGCTAGCAAACAATGTAGAATTCTGTTGTATGTGTACCATGCTAAGGGCGTCTATGTCATGGCATGTGCTGAAATATTATTACTTAATGATTTAATTCAGTTGAAAAAGACAGCATGCCCTTGTGCTATTTCAATTTATAGCAGGTCACCTTGTGTCATGTTCACTGTTTATCACTTAGCGTGTTTCCCCTCATCACTCATGAGTGGTGACTGCATTAGTCTTTTCCTAATGACCAAATACATATCATGGCAACAGGCGATGCCATCTAATTACAGACAGCAGATTAACATCACGGTGTACATAATCAAATGTATTATTGTTCTACCTTAAGGCTACTATTTGACTTTAGTATCATGGGATACGTATTACTGAACTGAATAAAAATACATAGAGTTGTACATGAATAATACATGGCGTATGTAGATGTATGCTGTGTTGATTTAATGTGGACGAAGGAAGTTGCACCACTGCCATCCACTTGTTATTCACTTGTTACTCTATGGCTGCTGAGTAAGTTTCTCTGCCTGTGCCCCCTGCAATGCCAAGGTACCGCTTACTCTCCATGAGATTTCTCAGATCTCTTTGAATGGAAAAGAGCATCCTTTGTTAGTGGATTCATATTTCAATTGGTTCAAGATAGATTTATCTCCCCAAACTGACAAGTGCCACAGTCATCAACTTTTTTGCACATGGCATACCACGCAAGTGCCATGCTCACCCTGTCCAGCTATGCTTTATCAAGGTGGGTCACTCTGTTCCAAAGCACTGTCACTTCATTCCTGAGGGTCATGGGCGCAGCCATGTTGGCTCTGATCAGGTAAGCACTAGTATCCAGTCTCCACCTGTCTTCTGCACCTCCTCCTATCCCTGACGAGCCTGCCCTATTTAAGCCTGCATCTGCCACTAGCACAGTGTCGGAACAATGTGGTTCTTTTCCTCTCAGTGACCTTACACACTAGTGAGCAAGTGCTACCTCTGATCCACTGCCTGAACCTGTGCCACTGTCTACTGGATTCCTGCAAGCTGCTGCCTCTGTGTCTGCTCCATCCACTCTGAGTCATTGTGCTGTATATTGTTTCATATTGGATGAGGGACCTCCATCATTCCCACCGCCAAGTGAAAACTTGGACCACACGTTGAGAACAACGTGCAAGATGCACTGCAGGACTCCAGGTTGCGGCTCAATACCACTCAAGGCAAAACACACCATGGCTTAAGACCATTGTCCAGTGGACAGTCTGGTCACATCCAGATCCCTGTCAGGACTGTGAAGATATCTTCCAAAAGGCCCAACAGCATACTTGCCGACATTTTTGCACAGGAATCCGGGACGGGGCTGGCAGGTCCGTCCAGCAGGGGGGATGCAGGTGCGTCAAATAGGCGGAGCGGGGGCATGCCGACGCGATCGCGTCATCGTGGCCCCGCCCCACTTTATAATGCCAATATTACTGGCGTTATAAGGCAGGGGGCGGGGCTACGATGACGCGATTCAGCGCAAATTGCGTCATCACACCCCCGCACCGCCCACTTTTGCGGCTGGCGCGGGGGTTAACGGGGTGCCGGCATCCATTCCGGGGGACTTGCTTAGTCTTGCGGGGTGTCGGGAGCGGCACCCGATTTTCGGGTGCTCCCGACAGCCCCGGGAGAGTAGGCAAGTATGGCCCAACAGCTATGCAGTGCAATTTGCCTTGCGTGAGCAAAACACCTCCTAGGTGTGCGTGAGCCAAACACGTTCACCTCACCTGACACTGACTGAGGGTGTCAGAACACACATCATCATGGACAGTCCCATGCCCTTGCCCAATAGTGAGCCCATTCAGACACCAGTCACACCACTAGCCCCTTTCTTTGTCAGCAGGTCTGGAAGAATTTCCAGGCCTAATCCAAAATTCCTGATTAGAGGAGCTCATTATTCATGTGCGGATGCGATTTCTTACGGATTGGCAGTTGTGAAAATATGCAAATACCAGTCTAAGTATTCCCCTTGCACAGTAACGTTTTGCGGACTAGGAAAACCAAACAATTCCCATTTTGCATATCTGAGCAATGTTGAAGTCAGCTGGTAGATCTGACCACTCCACCATTGATGCAACATCGGTCGGAACAGCCGCTTGCTAGTGTAGAGTCTTCTGTTTATCTTTCTTAAAATATGGCCACTGCGGCTGCAGTGCAGGTAAAAAAAGAACGCAGCCGCATGCCAAATAACACCCATGACACTCCAATACCGCCCTCTTTTTGCATCTGCTTCAGGTCACGGCCCAGTCCCCACCCTGAAACGACCATGAATCACAGATCTCTAATCATAGCGATGTCATAGGCAACTGCGTACACCATCGCACACCTAGGTTTGCACGTGTGCAGTAAGAGTTTTCTAGAATTTTTGCGCATTCGCAGTAGCGTAACATCGCTCAACTGCGTCCACCCCTAAATCAGGCCCTGTTACCTAATTTCCCATTTTTACAGTTTATATTTGTTCTTTGTTGCACACTGTCCCTGCATCCATTCCTCTTACACTGTCTTACACCCAGACACCTGTTTGTAGTTTCTTTATGTTTGAAAAGGTAGATGTAGTAGTACCTGTATGTTGTGTTGCTTTAATGTGGATGGCGGAAGTTGCATCACTGCCATCCATGTTATACAGGAAGTGCCTCTTCAGCCACTGTGCAGCATGACTATAGCTAGTAGCTTCTGCCCTCTCCAGAGTCCTGTGGTGATTTGCACACAGACCGCTTTTCAGCATATGTGAGAGTGGTTATAAATAACTAAATAAGTTCACCATGCACTATGCTTTGTTTCAATCCTCTGCAGCGGCTTACTTTTTAGGAGGGCGGGGCTTCCCTAGCAGAATAGATGCAATGATACTGACAGCTTGGTGCTCTTTTTTTTTGTAGAAATGTAGACTAGACTGGGGCTTGGTGAAGGCATGAATAGACTGGCAGGGATAGACTGGGGCGTAAATTCAGGCCATGGTAAGTATGTGCGCCATAGGCGGAAAAGGGGGTGTGGCCACATGACAGGACGTAGCCATGCACCACAGGGGGCATAACGCGAATCACGTGATATGGCCTCACAGCATGTCCAATCTAAGCATGCCAGCCAAGCAGAGTTCCTTGGTCAGGCTTTCAGATTGCTGGACCATCATGCCATCGGCCCTTCTGGCACTTGCCAGATGACCAGTCCAACTGTGCAGACTGGGGAAGTCCAGGAGCTCAAAAGACTGCAATTATGCTTTTTGTGTTGTATCTAGTCTCATCCATTCCGAACACAGGGCCTGATTCAGACCCGGATGCTAAGAAGCTGCCGATGGTTCGCATTGTGCGCATGCGTAAGCATCGCAGTGCACGTGCGCGAGCCAGTCACTGTGATCGGGAATCGTGCGTTCGTAGCACAAAGACAGTGCTACTTTGAGTGACAGATAGCGCCGTTTGTGGATGGTAACGGGAAGGTGCTTGTGAACGGGGGAGTGGTGGTGCGATCGCAGGCATGTCTGGGCATCAAAACAGAGTTTTTTGGGTGTGTATAACTAGCATGGAAGCGTCATTCTACACGTCACTTGGTTGGATTTCTGCCTGCAGTGACCGCGGTGCTTGCGGTGGGGTAGGGGCTACCACAAGCGCTGCGTGCAGCTCCGATGGCTCTCGATGTCACCGATTAATCATGCACATCCTGGAGATGTGTTAAGAAAGGAAAGTGGGCGTCTTTAGACACCTGCGTTCGCTCACTGCCGTCGCTCTATAAGCAGGCTTGCCTACCCTCCCGATTTGGTCGGGAGCCTCCCGAATATCGAGTGCTGCTCCCGACCCCCCGGAAAGGCGGGCAAGCTTCCCTGCTGCCATCTGCCCCCCCCACTACTACTAGAAACCCCTGCAGCGGGGGGCCCGATGACACGATTCGCGCTGAATCCGTCATCGAGGCTCCGCCCCCTGCTTCACAATGCCTTTATTTTCGGCACTGTGAAGAGGGGGTGGGACCATGATGACGCGATTGCGCGGTCACGCCCATGGCCACGCCCCCATACGGAGTCAGTACCTGGCCATGCCCCCCGCTGTATGCAGGCATTCAGCTCCCTCCCTCCCGGAAGGAAGGAGCTGAATGTTGGCAAGTATGTCTATAAGACATAGAGGGCGTCCTTAGGCCACACAGTGCGATCGCGGAATTTGCATACCCGGCCTCTTTTGGCCGCGATCGCTCGCGGCTTAGCGTCCGGGTCTGAATCAGGCCCACAGTTTTAATAGATGTGAGAGATGATTCAGTAGTCTGTAGTAAAAATGTAAGGTAATACTTTTGTTTTTATACATTATGGATCTTATTCACCAAGCACTTGTGCAAATGGAGTATTGGGACACTGGCCCTGATTCAGAGCCAGACACTCTGACAGAGCGCTCACTCTGAATCAGGGCGTCTTTTTTTTTTATGGAGCGGCCTCCTGGCCGCTCGCATTGCTGTGGGTTGCCACCCACAGCTAATGTGAGCGGCCAGGATGATGGTCGCTATGGTCAAGACCATTGCGACCATCAGGCTTGCGACGAGACCCTTGTGATAGGGTCTCGTGGCCGCAAGCCCCAGAGAGCTTTCGGCCCAAACAGAGCCGAAAGCTCTCCCACTGACATCACTTGTGATGTCAGTGGGGCCGCCCCCAAACGGTAGGTTTGCTCATGGGAATGCCTCCGTCTGGGCAGACACCCTCCCTGCCCGCCCACCAAAGGGGGCGTGCTGTCACTCAACATCGACAGTACGCCCCCTTTGGTGCGAGACCCGGAGCCGGCTCCGTCGTGCACATGCGCTGTGGGCCACCAACGACCCGGTTGCGAGCGCTCAGCGCTTGCGACCGGGTCTGAATCAAGCCCTCTGTCGGGTTGGGTTTCACATGTACTAAGAGATAGATTTAACAGTGCTTTTAATGCCCTATTATTACCATCTAACAATGTAGGGTGGCATGCTTATGATAATAATCGCAATGGTTTTATTTACAAGGTATACTTCTCATCCTAAGCTATGCATTTTTATGTGCCTGCAGTAGGCTTACCATGCCTGGTTTAGTGGCTGGTCACACCCCCCTTATGGCACTCCCTCATTTGCCCTTCATGCTCTAGTTAGTAAATTTATGCAGACTGGAGTCCAGTCTGCATAAATTTACTAACAATAGTGTTTGACTTCTATAAAATATTGCTTTACATAGCCGTCAGTTTAGAAGATCTAAATCCAGTATTTACTAAGTATCGTTTTTGAGTGTCTATTGAATTTCAATACTGAAAGGCATTGGTTTCTTCCATCTAAAACGTGTGCAATGTGCAACAGGACTCAAAGCACTGCACAAATCAGTATGATCTGTGCAGACTTTGCTTTACAAAGCAAAGCGTAAAAACATAAAAACATAACCAGCCCTGGATCTCTGAGCCTGGTCTGGTACTTGAAAATTGGGCGGAAAATCAGCGTGATGTCCCCCCCACCTCAATTTTCCAATAGTCGGTTTTGCTATTAGTAAATCTCTGATTTGCAAAATCGGGGAATATCGCAGAAAAACACCAAATCGACCAACATCAACAATCACTAAATGTACCCTTTAGCGTGCAAAGATCCTTCTATCTTTTGATCGATCGCAAAAATAAATAAATTAAGCAAACAAATGAACTGCCTGTGCAGTGGTAGATGAATTAGGTCAGACTGATTAGCGTTCTGGACATAAAGGGAAGAACTAAATGGCCTATTTAAGAACAAGTGGCAATAACAGTGATTTTTTTTTTCTTTTATTAAAATATAAATAAAATAATGTTTTAAAGGAATAGATACATGCATTACCCGGTTATTCAGGACACATATACGCAGTGGAGCTGATAGTCTAGACCAGGGGTGGGCAATAAGCAGCCCTCCAGCTATTGTTGAACTACAAATCCCAGTATGCAATGCAACATTTTTAGAATGGCCAAATTCCACTTAGCAAGAATTACCAAAATATTTCAAAATAGACATCAAATATTTAACAGATAAATTATATATATATATATATATATATATATATATATATATATATATATACACACATTTCTACAAAATACTGTATTTAAATAATAATATTTTCATTAATCTTCTCTGTTGTCACCGTCCAGAAATAGCAGAACAAGTATCTTGTTCGCCACAATGTTGTTTAATAGGGTTCTGTATAGTGTATATGGTTAAGTTATCAGTTGCAAAACATGATGGATCTTATCACGGGCGCGTGCTATTGCCGGCAGTGACCTCTTTATGTGTATACAGTGAAGCACAAAAACAGCTTTTGACACAATGATAAATATAACCCTACATGTTTATATAAAAGAACCAGCGCATCCACATTTATGGGGCATTAAACATCACAGTTATGGGAGCGGTATATAAAACATCACATAAGTAAGCAGTCAGTGTTTTCAAATGTATTAGAGATAAGCATTAGTCACTGACGGTTGTTGACTTGCAAATGTATGTTCTTCAGCTCAGAGCTGCAAGGACACAATCTCCATTTCCTAGAAAAAAAAAAAATCATGAGTTCATTTTTGTCAGACAGCTATTCTGAATATATCTTAGGCTGACTTTTAGAGTGCTGTCTCCTTCAAGTGAAATATATAAAAATAATGAACATAATGCATGTATAATGGCATTGTGAATGCAAATATTAAACATGTTCCATTTAGTTTACTTGAAATTAACTAAAGTACATATTGTCGCTACTTGTACATAGAAAAAAACTAAACAACATAAAGCTAGTAAATAATCCTAATAAAAAAAAAATGTAAAGTGCCCTTCTACCTCCATAGACACATTTCTACATCACTGTACACATCTCAAGAAAAATGACTTCTATTATGTTGCTCAAACAGTGGGCACTTAGGAGCCTGCATTGCAATAACCCATTATGTGGATGTTCCTGACAAACAGACAGGAGGGTCCCAAGTCAGTATCTTTCCTAGGATCTTGATTTCTTACAAGAATGTTTATCGGTCACGGTTCGGGTGACTTGGATGCATGCAGTAGGCATGGGGGTGCAATAGATATAAATGGCTGGTCCACCCTCACCACACCCTTGACGAGGCTGTGTTCTGGGTGTATTGGCGATTTTCCCAAATCTGTAATGATGTAATGTTTGCCACCGCCGGTGCCGATTTCACTACAAAGGCTTGTTTTGTTCAATTAAAAAAGAAAACCTAGTAAATAAGATTACAGTGATTTCGCACTCAACTCCTCCATGCATGGGCGTAACTACCGTTGGTGCAAGGGGTGCAGCTGCTTGTCAAAGTTACATGTGTTATATACATTTTTCACCATTGGGTGGTCCTTAGGGGCTCTTACAAACTTTTGCTATGGGGCCTTCAAATACCTAGTTACGCACCTGCCTACATGGTATCCAATACTCAATATCCGGAGCAAGTCTTGGATTGACATGAGGGTGGATTTAAAAGAAGAGCTCACACTTTACACGCTTCATATAAACATTTTGTATAATCATACTTGGAGATCCTGGAAAGGAGGTGTTAGTAGCAAAGTGCAGGGGACATGGCGACCTCATTTGCATTATCATGGTCCCCCGCCACGGTGTAATGCTATAAATCAGGACATCATGCTGTGGGGGAGTGGACCATGATAATGCAGTTCACAATTAATTAAGTTGTCAAGCCCAGCCCACTACACTACAGTGTTCTCTGCTCTCTTGGCAGTCATGGCAAACTAACCTAACTTTGTAAGTCTCACAGACATTTCTCGAGAGTGGGCAAGTGTGTATATGATAAAAATGTAATGTGCATACATGTTGGGCACTAGGACCCAGAGTCTGCAGAGAAGGTCCGGCCTCCAACTTGATGTACTACTGCACATGTGACTGCAGCCATCTTTAGTTTTAGAAAGACATGGTGGGAGACAAAAGTTTCCTGCTTAGATAGCTCCTATGAGAGACCTGGTTAATACCTGCATATAAAGCTGTTCCAGATCTCTGCATCATTACCCATTTACAGCATACACTCACTGGCTGGTGAGCTGTATAGAACCCCACTCTGTCCATTACATACCTCCCAACTTTTGAACAGATGAAGGAGGGACAGGGCGCCCGAAAAGGGGTGTGGCTTCTAAAAAAGTGGGTGGAGCCAACGGAAAACTGGACGGAGCCTCGCGGGTTCCCCCCGTTTTCATCACTATAGGGGGCGTGCCCAGCACTCTCCGAGATGCTGGGCAGCCCCCCAGGCTCTCCCTACACTAGTGAACAGATGCCGTGCGATGCGCACGGCATCTGTTCACCTTCTGCACACCCGCTGCTCTGCTAGGCAGAGCAGCGGGTGTGCTCTCCCCAACTTCCCCCCCACCGCGGGACACTGCGGGCCGCGGGCGGGACAGCGGGACAGTCCCAGAAAAACGGGACTGTCCCGCTGGAAGCGGGACAGTTGGGAGGTATGCCATTACCAGTGTACATGATGATGTAACAGTGAGTACGCTGTACCTGCTATCTATCAATAAACCAACACCACTGGTTAAGTAACTGGGCTGTTCTTAGTTTGAGTCATCCTCTGACGTGAGCCGACATACCTCTGCAATATTAATGCCTGCACTCACGTCGTTTCCAACAAAAACACATGCACTTGGTTAACCCTGTGGCATTGTGGTTAGCATTGCTATTTCACAGCGCAGTCATCATCTATGCAATCTATATAATAATTAAGAATGGCATGTCCTGAGACAACAGCTCTCACTGCCCCCACAGGTAAGTAATACAGGGGGAGGAATTTAATAACCTTGCACATGCCAGTTCCATATTACCAATCTATAAATAACTGATAATAAATAAACAACACATTTCAATAACACATAGTATGTATACAGTGTACAGTTCATCATATCCTAGAATAGTTCACATTGAGTAAGCTTTTCTTCTTTTTCATATCACCACATTCCCATCAACATTCCATGCACATTGGGCTTTCTCCCACACAACGTAAACTTGACAGTGCAGAGCATTGTACGGTATCCAAACTATAGATAGACAGTTAAAACGCTGACAATGTCTATATAGACACCCGATGTTAGACAGGCAATAGGTTGATGGGAACAAAAGGTTGACACACTAAATGTCAACATGGAAGAAGGCCGACAGGTATAAATGGTCCACATGGTCAAAAGGCCGACAGTTAAATGGGTTTTTTTTAGGGTTAGGTTTAGACACTTACCCTAATGGTTAGGGTTAGGCACTAATCCTGGCAGTTAGAGTTAGGCACCAGGAGAGAGGCTTAGGCACTTACCGGAGGGTTAGGCACTAGAAGGGACGGTTAGGGTCAGGCACCTACCTCAACTGTTGGGGGGACCATGAGGGAGGGTTAGGGTTAGACACCAAGGGGAGGGTTAGGGATAGGCACCAAGGGGAGGGTTAGGGTGAAGATTAGGGTTAGAAAGAAAAAACATGTCAACCATTTGTGTGTCGACAATTTGTGTGTCACCCTTTTGACCCTGTTGACCATTTGTATATGTCGACCTTCCATGTCGATCTTCAGTGTGCCGACATTTTGTCCCTGTCAACCTATTGCCTGGCTAATGCGAATTTGTAAAAAATGCGAGTTTAGCGCTAAACTCGCATTTTTTACTCACTCGCAAATGTAATAGGGTGTGACTATAGTAAATTCGCATTTTTCAGGTTTACTCTAACTCACAAAAAAGCATCTTGCATAAAGTAATAGAGTGTGAGTGCTTCACTTGCCCTTATTACTGCCTGAAAAATCGCAAAAACAATAGACCAGCTTCAGGATAGCGAGTTTATCCTGAACAGGTCAGAGTAACACGGAAACATTCACATATCCATGAGTGAGTGATAGAGGGGTGCGGTGTGTGCTGAGTGAGTGATAGAGGGTTGCGGTGTGTGCTGAGTGAGTGATAGAGGGGTGCGGTGTGCGCTGAGTGAGTGATAGAGGGGTGCGGTGTGCGCTGAGTGAGTGATAGAGGGATGCGGTGTGTGCTGAGTGAGTGATAGAGGGGTGCGGTGTGCGCTGAGTGAATGATAGAGGGGTGCGGTGTGTGCTGAGTGAGTGATAGAGGGGTGCGGTGTGCGCTGAGTGAGTGATAGAGGGATGCGGTGTGTGCTGAGTGAGTGATAGAGGGATGCGGTGTGTGCTGAGTGAGTGATAGAGGGGTGCGGTGTGTGCTGAGTGAGTGATAGAGGGGTGCGGTGTGTGCTGAGTGAATGATAGAGGGATGCGGTGTGCGCTGAGTGAGTGATAGAGGGGTGCGGTGTGCGCTGAGTGAGTGATAGAGGGATGCGGTGTGTGCTGAGTGAGTGATAGAGGGGTGCGGTGTGTGCTGAGTGAGTGATAGAGGGGTGCGGTGTGTGCTGAGTGAGTGATAGAGGGGTGCGGTGTGTGCTGAGTGAATGATAGAGGGATGAGGTGTGTGCTGAGTGAGTGATAGAGGGGTGCGGTGTGTGCTGAGTGAATGATAGAGGGATGCGGTGTGTGCTGAGTGAGTGATAGAGGGGTGCGGTGTGTGCTGAGTGAGTGATAGAGGGGTGCGGTGTGTGCTGAGTGAGTGATAGAGGGGTGCGGTGTGTGCTGAGTGAATGATAGAGGGATGCGGTGTGTGCTGAGTGAGTGATAGAGGGGTGCGGTGTGTGCTGAGTGAGTGATAGAGGGATGCGGTGTGTGCTGAGTGAGTGATAGAGGGGTGCGGTGTGCGCTGAGTGAATGATAGAGGGGTGCGGTGTGTGCTGAGTGAGTGATAGAGGGGTGCGGTGTGTGCTGATTGGGTTTTATAGTAATACAGTGTGTGCTGTTAGTGTAATGTGGGTGATAGTGTTTGTGGTGGTGATGTTTGATCTTTTACCTCATACACAGGGACAATGTGGGCAATATCTGGTAGCAGCAATAGTGTGAACACCCTTTTTGTCGCCTTTTTCCCTAGCAGCATCTGAGTCATTTTGCGCCCAGCTCATCATGTGTTTCAACTGCTCGGACCTTGGGTTTAACATGGCAGGATTCAGATCATTCAGTGACTTTGCTGTGGGTGCATGGAGGGTGGTGTGATGGTAGATTAGGGATGGGCATCGAATTGCTATGGTTAGAGACCATCAATATTTTTCTTGTGATGTTAGTATTTTTACCATTCGATGGTGGCTTTCCAATGTTTGTCACCATCGAATGGTAATGATTTGATGGTGTTCTGATGGTTACCTGTTTTTTTAAATTTCCTGCCCTGCCACTGGCTCCTCCCTTCCTGGCTGTTGCCCTCTGCATTGCGGCCCCTGGGTCCTTAGCTCCCTTGGAGGCAATGGAGGCTGTCCCTTTCTACATCAGATGTGACCTGCTTGGTCCCTCCTCTCTCCCATGCTGCAGCTCTGATTGGCTCTCACTGTCACTACAGCAGCAGCCAGATAAGCACTACAACCAAATACATGCTGGAGCCGTTTTAGTGGTGAAAGTGTAGTTTCCTATTCTACATACTTAACTTTTAAGTGATGCTTCTCATGCTGCACTCGGAGCCAGTTTCGGGTTGGCTGAGATCACTCCTGCATCTGTCGGGACTCTGGAACACCAAAAGACTCGGAAGACCAAGGAAAACAACTGTGGTGGATGACAAAATAATTATTTCCCTGGTGAAGAAAAACCCCTTCACAACAGTTGGCCAAATCTAGAACACTCTCCAGGAGGTAGATGTATATGTGTCAAAGTCAACAATCAAGAGAAGAAGAGAAGACAAGAGTGAATATAGAGGTTTCACCACAAGATGCAAACCATTGGTGAGCCACAAAAACAGGAAGACCAGATTAGAGTTTGCCAAACAACATCTAAAAAAGTCATTACAGTTCTGGAACAACATCCTATTGACAGATGAGACAAAGATCAACTTGTACCAGAGTGATGGGAAGAGAAGGAAAGGAACTGCTCATGATCCAAAACATACCACCTCATCAGTGAAGCATGGTGGTGGTAGTGTCATGGCGTGGGCATGTATGGCTGCCAATGGAACTGGTTCCCTTGTATTTATTGATGATGTGACTGCTGACAAAAGCAGCAGAATGAATTCTGAAGTGTTTCGGGCAATATTATATGCTCATATTCAGTCAAATGCTTCAGAACTCATTGGACAGCGCTTCACAGTGCAGATGGACAATGACCCGAAGCATACTACAAAAGCAACCAAAGGCTAAAAAGTGGAATGTTACGCAATGGCCAAGTCAATCCCCTGACCTGAATCCAATTGAGCATGCATTTCACTTGATGAAGACAAAACTGAAGGGAAAATGCCCCAAGAACAAGCAAGAACTGAAGACATTTGCAGTAGAGGCCTGGCAGAGCATCACCAGGGATGAAACCCAGCATCTGGTGATGTCTATGCATTCCAGACTTCAGGCTGTAATTGCCTGCAAAGGATTTGCAACAAAGTATTAAAAAGTGAAAGTTAGATTTAGGATTGTTTAGTTTGTCCCATTACTTTTGGCCCCTTAAAAAGTGGGAGGCACATATAGAAACCGTTGTAATTCCTACACCGTTCACCTGATTTAGATGTAATTACCCTCAAATTAAATCTGAAAGTCTGCAGTTAAATCACATCTTGTTTGTTTCATTTCAAAGCCATTGTGGTGGTGAATAGAGGACAAAATATGAAAATTCTGTCAATGTCCCAATATTTATGGACCGGACTGTATATATATATATATATATATATATATATATATACACACATATTACATATACAGTATATACACATGCACATATACTATATATATAGTATATATAAATATATATATATTTATATATGTGTGTGTTTTCTCTTCTCTACCCTTTATAAAGCAATTAAGAAATTACAGGAAATTCTGTCTGAATCAGTGCATTTCTGTGCCTCCTGCTCCCTCCTCATTACGGAGACAACATGCAGAAACGCCTCCCCGTGTCTGGGACCAGAATATTAATAGTGGCTTCTGCTCTGCATTCAGATACCGCTTGCCTGAGAGGCTAGGAACAAATTGCAATGTATTTCAACTCACAGATTGCCTTAGAGGAGTCAACATCAGAAAATTAGATTCCAGTCTCTACATATGGTAATTTAAAATATTAAATATTTAAATATATATTTAGAAACAGAGATTATTGTCACTTAAATGAGTACTAAAATGTGTAAGGATATAATGCTTAGGGTTTTGCATTCTCATATATTAGTCCTCTCCTTTTGCAGTAAGTATGCATAGACTGATGGCAGGGTGAGCTGATAATGAGACAAGGAGTCTGATTCAGAGGTGCAGCTAACTGCATGCAATGCCGATATGCACGCATGTGACAGATGTTGGAGGTGCTCATGCTTCCCATTGGTTACCGCTGGGCGATGCAGAACCCCCAGCGGCCTAATGTGCATTCACGGTCATCAGATTATTGCCAGGGATGGATCTGGAGGATTAGTAAGTAACCCTGGCAGTTCTCACCATTGAAGCGAATGGTGGGAGCCGTTCATTGGCTGAGAGAGGCGGAGGCTCACCTCTCTCAGCCAATGAACGCTCTGCACCAGCATTTCTAAGGGAAATGCTGCGGCTGAGGCCGTCATTCGAGAGGTACAGTCCATAGAGGACGGTACTGAGTTCCTGGGTCGTGACTTTTCATTTTTTTACTTTCAGAAGACAGTGGATGCCTACCTGGAGAAGAGGATCGGTCCAGGTATTGTAGGTGAATATGTGTGAGTGTGTATGTGTGTAATAAACTTATACTGTCATGGTGTGCGTGTCTTGTCTTTATTTCAACATTTCTTTATAGGTGAACTAGAGGTAACAGCGGACCCTTAATGCCCCACATGCTGGTACTTGTGGTTCTCCAAGTTCGAGCATGCAGGGGAGGCTTGCTGGGACCTGTAGTTCCACTGTTAAAGACAATGCTTTATTTTCTATTTTTACACACATCTTACACAATCAACCCAGCACCCACCGCCCAGGGGTGCCGGGGATAGCCCCGGGCTATCAGCATAGGCCTGGGGTGCCCTGGACAGGGGGACCTCTTTATTGGGGGTGTCCCCAACTCCCCTGTCCTGGGCTGACTAGTGGTCAGGGGTAATGATTTGGCTGGGATGAAAGGGTTCACCTGGATGTGGCTTTACCTCCCCGCTAGAAAGAGTCCAGTGCTGGTTATGGCAAATATAGGGAACCCCTACTCATTTTGTCCCCTGTATTTCCAATATCAGGACTGGCTCACTTAGCCCAGTGCCTAGTTAACCCCTAAGTCATTTGTCCCATGTATTTTCACAACCAGGACTGGCTATGAAAAGTACGGGGCTGGTTGTGCTTTTAGAGGGGGACCCCACGTCATTTAAAATATATATATATATATTACTTTACAAGCTTTTTACAGAAAGATACATGCATGCATCTCACTGTTGTATGCATGCATCTGGGTCAATCAGACCTGCTCATGCTAAAAATTAAAGCATGAAGCATTCATTTGGGGACTTGAAGTTCAAATCCCTTCTTAAGATCGACCAAAATCGAATATAATTACATGAGGTATTTGCTAAGTGGTTTTGCAGTTTGATTTCAATTCGATTTCAGTCGATTTTATAGATTCATAAAGTAGAATTCCAAATAGATAAATGACCCGGTAACCATGCGTAAACGCTAGTTTACGCATATGTAGGTTACCTGCCCATTCATCATCAGGGGTCCCAAATGGACCACCTGATATTCAGCAAACTCCGAAAACTGATCCAAGCGGATCCCTCTGCCGCCTTCTCACTACCTCCCCAGTGGTTTTGCGAATGTGTGATATCGTTATCGTTCAATCATTCATTATATCGTGTAGTGGATATGCGGTATAAGCCAAAGTGAACGGAAATAAAGTCCCAACCAATCAGCTCCTAACTGTCCTTTTTCAAATGCAGCCTGCAACATGGCAGTTAGGAGCTGATTGGTTGGTACTTTATCTCTCTCCAAAGCTTAGTACATAGACCCCTTACTTTGATTTGTTCATAGTTGCTGCGTATACAGGGGCTCCCGAGCCTGCACAGGGCTAAAAATAGCAAGAACTGTCCATAAAACAGGACTTGCATACAGTACATCTCTGCATCAGACCCATAGGGCCAAATGTAATAGGGTGAGAGTTTAGAAAAGTGAGAGTTTCTGACACTTTTTAAACTTTACCAATGTAACAGAGTCCAAAAACAAAGTAACAGAGCGAACTTGCATGTTTTTTTAGACTTAAAAACTCTCACAATTTAAAATCTCATTCAGATGTTTTCCCATTTTGAAGATAAAACTCCACCAATGTGAGAGATTCCTGCTAAACGCTCACATTTTCTAAACTCTCACCCTATTACATTTGGCCCATAGTGTTTGAGATTTGAGCTGCTGAACATAGGTTTTTTTACTACATGGATAGCCCCGGCCTTTGCTGCATGCCAGTCCCTATGATTGAGGTGAGTGCAACTGTTATTCATTGAATTTAATTATTATTTGAAGCAATATTTCAGTGCAAGACTGGCAGAAATTTGAGGACCCTCCATATGTCTTGCAAGCTTAAATGTTTTGATGAAAATAAGACCAATCTGAGCTGCCGGTCAGGATCCTCTGTGCTCCTCTTGTCTGCCAGACAAATCTATGTAGTGTGCAGAGCAGGGGCGTATCTACCCAATGGCCAGGATGGCACTTGCCAGGGGTTCTCGGACCCCTAGATACACCTCTGGTGCAGAGCTGCCATCAAAGTTCTGAGGATGCAGATTCAAAGAACCAGCTGTACAGTATAAGATCACTGGATTGGAGCAGAGGTGAGTGGAAGTTACTAGTTTTAACATATGACACATATATGGGTATTTTGAGTTGCATGCCGTCCTCTCCCCCAACACCATTTTTATGAGACATACACAAATTTGTACATCAAGTTTTCATCTTTTATTGGGAGGAGCTGCACAAATTGGGACGCACGTTGCTGACAGTGGCGTAACTACTGCCCCGCGGTGGCTTGGAGGCGCCGGGTGGCTTGGGGGTGCTGGGGCCCATAGCTTCACCACTGCAACTGTGAGCGCTGGCCTCTGAAGTGATCGGAGGCTAAGGAAGCCTCCGATCACTTCAGAGGCCAGCGCTCCCAGTAATGCAGTGTGCGGGTGACGTCATGACGTCACCCACGACCTGAGGAAACTGCGCGGCCGCGTCTGCTGGATCAATTTAGATCCAGTCAGCACGGCAGCAGAAGTGGCAGCCCGGACGATGCCCGCAGTCAGGTAAGTACTGGGGTTGGGAGGGGAGGAGGCACGACTACTGGAGGCACTACTTTAAAGGGTACAAATACAGGGGGCACTACTTGAAGGGGCACAACTACAGGGGGCACTACTTGAAGGGGCACAACTACAGGGGCACTACTTTAAGAGGCACAACTAAGGGGGCACAGCTACAGGGGGCACTGCATATGGGCACAGCTACAGGGGGCACTGAATATGGGCACTACTTTAAGGGGCATTGCATAAGGGGCACAACTACAGGGGGCACTACTTTATGGGGCTCAACTACAGGGGGCACTACTTTACTACTACAGAGAGCATTGCATAAGGGGCACTAGTACAGGTGGCATTGCATAAGGTGCACTAGTATAGGGGGCATTGCATAAGGGGCACTGCTACAGGGGACCCTGCATAATGGGCACTGCATAAGGGGGAATTGCATAATGGGCACTACTACAGGGGGCATTGCATAAGGGGCACTATTACAGGGGGCATTGCATAAGGGGCACTAGTACAGGGGGCATTCCATAAGGGGCACTACTACAGGGGGCTTTGCATAAGGGGCACTATTACAGGGGGCATTCCATAAGGGGCACTAGTACAGGGGCATTGCATAAGGGGCACTGGTACAGGGGGCCTGCATAATAGGCTCTACTACAGGGGCCCTGCATAAGGGGCACTACTACAGGAGCATTGCATAAGGGGCACAACTACAGGGGACACTGTGTAAGGGGCAGTAACTTGATATACACAGTTTACAGGTTATAAACTATGTTCCCAATAATCTGGTTCTACACGGACATAAAAACTGTGCAACCTGTCTGGAGCTGAGGTGACAGACTGGCAGGAGCGGAGAGAAGGGTTGGTGAAGTAGATCTGTCAGGGTGGGATGTAATGGGCATTACTCTGTGGCATAATGTGCAATGGGCATTACTGTGTACACAATTTGCTATTAGGGGTATTACTTAGTGTGGCATGCTGTGGCATTATGTGTTATAAAGGGCATAATGTGTAAGGGGCATTACTGTGTGGCATAATGTATTGTATGTGGCATTACGGTGGGGAATAATGTGAAATAGGGGCATTACAGCATAGCATAATTTGTTATAAGGGCATTACTGTGTGTCATTATGTGTTATACGTGGCATTATTGTATGGCATGTGTAAAGGGCATTGCTGTGTGGCATAATGTGTTATAAGGGGCATTACGGTGTGGCATAATGTGTTATAGGGGCATTCCGGTGTGGCATAATTTGTTATATAGTGGCATTACTTAGTGTATCATAATGTGTAAGGCAGAGGTTCCCAATCACGGTCCTCAAGGCTCCCCAACAGTTCATGTTTTACTGATATTCATGGTTAAGCATTTGATTTAACCACCTGTGCTTAACCATGATTATCACTAAAACCTGAACTGTAGGGGAGCCTCGAGGACTGCGTTTGGGAACCTCTCGTGTAAAGGCCCCCATACATCAGCAATTGATTGCAGCAATTCTGCAATTTGCAATCGATTGTGTATAAAAATCTTTCCCTTTTTCAATCGATTGTGGCAATCTGCAATCGATTGAAAAAGAGAAAGATTTTTATACACAATCAATTGCAAATTGAAGAACTGCTGCAATCGATTACTGATGTATGGGGTTATATTAGAAAGCAGCCAATGACAAAGCAGCAATGCAGCAGTACAGAGAACCTTGATTTCTTTTAAATTCTCTCTTGGGCCCAAAATTTGCCTTTTAAAAAGAAAACAAATCTGTGTTTTATCTGGTGGCTGCGCACGGTGAGTCACTTTCAGGCACTAAAAAATGCCATTAGCAGTACTGTATTAAAAGGGCGCTGTGTGACTAAAAGAAATTCATAGGAGCACTGTGAGGCACTGTGTTGTGTGTTCAGAGCTTCAGGTACTACGTTAAAAAACCTTGTTTTGTGTGTTCAGGGCTTCAGATAGGCACTGTGTTAAAAAAAAAACTTTAGGAGCACTGTGCTAAAAAAGAGCCATTAGGGTGCAATTACTAGCTGGCATTCTGAGTGCTGGCATCCCGACAGCTGGTATTTCAACTTTGTCCCGTTACAAAACAGCTCTCACAAGGCCACATCTCGCAATTAAATTTTTTGTTATTATTAATTCGATCATTCTTTTTTTTACCTGTCTTCCAATACATACTCCACCTCCATTTCCCTGTACTGCCCTCAGGCCTCTGAGCTAGTTCTTGATGAATGAAAACATTCTCTAGCTTAGCATTGTATAGTTTATATTAAACTGCCATCCTGTCTGTCACTATAGTGCCACTCTGTTTCCTAGATGTGCTATATTATATTTTAAACTACCATGTGTTTGTGCTGCCGTTCTGTCGCTTAGTTTAGCCAGTCAGCTCGCAGCAGCTTTTGGCCAATATGTGTGAAAACAATATTGTAAGCTGTGAGGTGGTCAAAATTGACTGGACATTAATGTTATTGAGGTTAATAATACTGTAGGAACAAAAATAGGCCCAAATTAAATGATTTTAGCTGTTTTTATCACTTTAAAAAAAAATCCAGATCCAAAACCAAAATACTTGAGGGTGGTTTTGGCAAAACCAAAACAAGACGATGAATTAGTTCCAAAACCAAAACACGAGGGTCCGGACACATCTGTATTTCTCACCCTTACCTAGCCAACCCCTCCCCTTATCTCTCCAGGAATATTGACTGACTGCTCACCCTACACCCACCCTCGCTAGGCCACTCAGAACGTAGACTGCTCACACACACACACACACATCAAAAGAGACCACTCACATGAGCATTATGGGAACCACATGTGCTTCATTGGTGTCTGCTGCTTTGCTCCTCTACTCTTCCCAGGGGGTCAGCTGATGACATTCCGGCGCTGGATTGGAGTGCTGCCGACATCACTGCTGCACAGTCTTACCCCCGAAGCACTTAGTTATGATCAGTAGGGGTTGGGGCTGCACCAGTGGTGGTTCTAGGGGCGGGCTAACAGGGCCGTCGCCCGGAGCGTCGGCCCCTAGAGGGTTTCACTGAGTCCCTAGGAGGAAGAGCAAAAAAATCCCAGAAAAAAAAAATGTGCCGGTCCCCCCCCCGCTAGCCGCCGCAGGGAGGCTTCATTTGCCGGGTGCCCGCTGATATTTGTTATCAGCGGGCACCCGGCTCCCTCCCTGTAGCGGCAGCCGAAAGACGGAGCTCACTCCTGAGCTCCGGCTTCCGGCAGAGGGCACTATGGGTGGGACGTCGTGACGTCATGACGTCCCTCCCATAGATCCGTGGTGGAGCCGCGGTCAGACCGGACGGCAGCGGACGGAGGAGCGGGGCTAAAGGTAAGTATTGTGTTTGTTTTTTAATTGTTTTTTTTTCAGAAGCACCAGCACTGGGGGCATGGCTATAGGGGGGATTTCTGTAGGGGGCATTACTACTGGGGGCATGGTTATAGGGGGGCATTACTACTAGGGGCATGACTATAGGGGGGCATTACTAATGGGGGCATTACAACAGTGGCCACTACAAATGGGGGCATTAATATAGGGGGCATTACTACTGGAGGCACTACAATAGGGGGCATTACTACAGTAGACACTACTAATGGGGGCATTCATATAGAGGGCATTACTACTGGAGGCACTACAATAGGGGGCATTACTACAGTGGACGCTACTAATGGGGACATTAATATAGGGGGCATTACTACTGGAGGCACTACTATAGGGGTCATTACTACAGTGGACACTACTAATGGGGGAATTACAACTGTGGGCATTACTACTTTGGGTTCTACTATAGGGGGCATTCTTACTGTGTGCACTACTATAGGGGGCATTGCTGGGGGCACTACTAATGTGGGCATTACAAATGTGGCCACTATTATAGAGGCATTACTACTGTGGGCACTACTACTGGGGGCATTACCAATGGGGGCACTACTATAGGGGACATTACCAATGGGGGCACTACTACTGGGGGTCTTAACACTGGGGGCATTATCACTGCGGACACTACTAATGAGGGCACTGTATGGGGGACACCACTTGTTGGGCCATTGTGTAAGGGGCACCACTGCTGTGGGCATTGTATAAGGGGCACTACTACCATGGGCATTGTATAGGGGCACTACTACTGTGGGCCTTGTGTATAAGGGGCACTAATTTGGGCATTGTGTAAAAGGGGCACCACTGTGTGTCATAACATGAATAAGGGACTACTGTGTGGCGTAACTCGAATTGAGGAAAATGTATTATAAAGGGAATTACTGTGTGTGGCACAATGTATTATACAGGGCATTACTGTGTGTGGCATAATGTATTATACAGGGCATTACTGCATGTGGCATAATGTGTTATAAAGGCCATTACTGCGTGTGGCATAATGTGTTATAAAGGGCATTACTGTGTGTGGCGTAATGTGTTATAAAGGACATTACTGCGTGTGGCATAATGTGTTATACAGGGCATTACTGCGTGTGGCATAATGTGTTATAAAGGGCATTACTGTGTAAGGAGCATTACTGCACATGGCAATTATTCACCACAAGGGGAGAGCTTGGGGGAAGACCAGCACCTTCGTAAGTGCTGGGCATGCCCCACAGTGTGATGAATTGGGGGTGTTCCGCAAGGACATGCCCCCTTTCCGGAAGCGCGCGCACAGAGGAACGCCATCTAAATTTTTCTTTTTTTATGGGCGCCACTGGGAACTTTTGCCCTGAGCTCCGCAATGTTTAGAACTGACCCTGGGCTGCACAACCCATGCACGGGCCCTTGGATCCTCTCCAACGACGCCAGTGTTATTCCTAAATGTCCACACATGCACGTTAAAGAAGTCACCAGTAAATGGCACCAGCATAATTTTCCCAGAGTTTTGCGCAGGCACAGTAGACTCTAGCACGGTGCCAAAGTCTATTCGGCACATGGGCCGACAAGACAGGCAAGGCTCGCAGGGAGACTGCGCACATGCCCCTTCCTTTCCTAAACCACCTGAGGGTATCTCAGAGTATATGTTACTGCATATACATACTCACTGTATATAATCTACCAACCTCCTACACTTTAGAAGCACCCTGTCATTACAATACATTTTATTAGTTTGCCATTTAAAATACTGCCTGGCTTGACCTCATTTATGACTCTCAATGATGAGATTGAGGGGATATTGAGACTTCCTCCATTACATGTGTCTGATGGAACAGGAATACAAATATAGAACATACTTCACCCATGTTGCAGTATTCATGTACTTATCTGTAAATGAAAAAATATAATTCATTATGATCAGTATTCTTGTGACAGAGGGGCTGATTCAGACCCGCTCACGAGCGCAGGACGCTCGCAAGCGGGTCGATGGTGCCAAATTGCACATGCGCACGACGGAGGGAGCTCCGTCGTGTGCATGCGCGAGACCCGAATAACGACGGCCAAGCCGTCGTTATGGGTCTCGTACCAAAGGGGGCATGCTGTCGATGTTGATTGACAGCACGCCCCCTTTGGTGGGCGTGCCTGGGGCGTGGCTGCCAGACAGAGGTGTTCCCATGGGAACACCTACTGTCTGAGTCCGGCCCCACTGACATCAGTAGTGATGTCAGTGGGGGTGATTTTGGCTCTGATAGAGCCACGATCACTCCAGGACTTGCGGTCACCGAGACCCTACCGCAGGGTCTCGTCGCAAGCCCGATGGTCGCGATGGTCTTGACCATCGCGACCATCATCATGGACGCTCGCTACAGCTGTGGGTGGTAACCCACAGCTATGCGAGCGTCCATGAGGCCGCTCCAAGTTGAGAGAGGAGGGCCCTGATTCAGAGCGAGCGGACTGGTCAGAGCGTCCGGCTCTGAATCAGGCCCAGAGCTCAGTAGGAAGAGTTACTGTAGCATAAAGCAGCATACGTGGTATAGACGCCTCTCAGAAATAGTCTATTTGAGAATGAGGAACAAACCGCAACTTTGCCTCTTCCAGATGATCCATTGACACACATCCTAAGAGCAGGAAACGCGCTGTTACATAAGGTGCCCTTCTCCTGCCCTCTGTCACATGAAATGAGCTCATACTATAATACCAATGATCTTTATACTTTGCACTAGTGAATAACAGCTGCCCAGTAACAGTCTGATTTGTATCCCATGAAAATCTAAGCTGCATTCACACTTGTGACAGTTATATTGCGGAATAAAAGCTTTTTTGATATACACGTCATTGGGAGGTGGTCTTGGGTGTCTAACAATTGTGAAGTTGAAGGGTCTTGTTTGTTTGTTTGGATTTTTTCTAACAATGTGCAAAAATGCACCTGTTATTTAATTTCAATAATCTTACGTAAGAAAGTCAAATCTTGTTTATGCACTGCTCCACAATACTAGTTGTGAAGCAAGGACATACCTGGCAACTTTTAAAGACTCCTCTTTGGGAGAAGCCCGGAGATGAGATGCTGCTGACCACTTTAGGAGGTGGTGAGGGTCTCTCACGTTATTAAGCCCCAACCCTGTCACATAAAATGCAGCAAATTTCTGCATTATGCCTACTGTGGCAATATGAAGCTAGGTGGCGATAGTGAGCCATGTATATTGTGTGCGGCTGGAGGGATCGCACACACAGGGAACAAAAAGGAGAGGTGACCACACCTAAGGGCTACCTTGTTTACAGAGCACAGGTGGGCTGGTGAGGCAGATCAGTCTAAGGAGGACCGAGGCAGCCAAAGAGCCCAGTGTGCCAAGCCAGGCCAGTGGGAGGCCAGGAGGCCGTGCTCAGACCTTTGAGGCAGGAAGGACCACAAATATCTGACTATTTGTGTGACTTTTTGGCAGACAAGCCAGGCACGGAGGTCAGTGTCTCATCCTGCGAGAGACAGGACTATAAAGACTGACAGTGTTACCTTTGCAGACTAGCTGTCCTGTTATTCAGGGTTCAAGCAGTGAGGTAGTGCCCTGCATGGGTGCTAGGATGTTTATTATTTTGTTCCTGAAATGCTGATTGTAAACCTCCATTTATTTTCATTTTTGCCTGCAAAGCAGTTTGTGGACCCTTATTGTGCACCCAGACACTGCACCACTAACCCCTCTACCAAGCCAATTACCCCAGATATATCACACTACACATAAGCCGCAACGCTTATCGCCACATGAATGGACCAACTTCCTCTCAAATCTCCATGGATTCCTTCTGACATCGTGACCCCGCCCCTCACTATGCAGTGTCGAGAAAACAGGCAGTGTATACGATGACACAATTCAGCACAAATCAAGTCATCACACCCCCTTGGACCGCCCACTTGTGCTCTGTAAGTGGGCGGGTGAGGGGGAGAATGTGAGCGGCTGGTGAGGGGGTGCGGGCGGCTAGATGGGGTGCGATAGACTTTCCCACTTCTCCAGGCATTTTGGAGTGCCACACGATTTTAGGGAGCCTCACGGCCGGGAGTATATGCAAGTATGCAGTATGTATGTAGTATAGTATTACACAGTGCTGTGTATGTATATAGTGTACAGTATACTACTCAGTGTTGTGTCTGATATATGTAGTATAGTATTACACAGTGCTGTGTATGTATATAATGTATACTACTCAGTGTTCTGTCTGATGTTCTGTATGTAGTATAGAATTACATAGTACTGTGTATGTGTATAGTGTATACTACTCAGTGTTGTGTTTGATGTATGTAATATAGTATTACACAGTGCTGTGTATGTATATAGTGTATACTATTGAGTGTTGTGTCTGATGTATGTACTGTAGTATAGTATTACACAGTGCTGTGTATGTATATAGTGTATGCTACTCAGTGTTGTGTCTGATGTATGTACTGTAGTATAGTATTACACAGTGTTGTGTATGTGTATAGTGTATACTACTCAATCTTGTGTCTGATGTATGTAGTATAGTATTACACAGTGCTGTGTATGTATATAGTGTATACTACTCAGTGTTGTGTCTGATGTATGTAGTATAGTTTTACACAGTGCTGTGTATGTGTATAGTGTATATTGCACAGTGCTGTGTATGTGTATATTGTACATTGCACAGTGCTATGTATCATACATGCCTACCCTCCCGGAATTCGAGTGTAATTCACAGTGCTGTGTGATGTTTGTAGTGTAGGGTATAGCTGTAGTAGGTGTAGGTGCTGCGGTTGCTATGGGCCACAGGTTTATATTCCCCATCTATGTCCATGTGGATAAGTAACTAATGACGCTGGATAGCAAATAATTGTGGTACCCCCCAGGACTGGGAATACCCCTTTATTAGTATTATTTCTGTTAATATACCCCTGCGTGGCTTGGAAATAGTCATATTTTTACTTAAATGAGAACATTTGATGTATGCTGTACTGTGCCTTGGTTGTTATGTATTGGTTTTACTTCATGTCAAAGACTGTACCCCATTGTCATGGAGTGTTATGGTATTCCCCACTTGGTCTGAACTGCTTCTAAAAGGGGGTGCAAGGCAAGGACTCTCCCACTGAACGTTATGGGGGAGCCCTGTCTGAACTGGAGTTAATGGCCAACTGTCTTTGTGGAACAGCAGTACAGCATGTGACCCAAAGGGAGGTTGTAAAAGGAGCGGCCCAGCTGACAGTTGGGCAATCCTGAGGTGGTGATAAAGCGGACAGGACCTGCGCTGGGACTTATCTGATCGGTGGTGACGAGGGACAGTGGGAGTGGGGCCAGCCGCCAGTGGTGGCACCGGAGCTTCAGTGACTGCCATCCTGGGGCTGAGAGAAGCAAGCCGGGAAGAAAGGCAGACCAGTCTGTTGAGGAGGTGGCTGTGGGCGGTGAGGTATGGCAGCTGCAGCAGTCAAAGGAGGAGACTGGGTGGTGCATCTCAGGGAGAGAGACTCCTATCACTTGACTACAGGAGACGTCTGTAAACAAAACCAATGCCACCCAGCATTAATTCATCACTCCTCAGCTGTCAGTTTTATAGACTACATAGCTGCCCTTTCAGGACATTTAGTGATCAATTGCAGCCTTGTATCAGTTATAGCACGATGACCAGCTTCTTACTTGAAAAAGACTAAATAATAAAAGCATTCACTTTGGCAGCATAAAGGATTGAAGCTAGCTACTACCCTGTTGTCAGCTGGCTTATAGCTTTATGCAGTTACCCTCACATAGTCACAGACTGCCCTTCATTTCATTGCCGTTAGCTATTGACAGGATATTTGGATTCAGCAAACTTTACAAAATCTACATGTCAGCTGATGTAGTTTACAAAAAAACTCACTTCTATTATTTTACTAAGCGAAGCTACAGTCAACATTATTCTTCATGTCACATTAATATTGTATACATCAGATAGATGTTAGTTTGTGTAAACAATTAGTAACTTTGTTGTCAGTGCTAAGCAAGATTAACAGTGCCTCTCTAAATAAGACATAGGGGCCCATTTATCAAAGTTAATTTGAGGTAAATTCCCCGAAAATACCTGTTTTTGGGGGTTTACCTCAAATATTAAGTATCCCCCGGATGTATGAAAGAGGGATCACTCCATTGCCGCCCGCAGCCGCCTCCCCCATAGGTTTCTATGGGGGATGCGATGCTGCCAAATGTATCAATATCGGGAATGCGAAGCTATCTGAAGATAGCGTTAGCCGCTGTAGTCTATGGGGACTTACCGCATTTCAGCCGGCGGAGGGCTCTCCCAGATCCCTCCGCCGGCAATGGGCGCCGCTCATGTGCAGTCCCGCATGCACTCCGGCCACATCGCAGGGACGGGCTCCTTTCGGAGCCCGTCTCCCTGCATGTGCCGGATAGTACATTCAGCCGGTATGATCGCATGGGCGGTACTGGATGCCCTGATCGTATTGCAAAATGCGATCATTAATAAATGGGCCCCATAATCCTGAGGAGAGACAGGAAAGTGTATCAGGATGATAACCGGAGTTGCTAAAGCTATTTAGGTACTGTTGACTATTCTTCACAGAGGAGCACAGATCCACCAAGTCTGTAATTGTGCGCCACCTAAAGAGAAATAGCTGGCCAGCAAATTGATAACAATATTAATTTGATATCTGAAAGTTCATATAGTATTAGTTTAAGATATTCTGCTTTACATAGGATATTTAGCTAAGATGTGTTGGTAATGGTTTATTGTCTTGCACTAACCCGGGTCATGTGTATTTTCTCCATATTGCATTGTTATAGGTGTCATGTGTGAAGTAATAAGTGAAAACTGCTGTCAATATTCTAATTTTGCACCTTTGCAAGTATTACTGTTAATAAAAGTGCAGATGTACTGGTACCAATTGGTTCGATACATTGTGTGATAAACCGGGTACTTCCACTCCAGTTACCAGAAGATCGGTTTCAAGAGTGTTTCAGAGAGGGAGACCTGCTTGCCCTTATCAGTGTTGAGGTAGGGGTATCACATAATGATGTCAGGGTACATCTACTGAAGGGGATCTTCCGCTACCCTGCAAGCACATCTGCTGTCCCGGCCGGCTCCACCTCCGTCTCTCATCACTGACCATGCCCACCCTTCTCCCAGCATCAGTGAGGAGAGATGGAGCCATCAATTACAGTAGATGTTCCTGTAGTAGCACACTGTTAACATATGAGAAGCTGCACACAGTGCTTATGAGCCGGAGGCCCGTCCGCTCTGTGTAGGGCACAGCAGGGGTGTCCCGGTAGGTCTAGCTATTGGGTGAGATGCTGGTCAGTTGTACACCTAAAAGGGTGTAAGGGAGAGTATTTAAAAATGACATTTCAGATGCATGAAGCCAGGGGTGGTATTGTTGAGGGTAAGCAAAGCTGCGAGGGTAAGAAATTTGAATTGAACTGGATTCTGGAGGACATGGAAATCCACTGTAGGAATTAGCAAAGTGGTGCAGAGGATATTGTGGACCTTTAGGAATTGTTGAATTTAAGATAAACTAAAGTAGCGGTAAATGGGTGAGGTGAATGTCAGACAGGAGGAGGTTGCAGTCATTGTGCAACTTTAGTCTAAAATTATCTCACTGCAGATCAGGTGACTTTTGGATCAGGGAAAGATAAAGCAAGAACAATAGCAACTCGGGTGAGGCACTATGGGACAAGTGACATAATAATGCATGAACATCAAAATGTCTACTGTGGATCAGGCATATATGTACGTGCGGACAGAGATGGCTAGTGCGCATGGATTGATCTATCAGTCGACGGAGCACACTATCTGTGAATAGGGAGAGTACTATGCGGTGACCAGGCGGACGCTCAGAACTCTTCTGCCTCGTGTGAGTGTCATAGGCGTGTATGACGGCTTCCGTGCTCGATTGGGGCGTGCGGACGGAGATGGGGCATCTGTTTAAGATGGATCGGGGTGGGTACTAGTTTCGATCCTAATGGTGACGGCTGTAGATGTAAAAATGGAGGGTGCATCTTTAAGCTAATGCACAGCTGATGGGATTCATACATAGATGCCCACCGGCGCTTTGCATATTAAGTCGCCGAGTCTGCCGCACATCGGTTGTACCATTGAACATTGCACCAGCCTTATGGAGGCGCAGAATGTGCAGTGTGACTTGGTCGCATGCGCAGACTGCAAACATCGGATGCCATTGACATAGCGTGCACCCCTGTGTCAGGACCAAAGTGTTTTATAGGCTGAAATGTGCAGTGGCTGATATCACTGTCTGACAACACTACCAGTGTGTCCTGTACCGGAGCAGCTTTTAGATGGCACATTATCAAAAAAGAGCATTAGTGTCCTGAAATCATCCGAAAATGCGTCTTAGTCGCAAGACTGCACTGATTAATTTAATATTCGACACTTGATGGGGGCTAATGCAATCGCAGCGGTGATTTCGCGCGGACCACAGCTGGTAATAGTTCCAAAGCTTAGGGACGCCCACTGCTGCCTTCTCATCTGCGTCCTACGTTGCGTACCACCATAAATATCGGTAACATTGACGCACATTAACCAGCCATTCAGCCCTTGCAGCAGGTCTGACCTGTCTCAAATACAGTGGCTCTCCTGACACACAGAGAGCTCTCATGCTGCGAATGTGATCATAACGGCTAATTTATGCAGGCCCATGCAACAGCATTTAAACGGTAAGACACGTCAGCGTTTTTCTAACCACGCCCCTGTAACCTCCCCCAAACGCTGACTACCTGTCACTCACTTTGCGAATGAGTTCTCTTTGTGTGCGGAATCGCAAGACAATCGCAGGGCGTGCGCAGTGTGACTTTGATGCATGCGCAATAGCAAAATATCCGCTCGTTCTGCGTAAAGATCCCCATTGCTGACATCTCTGATTCAAAACCTCAGTCGCACACAGATATACAGAGTGTCGCATATCAAATGAATCAGTGCTGCCTTGTGAAGCATTTTGTCATACTTGTATTCTATATTGCTTGGGTGCAATCTAAAATTGAGTTTAGCCGTGTAACCCTGATGAGCCTGCAGGATATGTAGAATGAGTAACCCTCATTGCCTTTACATTTGTTATCTATGGTATGGTTACATTATAATAATAATAATTAATTTATGAATGCTGATTTTATTTAACTCTAATTCCCTTTTATAGAGACATATAGATACTGCTGATGGCCTCCCTTCCAGGGTCTCACAGTTTTAAAAGACGTGTGAAGAACAAGCTAAGAACAGAAGACATGAGGAATGGTGTGTGTTGAGTCGAACTAACAGCCAGATCCAGTGAAGCTTGAAGATCTGGGAAATATGCTTGAGGCTCAGATAATCAGTGGTAGTAACTTCTAATTAAATAGAGGACATGCAAGTGGAAATAGAACAATAGAGAGTTACACCATAATCCGGTTGGGCTGTCATGTTTATAATTAGTGACAAATTGGGTCATTCTGTGTCTTCTCTTATTATATTGCAGTGTTTTGTTTTCCTTTTGCAGAAAATCGTTATTGTTTGAGTGATCACATCTAGATTGGTATGAATTCCTGCTGCACTATTGGAGCCTCTATACTAGCCTCTACTGCAATATTGCGGATCCGACACTCCAATAAAAAGGTTGTGACACTTCCACATTTTCCTAACCACCCCTCAGTTACTGTCCAGAAAAGGACCCTAACTGTCAATCACTCTGCGTCTAAATCCTCCCTGCGAATGACATTGCAGAGGCATCAGGACATGCATGCAGAGGAGTAGCGTGGAACCATGGCGCCCGGAGAAAGTGCATGTCATAGCGCTCACCCCACCTTCCCTGTACTGAACTGTGCCAGTGGGGTACAGAAGTGGAGAGAAAAACAAAACAGCAAACAGTGGCAGTATCACCCTCATTACTTTAAATAGCAAAGCAGTGACTTTTTTTAAACTCATACCTTAAAATTGAAGTTTAGGATTGTACCTCAGATGTGTCACTTTTAAGTTCATTGAAGCATAATGAATGAATGAGGAGAGAAGGAGGGAGGGCATCAGAGAAGAAAGTGCCGATCAGAGAGGGGTGGTGACAAGGCCAATAAGAAAGGAGAAGGGAAGGGCAAAGTCAATCATAGGGCTCGATTCTATTCAGCGCGATGTGAATAGCTCCGGGAGTGAGCTCCCGAAGCTATTCAATACACTGCGCTGACAAGTCCGACTAATGATTTCTTTTCTCATCCCTCCGGGATGAGAGAAGAAATCCGACAAAGGTCCCGGAGCGAGGCTGTTTTCTGCCCTTAGCGCCGGGAAAACAGCCTCGCGCCGGGAAGTTAGGTCGGGGAATGCCCTGTTTAAGGCGCGATAACGAGCCTTCCCCGACCTAACAGCGCGATGAACTGAATAGCTCCGGGAGTTATCTCCCGGCGCTATTTATATCACGCTGAATTGAGAGGGGTGGTGACAGAAGCCAATAAGAAAGGAGAGAAGAGAGGCAAAGAGTCGATCAGAGAGGGGTGGTGATAGAAGCCAATAGGAAAAGGACAGGAGAGGGGTGGTGACAGAAGCCAATAAGAAAGGAGAGGGGAGGGGCAAAGAGTCGATCAAAGGGTAGAGAGGGGTGGGAATTAAAGAGATGAGAAGAGAATGTAATCAATCTGACAGTAAAGGGGAGGTGACAGAAGATGATCACAGAGGAGGGAGGGCCAGAGGTGAGACAATCTGGGCAGCTTGAGGGAGCAAGAAATGTAGAAACGAATCTCCAATCCGTAACTTATTTAGGATATAGAACAAACAAACATGAGATAAAACTAATAGGCAGCCGTCATAATGTACAGCGCCCCATGAATACCGAAACCCTGAATGGCACCCTCAGTCCTTTTTGGCGCCCGGAGCTCATGCTCCACTGGAACCACCCTCGCTACTCCCCTGCATGCATGCGTCATGTGAGACGTATACCCCTTTTACACCAGATCAAAAACTTGGATTTTTGCTGGGTCTACCCGGGTCGCAGCTCAGTGTAAAAGGGTCCCTGAAAAATAACCCGGGTCAAGTGACCTGGCAATCCAACCCAGGTAGCTACCAGGGTCTGACCCAGGATGGACCTGGGTAATGGTGCAGTGTAAATGACGCAACCCAGGTTATCCGACCTGGGTCATGCCTAAAATGAGCTGATTGGTGGTTGTGGAGCAGTCACCTCCCACTTTTTATGACCTCACAAGTTTAGCAGGGCAGACCCAGGTTCAGTGTGAACGGGTTTGACATGAGAATAACCCAGATCGATGGTGCTGTGTAAATGGTGTCTGATCTGGGTTGGAATTGGAACCATGTCTGAAAACCCAGGTCGGACCCCGGTTTTTGGTGGAAAAGAGGTATAAAACGTATGCACTGTAGTAAAAAATATCGGCCAACTGAGTAAATATCGGTATAATGTAGAACTACGAATCAGGCTCACAGAGCAGTTTGGGACTCAGAAACAGGACCTGCATGACTAAAGTAGAAATGTACCATGACAGAAGAACCAGGTGTGACTTTATATGATTTTATGTGACCCATTTCTGGAGCTACTCTCACGTGTCTCTGCAATATTGCAGTAGAGGCTAGTATAGAGGCTCCAATAGTGCTGCAGGAATTCATACCAAACCAGATGTGATCACTCAAACAATAAAGATTTTCTGCAAATGGAAAACAAAACACTGCAATATAATAAGAGAAGACACAGAATGGCCGAATTTGTCACTAATTATAAACATGACAGCCCAACCGGATTATGGTGTAACTCTCTATTGTTCTATTTCCAGTCGCATGTCCTCTATTTAATTAGAAATTACTACCGCTGATTATCTGAGCCTCAAGCATATTTCCCAGATCTTCAAGCTTCACTGGATCTGGCTGTTAGTTCGACTCAACACACACCATTCCTCACGTTTTCTGTTCCTAGCTTGTTCTTCACACGTCTTTTAAAACGGTGAGATCATGGAAGTGAGGACACTGCAAATGCAAACTGATCTCTAATGTGATCACTTTACTTCCATCTTTGAGACTCAGGGGTCTTCATGATGTTAATTATCTGACCTCAACAATTAACATTCTAACTCGATGCGAGCGCCGGAGCAATTCATCATTGCTCCGGCACAGAGACAGCTGATCCAAAAATCAGCAGTCTCCCCAAAGTGTTTCACTGCTCCTTTAGGAGCAGTGACGTTAGTGTGCATGCGTAACCTACAGGGCATGCATGCACACAAGAGCCCCGACTTCCGGCGGAAGGAGCCGGACAGGGGTGCGAGTCCGGAGTAGGAGCACTCGCCATCTGAAGATGGTGAATGCTCCTGCACTCAAGATCCGAAAATATTATATTTTCGGAGCTTGATGAATTCTGTCCCATACTAGTGTATGGGGACAGTGGGCCATTCCGCGAGAGGAAGGTAAGCAGGAGAGATCTGTGATACTAGTGTATGGGGACAGCGGGCCATTCCGGGAGAGGAAGGTAAGCAGGAGATATCTGTGGTACTAGTGTATGAGGACAGCGGCCATTCCGCGAGAGGAAGGTAAGCAGGAGAGATCTGTGATACTAGTGTATGAGGACAGTGACCATTCCGCGAGAGGAAGGTAAGCAGGAGAGATCTGTGATACTAGTGTATGGGGACAGCGGGCCATTCCGGGAGCGGAAGGTAAGCAGGAGATATCTGTGAAACTAGTGTATAGAGACAGCGGGCCATTCCGGGAGAGGAAGGTAAGCAGGAGAGATCTGTGATACTAGTGTATGGGGACAGTGGCCATTCCGGGAGAGGAAGGTAAGCAGGAGAGATCTGTGATACTAGTGTATGAGGACAGCGGCCATTCCGGAAGAGGAAGGTAAGCAGGAGAGATCTGTGATACTAGTGTATGAGGACAGTGGCCATTCCGGGAGAGGAAGGTAAGCAGAAGAGATATGTGATACTAGTGTATGAGGACAGCGGCCATTCCGGGAGAGGAAGGTAAGCAGGAGAGATCTGTGATACTAGTGTACACGGACAGCAGGCCATTCCGGGAGAGGAAGGTAAGCAGGAGATATCTGTGATACTAGTGTATGGGGACAGCGGCCATTCCGCGAGAGGAAGATAAGCAGGAGAGATCTGTGATACTAGTGTATGGGGACAGCGGCCATTCCGGGAGAGGAAGGTAAACAGGTGATATCTGTGATATCTCCTGTTTTACTTTGTTGATGAATGGCCCGATAACTGAATTTTTACCATTGCCATTTTCACCTGCTTTTGTAAAAATTAAGTGTTGATGAATAGGCCCCTCAGTCTGCTGTTTGCGCATACGAGTGACCATTGATATGAATCCCTCCCTTTCTCTGGATCCCTCTCCCAGTATCTTTTGTGGAATATAGCCCATAGACTACACTGGCTAACGCAGCCTGAAGATGGCGTTCGCTACCGGGGCCAAGCTCCAGAATGCTCCCCATTCCAGAGCTTGGTAAATTCGGCATTTAAGCATAGAAACCATGGGGGGCTGCTTCTGCAGTCAGAAATGGAGGGACCACGGCATCTGTTGCGGTCTCTCCATATTACAGTCAGGGAATACTTAATGGGGGCTGTTGTTACAATCGAAAATGGGGGATCGCAGCAGCTATATCCAATGTCTGCGGCTTTCCACATACATACATCCACAGAATCCTTAGTATTTGCAGATATTCAGCAATTATTGTTTTGGTAAATATGCCCCCATATGTATTATACATGTCTGCAAACATTTTGTGCAGCAAGTAGTTAGAGAGTAACAAAATATTATTTAGTTGCCTTTAATTCTCATGTTTCCTCTATATAAATGCCAATATTCTCTACTAAAGAACCAAACACGTTATCTGTAACCACAGTGCTGGGATGTTAATTCCTAGCAGCAGATATATCACACAGTGACATCACTAGGGTTGGTGTCACCCGGTGATCCTACTCATTCTGTCACCCTAGTATTAATTTAGTGAAAATACAAATAACCAATCAATTATGTTTTTGGAGTGTGGGAGGAAATTGAGCACATTAAGAAAAAAATCATGCAAACTTGGGAGGAACATACAAACTCCACACATGTAAGCCTGACTGGGAATTGAACTCATGGCCTCAGCACTATGAAGCAGTAAAACTAACCACTACACCATTTGTGCTACCCAATCTTGTTATGATACTTGATATTAAAGGTAAGACATATGTACTCTGTATTACCTTTGTATCATGTCAATATTCCTTAACGTCTTATGGGGAAAAATAACCCAGGAAATATACTGCAGTATTCAGCCAAAGCTTGCAGGGAATAGGCTAGCCTGAGCTGATGGGTGTGTCTGTGTCTAGAGGTGCCTGTGGATTGGTTCTTGCAGCCATTGAAACCCTCCTTGGAATCAGCTGACTCATCACAAAACACTTGTAAGATGTAGACAGTAGATTGGAATCAGGTCGGCTTTAGCTCAGCGGTTACTTCATCGTTTCAATTTGTACAATTGATGAATCCTCTGGGTTCGAAACCCGCAGGTGCTGTCTGACCTTTTTGTTTGTGTGTGTTGTTATTTACCACACATTTTTCTTATGTAGTTTTGAATGACAGGAAAATAACACACCAGAGTTAAATAGTATTGAGAATGTCATCTTCACCCCTTGCAGCAATTCTTTAACCGATTATTTTCTTCATTTTATAACAGTTGCTGCAATGCGTTTCCATTACTTAAAGACCCCTACATGCAGGTGTTAAGTTTAAAAAGGGACATTTATCAAACCTTCCAAAGAGGACAAATGAGTGTATTAACCATTGTAACTAATTAGATTACAACTATCATTTATTCAGTACTCTCTAGGGTTGGCGTCACCCAGTGATCCTACTCATGCTGTCACCCTCGCCTCTGGCCTGCACCCCACTAGCGATGCCGCTGTTTTCACAGCCCACTTATCACAAAAATGCTTTGGATCTTTTTGTTTTTTTATTTTCAGTATTTGTAACAGTGAAACAGCTAAATCCAATTATATTATTGATTATTTATATAGTGTCACTAATTTGCTGTACAGCATATACAGTCAGGTCCATAAATATTGGGACATTGACAGAATTTTCATATTTTGGCCTCTATTCACCACCACAATGGCTTTGAAATGAAACAAACAAGATGTGCTTTAACTGCAGACTTTCAGATTTAATTTCAGGGTAATTACATCCAAATCAGGTGAACGGTGTAGGAATTACAACGGTTTCTATATGTGCCTCCCACTTTTTAAGGGGCCAAAAGTAATGGGACTATCAACTCAAAAGCTATTTCATGGACAGGTGTGGGCTATTTCCTCGTTATTTCATTATCAATTAAGCAGGTAAAAGGTCTGGAGTTGATTCTAGGTGTGACATTTGCATTTCGAATCAGTTGCTGTGGACTCTCAATATGAGATCCAAAGAGCTGTCACTATCAGTGAAGCAAGCCATCATTAGGCTAAAAAATCACAACAAACCCATCAGAGAGATAGCAAAAACATTAGGTGTGGCCAAATCAACTGTTTGGAACATTCTTAAAAAGAAAGAACGCACTGGAGAGCTCAGCAACACCAAAAGACCCAGAAGACCACGGAAAACAACTGTGATGGATGACAGAAGAATTATTTCCCTGGTGAAGAAAAACCCCTTCACAACAGTTGGCCAAATCAAGAACACTCTCCAGGAGGTAGGTGTATATGTGTCAAAGTCAACAATCAAGAGAAGTCTTCACAAGAGTGAATATAGAGGGCTCACCACAAGATGTAAACCATTGGTGAGCAACAAAAACAGGAAGACCAGATTAGAGTTTGCCAAACAACATCTAAAAAAGCCATTACAGTTCTGGAACAACATCCTATGGACAGATGAGGCAAAGATCAACTTGTACCAGAGTTATGGGAAGAGAAGAGTATGGAGAAGGAAAGGAACTGCTCATGATCCAAAACATACCACCTCATCAGTGAAGCATGGTGGTGGTAGTGTCATGGCGTGAGCATGTATGGCTGCCAATGGAACTGGTTCCCTTGTATTTATTGATGATGTGACTGCTGACAAAAGCAGCAGAATGAATTCTGAAGTGTTTCGGGCAATATTATATGCTCATATTCAGTAAAATGCTTCAGAATTCATTGGACGGCGCTTGACAGTGCAGATGGACAATGACCCGAAGCATACTGCAAAAGCAACCAAAGACTTTTTTAAGGCTAAAAAGTGGAATGTTATGCAATGGCCAAGTCAATCCCCTGACCTGAATCCGATTGAGCATGCATTTCACTTGATGAAGACAAAAATGAAGGGAAAATGCCTCAAGAACAAGCAGGAACTGAAGACATTTGCAGTAGAGGCCTGGCAGAGCATCACCAGGGATGAAACCCAGCGTCTGGTGATGTCTATGCGTTCCATACTTCAGGCTGTAATTGCCTGCAAAGCATTTGCAACAAAGTATTAAAAAGTGAACGTTAGATTTAGGATTGTTTAGTTTGTCCCATTACTTTTGGCCCCTTAAAAAGTGGGAGACACATATAGAATCCGTTGTAATTCCTACACCGTTCACCTGATTTGGATGTAATTACCCTCAAATTAAATCTGAAAGTCTACAATTAAAGCACAGCTTGTTTGTTTCATTTCAAAGCCATTGTGGTGGTGAATAGAGGCCAAAATATGAAAATTCTGTCAATGTCCCAATATTTATGGACCTGACTGTATATGTAATGCATTTTGGCCCCCATTGGAGCTTAATTTAGTCAAAATACAACAAACTAGGGGTGAGCGGGTTCGGATTTCTGAAATCCGAACCCCCCCGAGCACCCCCGATCCGAGGCAGATCCGAGTCAGGCTCGACTTTTCCCGCTTGACTCGGATCTGAAATCGAGGCAAAACATCATCATCCCGCCTTCCGAGTCTCGCGGGTTTTGGAACCTATATAAGGTACCCGCGTCGGCACCATTTTCTCACTCGGCTGTGGACAGTGAAGAGGGAGGGTGGGAGTTAGGGCTGGCTGGGCTGTGTAGTGTAGTGTAGTGCAGAGTAGTGTTGTGCTGTGCTGCGCTGTGCTGCTGTTGTCCACTACTTCAAAGTCCATAGGAGCTGGCTGTGTTGTGCTGTGCTGCTGTTGTTAATAGGGGCTGTGTCCACTACTTCAAAGTCCATAGGGGCTGGCTGGACTGTGTTGTGCAGTCAGTTCTCCATAGGGGCTGTGTCCACTCCAAAGTCCTGTGCAGTGTCCCAGTCCTAAAGGGGTGCTGTAGTGTTGTCCAGGGGGTACTCTGTCCATCAGGGGTGCTCCCCCAAGTGCTAAAAAAATAATATTTTTTGTGTGTTTGTGAATTGTGTGCGCAGTAGCCGCACGTGCATCAACAAAGTAGTGCCAAGCGTGCGCCTGTGTCATAAGTAAAGGGCCGGCTGGCTTGACCGTTAAAGGGTGCTGTAACCCCCAAAGTACACTCCAGTCCAAACCAAAAAAAAAATTATTTTCTGTGTTTGTGAATTGTGTGCGCAGTAGCTGCACGTGCATCAACAAAGTAGTGCCAAGCGTGCGCCTGTGTCATAAGTAAAGGGCCGGCTGGCTTGACCGTTAAAGGGTGCTGTAACCCCCAAAGTACACTCCAGTCCAAACCAAAAAAAAAATAGTTTTCTGTGTTTGTGAATTGTGTGCGCAGTAGCCGCACGTGCATCAACAAAGTAGTGCCAAGCATGCGCCTGTGTCATAAGTAAAGGGCCAGCTGGCTTGACCGTTAAAGGGTGCTGTAACCCCCAAAGTACACTCCAGTCCAAACCAAAAAAATATATATTTTCTGTGTTTGTGAATTGTGTGCGCAGTAGCCGCACGTGCATCAACAAAGTAGTGCCAAGCGTGCGCCTGTGTCATAAGTAAAGGGCCAGCTGGCTTGACCGTTAAAGGGTGCTGTAACCCCCAAAGTACACTCCAGTCCAAACCAAAAAAAAAATTATTTTCTGTGTTTGTGAATTGTGTGCGCAGTAGCCGCACGTGCATCAACAAAGTAGTGCCAAGCGTGCGCCTGTGTCATAAGTAAAGGGCCGGCTGGCTTGTCCGTTAAAGGGTGCTGTAACCCCCAAAGTACACTCCAGTCCAAACCAAAAAAATATATATTTTCTGTGTTTGTGAATTGTGTGCGCAGTAGCCGCACGTGCATCAACAAAGTAGTGCCAAGCGTGCGCCTGTGTCATAAGTAAAGGGCCGGCTGGCTTGACCGTTAAAGGGTGCTGTAACCCCCAAAGTACACTCCAGTTCAAACCAAAAAAATAATATTTTTTGTGTGTTTGTGAATTGTGTGTGCAGTAGCCGCACGTGCATCAACAAAGTAGTGCCAAGCGTGCGCCTGTGTCATAAGTAAAGGGCCGGCTGGCTTGACTGTTAAAGGGTGCTGTAACCCCCAAAGTACACTCCAGTCCAAACCAAAAAAAAAATTATTTTCTGTTTGTGAATTGTGAGCGCAGTAGCCGCACGTGCATCAACAAAGGAGCAGCGCCAAGCGTGCGCCTGTGTCCCATAAGTAAAGAGCCGGCTGGCTCATTTCTTAAAGGCTGGTGTAACCCACAAAGTGCACTACTCTCCAGCAAAAATAAAGAAATATTTTCTGTGTTTAGCCGCACGTATATATCAAATCGATATAACATAAATGGAGGACCAGACTTTCTCCGATAAAAATAAAATAGAGAAAGATCAAGAACCACTTCCTCCTAGTGCTGAAGCTGCTGCCACTAGTCATGACATAGACGATAACATGCCATCAACGTCGTCTGCCAAGGCCGATGCCCAATGTCATAATAGAGGGCACATACAATCCCAAATGACAAAGTTCAGGAAAATGACCTTGAAAAAAACATTTAAATCAGCTGAAGAGAAACGTAAACTTGCCAATATGCCATTTACGACACGGAGTGGCAAGAAAACGGCTAAGGTCGATCCCTAGTATGTTCATGACTAGTGGTTCAGCTTCACATGACGATGGAAGCCCTCCTCCCACTAAAAAAATCAAAAGAGTTAAGCTGGCAAAAGCACAGCGAAGAACTGTGCTTTCTAAGAAGATATCACAAATCCCCAAGGAGAGTCCAAGTGTGGTGGTGGTTGCGATGCCTGACCTTCCCAGCACTGGACGGGAAGAGGTGGCTCTTTCCACCATTTGCACGCCCCCTGCAAGTGCTGAAAGGAGCACCCACAGTCCACTTGCTGATATGCAAATTGAAGATGTCACTGTTGAAGTACAACAGGATGAGGATACTGGTGTAGCTGGCGCTGAGGAGGAAGTTGGCGAGGAGGATTCTGATGGTGATGTGGTTTGTTTAAATCAGGCTCCGGGGGAGACAGTTGTTGTCCGTGGGATGAAAAAGCCCATCACGGTCATGCCTGGGCAGAAGACCAAACATTCCACCTCTTTGGTCTGGCAATATTTCTATCCAAATCTGGACAACAACTGTCTTGCCATATGTACCTTATGTAAAGG
This sequence comes from Taudactylus pleione, assembly GCA_031769625.1. Classification (NCBI taxonomy): domain Eukaryota; kingdom Metazoa; phylum Chordata; class Amphibia; order Anura; family Myobatrachidae; genus Taudactylus; species Taudactylus pleione. The sequence continues at coordinate 783,730 of JAUIMM010000430.1, read as the reverse complement.
TGGAATAAGTAGGGGTAGGGACGTTAACCACCTAGGAACATCCTCCCTTATACGGCACCTGCAGCGCGTTCATAATAAGTTACTGTCAAGTTCAGAAACTTTGGCTAAGACCGTAAGCAGTCCAGGGACACCTAAATCCCGTTGTCCTGTTGTATCCAAGCGCCTGCAAACCACACCGTCAACTCCCTCCTCGTCAATTTCCTCCTTAGTCAGGATCGGAAGTAGTCCTGCAGGCCATGTCACTGGCATGACTGACTCTCCTATCCCGGATTCCTCCGGAGGATCCTGCATTGCTACGCCTCCTGCTGCCGCTGCTGCTGTTGCTGCTGCTGGGAGTCGTTCATCATCCCAGAGAGGAAGTAGGAACACCACTACTTTTACTAAACAATTGACCCTCCAACAGTCCTTAGCGAGGAGGATGAAGTACGACAGCAGTCATCCTGAAGCAAAACGTATAACTGAGGCCTTGACTGCTATGTTGGTGTTAGACATGCGTCCGGTATCCGCCATTAGTGCAGTGGGATTTAGACAATTGCTGGAGGTAGTGTGTCCCCGGTTCCAAATCCCGTCTAGATTCCACTTCACTAGGCAGGCGATACCGAGACTGTACAGAAACGTCAGAAAAAGTGTCCTCAGTGTCCTGAAAAATGCCGTTGTACCCAATGTCCACTTAACCACGGACATGTGGACAAGTGGAACAGGGCAGACTAAGGACTATATGACTGTGACAGCCCACTGGGTAGATGTATCACCTTACGCAGCAACAGCAGCAGCGTCACCAGTCGCAGCATCTCAGAAACGCCAGCTCGTTCCAAGGCAGGCTACGCTGTGTATCACCGGTTTCAGTAAGAGGCACACCGCCGACAACCTCTTAGAGAAACTGAGGGAAATCATCGCCCAGTGGCTTACCCCACTTAGACTCTCCTGGAGATTTGTGATATCTGACAACGCCACCAATATTGTGCGGGCATTACATCTGGGCAAATTCCAGCACGTCCCATGTTTTGCTCACACAATAAACTTGGTGGTGCAGAATTTTCTGAAAAGCGACAGGGGTGTGCAGGAGATGCTTTGGGTGGCCCGAAAAATTTCAGGCCACTTTCACCATTCAGCGACTGCGTGCCGAAGACTGGAGCGCCAGCAAACACTCTTGAACCTGCCCCGCAATCACCTGAAGCAAGAGGTTGTGACGCGGTGGAACTCAACCCTCTATATGCTTCAGAGGATGGAGGAGCAGCAAAAGGCCATTCAAGCCTATACATCCACCTATGACATAGGCAAAGGAGGGGGTATGCACCTGACTCAAGCGCAGTGGAGAATGATTTCCGTGTTGTGCAAGGTTCTCCAGCCCTTCGAACTTGCCACACGTGAAGTCAGTTCAGACACTGCCAGCTTGAGTCAGGTCATTCCCCTCATCAGGCTTTTGCAGAAGCAGCTGGAGAAAGTGAAGGAGGAGCTAAGACGGAGCGATTCCGCTCGGCATGTGGGACTTGTGGATGAAGCCCTTCATTCGCTTTGCCAGGATTCCAGGGTGGTCAATCTGTTGAAATCAGACCACTACATTTTGGCCACCGTGCTTGATCCTAGGTTTAAAGCCTATGTGGTGTCTCTCTTTCCGGCCGACACAAGCCTGCAGAGGTGCAAAGACCTGCTGGTGAACACACTGTCAGCTGAAGCGGAACGTGACACGTCAACAGCTCCTTCTTCATTTTCTCCCGCAACTGGGGCTGCCAGGAAAAAACTTAGGTATCCTAAGCAACCCGCTGGCGGTGATGCAGGGCAGGCAGGACCAAGTTTGGACATCTGGTCCGGACTGAAGGACCTGGCAACAATTTCTGACATGTCTACTGTCACTGCATATGATACTGTCACCATTGACAGAATGGTGGAGGATTACATCGGTGACAGCATCCAAGTAGGCATGTCAGACAGTCCATACCTGTACTGGCAGGAAAAAGAGGCAATTTGGAGGCCCCTGTACAAACTGGCTCTATTTTACCTGAGTTGCCCCCCCTCCAGTGTGTACTCCGAAAGAGTGTTTAGTGCAGCCGGGAACCTTGTCAGCGAAAGGCGTAGGAGGTTGCTTCCACAGAATGTGGAGAAGATGATGTTCATCAAAATGAATTATCAGCTCTTCCAGGGAGACCAGCCTCCAGAACGTACAGAGGGACCTGTGGTGGTGGATTCAAGTAGGGACGAGTTAATACTTTGTGAGGATGAGGATGTACACACTGAAGAGGGTGAGGAATCGGTGGATGAGGAGGATGAGGATGACATCTTGCCTCCGTGGAGCCAGTTTGTGCAGGGACACATTAATTGCCTGCTTGTTTTGTGGGGGCCCAAACGAACCAATCATTTCAGCCACAGTTGTGTGGCAGACCCTGGCGCTGAAATGATTGGTTTGTTAAAGTGTGCATGTCCTGTTTATACAACATAAGGGTGGGTGGGAGGGCACAAGGACAATTCCATCTTGCACCTCTTTTTTTTGTTTGCATTATGTACAGTTTGGGGCCTAGTTTTTCAAACTGCCATCCTGTCTGCCACTGCAGTATCACGCCTAGATGGGTCACGTGTTTGTGCCGCCCACTCGTGTCGCTTAGCATAGTCATCCAGCTACCTCGGTGCAACCTTTTGGACATAAAAACACTATTGTGAGGTGTGAGGTGTTCAGAATAGACTGGAAATGAGTGGAAATTAAGGTTATTGAGGTTAATAATAGCATAGGAGCAGAAAAACCTACAAATTCTGTGATTTTAGCTGTTTTTATGCTTTTTTTCAAAAAAATACAGATCCAAAACACAAAACCCAGAACCCAAAACACGGAAGGGTGGTTTTGGCAAAACCAATCCAGATCCAAAACACGAAGAAAGATCCAGATCCAAAACCAAAACACAAAACACGAAAAGTGGCCGGTGCACACCCCTACAAAAAACCAATCAGTATGTTTTTGGAGTGTGGGAGGAAATTGAGCACCTTAAGAAAAAGTCATGCAAACTTGGGAAGAACATACAAACTCCACACAAGTGGGCCTGACTGGGAATTGAACTCATGGCCTCAGCACTGTGAAGCAGTAAAACTAACCACTACACCATCTGTGTTAACCATTCTCTGGATGATAGCTGAAATTAAATGTAAGACATATGTACTCTGTATTATCAGCTAAATACAATTATATTATTGTTTATTTATAAAGCATCACTAATTTGCTGTACAGCAAATATATGTAATGCATTTTGGCCCCATTGGAGCTTACAGTCTAAAATACCTAGTAGACAAGTGCAAACACACTAGTATTAATTTAGTGAAAATACAAATAACCAATCAATTATGTTTTTGGAGTGTGGGAGGAAATTGAGCACATTAAGAAAAAAATCATGCAAACTTGGGAGGAACATACAAACTCCACACATGTAAGCCTGACTGGGAATTGAACGCATGGCCTCAGCACTATGAAGCAGTAAAACTAACCACTACACCATTTGTGCTACCCAATCTTGTTATGATACTTGATATTAAAGGTAAGACATATGTACTCTGTATTACTTTGTGTCATGTCAATATTCCTTAACGTCTTATGGGGAAAAATAACCCAGGAAATATACTGCAGTATTCAGCCAAAGCTTGCAGGGAATAGGCTAGCCTGAGCTGATGGGTGTGTCTGTGTCTAGAGGTGCCTGTGGATTGGTTCTTGCAGCCATTGAAACCCTCCTTGGAATCAGCTGAATCATCACAAAACACTTGTAAGATGTAGACAGCAGATTGTAATCAGGTCGGCTTTAGCTCGGCGGTTACTTCATCGTTTCAATTTGTACAATTGATGAATCCTCTGGGTTCGAAACCCGCGGGTGCTGTCTGACCTTTTTGTTTGTGTGTGTTGTTATTTACCACACATTTTTCTTATGTAGTTTTGAATGACAGGAAAATAACACACCAGAGTTAAATGGTGTTGAGAATGTCATCTTCACCCCTTGCAGCAATTCTTTAACCGATTATTTTCTTCATTTTATAACAGTTGCTGCAATGCGTTTCCATTACTTAAAGACCCCTACATGCAGGTGTTAAGTTTAAAAAGGGACATTTATCAAACCTTCCAAAGAGGACAAATGAGTGTATTCACCATTGTAACTAATTAGATTACAGCTATCATTTATTCAGTACTCTCTAGGGTTGGCGTCACCCAGTGATCCTACTCATGCTGTCACCCTCGCCTCTGGCCTGCACCCCACTAGCGATGCCGCTGTTTTCACAGCCCACTTATCACAAAAATGCTTTGGATCTTTTTGTTTTTTTATTTTCAGTATTTGTAACAGTGAAACAGCTAAATCCAATTATATTATTGATTATTTATATAGCATCACTAATTTGCTGTACAGCAAATATATGTAATGCATTTTGGCCCCATGGGAGCTTACAGTCTAAAATACCTAGTAGACAAGTGCAAACACACTAGTATTAATTTAGTGAAAATACAAATAACCAATCAATTATGTTTTTGGAGTGTGGGAGAAAATTGAGCACATTAAGAAAAAAATCATGCAAACTTGGGAGGAACATACAAACTCCACACATGTAAGCCTGACTGGGAATTGAACTCATGGCCTCAGCACTATGAAGCAGTAAAACTAACCACTACACCATTTGTGCTACCCAATCTTGTTATGATACTTGATATTAAAGGTAAGACATATGTACTCTGTATTACCTTTGTATCATGTCAATATTCCTTAAGGTCTTATGGGGAAAAATAACTCACGAAATATACTGCAGTATTCAGCCAAAGCTTGCAGGGAATAGGCTAGCCTGAGCTGATGGGTGTGTCTGTGTCTAGAGGTGCCTGTGGATTGGTTCTTGCAGCCATTGAAACCCTCCCTGGAATAAGCTGAATCATCACAAAACACTTGTAAGATGTAGACAGGAGATTGGAATCAGGTCGGCTTTAGCTCAGTGGTTACTTCATCGTTTCAATTTGTTAATTGATGAATCCTCTGGGTTCGAAACCCGTGGGTGCTGTCTGACCTTTTTGTTTGTGTGTGTGTGTTGTTATTTACCACACATTTTTCTTATGTAGTTTTGAATGACAGGAAAATAACACACCAGAGTTAAATAGTATTGAGAATGTCATCTTCACCCCTTGCAGCAATTCTTTAACCGATTATTTTCTTCATTTTATAACAGTTGCTGCAATGCGTTTCCATTACTTAAAGACCCCTACATGCAGGTGTTAAGTTTAAAAAGGGACATTTATCAAACCTTCCAAAGAGGACAAATGGGTGTATTAACCATTGCAACTAATCAGATTACAGCTATCATTTATTCACTACTCTCTAGGGTTGGCGTCACCCAGTGATCCTACTCATGCTGTCACCCTCGCCTCTGGCCTGCACCCCACTAGTGATGCCACTGTTTTCACAGCCCACTTATCACAAAAATGCTTTGGATCTTTTTGTTTTTTTATTTTCAGTATTTGTAACAGTGAAACAGCTAAATCCAATTATATTATTGATTATTTATATAGTGTCACTAATTTGCTGTACAGCAAATATATGTAATGCATTTTGGCCCCATTGGAGCTTACAGCCTTAAATCCGTAGTAGACAAGTGCACACACACTAGTATTAATTTAGTGAAAATACAAATAACTAATCAATTATGTTTTTGGAGTGTGGGAGGAAATTGAGCACATTAAGAAAAAAATCATGCAAACTTGGGAACAACATACAAACTCCACACAAGTGAGCCTGACTGGGAATTGAACTCATGGCCTCAGCACTATGAACCAGTAAAACTAACCACTACACCATTTGTGCTAACCAAACTCCTTATTTTACCTGAAATTAAAGGTAAGACATATGTACTCTATTACCTTTGATATCTTTTTAGTAGGATGATTCATACAAGAACTTTAACAGTACTGCCAAATACATCTCCAGCAAAATAACCTTTTATTTCAGTATTTCTTAACTCTGCCCTCGAGGGGTAACAGTCCAGGCTTTAAGGATCCGTGCTTGTGCACAGATAGTTAAATCAAAATGACTGAGTCACCTGTGTTCAATATTGGATATACTTAAAACCTGACTTGAGGACCGAGTTTGGAGCAGCGCTGGTTTATTTAATTGTTTATTAAACTTTCCTTTTTATTTTTAGTTTTTTGCTTTTATTTTTTATATCATGTCAATATTTTTTAAGGTCTTATGGGGAAAAATAACCCAGTAAATATACTGCAGTATTCAGCCAAAACTTGCAGGGAATAGGCTAGCCTGAGCTGATGAGTGTGTCTGTGTCTAGAGATGCCTGTGAATTGGTTCTTGCAGCTGACTCATCACAAAACACTTGTAAGATGTAGACAGCAGATTGTAATCAGGTCGGCTTTAGCTCAGTGGTTACTTCATGATTTCAATTCTTAAATTGATGAATCCTCTGGGTTCGAAACCCGCGGGTGCTGTCTGACCTTTTTTTTGTGTGTGTGTGTTGTTATTAACCAATTATTTACCACACATTTTGCTTATGTAGTTTAGAATGACATGAAAATAACACACCGTAGTTAAATGGTGTTGAGAATGTCATCTTCACCCCATGCAGCATTCTTTAACCGATTATTTTCTTCATTTTATAACAGTTGCTGCAATGCAGTTCCATTGCTTAAAGACCCCTACATGCAGGTGTTAATATTAAAAGAGGGCATTTATCAAACCTTCCAAAGAGGACAAATGGGTGTATTAACCATTGCAGCCAATCAGATTACAGCTATCATTTATTCAGATTCTGACTCCCTGACACCTGAGATAGGCCGTCATGACTGCCATTATTTTAGTAAATGCCCGGGGAGCCGTAGATAGGCCAAAAGGTAAAGCCTGAAATTGGTAATGCTGCTGAAGGACAGCAAACCTTAAAAATAGCTGTTGGGATGGAATAACAGGAACATGCAGCTATGCATTCTGAATGTCCAGGGAAACCATGTAATCCCCCGGCTCCATTGCCAAAATAATTGATCTTAGAGTTTCCATAGGAAACTTGGATACATGGATAAACCTGTTGAGGGTTTTCAGATTTAGTATAGGGCGATAAGCCCCATTCGGTTTCTGAACCATAAATAGATTGGAGTAATAACCCCTTCTCTCTTGCGACACAGGAACTGGAACTATTACCCCCGCCTGCAGCAGGGAGTGAATCACTTCCTGAAATGCCAAGGCCTTGACCGCATCTGATGGGAGATCTGTGCAAAAAAACTTCTGTGGAGGATGCCTCTTGAAAGAAAGGGCATACCCCTGAGGGACCACTTCTCGGACCCAGGCATCTGTTGGTGTTTGATGCCAACAATCCGTAAACTGTAGAAGTCGGCCTCCCACCCTGGGATCCCCCAGGGGGAGGCCCGCCCCATCAGGCAGAGGATTTGCTATCCGGCTTAGAAGCTGGACATCTTGCCGGCCAAGACCTCTTAGTTTGTCGCCTTGATATTTTGCGAAAACTAGATGCCTTAGAGAAAGGCTTTTCCCTTGCTCATCCCTGAGAGCCGAAGGACCGAAAAGAAACGTGTCTAGACTTTATGGTTGCCGTAGATTGCACACCTGCTGATTTTGAAGCCGCCAGAGTATCCAACTCTGCTCCAAAAAGTACTTTTCCATAGAAAGGTAAAACCTCTAGCGCCCTCTTTGATCCTGTATCAGCTTTCCAGGATCTTAACCAAAGGGCCCTGCATGCCACTATTGAAGCCACTGATGCTTTAGAAGCTAAAATTCCAGCATCTACAGCAGCTCCTCACAGATAGGAAGCCGCTTTTCGTATATATGAGAGATATACATCATCTGTTCTCTGGAAGCATTTGGTAAAGAATTTTTTCAATGCTCCCATCCATTCTTCACCACTTTGGCTACCCAGGCTCCAGCCATAGCTGGATGAGTAACAGCTCCAGATGATGCAAAAATCATTTTAAGACACGCCTCAATCTTTTTATCCATGGAATTCTTCAGGGAAGATGCCGATGCAATAGGCAATGTAGCATTTTTTATTAAATGCGTTACATGAGCATACACAGTAGAAGGTACCTCCCGCTTAGCACATATAGAAGCCGGGAAAGGATACAATGATGTTATTCTCTTATTCACATAAAAACTTTGTCAGGGTTACCCCATACCTCATCCATAAACTCAGTGAGCTGTTCAGATTCAGGGAACTCAATTCTGACCACCTTCCAATGGTGTTTAAACACTGGAGCCTTCTTACTAGGAGCTGGTTCATCATCCTCAATGTCTAGGATTGATTTAACCACTGTCACCAAAGAAGGAACATCCACTGTGGACGGATGGTCATCCTCCCCCGAGCTAGACCCTGGAGAAAAACCTTGCACGTCATCTGAATCCTCTGATGATGCGTCTGAATCCATTTTTTGAGCAGACTGATAAAAATATAATTTGCGCTTAGGTGCCTTAGTAACTACCAGTCTGACTCTGTTATCAACATTAGACGGTGCCATGCTCTGACTAGAATGGGCATAAACATCCTTCCAGGAAGGATGATTAGGAGGTGCAAACATAGCATGCTGTGGACACCCCATCCAATTAGGCATAATGGGAGCAGCCATATGATCCACAAATTGCTTTATTACCTTGGTCAAAGAGGATACCCAAGAAGGCTCTTGTATATTACATTGCAGTGTTTTGTTTTCCTTTTGCAGAAAATCTTTATTGTTTGAGTGATCGCATCTGGATTGGTGTGAATTCCTACAGCACTATTGGAGCCTCTATACTAGCCTCTACTGCAATATTGCAGAGACAGGTGAGAGTAGCTCCAGAAATGGGTCACATAAAATCACATAAAGTCACACCTGGTTCTTCTGTCATGTGCCTGCTGGTACATTTCCACTTTAGTCATAGATGTACTGTTTCTGAGTCCCAAACTGCTCTGTGAGCCTGATTCATAGTTGTACACTATACCGATATTTACGCAGTTGGACCAAATTTTTACTACAGCGCAAACATCTTAGTCTCACATGGCGCATTGCGTCCTGATGCCTCTGCGATGTCGTTTGCAGGGAGGATTTAGACGCATCGTGATTGACAGTTAGGGTCCGTTTGTGGGCGGTAACGGAGGGGTGGTTAGAAAACGTGGAAGTGTTGCAACCGTTTTGTTGGAGTGTTGGATCCAGAGGCAGCGTCTTTGTACACAGTTTCACTGGTGCCGGCGTCTCAGTTCCCACGGCCATTCTGTGCGACCATAGCAGTGGCAAACGCAGGATTTTGAAAGGGGGGTTTCAAAATCCTTGGTTACCGAACCAATGAAAAAACATCTAGCCACAAATATATATATAGACAGACAGACATACAGACATACAGACAGACAGATAGAGAGATATGATATAGATAGATAGAAACAGCTTACACAGAATTTAGGACCACTACAGTAAAATATACCACTCAGCCTATGAATGGGTACACACATACTGACTAACACAGACAGACAGAGACACACACACCTCTATCACTAAAAAACATGAATGCAGCAGGCAAATAAAAACAGCCAACAAGATATATTAAAGACTCCCCTCCCCCAGTAGTGTCTCTTATACAGTGTCTCCAGTAATGGTACCTTTATGCAGTGCTCCCAGTAGTGCCCTTTATACCAGTGCCCTCAGTAGTGGTCCGCCCTATGCAGTTCTGCCAGTAGTGGTCCCCCCTATGCAGTGCCCCTTACACAGTGCCCCCAGTAGTTGCCCCCCAATGCAGTGCCCCTTATACAATGCCCCCAGTAGTGGTTCACCCTATGCAGTGCCCCCAGTAGTATCCTTTATACAGTGCCCCCTATACAGTAGAGGGTACCCCGCTGTGCCCGCCAAGGTCGGCAGAGCAGGTAATGTTCCAGTGGGACAACCCTTCCTCATTACCACCCTAGACCACCAGGGTGTCGGGCCTTATTCTCTGGGCATGCAGGGGCATATAGCAAAGGTAGGGCCACTTGTTTGTGTTTGTCCCCCAATCTGAAAGTTACCATCTAGTCCCTCACTATCCCCCCCCCTTCTGCAGCACAATAGAGTGAGTCAAGACACTTCCCACCCAGCTGCCCAGGGCCGCCCTCCCGTTCCACCTCCTACATATACGCCGCAATAAAGTTTTTATTGTGAGCCGCCATAGCGTGATGTCAAGGGGGAAGGGTTGAGGCGGGGCTATGGGGGCCCTGCCTATTTTGCCAGAGCCGGGCCCCACAATTTTTGATGGCAGCCTTGCATAGACTACACTGGCTAATGCAGTCTGAAGTTCACTACCGGGGCCAAGCTCCAGAATGCTCCCCATTCCAGAGCTTGGTAAATTCGGCATTTAAGCATAGAAACCATGGGGGGCTGCAGTCGGAAATGGAGGGACCACGGCATCTGTTGCGGTCTCTCCATATTACAGTCAGGGAATACTTAATGGGGGCTGTTTTTACAATTGAAAATGGGGGATCGCAGCAGCTATATCCAATGTCTGCGGCAATCCCCATACATACATCCACAGGATCCTTAGTATTTGCAGATATTCAGCAATTATTGTTTTGGTAAATATGCCCCCATATGTATTATACATGTCTGCAAACATTTTGTGCAGCAAGTAGTTAGAAGCACTACAGAGAGTAACAAAATATTATTTAGTTGCCTTTAATTCTCATGTTTCCTCTATATAAATGCCAATATTCTCTACTAAAGAACCAAACACGTTATCTGTAACCACAGTGCTGGGATGTTAGTTCCTAGCAGCAGATTATCACACAGTGACATCACTAGGGTTGGTGTCACCCGGTGATCCTACTCATTCTGTCACCCTCGCCTCTGGCCTGCACCCCACTAGTGATGCCGCTGTTTTCACAGCCCACTTATCACATAAATGCTTTGGTTTTTTTTATTTATTTTTTTATTTTCAGAATTTGTAACAGTGAAACAGCTAAATACAATGATATTATTGTTTATTTATATAGTGTCACTAATTTGCTGTACAGCATATATATATGTAATGCATTTTGGCCTGCGTTGGAGTTTACAGTCTAAAATCCCCAGTATAGAAGTGCACACACACTAGTGTTAATTTAGTTAAAATACAAATAACCAATCAGTATGTTTTTGGAGTGTGGGAGCAAATTGAGCACCTTAAGAAAAAGTCATGCAAACTTGGGAAGAACATGCAAACTCCACACATGTTGGCCTGACTGGGAATTGAACTCATGGCCTTAGCACTGTGAAGCAGTAAAACTAACCACTAACCAACCTCCCAAAGACACCTGAAATTAAACCCAGGTAAGATGTATGTACTCTGTATTACCTTTGATATCTTTTAGTAGGATGATTCATTCAGGAACTGTAACAGTACTGCCAAATACATCTCCAGGAAAATAACCTTTTATTTCAGTGTTTCTTAACTCTGCCTTCGAGGGGTAACAGTCCAGGCTTTAAGGATCCGTGCTTGTGCACAGATAGTTAAATCAAAATGACTGAGTCACCTGTGTTCAATACTAGATATACTTAAAACCTGACTTGAGGACCAAGTTTTGAGCAGCGCTGGTTTATTTAATTGTTTATTATACTTTCCTTTTTATTTTTTTGCTTTTTGTTTTCAAATCATGTCAATATTCCTTAAGGTATTATGGGGAAAAATAACCCAGAAAATATACTGCAGCATTCAGCCAAAGCTTGCAGGGAATAGGCTAGCCTGAGCTGATGGGTGTGTCTGAGTCTAGAGATGCCTGTGGATTGGTTCCTGCAGCCATTGAAACCCTCCCTGGAATCAGCTGACTCATTGCAAAACACTTGTAAGATGTAGACAGCAGATTGGAATCAGGTCGGCTTTAGCTCAGTGGTTACTTCATCGTTTCAATTCGTACAATTGATTAATCCTCTGGGTTTGAAACCCGCGGGTGCTGTCTGACCTTTTTTTTTTTTCTTTGTGTGTGTGTTTTTATTAACCAATTATTTACCACACATTTTTCTTATGTAGTTTTGAATGACAGAAAAATAACACACCGTAGTGAAATTGTATTGAGAATGTCCTCTTCACCCCTTGCAGCAAGTCTTTAACCGATTATTTTCTTCATTTTATAATGGTTGCTGCAATACTGTTCCATTACTTAAAGACCCCTACATGCAGGTGTTAAGTTTAAAAGGGGAATTTTATCAAACCTTCCAAAGAGGACAAATGGGTGTATTAACCATTGCAACTAATCAGATTACAGCTGTCATTTATTCAGTACACACTAGAAAATAACTACAAACTTCTGATTGGTTGCTATGGGAAACATCTCCATTTGTCCTCTATATAAAGTTTTTGATAAATATTCCCTTAAGTCTTTAATGGATTTGATATTGATGGTTCAAAAACGAATCTAAGAGGATTAGACCTATGCTCCTACAGCGATTGTTTAGTAAAACACAATGGTAGCCAATGGACATGTACATACGTAATACACTCTGCTATAGGCAGCATTGAGACGTAATATACTCTGCTATAGGGAGCATTGAGATGTAATACACTCTGCTATAGGCAGCATTGAGACGTTATACACTCTGCTATAGGCAGCATTGAGACGTAATACACTCTGCTATAGGCAGCATTGAGACGTAATACACTCTGCTATAGGCAGCATTGAGACGTAATACATTCTGCTATAGCAGCAATGAGACGTAATACACTCTGCTATAGCAGCATTGAGACGTAATACACTCTGCTATAGGCAGCATTGAGACGTAATACACTCTGCTATAGGCAGCATTGAGACGTAATACACTCTGCTATAGGCAGCATTGAGACGTAATACACTCTGCTATAGGCAGCATTGAGACGTAATACACTCTGCTATAGGCAGCATTGAGACGTAATACACTCTGCTATAGCAGCATTGAGACGTAATACACTCTACGATAGCAGCATTGAGACGTAATACACTCTGCTATAGGCAGCATTGATAACACTCTACTCTGTTAAAAGCGAGGACAGAGTAAAAGATTGTTTTTCAATGCCCAGTTATAGACATGGCAGGTAACCCTGAGATGCTTAACAATAGGAAGCCTTTAGCAGCAAAGTCGTATTGGTCTTAAGAGAAGGATGAATATGTTATTGACCAGAATTGAATTGATAATGTTGTTGAAAATCCACAGAAGGGGATAGAAGAATAAATTCTATTTAGCCTTAGGAGTATTAAATCCCCCAGCCTGAAGGTTACGACATCTGTCAATAATTGTTAAGTGTGAAATACTGTGGGCCCCATTTACAAACTAAGGGAAATACCAGCGGCAATTTTTGTTTAATATCACTGTGATACAAACAACAATTCCACTGGTATTTAGTAATACTTACCCCTCCGGCGAGGTCCCACCAAGTCCAGCGGAATCCTCGTCCTCTGTGAAGTCCTCCGCTGGGCTGCTGGCAGCCTAATGCTGCCAGCGATAGGGCTCCAGTGTCATGTGCATGACAGCGAGACCCGGCAGTACCTGGAAGGCTACGTTGAAGCCGGAAAGGCGCCGCCGGGTCTCCATTGCTGGCAATGCGGCCCACATCGCTCTCACCATCTAAAAGATGGCGAGAGTGATGCTGTACAAACAGCGGTAATCTAAGATTACCGCTGTTTACTAAATACAGAAAAGCAGAATAACCCCTTTAGCGAGCTCTAAAGGGATTACTTTTCGTTTGTAAATGGGGCCCTGTAGGTGTCACCAGCATCAGAACATCACACACACACGGGTGGTGATCACTGTGTGATGACGACTGGATCACTGTCCAATGTGACCACAATAAGGTCCTGCCAGTGCCACCACGCATAGGGAACACATTACGCAGAGACTGGTAACAGCGAGAAAAGATGGTCTCATTAGAAATCTAGCTCATGGGTGGAGGCACACTCGTTGGTATCAATAATTAGTAAAGCGTGGCACGTCCTGATCAGGAGGAAATATGGCCAAGGTGTTTTTACGGTTTCATTAGAAAAAAAAAAATAGACCAAGGGCTTTAAGGCTTTAATGGCCACAGATTCATCTTTTGTTGAACAGGAGGTGGACTTGAATCTGTATCCAAGTTATAGGAAATATAATTTCCCCAGAGAGCGTCTCAGCTCTGCAAAACAAGGGATCTCTTCTTCTTTTAGGGTACAAGGGGTAGATAGGAGCCTCTCTTTTCCAGAGGCTAGTATTAGGATGTCTAGTTGTTGGCACTCTGGGCCTGATTATCACAGATCGCAACTGCAACAATGCACGCAGATCGGCTGCATGAGGGTCCGATGTTACTCGACGTTACATAGAGATGTGCAGTTCGGTTCTCCAGAAATCCAAATCCACCCGAATTTCGTGAATCTGGTTAAATCCGAGTCGCGGTTCTAATCTCCTGAGGAGATCCAGGTAAATCTGGGTCGCGGTTCTGATATTTTTGCAGTTCGGAATTCAGATTTCAATTCCGAATTTCGGGTTTTGGATTGCATAAATTACATGATTTTAGCTGTTTTTAAAACTTTTTATCTATTTTAAAAAAAAAATGAAAATCCCAAACCAAAACACTTGAGGTTGGTTTTGCAAAACCAAATCCAGATCCAAAACCTTGAAGGAGATACAGATTCAAAACCAGAACACGGGGGTCGGCGCCCATCCCTAGATGATACCAATGTATACGCAGGACTGCGAGGTCTTAGGGATGTGAGAAAGCGGTAGTGGGCGTCTCTATGCCGGCTGAGCAGTTACAGACATTAGCATATTTTCGCAGCAGACCTGCGTGTGTAATCACAGCTGTGACCGCCATAGCGACCCGTAGTGAATCAGGCCCTCTATAATGTAGGGACCAAAGCAGATGTCACTTTTATTTCTTTATTAGCAGAGCCCTGTAAATGAAGCAGTCAGTATATATTACATTCTCCAGCAAGAAAATGACCAAAGTAACAGACCTAGCACCAGATGGCTGTGGGTATCTGTTTTGGGGATTTTTTGTACGTGGACACCCCATGTCAAGTAATGACTTCACTCCAGAGGGCATTCTGGCAATTGAGGGAGTTGGGTCACTTTACCGTAACCTTACACTGTAATGTGGTGATTCAGTGGGGGAATATTACATTGCCAGGACCTATTACTTTTTAAGGCACTGCTGCGGCAATGTGGTTCCCCCTCCCCTCTCTGTACTTCTAAGCCTGAGCAAGTACACTCACAGTGGGGACCAGCTTGGTAGGAGCCGATAGTTGGTGCAGGGAGTGACGTCAGTGGTTGGGTAATATAAATACCTGAACTGGGATGTGATGATGGCAACTACCTATTCACTGCTGCAACTAACTGTGAGCTCAGATGACCAAGTCCATGTGAGCCCCAGAACTTTGGGCTTGATATAGAGGGTGAGGCTAATGCATGAGCGGCTGCAATCCCCGGACGCAATCGTTTTCCGAAATAATGCAAATGTTGCAGTCGGCAGGATTTTCATTGAGACGCCCATTAGCGGCATCTCAAATCCGGCCACTTGCGTACGCAGACGCACCATTGGTCGCAGCATCGATGTTCATGACAACCCTATGTTCCTTCAGAACATCGGTAGGAATTAAGCTGCTGTAGCCTTAACCACTGCATATGAAGTCACAGGCACAGACTTGCCCCCGAAGTGGTCACAACTCGTCTGCGTTTGAGTCACCACCCCCTTTTACCTCCCACAAACACTCCCTGGCTGTCAATGATGCTGCGTCCAAGTCTACACTGCTACAGTCATCGGTAATTACATCTGGCGTATGTGCAGTGTGACTCATACGCATGCGCAGTATTGACAAAAGAAAAACGCTGAACTGCATAGACATCGGCATTACCTCCACCGCTGATCCAGGCCCTGAATGTGGCTGGCAAGCTGAACTCAGAAAAGGTACAGAGAGAACAGAACCGTTCTAGCAGGACACCCACCCTGGAACAAATGCAGAGCCGGACAGACATTGTAATTGCCACACATAAAATAAGACTCGTGATCTTGAACCATTTTTTTGTATATCATAATTATTTTAATGTTATTACACCTTATATCTAAATAACTGACAGCACTATGGGCCTGATTCAGAGACGGATACAGTTGCAGCCATGGCTACGGCGCTAATCCGACACTGAGCGTATTAAGAGACACCAACGGTGGCACCATCAAAGATTGCACAAGCCCTATGGAAGAGCAGATTCTCTGTCAAAACATGGCTGCCTGTGTCAGTGCAGCAGCAGCACCTTTAGATGCAGAATCTGACCACGACACGCCCGCGTCTGGCTAGCCACCCCTTGTTACCACCGATAATCGCTCTCTCTGCTTCCAAATTTGTTCTGCATATCAGAACAGTAACCATTAGGACGAATGTGCAGTGCGACTCGGGCGCATGCGCAGAATGAAAACATCGCTCCCGCTTGCGTCCAACATCGCCACTGATCCACCTCTGAATCGGGGATGTGGTCAGCATCCCCACAGGATGCAGATGGTTAGAATAAAGACAGATTGATGTGGTAAGTATTAGGCTGGGGTCTATCTACCCCTTGGCCAGGATGGCTCTAGCCAGGGGAACCGATCGTGGGGAGGCGCCATCCATTGGTGCCATACATGGCCAGGAGTTAGATTTAAGATGAGACTGCCAGGACTGGAGACCCGGGTATGCCCCTGGCTCCTAGATGTCCAGGGCCGAGCAGCCGCTGGAGCGTGCAGGCTGGTACAATGAATAAAGTTTTTTTCTTTTTTTTGGAGACAGGGCATGTCTGGTATCATGACGTATAGGGAGACAGAAGGGGGATGGCTGGGGAGACAGAAGGGGGTTGGCTGGGGAAATAGAAGGATGGCTGGGGAGACAGAAGAAGGATGGCTGGGGAGACAGAAGTGGGGCTGGCTGGGGAGAAAGGAGTGGGTTGGCTGGGGAGACAGAAGTGGGGCTGGCTGGGGAGACAGAAGTCGGGCTGGCTTGGGAGACAGAAGGAGGATGGTTGGGGTGACAGAAGTGGAATGGCTGGGGAGACAGAAGGGGGGTGGCTGGGGAGACAGAAGGGAGACTGACTGGAGAGACAGAAAGGGAGCTAGCTGGGGAGACAGAAGGGGGATGGCTGGGGAGACAGAAGAGGTACTGCCTGATGAAACAGAAGGAGGTGCTGGCTGATGAAACATGAGGGCTGGCTGGGGAGACAGAAAGGGGATGGCTGGTGAGATATTATAAGTACAAAATGTAATTTAGAAAATATGGGGAGAGAGGGGCGCCAGTCCATTACTTTGGGTTTTTCCTCCTTATAATAATTTATTTAAAGCTTTAAACAGTACAGACATTACAAACATTAAAATGGAAAATAAAAACACAGTGCAAATATAACATGCAAATACTGTATAATACAAAGTAATTTATTTAAACTTTTAACACTTGATACCCTAGAAAGTGCAAGCATTGTAGTACAAAATAATTTATATTAACTTTGAATACCTGATATCAGAGAAAATGCAAACAAATGTTTATAATACAAAATACAAAATAATGTATATTAAATTTTAACGCTTACCAGAAAAGATCAATGTTATATAAAAAAATTTTTACTTTTTAACTTGCGTGAAAAAGTGCAAATAATGTTGTACAAAATAATGTCTTAGCTTTCAATGCCTTATATCAGAAGGTGCAAACAATGTTAACCAAAACTTGTTTCTACTTTTAACACTTGACATAAAACACACTTCAAACAATCTTCAACAAAATAAGTTATATTAACTTTTAACGACTGATATCAGACAAAATGTAAACCATGTCATTCAAAACAATCCCTGAGCACTATACACAGTTATAATTCATTTATTTTCACAAATATAGTATCCCTTTAACTTTATAAATTATTGCTACAGTGTTACTCTGCAAAAGCATCCACTAGGTCATTGAAGTCCAGTTGTTTAACAAGACCTGACTCCACAGCCATCAAAGATAGTACTTGATCCATGATGGTTCTTCTTTCATTTTTAATTCGTTTTAGACAGGAAAATTACCCCTCTCCACTGGCAGTAGCAATAGGCATACATAAAATAATACGTAGCATGGTTTCTGTATTGGGAAATGTATCTTGGAGATCATGGTCAATTGTATACTGCCTCATTGCCAATTGGTTATCCTCCTGAGGTACCACTGAAGAAAATTTAATAAATTATGCAGTTAACCTTCCTTTAAGATCATCTGGATAACTGTTTTACAGATTATCTGCCAAACTGCGAAGCTCATTTATGGGTATTCCAGTTGATGGTTTAAGAATTGCAAATCGCCTATTGATGTTTTTGTAGGACTTGTTTCCTTTCTT
The DNA here is from genome assembly GCA_031769625.1 of Taudactylus pleione. NCBI lineage: Eukaryota > Metazoa > Chordata > Amphibia > Anura > Myobatrachidae > Taudactylus > Taudactylus pleione. Next base: position 765,480 of record JAUIMM010000430.1, on the reverse strand, counting down.
CTGCTCCACAAGAAGACGATCTATTAATATATTGATGGTATTGAAAATTTATTTTTCTCTTGTTGAAACATTCAGTTCGTCATCAGTCTTCTCCTCATCATGGAAAGGTTTCCATTTTTTTGAGCGCTTTCCTTCACCTGGATAAGAATGGTTGGATGTAATTTTTTTAGCTTCAAAAGTGTCAAAAGAATCTCTAAGTTTTTGAACATATTCCTCCAGTGAACTGTAGAGATTCACAACTTAATCAATACAAACATTTATTTTTTGCAAAGTCTTAATTATTGCATCCAACCTTTCAAGAATGTTTCCCCATACAAGCAAGATAGCAGTTTCAAATGCATTAAGGTCCTGATTCAGAGCCGGACGCTCTGACCAGAGCGCTCGCTCTGAATCAGGGCCCACCTCCATAAATATGGAGCGTCCTCCTGGACGCTCGTATAGCTGTGGGTCACCACCCACAGCCTATACGAGCGTGCAGGATGATGGTCGCGATGGTCTTGACCATCGCGACCATCGCCAGTGCGAGCAGAAGCCTGCGGTTGAGTTTCTCAACCGCAAGGCCAGGAGTGATTTTGGCTCTATCAGAGCCAAAATCACTCCCACTGACATCACTAGTGATGTCAGTGGGACCGGCTTCTGGCGGTAGGCGTTCCCTTGGGAACGCCTCCGTCTGGCAGGCACGCCCCCAGCACGCCCACCAAAGGGGGCGTGCTGTCAATCAACATCGACAGAATGCCCCCTTTGATCAGACACAACGAGCGAAGGAAAGTCCTTCGCTCGTCGCGTCTCGCGCATGCGCACGACGGAGCTCCCTCCGTCGTGCGCATGTGCAGTGCACACCATCGACCCACTTGCGAGCTGACAGCCGCTCGCGAGTGGGTCTGAATCAGGCCCTAAGTTGCTCTTCCAAGCATTTGCTTCTCCTCGAGCATTCGTAGGTTGTTGGTTTGAGTCTTTCAGTCCATTAAGTGCATCACCAACATTCTTGTAGCCTCTTCTTAATGCTTTTGTAGCATCAGCACGAGCTGACCATCTTGTGCTTGACAATCGTTTTAGGGAAAGGTGTCCAGATGCTTTGCTGAGATGTTTAGTGAGAATTTCTCATCGATGAGTTGATAAAGAAAAGAAGGTAAAGACACTCCAAAAAATTAAAGAACGATACAGTTTAGTAATTAATTTAGTAATTAGTTTCTGCATAATTGTATGTAACAGATTGATACATAGGTCCCTATGTTATAAAGTAAATTATAACAGCGAAAACAAATCTAATTTTGGACTTGTATTTTGTAATTACTATTCCATGCTGACGATAATGTGAATAAATGAAATAATTTGTGATGACCAAAAGGCAGGCCTCAGATCTTTTCTGTGCTTACAGTATGTTAGGTTTTGTGCTATACCTTTCATTTAAAATGCCTGTTAGTATGACTTAGGGATGGATAAATAGATAGATAGATAGATAGATAGATAGATAGATAGATAGATAGATAGATAGATAGATAGATAGATAGATAGATAGATGCTGTCTTCTTCTCTGTTGCTGAGCTGCAGCTCCCACCAGACTGTGCCTAGAAAATTTATTGTAATGCATCTATAAATTTAGCAATATGGTTCAGGGCTGCCAAACATGTTTGCAGCACTAGGGTATGTTAAGATGCATCTGGGACAGGCCGTGGCCGGAGCTAACTGGTCCAGCTGGGGCTGTGCGGCGGAAGCGGACCCGGTGACTCTCCTCCTCCCCCGTCCGATGCACAGTCACTCTGAGTCAGTGACAGAGCACTGTGCAGACAGTGGCGCGGGACTCTCTGGGAGTTTAGGCGGGACCGCGTGGCATCATGACGTCATGCGGTACTCGCGCAGTGCTCATCTGGGAGCACTTTGATCGGCCAGATTTCTTGGGGTCCGTCCACGGGCCCCTTATGTCCCGCCGGGCCCTAGGTGAGCATCTAGGTTGCCTAGTAGGAAACCCGGCCCTGGGCTGTGGGATGGGAGGGATAGGCTGCGGGATGGGAGGGTTAGGCTGTGGGAGGGGTGGGATCAGGCCCTATATGCGCTGCCAATGACAACGAAATGCGACATTATCTGTATTATAATTAGAAACTGCATAATCTTCAAAACAAATGACACGTAACATGGCTAAATTAAATTAAAAGAGGCATCTATTAATTTATTTAGCATAATGCTACATTGACAAAAAAAATATCATGATTCTGGCAGTCACCTTGATATCATCAAAATAATGCGGTTTTGCAAATTATGGCAATTAAGTCAAAAAGCAGTTTAGGCTGAAGAGTCCTTCCGGTCATGATTTCAAATTCTAATTAGATGGCAAAAGAGAAGGAAGAATTCATTGTATCTTTTTTTTTTCCGCTGGAATTATAATGAGATTATTTTTTGGGGGCCAGGAAAAAGAAAAAGAAAAAATAGTGCCTGAATCTTAATGCAAGGAGCTAGTGAGAGAGACGGCAAAAATGACTGTCGGCAATAACTGCCATCGTGCCTTGTTGCTGATGGGCACTGGGTGCTGAACTTCAGACTTAACTGAGTTATACTGTACAGCCCTCTAAAACCACTGCAGGCAGAAAAAATAAAGTAGAGAAAATAGATGTGTCTAACCCGGCAACAAGAAAAAAAAAATATAATCATTGAATACTTACCATAATCTCTTTCTAAAAATACACGGAATTAAAATAGAAATAATATCAAGGGAGAAATCTGGCAAATACTATCGTGCAGACCTCCTTATTCATGACTGCTCTCAGTAATCATTCCGCAGCGCTCCCACACCTAGTGTAGAATTATCTGGAGCCAGAGTGACATAAACCATTGTAATTACCCACTGACTGCTGAACATAAATTAAAACCATTGTAATCTGTATTACTAATTCCTATGGGGATTCAAATCACTCCAAGAGTAATCAGCTGATTTGTGTTCTTGTCATTAACCCATTTGCTACCACAGGTGCCCGCAATTACACGGCCATCAAACTAAAGTTATGTACAATCCACTGTCTAATTACATTGTGACATGATTTGCAATTATTGTCTGCGAAGTGCATTCCGTTGTACGTAAGATGTATTTTGCAAAATGCAGTTTCGGGTTCCTCCTTCGATTTTCATATTTGTCATTATTTCCTTTGATTTGCTACTCTAGATGTGCCAGAGAGGGAGAAAAATATGTGGCAGTTGCCAGCTAGCTTTATTGTAATTGCATGGAAGTTAGTTAAAGAGACATCAAGCATGCACATGAAAGGCAATGAAGTTTATTTACTAATATTGCTAAAACATGTAAATTTGCACTAAGCCATAGCAATCACTCACACATTTGCTATGATCATCAGACTACACAGATAAACATTAATTGGCAGCTGGTTGTCATCGCTTACTGTACATTTGCAGCTCTGAGCAATGGTAGTAAATAATCTCCAGGAGTTGGCTAGCGGCATTCAGTGGCAGATAGGAAATTTAATGAGTGTCTTGGAAATATTTCAAAAATGGACCAAATCAACTGTAGATAGGGGAAACACAAGAGTAGGTGGGATTAAAGTAGTTTTCCTAGCAGTGTAAATGAATAAATAAAATGCATTGCCTCTGCCTACCTGTACCCAAATCTCAGAGTAGCCTAGTGACATAAAACACAGAGCACATCCTAGTGACCAATATACTATACAGATAGCATCCTAATGATCACCATGCAATAAAGAGCGCATCCTACTGACTGCCAAACAATGCAGAGATCATCCTACTAACAGATTGGTCAACTGGGAACACGGGATAGTTCCTGCTGGGCCTGGCCCCGTGCTTCCCTCAGTGGCTTGTCACAGCCCCTGGCTGCCCACTCATCGGACCGATTCACAGGTTCGGCGACAAGGGCATGTATGGTGTCCAGGGAGCCCTGTCACTGGTCTCCCCCTTCTGGCACTGGCGGCTGGTGAAATAAAATGTTTCTGTTTTTTTGCGTCATGACATCACACCGCGTCACTGAGAAGCAGAGAATAGCCGCCACAAAGAGGTGCAGCCGGAAGATGAAGAATAAAATAAGTGACTGTGGGCTGGAGCCGGAGGGATGTAGGGGCTGGAGCTAGAGAAACACTGGGTAGCTGGAGAGACAGAAGGGAGCTGGTGAGACAAAAGGAGGCTGGAGCTGGGGAGATACTAGGGGACTGAAGAAACACAAGGATGCCAGAAGTTCTGGAGCTGGAGAGACAGAAAGGGGCTGGAGAGCCACTGGGGAGCTGGAGAGACATGGTTGTTATAGCTGGAGAGACATCAGGGAGCTGGAGCTGAAGAGACAATGGGGGGCTGGAGAAACATAAGGGGCTTGGGCTGAAGAGACAGAAGGGGGCTGGAGAGACACTAGGAGGCTAGAGCTGGAGAGCCAAAATGCTGGTGCTGGAGAGACACAAGGGACTGGAGAGACAGAAGAGGTCTGAAGAGATAGTAGGAGGCTGGAAAGACACTGGGGAGCTGGAGAGACAAAGGAAAAACAAAAAAGAATGTACATTTTATGAAAATGTCATTAACATTTCTCCTAAATTCTCAGAAAGGTCTAAAAATAGAACCCTTGAGTCAAGAGCAAGAACATGCCAAAAAGCATAATCTTACATGCCATAAGCAAAATCTAATATGACAGTAATAATTCCCATCAAGATCTGAGTGATGAAGCCCATTTAAATCTAATATACCATTGTTAATGCTCAGCTATATTTAGAATGCCATTGTTTATAACCAGTAAGAACTAAAATGCCAGTGGTAATGCCTAGTGGTAAAAATACATGCCAGTGGTAATGCCAAGCAAACTGCTTAACAAGATCCAATATGCTTATGCCAAGAAAATCAAATATACAAATGATAAAGACCCTTTCTTTAATATCCCAAGTACAATGTCCCATAAAATGTAATATACCAGTGGTAATGGCGTAAATTTTAAAACAGAAGTGATAATACCTAAGTTCTAATATTCTGTTATGATGCCCAGTGCGATCTAATATGCCAGCAATAATATCCAATATGATGGGCAGCATTAGCACTGAGCAATGCCCAATAGTGGTAATACTCAGTCGCACAGCAGTAGTAATTTTCAATAAGATGACTATCAGTAATCATGCTGTAGCAGTAATTCCTAGTTTTATATATATATATCCCTGAAAACTCACAAGCTTATCAGATTAAAGAACTGACCACATAACCTTCATAGCTTCCATGTCTTATTACATCCAGTGCCAGATTAAGGTCCACATGGGCCTGGAGCTGAAATTTATCAAGTGCCTCTTGTGTGTTGCCACAGGACGTTTGGCCCGGGGTGGTTGGGGTGTGATATGTATTGAAACGCCCACCTGCGGCTTTGTATATCCAAACGTCTGCATACACAGATCCTTCGATTACCGGCTATTGAGTAACCCTATGGCTGTGCAGAATGGCCTGCCTGAACTGAGATGCCATTGTTATTTTGTACGGAATCGCAGTCACAGACTCGACCCTCCCCGAAATTGGCTGTGACATGCCTGCGTTTTCACCACCACTCCCTGTTACCTCCACCAAAAGGTCCTTGCTTGTCCATCACACTGTGGGTAAAAAGTTGCTACGAGCGACTACAATAATGAACTTTGACGCATGCGCGGTGTGACTTAGAAGCATGTGCAGATGGCCGACAATCGATGAACTGCATAAATATCGGCAGCTCTGAATCAGGTCCACAGTGCAGAAAACACACTCAGCACCATAATCTTCACCCAGGTGCTGAGATGCTGTACTGTCCAGAAACAAACGCGGCTGGACAGCATCACTATGTGTCCGATATGGCTGGTATGTATATATATATATATATATATATATATATATATATATATATAGAAAAAGCAGCACAATGACTGGCACTCAAGCGGACTTGGCAATAAGGCAACACCACACAGGGGTCAACATTTCGGATTTATTGTCCTGAAGACGTTGACTATTGGACCCCTGTGTGGTGTTGCCTTATTGCCAAGTCCGCATGAGTGCCACTCATTGTGCTGCTTTTTCTAGTATATTGGAGTGTAGCACCTGCGGCTATTGCCTTTGGGGATTTGGGAGTGCCGGCTCTCTAGGAACTGTGTATATATATATATATATATATATATATATATACACACACACATATACATAAACACATTTACACAGAGATATATATATATACATAGAGTATACACATACTGGAAATATATGCATTTACGTGAATACATATATATATATATATATATATATATACATATTGTATATATATACACTTACACATATATATGCACACATATTATATATATGTATACATTAAAGTGCATATGGAATGGAAAATACATGAAACTGGTTCAAACATACTACAGGTTGAGTCTCCCATATCCAAATATTCCGAAATACGGAATATTCCGAAATACGGAATAATTTTGGAATGACTGAGAAAATGAAACCTTTGATTTTTGATGGTTTAATGTACACAAACTTTGTCTAAGGCACAAATTATTAAAAATATTGTATAAAATTACCTTCAGGCTGTGTGTATAAGGTGTATATGAAACATAAATGAATTTCATGTATGTACACAATCTTTGCTTGATCCACAAAATTATTGGAAATATTGTATAAAATGACTTGCAGGCTGTGTGTATAAGGTGTATATAACACATAAATGCATTCTGTGTGTATATTGGGGTCCCATTCCCAAGATATTTCATTATGATATGCAATTATTCCAAAATACGGAATATTCCGTTATCCAAAATACCCCAGGTCCCAAGCATTTTGGATATGGGAGACTCAACCTGTATATTCAAATATTTTGTCAGCACCTGCGTACCTCTTACGAAGGTACTGTCTGAAGCTCAGGTTGAAGGGAAGGACACCCTGTTCTTCAGCAAGCAGTTTGCAGGACACCCAATCAGCAGCCAACATAGGACGCCTGGAACACTTCGGTGTGAGGACAGCCAGTCACACAGCCGAGCCGCCTTTACGGAGCTGAGGTCGGGCTCGGCTACTAGTCCTTTTGGTGGGGGCATGGGGCAGCAGCTCTTGTATGTGACGTCGTGCGCTGCAAAGCCACACTGCGTGGAGGAAGCGCCGAGACACACTGGCGCAGGGAGGGCTAGGCTAGTGAAGCAGGCTACCAGGGCACTGCTATGCTTAGTGTTTGAAGTTGACCTGGGGAGGGGGATGTGGACGGCCCACCGGGATTTCAGTGGGCGGAGGTCAGATGGCCTCAGGCAGCCTGTAACAAGAAAATTTTTCCTATCTACAGCAGATGCTGCTCTTGATGGTGGGCCTATTTTGATGATGGGCCTGGAGCTGCAGCTCCATCTGCCCCATGGTTAATCCGGCCCTGATTACATCCCCTCTCACAGTCCACAAATAACCCTACATATTGTCTTTCTTTCACATCCTCCTGAAATTTGGCCGACGTTCCTGTGTGACTGGATCATGCAGCCAACCAAGAAACTCTCCATTCTGGCTGGACCAAAATTGCAATATATAGCACCTATCCTTGTGTATCAAGGCCCATTTCCCTATAGATTGTAAGCTTGCGAGCAGGGCCTTCCTACCTCTATGTCTGTCTGTTATTACCCGTTTTGTTCTATAAATGTTTCCAATTGTAAAGCGCAACGGAATATGGTACGCTATATAAGTAATTGTTAATAAACAAATATATATATATATAATATATACATTATATATATATATATATATATATATATATATATATCAGTACTTTGTTTAGACCGGCACTCCGGAAACCATTTCTTTAAATACCTGGGTGCCCTCCCCGGGAAACATGTAATCTCCAAATCCAGCTCAACGCAACGGGCGGCACTCCTCGGCTTCCTTATTCAAACATCACCAAATGTGGTTTCGTTGTTGCCAACGTTTCAAATGTTTAATGCATTTTTCGTCAGGGACATACATATACAAACATCTTACCTCCTTAAATAGCATTTGAAACGTTGGCAACAACTAAACCCCCTTTGATAATGTTTGAATAAGAAAGCCGAAGAGTGCCGCCCGTTGTGTTGAGCAATATATATATATATATATATATATACAGCAATAGGTATGAATACACAGTAAAATGCCAAGTTGTACTCATTGCAAGTTATGCGCACTGCAGACCTTGTACTGCTTTGTAATGGAACCAGGTAGAAGTGTTGCCCACTATTGCTCATTAGTAGCAGCGACTATATCAAAAACGACGGCCATTTTCTTGCAGCACATATCTTTGTATTTTTCTTCCCAGTGTTCCCACAATGGTAGGCAGAGGGTGATGACGTCATCTCAATCACATACACCCAGCTCATCGCCTCATCCTCAGGGGGATAGGTAGACTCTTCAGGGGGTCAGGGAGATCACCAGTATTTCAGATAGTGTCCCTGACATTCAGAGAAAGTCGGCAAATATAAATAATGCCCTGTAGAAGTAACGGGGAGATAAATGTACAGCAGAAATAGCAATGAGTACCCGCTGGCAGCCCATTTATGTTATTTGTACCCCCAACATTTGCAAAGCAATACATTTGTAATGAATATACTTGCTATTAGATAAAATGTTTAGTTGACAGTGCCACTATATATACATAAAAAAGCAATAAATGTGCTATCATAAACTAAAGAATACAATTAATTGTACAACTATAGTCCATATATGCTTTCTTTTACAGGAATACACTGTACTGTATGCTGTTTAATTTTGTCTTACTGTGATGCAGGGGCAGCGTTGTAACAGGTTGATTTTCCGCCCCGTGCCGACCCCGACTCCCTGAATATGTTACATCAGGACGTCACCTAAAGGATCATCCGGGCAGCTCTACGGACTGCAGTGTGCGTGCCTGGCGCGTACTTTAGACGCTCTGGCCAACTCTGCAGCAGCAACGACAGTGCCAACCCCAGGAGCCTTAGTGGCAGCACCACTCGCACACCCCTAGTTAAGGCCCTGTCCATGGTGCTAGATATCCCTATGACACTACCTTGCCTATGTGGCTAATTATCATCTGCAATTTCTGCCCCACCTCACTATTACAGAAAATATCTAAAGTACCCCTGAACATCATAGCACGTAACCCTGAGGGTACCACAGGTACTAGAGTCCCCCTACCATATGTGCAATGTCCAGTAAGTTTCCCAGTAGCAGTACATAGAATCTACAAGGTAAAGTAATTATGCACAATAAAGAACTAAGGAGTAGATGTACTAAGCCTTGGAGAGAGATAACGTGGACGGAGATAAACTACCAACCAATCAGCTCTTAACTGTCACGTTTCAAACACAGCTCGCCCCATTTGCTGAGCGGGCCGGGGGCGTGCCCGGCCAAACGGAGGCGTTCCAGTCGGAACGCTTGCCGTTTGGGGGCGGTTCCACTGACATCATTGCTGATGTCAGTGGGGAACTTCCTGCTCGCACAGAGCAGGAAGCTCCCTGGGGCTTACGAGTGCCCAGACCCTACCCTAGGGTCTGGTCGTAAGCCCCGATGGTCACGATGGTATTGACCATCGCGACCATCACCCATGTCGGTCGTTAGAGCTGTGGGTGTTAACCCACAGCTTAACGATCGACAAGGAGGCGGCCGTTCAGGATGCAAGCGGCCGCCCTGATTCAGAGCGACCGCTTTCATCTAACGACCGCCTCTGAATGAGGCCCTTTATCTCTCTCCGAGTAATACTCGATTTAAAATACAAAAAAAATAGAAAGATAATTGGCTGCATTTCTCCAGCGTGTGATGTTCTGCGCTTGGTTCCCTCACTAGTCTTCCAATTCCAGGGTGAGGTAATTGGCATCAGATGCAGTGACTGGCAGAGAGTTGCAGCATTAATAAAACAATAAGGTAAATCAGTCTGGCAGCCACATTAACAATGGACTGAGGCGCTGATAGTTTGCTTGCTATAAGGCCGATTAGCAAAGGGTTAGAACAATCAAGCCAGGAAATGATAAATACATGTATTAGTGCCTCCATAGTGTGAGTGAAATAAGGCTGACACCAGATATCATTTTTCAGGTGTAGTCTAACACAGACAGAGTGTTTAGATAAAACTGTATAATAGAAGAATCCAAGCCGTAGCAAATGTTTGAAGGAAGACAGGTCGTCACCCCTGAGTTTTATACAGTGGATTATGTTGGCGAGACACTGTGTCTTCTGTCACCTAGAGAGACATGCATAAATGCAAGTACCCAGCAGCAACATGTCATTGGAGTTTTATTGCAATATTAGTAACTATACTGGCCCATGGCACAATATAAAGAATCTTGATTTATTCATGTCTTTTAAAAAAAATATATATATTTTTATCCTAAATGTAGATTCATTTTAGTCTCTGGTATTTGGTTCAGTAAAATATATGCCCGTCGGTAAGTCTGTAAATAGCTTTATTACTCTGCATATGCGTAATTATTAATACGGGTTGAAGCAACTGTATTGCCAGCAAGCTAATGCAAAATTTAGTCTAATTCATTGGGACTTATTTTATATGTATATGTATTCTATGAAGATAGACGTAACCTGCAACAGCCGATCATAGTTATATTATATTTTTTAAAGGAGAACTCCATCAAAAACGTGTTTGGTATGGAGTTCACTAAGTTATGAGAAAATACAGAGATGTACAGCTTGGTGGCTGGTCGTGAGTTTATTTCTCAGTCTGGTCCCTATTTGTGTGGAGTTTGTATGTACATACATACAATTAGGTTAATCGGATCCTGACAAAAATTAATCCTAATGTGTATGTGCTTGTATGTTGGGGAATTTAGATTGTGAGCTTAGGTACTTTTACGAATGATATAAGTGCCCAGGGTTATTAAATTGCAGCCTGTGGCCAGCCTGCAGGCTGCACTTACAGCAGAAACCCGCAGTAAGTAGGGCTTTCTGCGCTTACCACAACGTGTATAGTTAACCTATAGCTCCGGGTACCTAACCCAGAATCTATGGGCTAACACACATTAGCCGCAGACAACATGTAACAATTAGGCTTGTAAATGAATAGCTCCGGGGGTTAAAGCCTGGAGCTATGAGCCCACGGTAAGCACCGCGGCTAACTCAATCCGGCCCATATTCCCTGTAAAATTGTTGACTGTATATAAATGATCAATAATATAATAATGTGCCATGGTGCACTTCTGCTGGGTTCCCATCATGTGTGTCTACTCTTCCAGAATGTCCAGGAGACTTGCATTATCGTGCCCCCCACCCTTCCCACGCTTTACCAAGTCGGGAATTGCGACTTTGTATGGCAATGGCAAGGCCCAGTGACGTAAATTCATCCCAGACGCCCGGAGGCAAGTTATAATTTAGTGCCCCCCCCCGTCACAGCCGCTGACACTGTAATGTAGCAATTTGCATGCAGACAGGCTATAGATAGACGAAGATGGCAGCTGATGGTCTGACATGGAGCTCTCCACTATTGTGTGGTGGCTTTTCAGGTCCCGGTATGTATTGGGCGGCCATGACAGTACACTCCGGGTACATAGTTACAGCCACAAGTGGGGTGAATATGTTGTGGACAATGGAGGAGGTAGAGCCCGGCGGCAGGCGCCTCCATTGTCTCCCATAGTTCTGCCCCTGGCAAGGCCGCAACGTTGTGATCAAATGGAAGGAGGGGGCACGGCGCTATGACATAGCGCTGTGCCCCCACCTTCCATATTAGTTTAAAGGAGAATAGTGGTGGGAATGTTACAGACTCCTGGGGATCTCACATATGAACCCAGCACCCCTGGTAACCTGGTAAGTAGAGATCTGCATTCTAGCCTAAATCTGTGGACTCCACCTGAAGTTTATATTTAGCATGACATCCTTCTTATCAATGCTAAGTCTGGCTCATGTGTGCAGCATTTTATTAAATACAGTAAATTCTTTAAAATGTCAGTGGTATAGGGGCCACAGTGCAACTACTGTAGTAGGGCCAGCACGGTTTTGCCTTGTAAAAAAAAAATTAAAAATCGCCACTTTAAATCCTGCTGAAAAATCAGCTCTTTTGCTAAATCTGGACCTATTAGACTTGGCCCTATGGCTTTCTGTACCTTACCTTTTGTACAAAGTGCATTGCAGACAAAGATTATATCAGTATAGTATAAAATAGGATGAGTTTCTCTAAGTCTGCACTCCTGATCGTAAACAAATGACGGCGTAGGAAAGGTTTTATTTTCTGGAAAATGTACACTTAGAGGAAAACGGATGGGAGCTGCAATTTACATTTACTTATGAAATGGAATCAGAGTATTTGATGGAAAACAATTGACCCACCAGAAAATTCCCTTTAATGTCACTTAATTAGTCTTTCCCAGATGCTATGATCTTTTCTCTTTATTTTACTGAAATGGCATGTACTTGTAGAAGGACTGAATAGTGAAATTGGATGGCAGATGAATGCTTAATGCAGAAATATTAGTTTTAGTAGCACACAATTAAGGCAGTCCATTGCTTGAAAGGGAAATTAATCTGAAGTACAGATCCAATCAATGTCACTGAACATACTGCTCTAGACAGGTGCCACCTGTTTGAACTGAACGAATATACAGTGTGTATATATATATATATATATATATATATATGTGTACACATACATACATACATACATACACAGTGGCGGATTTTACCTAGGGGCTGCAGCCCTCCCCCCCCCAGTAAAAATCCACCATCGAGTCACACATTTCATCTCTGGTGCCAGTTGCGGTAATCGCGATCGCAGCAATCTCCCCTGCACCGGTCCTGTGCCCCCTACCCCCGTCCCGCACTGCCCTGTGTGTGTATCCTATCTTCAGTGCAGGGCAAGCACAGCAAGGGGCAGGAGACAGTCTTCCTGTGCAGACCTGCGCTGTGAGGAGGAGTTTGCCGGGTGATGGCTTCTTATTGGAAGCTGTTACTGCTAATTTTATACAGTGACAGGGTTGGCAGACTTAGGGAGGAAAACTCCTCCCCCTTGGTACTGCCAGTCCAAAGTGCGGGAAGTAGTCATTTCGACCACCGACTTCCGACAGTGAATTCCTGGCATGGGACTAATGATAGGCGTCTAAATACCGACGCCTATCATAAGCCCCACGCCAAAATCCAGACGCCCGGCATACCGAATGTAGGTAAGCCGGGCGTCGGGAGCTGATAGCCGCTTGGGGAGGGGAGGTTTAGGGCTAGGCACCCCCCGCGGGAGGGTTAGGTTAGGGGAAGGGGGGGTTTGCACTGCACACACTGCACTGATATTACTTAAAACTTACCTCTCCGAGGTCCCACGCCACGTGTCAACGCTGTACAAAAAGCCAGAAAAATGGCCGTCGCAGCCATTTTTCCGGCCTTTTATTGCATGCGCAGTAGACTACGGGTACACTCTAGTGCCCAGAGTCTACTAATGCTCCAGTGGCTTGCCAGCCGCGTTAGTCGGCTGCCGGGAAGAGAGGAGGGGGCCCCATCTTCTCTAAAGTCGCCCCTGGGGGGAGGTTAGGGTTAGAGTGCTATTAGCAGCAACAGTTCCAGCAGGAAGCCATTCTGTGCTGGGATCGACTGCTTGTCAGGGCTGCAGACTGTGCAGCCCTAGAAGCTGTTTTACTGCAGGTGCAAATGTTCAGTGACTGATTCATCTGAAATGTACAGTACAGTATGCAGCGCATCAAAGGAATGCTTGAAAAAATTATCTATTTCAATCATCTATATTTTATTCTTTGTTAAGCCAATTTCTTTTTTTTACCTATAAAATGTATTTAGTGTTGGGGTTAAAACTTATATTATTAAAAGGGCATCTTTGATGCTGAACTTAGCAGCTGCAAGATTTCTAGAAAAGTTAGAAAAAAGTGAAAATAACTTGATGCCCTTTAAAGGCTTAAGCTGGGTAACCAGAATGATATCAGCCCGATATATATCGTTTTCAGGCACGACATATCGACAGAGCGTTCAGTGTGTAAGGCCAAATTGCTCACTCCCGCGGTCATTAACCGTGCATGGCTGGCTGTGCTGCACTGTGCAAGGTAATAAAGGTCACATCAAGGGATCGTCCCGACCTTCATTACGTCATTCTGATGTGTACCGCGGATACGATATGTCGGCCAGTTGGCCGCCATATTGTCTGGGTACACATCTCTCTAGTGTGTACCCAGCTTAAGGCTGTGTACACACTAAATGATGTACTGTACAAACGACACGATAATCGTCCCAATTTCCATTCATCCCCAGAACAAACGATATAGGCCCTCATTCAGACCCGTACGCAAGTGGCTGTTCGTACGTTGGGCGAACGTAAAAAAATATTTAAATTCAGGCACACGCTCGTATTTTCGTTCGCATCAAAACATCCTCCCCAAACTCAGGCGACCCCTCCTCTAACTAACGAGCGTGCCAAATAGCGAGCGTACATCCCTGAAGTGGTTTGAAGGGAACGCACGCACTAGTACTACCCGGAAGTTGGACTGTCACATTTCGATTAACTGCTCGTTTATTCTGCCTACCTCCCTCAATCGTAACATGCCAATCAATATATCAATTAGCTTAATTTTTTTTAAATTTTTTTTTACACAATGCAATAAACTTTATTTATGTCCGTGTTTGTGTTTACCCACAGAATACGTACGGCTTAAACATTCGCTTTTAATTGTCAAAATACATGTTAGCCCCTATTAAATAATTGGTATTTTTGTTATTTGACCCGCATATTTCCTGGAGTTCATTTCTTTATGTAAATTTGCTTACGCATGTCACTGCATTAAGCCTATCATAAGTCTCCACAGATTTCTGGCCCTGTCGAACACATGACTCATACACTAACCAATAGAATTGCTCCTGTTAATTTCCTAAATACATTAGCCAATCATAAAATTTGGGAGCACTTTATCAAAAATGATTTTTATGAAAAACTCCATTGCCATCATGAGAGCCTCCGCATTCACCAGGCGCGAGCTGCTGGTGCTTACGGAGGTGATGGATAGGCGGATCACCAGCCAGCCTCCACCCATCACCAACCGCGAGAAGCGATCCGCATATGCGGAGGTTCGGGCCCGCCTGCGCTCCTTCGGCTCACGCCGCCATATCGGGCAGCTGGAGCGCAGGTGGTCGGACCTGCAACGGCGGACGCCCCGCTTGCTGGCATGCTTTCGCATGCAGATCTCTCAAAGTAAGTTTAATGGATTGTGGATTTCATGTTTGTCTTTGTGGCCCTAACTGCATGGCCATGTTTTCCCTGTCTTTCATATTTATTCATTCTCCTCATCTCTGCATGGCCATGTTTTCCCTGTCTTTCATATTTATTCATTCTCCTCATCTCTGCATGGCCATGTTTTCCCTGTCTTTCATATTTATTCATTCTCCTCATCTCTGCATGGCCATGTTTTCCCTGTCTTTCATATTTATTCATTCTCCTCATCTCTGCATGGCCATGTTTTCCCTGTCTTTCATATTTATTCATTCTCCTCATCTCTGCATGGCCATGTTTTCCCTGTCTTTCATATTTATTCATTCTCCTCATATCTGCATGGCCATGTTTTCCCTGTCTTTCATATTTATTCATTCTCCTCATCTCTGCATGGCCATGTTTTCCCTGTCTTTCATATTTATTCATTCTCCTCATCTCTGCATGGCCATGTTTTCCCTGTCTTTCATATTTATTCATTCTCCTCAATTCTTTTTTATTTTTTTGGTTTTGGGGGTGCATTTGAAATTGTTTTTGTGCGCGGATTTGTGTTGGAACTAACCCCAATTTGTTTCCCATCTTTTAGGGGCCCAGCGAAGACTACGCAGTCAGCGTCCCGCCAGACGGCGATCACGGCCACTCTCCCCCACCCCCAGCCAACACTCCAACTCCACTCCTTCCCCTATTCCCCACTCCTCCCCAGCCTTCCTACACCCTCAGCCAGATTTTTCTGGACTCCTTCCCCTCCGTCCCAATTCCCCCTCTCCTCCAACCACCCCTCTTCGAATGACCCCCTCCCCGGAGTCGGTCATTACACCGCCCCGATCTTTGGGGAATGGACCCACCTCCGAGGAGGACGATGGAGGGCCTTCTGTAGCTGGCGTTGGGTCTTCCGGTATGTTTTTTTTTGCACTTTTTTATCGTCACAAACTGTTTGTATGTATTCTTTTTTTTTTTGTTTGTTTATTTTCCTAAATTAAGTGGTTTTGGGCGATTGACGTAACCTGTTACTGCTGTTTTCAACATACACATAGCACACCTGTCGGAATTTGGACATAGGCCTTGTATTTTTGCCCTACACCATTTTAGTGTGATGAGTTTTATTGCATTTTTTTAAAAATGGTTTTTGTTTTTTTGTTTTTTAAACTGTTTTTAAAATGTGGTTTCACTATTGTTGGATTAATCCCCAAACTTTTCTCACCCACAGAGGAACAGAGGCTTCGGGCCAATTTATCCGGCTGTGTGGCCCAGATGCACAGCCAAATCATCGGGGTGCTGGTGGTCCTTGACCGTATGTCGGTCCTCCTTAGGGAGTAGTTTTTTTTTTTTTCACCATTCTGTAAATAAATTGTTTTGTTTGAAGTTACGTTCTGGCTCATTCGTTTTGTCAAAACCACATATTGTTTACCCTGACATAAGTAGAGTGTTCCTTCAAGGATTTCAAGTTTTGGGCAATAAGAGTGTGTGTTGTATTTTTTGGTCAAACAGCCACAACAAACACCTAACAGTACAAATCTGATTTCCCTTTTTTGGTGTAGTCACAATTAGATATTTTGACATTTTACAGGTTCCTAGTTGGTGTGCAAGCAGCTTAGGGCAATATTACGAAGCAAAAGGATTGTACAGGCTTCCTTTTGGTGTTGGTTTGGACCCTGAAGAAAGCAAACATTTTTGCTCAAATGGCGTCAGTACTGGATTACCCCTTAGTCAAATGTAACGTGTGTGAACCTGGTTACACTTGGTGGTAACATTCCAAAAAAGGAACAACATTTCACTCTCAAAACATTTATTAGCAACATAACTGAAAATTCAAAGTGGTCACTCACAAACAAAACACACAGTGATAATCTCAAATTCAACACATAACAAAAAAACAACATCACTAAAAAAAAATCAAGAACTGGTTGACGAAGGACCATGCCAACATGATTCCACATATATGGAGTGGCAATAAGTGTTCCAGAATATATCCACAAAATATCCACATACAGGTTTTGTAAGGGTAGCAGGAAGTAGTCATTGTTGGAGTGCCCAAGATTATGGAAAAAAACAGAAGAGGGAGAAAAAAATTAGGCAAAAATTAGATGTTCTCAAACAAACCCAACCACATTAGGTATCAACACTGTTTTTTGGCAAATAATTACCTGAAAAATCTGGCCACCACATCATCGCGTATGGCCCCCCCACATACTGACCTCCGACCAACCTCGGGGGGGCCATCCTCAGGTAAGGCATCCTCTGGCTGCATTGGGACACCACTCCTTATGGCGATGTTGTGAAATATCCCACACAGGACCACAATTTTCGAAACCATATCCGACAAATACATGAGTTCGCCACCAGAGCGGTGGAGGCATCTGAATCGGCCTTTTAAAAGGCCGATACAGCGCTCCACCACTTGCCTGGTGGCTGTAAGTGCGGAATTATACTCACTTTGTGGCCCTGGTGTGGGAGCCAAATAAGGAGTGAGCAGCCAGGGCATGCAAGGGTAGCCACTGTCTCTTGTGAAAACAAAAAGACAACATCAGTCTCACTCTGTATGAAGCTTAACATTGTTATGTACTAAAGGTCTCCACTTACCCAGAAGCCACGCATCACCAGCTTGTAGGTTGTTTCATTTGTGCCATATCCCTGATTGCCGGATGACGAAGGAGTCATGTGCACTTCCTGGTAATTTTGCATTCAGGGACAGGATCTGGAGGGAGGCATCACATACCACCATTACATTGAGGGAGTGATAGTGTTTACGGTTTCTAAATATTGCCTCCAGCCGTGCTGGAGGCTGAAGTGGTATGTGAGTACCATCCACAACCCCTATGATGTGTGGGAAGCCAGCTATTTGGTAAAAATTGGCCTTGGCCACACTAAGGGCACCCATATCCAAAGGCATTTGAATAAAATGATGGAGGTGCTTGAAAAGTGCCTCCATCACTGCCCTCAGGATCCGGGAAAAGGAGGATTGTGAGATGCCAGCCACTATTCCCACCGTTGTTTGGAACGATCCTGAGGCACAGAAATGTAACACAGCCATTAATTGCGTAAGTGGTGGAATTGCTGTAGGACTGTCAATTTGCCGCTCAAGATCACTCTCTATTAATGAGAGAGTGTCTATGATGATTTTTGGAGGAAGACGGTATCGTCTTAAAACCTCATCATCTGGCATTCCAAAAAGGGTGACACGTGTTCGAAATATCTGGGGCCTTGCACGCCTACGATGCCTACGTCTGGGACAAGATTGAGGTTGGTCGGCTTCCGGGAGCAGGGCCAGAACAATCCGACCCATATCAACCTGAAAAGACAACATTGGAATGTCAGCCTTTTTACCCCACCCAATAAAAATACATGTAACTTTGCTTGAAAATTCCATCCATTGATGCTTACATGCCGGGGTATTGTCATGATTTGTTGTAACTGCAAATAATAACAACAAAAATATACATCATTTTATGCTGGCCATGTCATTATCACAAATTTAAGCAAGACAAAACATAAAAGGGGACACACACACATTTGGGCAAAGAGCAAAACGACGTTACGCACACTACGTCAAATAGAGGCCAAATGTAAGCAACCAATGCTGCAGGCAAAAAAAAACCTTTTTAAGGGATGAATACACATTTCACAATGTGCTAATTAGTTCGCAAATACATGGCACAATAGGAAGTAGTAAAAATGCGCTAATTAATTCGCAAATACATGGCACAATAGGAAGTAGTAAAAATGCGCTAATTAGTTCGCAAATACATGGCACAATAGGAAGTAGTAAAAATGCGCTAATTAGTTCGCAAATACATGGCACAATAGGAAGTAGTAAAAATGCGTATAATTAGTTCGCAAATACATGGCACAATAGGAAGTAGTAAAAATGCGCTAATTAGTTCGCAAATACATGGCACAATAGGAAGTAGTAAAAATGCGCTAATTAGTTCGCAAATACATGGCACGATAGGAAGTAGTAAAAATGAGCTAATTAGTTCCCCAAACTTACCAAAACTGGAAACGAACAAAAAATTCAAAATGGTAAGAAAAGGAAAGGAAAACAAAGAAAATCCAAAACAATAAAAAAACCCTCAAAAAACGCAATATCCGAAACCAGCCAACAATCAACTCCAACCAACGTAACCTCCAACATTCAATAAACACCACCTCGAGTCGAGACGGCCCAAGCCATAAATAGTGTTTCGTTTCCCGTACAAATTAAGGAAGGATCAGAGGAACGCACAATCAATGATGCGGCCGCAAAATAAGGACGCATGTATAAATACGTCACGAGACAAAAACACAATTCTGGTGTATTTCGAGTTTGAAGATCACACATGGATACAGACCAGGAAAGCAATGGACAACAGTCAGGCGGTAAGTATTTCATGCATTTTGACTCAATGATTAATTATAAACATAATATTGTGCAAGTTGTGAAGTTGACAATTCTGCAAATTTACCCAAATAGGTGAGGAGGATGACATGGAAGAGGCTGCTGGGCCCAGTATTCCGGGCAAAGCTGCCAAAAAGAAAAGGCAGCCACAATTCACAAGAAAGGAGATGGAGGTTTTGATACAGAAGTGTGTGGACATCCTGCCACAGGCAGACAGGAATATGAGTGCGAGCCAGAAGTGGAGAATGTGGGAAGAGGTAGCCGTGGATGTCAATAGGGTGGGTGATTATGTCCGTCTAGCCCGGGATGTCAAACGGCGGTAAGTAAACACTTGACCACCCTAAAACCAAAAACCAAATCAAATAAAAAGTAATGGTTCCAATTTAACTCACAGATGGCAAGACTTCAAATATCGCCTGAAACAAAAAATGGCACACAGGGCTAGGCATGCAAGGGGGACAGGCAGGGCCAGATTAACAATGGGGCGGATGGAGCTACAGCTCCAGGCCTCCACATAAAAATAGGCCCATTGTCATGACAACATGATGTTGACTGGTCATCTGCTGTCCACACAGTCAGCCATAAATCATAAGTAGCAAAATTGTATTTCTATTTACCTCACAAAATGAAGCATTTTTTTTCTTTTACATATTTAGGGAGACATTTGGGCTGAGAGTATAGGGGTGTACATGCCCACATGGCACTGGCCACACCCACACAGCACTGGTCACACCTCCTCTGCTTCTCATAATAGGCCCTTGGTCATTTTCAGCTCCAGGCCCATGTGGCCCTCAATCCGGCCCTGGGGACAGGTGGAGGTCCCACCCCTGTGTCATTGGAGTTTACTGATTTAGAAGAGCTGGCACAGGGGTGTGTGCAGCCTGTGGAGGTGTTTGGTGTGTCCAACATGGATACGGACATGCCAGACTTTGCGGCTCCTCATGTTGTCCCAGGTAAATGTTGTGATGTCACCAACTGTGAACTGTTATTGTGCCAATATGTCGAATCTAATGTGAGTCTTTTCTCATTTTTCCAACAGAGACACAGGCGGATGAGTCTGCTCCAGAGGGGAGCCTTGGCCGCAGAATTTCGGCAGGCTCTGCAGGGGAGGAACCAGTACATCCGGCTGAGGACCCGGCAGAAGCCAGTCCAGGGCAATCCCCCTCGCAGGCAGTGTCCCTCCTCACAGAACTCAATTTAAAATCGGATTTCCATACGGAGATTCTGCAGAGGGTGGACGCCAGTCTGGTACGGGTGGCTGAGGCCCTGGAGCAAAATGCTGCGGCCAACGTGACCATTGGTCAGGCCCTGGCGGAAAATACCAGGGCCAACATCCGCATCGCCACTGCCCTGGAGCAGCTCGTTCGCCAGCACATGGTGGAGCCGACCTCCCTTCCTGCCGGAACATCAGGATCCTCCACCTCTGGCACAACATCAGCCAATCCTCCAAATGTGCCTAGCCCTGTGCCTAGTCCAGAGGCTACAACATCTGCCTCTGGACAGGCCAGCCCGATTACATCCCGGACCCGGTCTGGCGCCCTCCCTCCCCCAGCCAAACGGGTGAAAAAACGCTGACACCATTGGCTACTTTTCCCACACTCCTTCTGTGCTTGCCTCATATTCCTTTCTGGCCAAAACTTCCCTCTCCTTTCTTGTGAATTGTTTTTAATTTTTGCTTTTACGTTTACCCAAAAATTAATGTTTGCACAATTAATAAATATTGTGGAACACTGCCCAAAATGTTGGAGTTCAATATGTGGTTTTTTTTTTTGGGTGGATACCAATAAATTTTCCAGAAATGTACGACTTTGTATTCTGATATTATTGAAAAAATGGGTTACTTTTAATCCGGGCCCACAAGCCAACAACGTTCAAACTAAAAAATTACACATTGTAAAAAAAGTGCTCGTTAAGGAACGTTTAAAACATTACCTAAGGAGGAAAAAACACCTTGCAAACACAAAATGAGGGACCAAACCTAAACATGATGACATTATTGTTACAATAGTCAAAAAACGAACACATTGCGGCCAAAATACACCCCCACAAATGTACGCTAATTGATTGTGTAATCCTGACATTAGCAGCTATGATTTCCACCTGCGTTCGGTTTTGTGCTATCCAAAAAAACTGCTTTCCAAACACATACCAAGCCGGTTTTCAATCCAACACTAATTGAGTTTCTGACAAGCCGTGATTAATCGATGCAACATCGTGGAGTGCCGGGACGGAGGAGAAGGCCATCGCCACTGTGGTCGAGTTATCCAGCCCCTAAGCTGTGCGAGCATTTTGAAGGGAAAGAGGATCATCCAGTGACGTATGAGTTGGTACGAACACATTTGACGTTCGCATTTGTTAATGTATGTACGCCCCAAAAACGCCACGCCTGCGTTTTTCCATCTCCACCCCCGTCAACGCCCAAAAACGGCCTGTTCTGTCAATCACATTTGACATGTCACTTCCTGTACGCTATTTGACGAACGACACAAAAAAAACTCGCAATCTGCCGTACGCACATGCGCAGTGTAACACCGACGCATGCGCGGTTACTCAACATCAGAACGCAACGAGCGTACTGCCTCTAACGAATGGCTCTGAATCAGGGCCATAGTGCGTACACACTATACAATCCTCCAAACAACGGAACGATATATCTTACATTGTTTGGTTGTTAAATCGTTAACAATATATGGGCGTACATACTGGGTTGGGCAAACATACTACTTAATTTGCACAAATATCGTGTCGTCTGCCGTGCATGTACAGCAGATCAGAAGATGCGAGGAACGATGCACAGGAGTGCGCAATAGTGCATACACTTTAGACAATGTGGACGATTTGTCTGTTATTTATTATAACTTTATGCCATAGCTTAAAGTGATTTATACCATGTGCAAGCAGCAGCAGCAGCTAGGCAAAAGTGCCGCCACTATATATATATATATATATATATATCTATATATGTGTGTGTATATGTGGATAGAATAGATAGATAAATAGATAGATAGTTGGTAGGAACCTGGCAAATGGGAGTGCTTGGGTCAAATGTAACAAGGGGATGGTTCCACCACAAGTTTTCCTGTGTCACACATGAGAGGACACAGGCCCACTAAATTCATGAAATGGCCCGTGTCTGGGTGTTTGAAACCTTTGTATATTAGTGAGAAACCTTTTAAGCAGAGGTGGAGTGGCGGGAAATGAAAATGATGCAGGCAGTGAACTTGTGGAAGCGCCAGAAACAATAAGGTTACAATAATGAAGGCAGGAGATGATAACGGCTTGGATGATAGTTTTAGTAACATCCGGGATGAGAAAGGTACAGATCCAGGGAGATTAGCAGGATTGGAGCTTAAAGAAATCGATTAATATACCACAATCTGCAATGGAAACTAAACACTTAGCCTAGAGGTTCCTCAAATGTGGTCTTCAAGGCACCCCAATAGTTCAGGTATTAGAGATATCCATGCAGGGTCGGACGTCCCGGGGGGCCCACACATAGGGGGCCCCCACACACCGCCCCCCGGGCACGTGCAGATGAGCCGGTTTTTTATTTTTATTTTAACGGAGCTGCCTGCTGTGGCCCGCGATAAAGCCCCTCCCTGCATTTGCCCCAGCCCCTTTTAAATTGACCCGCAAATCGCGCTGGTCCTACTGCTGCCTCTGAAACCAGGGAGAGGTAATTGTGTGTATGGAACATTGATTATTATAGCAGCATTTACTGACCAGGCAACACGGATTACTAGCACAGCACTCAAAGTGCATCTTCCTCCCCAGAGTCTGAGCACAATTTATATGCCACAAGTATTATTATATCAATGTCCCTTCCAAGTAATACACACACAGACAAGTGTTGAACCTGGACAGTCTCCCCTGGACCCGCAAGTGTCACTTCCCCCAGGATTTGGGTCAGCCCCAGGGAGGGAGGGAGCTGCAGCCTGATGCTAGGTGCCAGCAGTAGCAGCAATGTTTTATTGATAGGGGTCCCCACACGTTTGTTGCCCAGGGGCCAATACAGACCTTAATCCGGCCCTGTATCCATGGGTTAAATCAAATCGACTGAAGTACTAATTAAGTCACTTGTGGTCAAGCATGGAAATCCTTAAAACCTGGACTGTTAGGGTGCCTTGAGGACAGAGTTTGGGAACTTCTGACTGCACACTGCACATACTCTTTGTCTATCATCCATGATAAAACTGTGAGCACCTGCTCACACCCCCTCCCCCTCTCTGTCCCCCACCCCATTTGTTATTGTAAGCATTTATAGATTCGGCGAGTTGGAGCTTACAATTGAAGATGCTTTACACTGAATGTGAGTGTCACTTTAACATTTCTGCTCCAACCTGCCGAGAAGTAGCATCTTAGAAAAGAAGCCACTTTGTAAATATAGCCCAAGGTATAAATCCTACACGTTTCATCCACTATAGGGAGTTCATAAGGGGGATGTCCTCAGATCACTCTGAAATCTAATTGGTAAGGAATTAATGATTCAACAAGGTTCTGTAAACATTATGATCCATGTTGATATGATAGATTCACAGAGTTGCTGCAGCTTTGTCAGCTGTACATTCATCCTGCTCATCTCCTATTTCACTTCTTCCCAATGGTGCTCTAGTGGAATGAGATCTGGTGGCTGTGGAGATCATTAGAGTACCCAATGCTATGTTTGTGGGGCCAAAGTGATAATAACATTTGTTTTGTAACAGCGTGTTATCCTGCTGGAAGCAGCCATTAGAAGATGAGTAGACTGCGGCCATAAAGGGAACACATGACCCGTAAAAATGCCCCGAAAGAATTATATATTTAAAGAACACTCAATTTATATGAAGGGTTCCAATGTGCACCAAGGAAACATCATTACACCACCACAACCAGCATCATCTATTGGCACTATATCCTCAGTTTCATGTGTAGGTTGTGTTAGTGTACAGGGACTAGAATCTATTAACTTGAGGTTGTTGGTCTCATAACCAGTTAGCAGATGGCGGTAGTGAAGATGGGGAGGCAAATGACACTGGGTGGAATGAAGGTTATGTAAACAGTCCCTCTAGGTAAGTCACAACACTGTGCCACAGTATATAAGGAGTTCAATGTATTGCACAGTTGTTGGTGCTGGTGGCGGTTAGTCCACATGTGGTACAGCTTAACCAGGACTTAGGTTTATTGAACCAGGTAGAACAAGTAGCATAAGACAAAGGGATACAACAGGTGTAAACGTAGTAGTATTGATGCAGCCTGGAAAATTAGGGTATCGCTGGGCATTGTGGTGTGCCATGCATCAGAGTGGTAAAAACACTGGAGGATAATAGCCCCTCTAATGTAGCAGTGGAGATCTAGTGTACAGCTCTGTAGGGCTGGTATATCTGGGGAGTCTTAGAGGTGCATCCATTCACTAGGAATGGCAGGAAAGCAGTAGCGCATGTTGGAGGTCAGGCCTCCTGCTGAGCTCTGGCAGGTCCTAGAGACTGCTATCTTAGTTACCTGTTGCACTGAGGATAAAGGCAGCGCAGGAGCACTCCTCATCCAACATTATGTTCTTAGCTGACAGAGGTGGAACTCAGTGTGGTCTTCAGGATGTAGTCAGCATCCTGGCGTGCGGGATGCCGATGGTCTAAATACCGGTGCTGGAATCCCAACATCGCCTGGAACCCAGCTCCAGTATGCTGACCGCTGGCATCCCAAAGGTAAGTGTCGGGTGCTAGGTTTATGCATTAGGGAGAGGGTTAGGCACTAAGGGGGCACGGTTAAGTTTAGAGTGCGGGAGGATAAGTTAAGGCACTAGAGAGGGAGGGAGGGTTAGGGTAGGGGTTTGTATACTTGCCTTCCGTTGTGAGGATTTTCACTGTCGGGATGCCGTTGTCGGTATTCTGACCTGCGGAATCCCAACCACCGGGAACTCATACCCAACCCGTGGTCTTCTGCTGTAGCCCATCCTATTCCCTGTTGTAGTGCACGCTTATTTGTGTTATGGTCACCTTCCTGTCAGCTTACAACAGTTTGGTCATTCTCTCATTAATAGGGCATTTCTTTTTCACGCACAGAACTGACACACATTGGATGTCTTTGTTTCGCTCACTATTCTCTGGAAGCTCCACAGAATGATTTGTGTGAAAATAACAGGAAATCAACAGTTTCTGAAATACTCAAACCACCCCGTCTGGCACAAACAACCATTCCATTGTCAGTCACTTAGTTCACAATTCTCCATTTTAGTGTTTGGTCTGCACAACAACTGAACCTCTTGACCATGTCTGCATGCTTTTATGCACTGTTTGGCTGACTACAGATGTACCTAATAAAGTGGCCACTGAATAAGTGTACAAATACATTTTACAATGACTTTCCCCAGTCCTGGTATTCCTTTCCTCATTTATTCAGTACTGTTCACTAATACTCTTAAATAAAATTCCAACTTTTGTCTGTAATCATACATTCTTTAGTCAATTTCAATTTAGACGCATAGTTTATAGCAGGGATATTGAACATGTGACCCTCCAGCTCCCGTGGTATGGCATGCTGGGATGTATAGTTCCACAGCTGCTAGAGGTCCACATGTTGAATACTCCTGGTTTACCAGTTAACTAAAGTCAGGGGCGCCAAAGGGGAGGGGGAGCGGGTACTAATTACACAGGCCCAGGCTTGATGGAGGGACCACATTCGGCAATCAGCGTGCGCAGGGCTACCTGACCTTGGGGTGAGTGGTGGGTGAAGGCCAATCTGTGTAACACGGCTGTTGGCAGAAGCAGCTCCAAAGCCAGAGAAGACAAGGGCAATAGCTAGTAGTAATTCTAGGAATACACACTTGGTGATGACTTCCACAAGTAGGAAAACTGATTAAACAGTAGAAATTATTATTTGTTTCCTTCCTGGTTTGGGAAATAACAGATTCTATAACTGGAGAGACAGATTGTTAGTATTACTCGCAAATATCCCCTCTGTCCCATCTGAAACCTGAAGGCACACGTCTCCTAGTTTTCTCATATATTCAGATATCCAATAGCTATTTTGCCCTCTGATGGGAATTGCAAGTCTATTTTGCTCTAACTGTCTTCTATGCCATTAAAACTAAGATGCTTCCAGCAATGACAATGTCTACGGAATAGAAACCAGCAAATCAGCTATGTCACAGTAAGATTCACTAGAGAGAAATTATATTTATTATAGAGAAGGGGAAAATGCTATTATAAATATAACAAAAAAAATAAAAAGAATCCCAAGATGATAATTCGGATGTTTGAAATGTGCTGTGGTTAATCCAAAATAATTTATGTCATGTTTCCAAGATACATTATTTTAAGCAGACTGGGCATGTAATGTATTTAGGACTGTGGCGCTGTACCAGAAAACCTGGTGGCTTATTCGGGATCCAGTGACCATTACAGTTTTTCCTCTAGGAAATTTTTTTTCTTATAGAGGAACGAGAACAAAAACAAAATAAAGGAAAAATAAAAACCATACTAGCAACTGAAGATGCCACTACAAAGAAAATCTAATTTCCAATGTCCTTCAGTGACCTTGAGTGCGCGCAAGGATGAGGATATGGATTTATTTAACTCAGGGTCTTGCAGTAGAACTGAAAACAATTTGCTGAATGCATGTATGTATGTATGCCGTGTCCTTCATTTATGCAACATGACCGGCGCTTGCTACATTAAAGAAATACCAGCTGTACTCTAGCTTGAAAAACATAAATTAAATTACCTTGGGAAAAAAATAAATTGTTTGTATATATATATATATATATATATATATATATATATATATATGCACACACACACACATACATACATACACTGAAGTGCCAAAAGTCACGGGACAGATATAGAAATATATTGCAACATCTGTATGCGCTAACATATATTAGTATACAGGGCCTGATTTAGCAGCGTATGCAATAGATATTACGGTCGCAGTTGAGCGATTGTTTTCCATTGCGCATGCATAATACAAGCCAGAATTTGCGTGCGCAGCAATAGCACTGCGATTACAGCAGACTGTCAATCACTGCCAGTCTGCTACCAGTCTCCGTGCGGGATTGCAGACCCGTTTTGCACAAAGGAATCCATCGCAAAGTGACCATCTGTCAGCGTTTGGGGGTGGTGACGGGGGAGTGGTCAGTTAATGCAGGCGTGCCTGTTTTTTTGATGTCCTATCTTGGGCGTGCATAAGAGCTCTCTGCGTGCGACTTTCTGTGGCTGGTCAGACCTGCTGTAAATGTTGCGTGACTGGGCAATGTGCATCGATGGTACCAATGTTTACTCAGAAGAGCAAGGTTGGACGGATATGAGAAGGCAGCAGCGGGCGTCTTTATGCCAGCTGAGCTTTGGCAGTTATTAGCATATTTTTGCAGCTGCGTTCCGTGCGAAATTGCAGCTGCGATCGCTGCTGAATCAGGCCCACAGACCAGCACCAGTTCACAAAGTCAGTGCAGCTCTTCTTCTAAGACTTTCCTCAAAGGCCATATCTGTAATGTGCAAAGTAAAAAACAAGGGGTGCACCATGGTGAAGTAAGTTTAAAAACCTGCTTGACTGTATATTAAAATAACTCCCTCGGTTAAAGTTTCAGCATAAATCGGCTTCATTTGACTCTCACTGGGCTCATTGGCAATACCGGATCTCATGTGGTCCAAGCATCACCCTAAGGTGCCGCCACGTCACTTCCGCTTACGTCACTGCAATCCTCCCCAAATGTATTTCGTCGCTCTGTGAACTTGGAGCCTTATTCAGCAGTGCATGCTAGTGCACTGCTGAACGCAGATTCCCGATGATCGGGAATCTGCACAGGCGCATGACCCATTCTGTGCATGTGCAGGACGGGTCTGCGATCCCACACGGAGACTGTCAATGATTGACAGCCTGCTGCCATTTGCTGTTTGTGACGCTGCCGTTGGAGGTGGTGGAGGGAAGAAGCCGGGATCTCCGTCGGCTGACGGAGATTTCCTGGCTTCTTCCTCTCATCTGGGATGGCCGGCTGCGTGACCCCATGGATCATCTTAGCCGGCCGATGTGCCGCAGAGTATCCGATGTTGCGTTGGACAACACAGCTCGGATACGTAATGCAGCAGGTGGTGTGATGACTCCCGCTACTTGCGAGCAGCTTTGCAATTCCGTCTGAAGCTGAATCAGGCCCTTAGTCAGTGGGTGTGAGCCAATGGGGGAATGGAATAGTAGTAGCCCATAAACGTATATATAATATATATATATTATATATACACACACATACAGTATGTGTGTGTGTGTGTGTGTGTATATATATATATATATATATATATATATATATATATCGCCAGGGGGTGACGGGAGGCACTCAAAGAGACTTCAAAACTTAAAAGAAATCACAGCGAAACTGTTGCTAGTTGCCAACGTTTCAGTGACATTCACTTTTATCAAGACATAAAAGTGAATGTCACTGAAACGTTGGCAACTAGCAACAGTTTTGCTGTGATTTCTTTTAAGTTGTGAAGTCTCTTTGAGTGCCTCCCGTCATCCCCTAGCTATTTCTTGCTCATTGCAATAGGAAAAGGCACCGGAGCCATACTTACCTGTAGTGCGAGTGCCGGGTCCATTGGGATTATATATATATATATATACATACACACACACAGTGTTCAGGGCACCGGAGCTAGAGAGGGCACTGCCGTGCGTCCAAAAAGGGGGCACGGCCATTGAAAAGGGGGCATGTCTATAAGACGTGTCCTCTTTTCATCACTCTTGGGGACGTGCACAGCACTTGCGGACACACCGGGCATCCCCCAAGTGCTGCCGTCAGGGAGAATAGATGCTGGGTGCATGCACCCGGCGTCTATTCTCCGGCGGTGACCGGGTCACCGCATATTTCCCCACCCGCGGGACACTCCGACCCACGGGTGAAGACGGCACCGGCAGGCTGTGAGGGCAGGGCGCTTTTTGCCCTCCAGAAGGAGGGCAGGTCGCCGGGCCCCGCTAAAACAGCCTAGCGGGAACGCACTTCAGCGACACCCAAAAAACACCCATCTCCGTGCATCAGCAGAACCACCCCCGTTAAATCACAATATTCACATAAGACGGACCATGTCAGCGCCCAATACATTTTCAAGATATATCTGAGGCTGTGCGTTTCAGCCTTGTACTGTGACTCCGTGTTCAGAAGTGCAACGAAGCATAAACACATGCTCACAAGTAAGATAAATAAAAAAAAATCGCTGACACGGACATTGCGTCCAGCTCAGAATCAGAGATTGGTAAATGAATATAAATATTGCTAATAATTACAATTGAGAATCGGATTGTCAGATTTAATTTTTTTTTTTTCCATAGGGCACAAAGAGTTAACCAGACTATTTAAAATAAAAAGTTTTAAAACGTCTTGCTGTAGGATGAGGCAGAGCAGAAGATTAATAGTATGAGTGCGGTGACATCAGAAGCAGAGGCAGGTCTAATTTATCTTAATTAGTACAGTCTGTAACTAATCACTGGGGACCTCATTCACTTAAGGATGTCTACCATTCCCAGCCTGTGGCACATAGCTGTATTGAATATGGTGCTTAATGAGCACTTTAAATAAGGTGAGGAATGTGACTGTTCAGAGCTTCATTCAATGCAGTTGTGGAAGGAAAAAAAAAAGTCATGCCAAAAAGATGAGGGATAATGTTTAATAAGATGTCAGCTCCCACAACCCCTTGTTTTATTAATGAGTAGTACCTCATTATAAAAGATAATGGGGAATCAGTTGGAGATGTTACAGAAAACGCATTAAAAAGCTATTAGCAACAGGCCTGGAATTCAAACTGAGTATAATGCGTTTAGTGTGCACACATACAGTTAACAAGGGGCGAGAGAGGACTGACAGATGTCGGGGGCTTAAGAGCGAGTGGCGTTTATGAGAAGAGGCTTGGGCAGAGGTCACACACTAGAGGACACATTGTATCAGATGGCACTGCCAATGGTTGAATAAACTCTATGCCTTTCCTTGCAGGGATTAAGATCTGACTGGAAGAATGTGATGTCTCCAGCAAGACAGCTGTCAAATGAGGTCAGCAAATAAAAGATTACAACAGGAGGAGAGCAGGGGAGGTATGACGGCTTATGAAGAGAAATGGCATAGGCTAATTCTAGATAAACATCTGCATGACAAGAACAGATCGAGGAATTGTGCTTAATGCACAACAATACTTACAAACATTGTGCCTTCCTCCAGACAACCTGACAAGGGGAATCACTGAAGGGCAGAGGCATCGAGGTGTCTGATCAATGGATGTGGCGGAAGTACAGCGCAAAACTAAATATCTGTCAGCTGTGTTCAGCTTCCCTCATAGCTTACTAATCTGGGTGTCCATGCAATTTGGCATAATGCACAGCTTACTCTGCAGATATCTCTTTCACGGTGATTCTATCTGGGTGTGTGTGTCTCTGGCACGGTGATCCTCCTATTTGGGTGTGTGTCCCTGGCATGGTGATCCTCCTATCTGGGTGTGTGTGTCCCTGGCACGGTGATTCTCCTATCTGGGTGTGTGCGTCTCTGGCATGGTGATCCTCCTATCTGGGTGTATAAGCCTCTGGTACGGTGATTATCCTATCTGGGTGTGTGCCTCTGGCATGGTGATCCTCCTATCTGGGTGTGTGTGCCTCTGGCACAGTGATCCTCCTATCTGGGTGTGTCTCCCTGGCATGGTGATCCTCCTATCTGGGTGTGTGTCTCCTTGGCATGGTGATCCTATCTGGGTGTGTGTGTGCCTCTGGCACGGTGATCCTCCTATCTGGGTGTGTGTCTCCTTGGCATGGTGATCCTATCTGGGTGTGTGTGCCTCTGGTACGGTGATCCTCCTATCTGGGTGTGTGTGCCTCTGGCATGGTGATCCTCCTATCTGGGTGTGTGTGCCTCTGGCACGGTGATCCTCCTATCTGGGTGTGTCTCCCTGGCATGGTGATCCTCCTATCTGGGTGTGTGTGCCACTGGCACAGTGATCTTCCTATCTGGGTGTATATGCCTCTGGCACGGTGATCCTCCTATCTGGGTGTATAAGCCTCTGGCACGGTGATCCTCCTATCTGGGTGTATAAGCCTCTGGCATGGTGATCCTATCTGGGTTTATAAGTCTCTAGCACGGTGATCCTCCTATCTTGGTGTATATGCCCCTGGCAGGGTGATCCTCCTATCTGGGTGTGTGTCTCCCTGGCATGGTGATCCTCCTTATCTAGGTGTGTGCCCCTGGCACGGTGATTCTCCTATCTGGGTGTGTGTGCCTTTTGCACAGTGATTCTCCTATCTCGGGGTGTATGTGTGTGTGTCTCTGGCATGGTGATTCTATCTGGGTGTGTGTGCACATCTCTGGCATGGTGATTCTGTCTTCGTGTCTCTGGCAAGGTGCTCCTCCTATCAAGTTGTATCTCCCTGGCAAGGTGATCCTCCTATCTAGGTGTGTGCCCCTGGCAAGGTGTTTCTCCTATCTGGGTGCGTCTATGGCAAGATGATCCTCCTATCTAGGTGCGTGTCTGTGATTAGATGATACGCCTATATAGGTGCGTGTCCCTGGCACAATGATCCTCCTTACTGACGATTAAGCTGACAGCGAAACACGCGTCAGGACTGAGGGACATGCGATGTTGGGTGTGTGTGTGTCTCTGGCATTGTGATTCTCTTGTCTGGGTGTGTCTCTCTGGGAAGATGATCCTCCTATCAAGGTGCGTGTCCGTGATTAGAGGTTACGCCTGTATAGGTACGTGTCCCTGGCACAATGATCCTCCTTTCTGGGTCTGTTCCTGATGGGATACGGTCAATATACCAACGGCTGGGATTCCAGCGATCAGAATCCCAGCTCCGCCATCCAGACTACTGTAACCCGGAAGGTAACAAGCACCATGGGGGAGGTGTTAGGCACCATGGAGGAAGGGTTAGGATACCCACCAAGTGTCGGTATTCTAACCCTGTCAAGATGCCGGCGTCAGGATTCTGACCACCGGGATCCCGAATGCTGGCATCCCGCACCCAACCTGTTCCTGACACAGCGATCCTATGTGGCTGCGTGTCTCTGGCAAGGTGATGCTCCTATCAGGGCGTGTCTCTGGGAAGATGATCTTCCTGTATAGGTGTCTGTCCCTGGCACAGTTATCCTCCTATCAAGATGTGTGCCCCTGGCAAGGTGATTCTCCTATCTGGGTGTTTCTCTGGTTAGATTATCCTCCTATCTAGGTGTGTGTGTGTGTGTGTGTGTGTGTGTGTCTGGCCCAGTGATCATCCTATTTAGGTGCATGTCCCTGGCAAGGTGATTCTGGAATCTAGCTGTGTCTCTGGCGTGGTGATATTCCTCTCTGGGTGTGTCTCTCTGGTACGGTGATCCTTCTACATGTCTATGTGTCCCAAGCAAGGTGATCCTCCTGTCTATATGTGTAACCCTGACTCAAAGAACATTATAATAGCAGTGTGGACAACCTCCTCCTGGCAGGAATTCTGAATACAATCAAGTTTACAACATGTATACACAGACACAAGAGTTGTTATATTACACATAGTAATACCATACAGTACCTCCCAGCCATCCTGATTTTGGCAGGGCAGTCTGCTTCTCGGGCACTGTCCTGCCATCCTAATCCTGGTCCACAATGTTCTGCGGTGGTGGGGATTGGGAGACCTTCGCTCACCCACTGCTCTGCTTAACAGAACAAGTAATGAATAGGTGCCATGCACATGGCCTCATTTTAGTGGAGAGAGGGACTGAGGGCAGCCAGGCAGCTCCCAGAGTGCCGGGCATGCTCCCACCCTAACGAAAGTGGAGGGGACGTGACCCACGGGGCACAGCAATCCTATGAAGGCCATATCCACTTTTTCCAAGCCTGCACTGCGGTCCCGACCTCCTCCTCAAGAAAGTAGGGAGGTACGTAATAGGGATGGTCATTGGTGAGCTCTCCATCAATGGAGTAAACGGAAGAAACCATTGATAGTAGTTAACTATGAAATCTTGTACCATTGATGGTTCCTATCATCGAAAGTCCATGCATGCACAGAAGAAACCTGGCCTGCGCTGATGGCAGAAACAGAATGAGCAAGGCAAGTTTCTACTGCGCATGCATGATGGCAGATGGCCCACGGCTGGTGCCACACAACTCCTGAAACATGACCTGTGGGGGATACTTGAGGGTTGGCATGGAAAACCCAAGCCCTATGGTTCTCGCAACCCTCTCCAACCTTAAACTGCTACGGGGACAAGGGACAGGTGTGTAGGGACACCTTCCAATTCCCTGGGAGGACACACATGACATTTTTTTTTTTAGGACAGCTGCATAGTCCTCTCTAATTGGGACTGTCCCACCTAAATCAGGCCAGTTGGGGGGAATGGAAACAGTTGATTACAATTTCCAGGGTGACTTTCCGCTCTGCACATGCATTTGAGAACATTTGCGAGACCCCAGACAACTAAACCTTCCTATTAACAATGAACACTGAACCATATTCATAACACCATTCTATCATAAAGCCTGCAAAATAAAACGTAGGTGCTGACATTTGTATTCATAATACAGAAGAGAATGTCAGCGAGTACTTAATAAATATAACAATGTTTTTATATTGCTTAAGGACAAATATATTTGATGAAATTTTATCAAAGAACATCAAGGACAGTTAAAAGTAAACACAACTGTAAAGAAAACAGAAAAATAATATGCCCACACTCGGCCTTACCCATATTGTACCTGGTGTCAGCTGCGGGGCAGTATTAATGCCCTATATGTATACAAAACAGAAAGACCGTTGCTGCAGCACTGACACTAGCTCTGCAAATCTCTGCGTATCTAGCAAATAAAATACAGGGATTTTGTTCATATCTTGATTAATACATTTAATTTTCTGGTGTAGAGAGACCACAAAACTCTGCAGGTCTACACTAGCATATATGTCTCTATAACACACCATTACATTGCAGTAAAATGCACTAACCGCTCAGGTACAGAGGGAAACATCTATTCATACTTGACTACTTTAGTAATTTCCTCTCCAGGAAAAGCCCAGAGAGGAGATGCAGATGGGCGGTGCCGGACTATTTGCATAATTAGGCCCCACCCCTCCACATATTTCAATAGGGACGGGGCCAAAGGTATCATAGAACCATGTCATTAGGCCCCACCCACTCCTCACAGATCCACGGATTCCTTGTATTATTCTCCCCACTTCACTAGGAAGTGGGTGGGATGTAGCAGGCATACCTACTCTTCTGGGGGTGCGTGGGGGGCTACCAAAAAAAAGCCTCCCACTGGTTCCAGGAGAGCAGGCAAATATGCATCTATAGAAGGGCAGGCTTGTGCCCCTCACCAAACAAAGCCCTTTATAGCCTTGATAATAACACTAGGCAAGATTTTGAAACAAAACTGAAAATGAATATGCCAGCACTCGGTTTTACCCATATTATATATGGCACCAACTATGTGACATAGTTAATTATATATATATACACACATATATATATATACACACATATATATATATATATATATTACATACACACACATATATATATATATATATACACACACACACACACACATAGCAAAGGGGGGATTATTAATGTCATTATAATACAAAATAAAGGGTCAGGAGACTAGCAATATTCAAAGTTACAGTATTAATAGACGTTCATCCTGATAAAAGTCTATTGAAACTGAAACATTGAATACTGTTACAGGTCTCGACCCTTTAGTCTGCACTATTATTATAATGGAGTATCACCGCCCCCCCCCCTTTTGTTATTTTTATGATGTTATTGCAGAGAGCACCCACTTTACATCAAGGTTAAGTGCCAAGCCTGTGCTGTATAATATATATGTACGAGGACTGATTAAAAAGTAATGAGACTGCCTCTGTTTTTCTGTCCCATATGTAGACATGGCAATGCTACGTTGGTTATAGTGAATCTCATACATAGATGAGTCTAAACCTGCGATTGGACTGCCGTAGTCTTCTTTGTTTTGTCACAGAAAGTGGAAGATCTTCGAACGTTTCGTCATGGCGGATGAGGAAGACGTGTCTGTGAGATTACGTCAGAGATGTGTGATTGAATTTTGTGCTAAACTTGGAAAAAGCGGAAATGAAACTCATGAAATGATACGGCAAGCATACGGTGAAGAAACAATTAGCCGAGCTGCTGTATTTCGGTGGTGGAAGCACTTCAAAGAGGGTAATACGCGAGTGACTGACGATGCGCGTTCTGGGAGACCATCCACAGCGGGTACAGATGTTAACATTACCAAAGCTGCGGAGATGCTTCAAAATGACAGGATAACTTTACATGAACTTTCGGCTTCACTTGGCATCTCATTCCAACGGGTTCAGCATATTGTGACAAAGGAACTGAAAATGCATCACGGGTGTGCCAGATGGGAACCCAGAAATCTCACAGGACAGCAGATGTGACGACGAGTTGAATAGTGCAAGTACACCGTTCAAATATCGGAGAGGATACCAGATTTCCTGACATCGATTGTGACATGTGACAAATCGTGGATTCGTCATTATGATCCGGAATCCAAACATCAGTCCACTATATGGAAACACACAAATTCGCCTCTGCCGAAAAACTCTGATTCCTTCGGCATGTAAAGTCATGCTTCTGCTGTTCTTCGATGCGCACAGTATGATCCTACAGCACTGATAACTATGCAAACGTCCTGAAAATCCATTTGCATGGAGGCATGAGGAAGAAAAGACCATTGCTACATACATAGATTGTATCCATGTTATAGTATTAACTTAGAGGTTCTCCTGATCCAATAATCTAATACGGCTTGGTTCAGAAAAATATTTAATAATCAATCATATCATAAATACACAAGAAATAAAAACATAAAAAATTGTATAAAAAAATGGGATTTATCCCATTTTTTGTTTTTATTTCTTGTGTATTTATATGATAACTAACGAAACTGGATCAGAACCTTTATATACCCCTGCCTATACCTTCTAAAATCCTTCCTATAAACCTCTAAGAATAACGCTCATTTGCGTACGCAGTCTGACCGCAAATAAAGACAGGAGTGGAATCTGTGGTTCCAACGCACAAGTATTATTCAGGTAAAAGTACAGTCAGATAAACGCAATTGATACATACACAATTTAGGCGTAAAAGGAAATATTACAGACCCAAGTACAGTATACATACGCTGCGCCTCCGGACCCAGAGATAGACCTCAGAATAGAGACCCCCAGTTCATACAGCATTCAGCATGGACTAAAAAACCAGTATACGGGCGCACACATTTATCCCCCTCAGGCTAAAACAGGACAAAGGGGAAGTTTCTTGCTGATGTCATTGGTTCCCAGAGGAGAAGCATATGTTACAGCACATTTAACAGGCTGGTTCAAATAGACTCTCCCTGCCTCTAACAGCAGGGGAATCTTTCTAGTAATGCCTTCTGTACATTCCAACAGTTAAACATTTTGTTGCTTGTAGGTTCTGCGATCCATAACTTGAGTTTGCATGATGCGATCTCTCCACCGATAATACCGGAATGCTGTAAAAAGCGTACGCATCAGAACAAGACCAAACACAATTTGCTTATCATTTATAATACCTTAGTTATCAAAAACCTTTATTTCTCAGCATTGAAACTAACTTAACCGACTTAAATCATACATTTTGATGCTTATGGAACCTTATGTGTGAATATGGAATGTGTGGGTATTCAGGGTTTGATATAAGGACGCTAGTTAACTTGGGGAAGATGCGTGCACATAAAGCTACTTTTACAGCGGTTTCATTCAAAGTCTTATGCATTCGCTAATATGCAACTAGTTAATAGCGCTCTTGTGGGTATGATTGTGTGTATGAGAAATGATGAAAGAAGCGATCGCATAGTGCTAACATAAATATCGCCACATGTACTATACTGTGAGTTTACCTAAAATGGCGCTTAAGCGGCCACTCGCAAAATGGCATCTTGCGATCTCATTTCTAAAATGGAGTCTTGCGGCCATTCACAAGATGGCGTCTCTGCGATTAAATTTTAAACCGAACTTGTCTCAGCCAATTATTCAGCTTCGACAGTCCACCCTTTGATAGCAAACAACATGCTATCACAATCTGCTATTTAAATTTATTTTAGGCTTACATTTACATATTATTTAGTGTTATTATGGGATGGCACAAGGTGGTTCTTAGTCCATCAATAATGTGTCTCTGGGTGGGGACATAAAACTACTATTATACGCACACCGCGGATCTTGGAAAATCATGTGACAGGTGTGGGAATGCACCAGTCTTATAACAGCAGTCTTGAAGGGGAATTTGAGACTTTACATTGTCTGAGGTGTTCTATAAATAACATTTCAATAATATCTTCTATGCATGTCTAAATATTATATATTTAAATGATGGTACTTCCTAGCTCAGGGTTGTAATGCAGTTCTGTATCTACCTCGGTATACATATTATCATTTCTGACCACCATCATAGTTTCATTCTTTCGTTTTACTCGGTTTTTACATTTTCCACACTTCAACACAATAGGAACACACCGGACGCATATGCCAATTACTATGATGACAATCAGTATAAGGATCAAAAATTTGCCTATGCTGGTGATCACTTCCTGGACCCATTCCCCTAGACCTGAGAACCATTTCACTGGGTTCAGCCATGACACCCATCCTTCTATCTTTTCCCCTGCTTCAGCCACTGATGCGTTATGGTTCTTACAAAATTCCCACTTTAGCTGCAGAATCTCATCCATTTTCTGGTCTATCACCTCCTTGGGGTCGCTGGTATCATTGGTGAAATAAGTGCAACATTTTACTCCAAATTGGGTGGCTAACGTTACGCAATACCCGCCAGTAACAGCAGTTAAATAATTCAACACTAGCCTGTGTTGCACTAGTTCTTTCTTGTATGCTTGCAATTCTCTCCCTGTGCACCTGAATGTGTCATCGTACATCTCGGTGATATTATCTATTAATTTAGCAAGTTTCTGGATATATCTAAAATTTAATGTACCCCTAGCAATCCTAGTGGGATCCAGGGCGACTAAAACTTGGAAGCCAGTTGTCTCACTGATTAACTGAGCGACTTTATGCATATCACCAGGTATCATATTTCTCTTGCCTCTGTGTTCATATTGTGTGTGAAGATATGGTGACTGTGTGTTTTTATGTATTCCCAGCATTTCAACATGTGTGAGGGTCATAACTTCTGGGACTACTCTTCCCAGGTAACACAAACCTTCGGAACTCAGAGAGAGCCATTTGTACACTTTTCTTCCACATATAAAATATACATTATCGGGGAGAACATAAGGAATGGCATGCATCATTATCATTACACACATTTCCCTTGCAAACAATCCTATCTCAGGCTCTTCCATCTGGTATATGCAAGTTTCTGGTTGTATTATTTTAGCACAATAACCATCTGGTACTTTACCAATAATTTCTTTGGTGGAACTCAATGTATACCTGTACCTAAAATGTTTCCCACTTGATTTAATTGAGCGTAACAGATCATAGTTTATGGACTCATTATCAGCTCTTTGTGAGAAGGTCATCGTCTGATTATTCCCCGTCACTTCCCAACCTCTGGGTTTATTGGGGTTGGTTATGTTTAAACACAAAAGTGATCTATCTACTTGGAATTGATAGAGTTTGAAATGAGGCGGTTTGGATGACAGGAATTTTCCATCCAATGTTTTCCCTTTTTGCAGTTCTAAAATTTCCGTGACATTCAGCGGAAATGGCACCAACCCTACATTATGCTGTCCCTGTGGCACATGTGAACACACCCAGCAATCAGTTTGATTTAACACCTTGCCTACCATGCTGTGATAATCCTCTAAAGGATACCCTCCCAAGCACAGGTTATATTTGGGTTGGCACCGTTGGATACAGTTCTCATCAACTAGGGACCCACAAAACTCACAAATACAGGAATCTTCAGACGATAAACCTCCACACCTTCCCCGAGTATCCGGAATGACAGCTCTCTTAACAATAACAGTACTAAGATTGGTCAGACACTCCCCTGATTGGCATTGCACTCCTCCTGATTCCACTCCATCAGCACTGCCATCAGCTCCCGTTTCCTCAATCGGTCCCCCATCACAGACACTGGATATTCCCGAACTGACCAGGATGGTGAACACTCTAAAAGAGAATATGAGAATGAACACAGCAGGCCCGTCCATTTTAACAACAAGTCCTGCAAAATTTCTCTCGGTTCAGGTATCTCACTACGATCTTTTCAATCCTCCCGGAACAAGCTCGCGAGCGACAGGTCCACACTATCAGCCTTGTTTCTCCACCGGTTGATTGACCTTTTTGCAGTGAGTGGAATGGACCCAGGTATCTCTCTCGGCCACCTTCAAAGATGTAGTACTCGTCAGCAGCACCTGGTATGGACCTTCCCACCGATCAGTCAAACAACCTGAACACAAGAAATTTCTGATCATTACATATTCTCCTGGTTCAACATCATGACAGTTAGTTTCAGACATATCATTAGACAACAATTTCAGTTTCTGCTGCTGTTGGTTTAACTGCCTACTCATTGATATAAGATACTTTACAGTTACCTCGTTGTTACCCTTCCAGTCTTCCTGGGGACTTATAATCAAATGAGGTTGTCTGCCGAATAGTATTTCAAATGGGGACAGATTCAGAGGAAGTCTAGGAGTGGTCCTTATGCTATGTAGGACCAAAAGGTAATGATTCTGGCCATCATAATCCAGTTTCTGCCATAATTTTACTTAATTTATTTTTAATAGTCCCGTTCATTCTCTCCACCTTGGCACTGGCTTGCGGTCGGTAGGGGGTATGAAGTCGGCTATTAATATCCATCAGCTTACACATATTTTGGAACACATCACCTGTGAAATGAGTACCCGTCACTCTCGATGATCTTAGGGATACCGTACCTGCATATAAATTCCTGGACTATTTTCTTGGCAGTAAACGCAGCAGTATTAGTGGCCGCTGGGTAGGCCTCAACCCAGTTGGAAAATACGTCTGCGCACACTAGTACATACTTAAGGTTCCTGCAGGGTGGTAATTGGATGAAATCAATTTGTATCACCTGGAAAGGTCCATCAGTAGGTGGAATGTGGGTCAGTTCGGTAGGGATCGCTTTCCCTATGTTCTTTCTCAAGCAGGTCAGACAGGACATTGCCATCTTCTCTGCTTGTGAAGAAAAACCTGGTGCGCACCAGTATGCCCTCACCAACTTGCACATACCCTGTTTACCTAGGTGAGTTAGACCGTGTGCTGTCTCAGCCAGGCTGGGGTAATATGCATTGGGGGCTACTGGCTTACCATGTCCGTCCCTCCAGAGCCCACATCCCTTGGACTTCCAAATGGATTTTTCCTGAATTGAACACAAACTTTGCATCTCAATTAATTTCAGCATATCAATGGTTTGGAATGACATAATTGTTTCAATCGGGAAGACATTTTTAACCCTGCTGCCCATTTTGCAGCTTCATCAGCTCTGTTGTTGCCCAGTGACACCGGGTCATCCTCACATGTGTGGGCTTTGCATTTAATTACTGCCACTGCTTTGGGCAGTTGGATTGCTTCTAAAAGATGTTTTATATGTCAGGAATGTGCAACTGGTGTGCCTGCTGCTGTCATAAAATTTCTCAGACGCCATAGAGCCCCAAAATCGTGCACCACCCCGAACGCGTACCTCGAGTCAGTGTAAATGTTAGCAGATTTGCCTGCCAGTTCACATGCTCTAGTCAGTGCTACTAACTCTGCCACCTGGGCTGAGTGAGGAGGACCGAGAGGTTTAGCTTCCATGATGTCTATCATTTACAACAGCATAACCTGTACATAATTCACCTGTGTCTGTTTGTCTATGACAACTCCCATCCGTATAGAAAGTTACATCCACATTCTCTAAAGGTGTGTCATGTATGTCAGGTCTAGCAGTAAAGGTCTGATTCAGATGTCATACAATCGTGAGTATCATCATGTCTGCCGAACTCACCTCCCGCCAGCAACTCTTCTCCTTCCACCCTTTGTACATCATGTTGTACATATGGTAGGTATGTTGCTGAATTCAGCGTACTGCAACGTTTGACAGTAATATTTGCAGGAGCGATTAGAGCTAGTTCCCATTTGGTGAACCTAGCCGAGGAGACGTGTCTGGTTTGAGCTGAGTTCAACAGAGCAGATACAGCATGGGGAGTGTAGACAATCATATCATGGCCCAATACTACGTCCTCACTTTTACTCACCAATAAAAGCGGTAGCTGCTACACTTCTCAAACAGGTGGGGAGTGATCTTGGTACAGTGTCCAATTGGGCACTGTAGTATGCTACGGGCCTACTGGCATCACCATGTTTTTGTGTAAGGACACCTGCAGCACAACCATCGGCTTCCGTACAATATAAATCAAAAGGTTTTTCATAATCAGGTATTCCCAATGCAGGGAGCTTTTGTCAGACTATCTTTAAGATTAAGAAAAGCCTGTTCTGATTCCTCAGTGTGTATGACGCGATCAGGCTTTGGAGGAAGAGACTAGTTCCTGTAAAGGCAAGGCCAAAATAGGAAAACCTGTGATCCACATTCGGCAGTATCCACACATTCCCAAGAAGGTACGAATTTGCTCTTGATTCTGCGGCAGTGTCATGTTTTGTATAGCCTGGATTCTATCATTTGTAAGATGTCGTAACCCTTGGGTTAGGCAGTGTCCCAAATATTTTACTCTGGATTGGCACGGTTGTAACTTGTCCTTAGCCACTTTGTGTCCTGTATGCGAGAGATGAAGTAACAAAAGTTTAGTATCATTCAAACATGACAAACGAGTCAGAACATAGCAATAAATCATCCACATATTGAATTAGAACTGATCCATTGGCAGGTTGAAAAGCTTGTAAACAGTCATACAATGCCTGAGAGAATATACTGGGGCTGTCTATGAAACCTTGGGGCAATCGTGTCCATGTATATTGCACACCTCTGTATGTGAATGCGAATAGGTACTGACAGTCAGGGTGGAGAGGCACAGAGAAGAAAGCAGAACAGAGGTCAATGACAGTGAAATGGGTTGCATTTGGTGGGATCTGCATCAGGATGACAGCTGGATTTGGCACAACAGGGAATTGGTTCTCTACTACCTTATTAACACCTCTAAGGTCTTGCACCAGCCTATAACCCCTCCCACCACTCTTCTTTACTGGAAAGATGGGACTGTTGGCTACACTAGCTGTATGAACTAAAATTCCCTGTTGCAATAATCGCTCAATTAAACACCCCTAGTTCTACTTCCTGTTTTAGTGGGTACTGGGGA
Source organism: Taudactylus pleione (assembly GCA_031769625.1). NCBI lineage: Eukaryota > Metazoa > Chordata > Amphibia > Anura > Myobatrachidae > Taudactylus > Taudactylus pleione. The sequence goes on along the minus strand of JAUIMM010000430.1, from coordinate 722,756 downwards.
ATTTTTGGAGCTTGCCTACCGCCTTTTAAGTTTACCATTACTGGGCTTACGTTTGCCATTAATCCAGTGTCCTGTCCATCTTTTGTCCAAAGGGAATCTGGAATTTGGGACATTTCATCGACTTGTGATGGATTTTCTTTTAAAAGGTAGAGTGATACATTATCCTTTGAGGAGTGTCTAACATATCCCGCACCTCGTATACCATTCTCTCTGGGATATCTAAATATACACCATCAGGGGTGCAATATATAACACATCCCATTTTACATAACAAGTCTCTGCCCAGCAGGTTAGTAGGAGCCACGGCAGCCAGTAGAAGAGAATGTCTGGTATGCAACGGCCCAATACTAACCTCTGCGGACTTTGTTAAAGGATAACGTTCCACTTTACCTGTCACACCCATTGTTGGTATTGTCTCGTTGGTCACCTGTAAATTAATGGGAGATTTCATCACTGACTTGGTCGCCCCTGTGTCTACAAGAAAAGGATATTCAGTCCCAGCTACATCAACCATCAAGACCGGTTCATCCCTAGTACTTCCCGTTAACCTATCTGTAGACCACAGGTATGACCTGACCCCTAGCGTTGGCTACCATTCTCCAATAAAGCATTTACGGCTACAATTGGAGCTGGTGTTTGCTGAACATTTGCTGGTCTCTGTGCATATCCCTTATGGGAGTATCCAGGTTTCCCTTGATGTGGGGTCCATACTCTTTTTACTGTACAGTTTCTACTTAAGTGTCCTGTTTGTTTACAATTAAAACATGTCCGTGATTCAGGTGAAAGCATGTGTTGTTGTGAAGTTTGAGCAGGGGGTAAAGGTGGTGGATATGGGTAAGGATAGGGAGGGTAAGGGTATTGTGGGGGGTAAGAAGTAGGTGGATATCCTGGGACCTGTAGTTGCATTGGGTTAGTGGGATAGAGTTGTGTTTGTTGTTGAGTGGGGTTAGTGAGAGCAACTTGTTCTGACATGAGTGTGTGTGCAAGCGTGTCTGTTGGCTGTGATGTTACAGTCATTCCCTCCAGAGCTTGTATACTGACAGCCATTAATTTTTCGCTCTGGGTCTCCCTCTCTTTTGAGATGTTTTTGTCATGTTCTATGGCAGAATCTATGAGGTTATCTATTGTAAGTCCCCTCCAGCTAGGCTGTGAGGTCTGAACCCGAGTTTTTAAAATCTCTTTTAAACCGTCCATCAATATTGTGACTATCATTCCCCTGTGGTGAATGCTATCTTTAATATCTTCTATCCCAGTGTACTGGGTGACAGCCTGCAGAGCCCAGTCGCAATAATATTCTGCAGCTTCACTCTCCTTTTGTTTGATTGTGAAGATTTTGTTTCAGTTAACTACTACTGGAAAATATACACCCAATTGAGTCACAATGCGGGAAATGTTACCTTGGTTTACTTGGTCTGTTAAGGGAACGTCGCCATCCAATACACAATCCGTGATAAATTTTGTCACGTCGGTATTGCGTGGTAGACAGGCCCTTAACACCACACGCCAATCTTTATTAGTGGGCTCATGAGAACTATCCAAATTTCTCAAAAATCTTTGACATTTGGCTAGTTCCTTTTTTGGATCAGGGAAATCATTTATGATGGAATTTAGTCCTGCTCTTGTCCATGGACAATGCATTACTACTTCCCTCGTGGGCACTACACCGTTTGCATCCGCATTTCCATTCGGAACAGTTATTGTCCGAATGGGATGCAGACCGGCAGTGTTGCTACCTCTGACCTGGTTACCTGGCTGGGGGTTTAATCTGCTGCTGCTACGTATGGTATTAACAATTTCCTCAATGGGTGCAGAGTGTGTTAACACTTACCTTGCTGTTACCGATGGAGATGGCGGCACCACCCGTGATTGTGGTGATGCAGCATCTATCATCTGCACAGCATGGGAAATGGCAGACATTACAGTAGGCTCATCATCTATATCATAAACATTTTCTTTACGGTTACTTAAGAGGGGGTACAAATTACTTGTTACATTTTTATGGGTATTTTTGGTAACTGTACTTGCACCTCCGTCCACATAAGGTGGGGGAGGTGAGCATGAACTGCTGGCAATACTCTCCACGACGCTACCTTGCTGCACGTGCACGCCAATTTGGGGCTCGCCCGTATTGCAACTCAGCGTCACGGACGTATTTTCTGGCAATGCGCTCGCAACGCTAGTTTGCGTCGTTTACACATTTTTAAGCCAAGCATCCCCTTCATGCTGCCATAGTTTTAAACATTCAAAATACTTAATCTTTTTCTCTCGGGATCGCACCATACTGATGTGATCCTGGACATTGTCTAACACATTTTTGTCAAAACTACCAATTCTGGGAAACGGTCTAACACTCTTCCTTGTCATATTAAACCATAAATCACAATACCTTATTGCATAAGTACCATACTTAGTATGCATAATACGATGGGCCGATCCAATCGGAGCCTCCATTAGCAGCACATCATTGCCCAACATCTCTACTGTTTGCGTGGCTCCCATTCTGAGACAACTCCTACGCTTTTCAATAAAAATTTAAACTGGTGAAAGACAATCAAGATACTTTCACTTACCTGTGGACGATTTAATTCGGCGGCGCCCACACACCTGGATAAGATTTACTAAGGCAACTTCTACACCTAGATAAGATTTGAAACAGGCAACTTCCACACCCGGATAAGTTTTAGTAAGGCAACTTCCAAACCTATGAGAATTTATATGTCGGCTACTCTCACGCACCTCTATACAACAAAGACAACATGTACACCTGCTACTGTGTATAGAACGGTAAAGCTGCTTACCGAGCGACTAGGCTAACCCTTGCACCTAGCCCTTAAGGATCATACGATATCCTTAACTTTGTTCAACAAGTATTCACTGTTACACACTTTTTTCCTGCGCAGAAAAATACACGTTTAACCCAGATATTGGTAATAGAAAAAAAATTTAAACCTCAATGGCTTTGTTCAAACACGTGACAGCAGAACCGGAAGTGCGTATACGCTATTGTGCGACTACCACACAACCGTATGACTTTTTAACTGCGTACGCAAAAATGCGTTTTAGCCGCGTACGCAATACTGCGGCACCCCTCTAAACTCAAGGTTCTATCAACAGAGGAAAACAAACTTTTTCCTCTCTTGTCCCTGAATTCTAGTCAGCTTCCTTAATTCACACGGAGACGGATAGCGATCTTTCAGCACAAAGCAGTTGCAGGCAAACCCTGCATGTGGCCACTCCACCCTTTGCTGAAATATCGATGACCGTATGTATCGTGTGAGCAGGTAAGTGACTTCTTTACGAGCCCCCAACTAACGAAACTGGATCAGAACCTTTATATACCCCTGCCTATACCTTCTAAAATCCTTCCTATAAACCTCTAAGAATAACACTTATTTGTGTACGCAGTCTGACCGCAAATAAAGACAGGAGTGGAATCTGTGGTTCCGACGCACAAGTATTATTCAGGTAAAAGTACAGTCAGTTACACGCAATTGATACATACATAATTTAGGCGTAAAAGGAAATATTACAGACCCAAGTACAGTATACATACGCTGCGCCTCCGGACCCAGAGATAGACCTCAGAATAGAGACCCCCAGTTCATACAGCATTCAGCATGGACTAAAAAACCAGTATACGGGCGCACACATTTATCCCCCTCAGGCTAAAACAGGACAAAGGGGAAGTTTCTTGCTGATGTCATTGGTTCCCAGAGGAGAAGCATATGTTACAGCACATTTAACAGGCTGGTTCAAATAGACTCTCCCTGCCTCTAACAGCAGGGGAATCTTTCTAGTAATGCCTTCTGTACATTCCAACAGTTAAACATTTTGTTGCTTGTAGGTTCTGCGATCCATAACTTGAGTTTGCATGATGCGATCTCTCCACCGATAATACCGGAATGCTGTAAAAAGCGTACGCATCAGAACAAGACCAAACACAATTTGCTTATCATGTATAATACCTTAGTTATCAAAAACCTTTACTTCTCAGCATTGAAACTAACTTAACCGACTTAAATCATACATTTTGATGCTTATGGAACCTTATGTGTGAATATGGAATGTGTGGGTATTCAGGGTTTGATATAAGGATGCTAGTTAACTTGGGGCAGATGCGTGCGCATAAAGCTACTTTTACAGCGGTTTCATTCAAAGTCTTATGCATTTGCTAATATGCGACTAGTTAATAGCGCTCTTGTGGGTATGATTGTGTGTATGAGAAATGATGAAAGAAGCGATCACATAGTGCTAACATAAATATCGCCACATGTACTATACTGTGAGTTTACCTAAAATGGCGCTTAGGCGGCCATTCGCAAAATGGCGTCTTGCGATCTCATTTCTAAAATTCAGTCTTGCGGCCATTCGCAAGATGGCGTCACTGCGATTAAAATTTAAACCGAACTTGTCTCAGCCAATTATTCAGCTTCGACAATATGATTGATTATTAAATATTTTTCTGAACCAAGCCGTATTAGATTATTGGATCAGGAGAACCTCTATGTATCCATATGTTATAGTATTAACTACCTATGTATTGTTCATTTGCAATTAGATATCTAATATAACAACTGTCTGAGTGGTAATATTGGATTTCACCCAGTTATTAGCAATTTATATTTAGACACCAGCGTTGTTCATTCCCTTTTCTCATATATCTATATTTGTTTGGAGTTTGACATACTCTTTGAACTAGCCGCTTTGACAGCGCCATACCAGTCTTACTTCTCTTGTTCTTTTTGTATCTGGGCCTGTAACATGGAAAAGGTGTGAGATAAAGACTCTTCATTGAAATAAAAGCTTTACGGGTTTAAGCATAAAGACTACATCTGGAAGTAATGTAGTATGTACAACATAGGATCAAGAAAGAGGAAAATATTTGCAATTAGGATAAAACAATCAAGTAGGAATTTACATTTTATAAAAAAATGGGGGTGAAGTAGGGAATGGGGGGGGTTGGTTGGCGAGCTGATTTATCAGTTTTGAAATAACGACAAGGGCTGTTTGGTTCGTTTTAAAGAGACCACTTGAATGGCAAAACTGCCATTCCAGCAGTCTAATAAAATAAATCTGGCACATACAGTCCAGGAAGCATTATGGTAATGTTCAGATTGGAAATGAAAGACTCAGGGGAGGGTGTGCATTTTCTTTTTCCCTTTGCACACCCATTTTCCATAGAGGCAGCAGCACTGCGCCGAATAGCATGGGGCTGGTTTGACTATACCTCTGGGAACCATGTTCTTGGTCTCTCTGGTATTGCGGAAACCAGACTGGGCTGTCTAATGTGCGTATCCACTAGCAGATTACAACATTACAATCGTACAGTCGATCCTCTTCTCCTGCAGTGCCTACACTGAACGATATGCCGTTCAGTCTAGGCACCCTCCCTCATCCCTGAACATGGTCTATTTGTAGTTATCGGCAGATTGACCAGCATGTTCAGGCGATTGATGTCGAAAATGACCAGTGGGAGCGCGCATCGCTGGTCATTTACGACATTTTCATGCCCGATTTGTGCATGATTAATGAGCGATTGAACGATAACGATATCGTTACCATTCAATCGCTCAGTTTAATCGGCAAATGGATACCCGCCTTAACACAGCGGTTATTTGAGGACCAATGCAATAACTAATTGAATGTATTACATAAGTAAAAATTAAAAAGATTAAAAAAAAAAAAGCGCCATCTATTGTTTGCAATCAGCATTGCGAGCCCAACATACCAATAAATAAATATTTTCCACTCTAAGTTCATGTTATATCTGGCCAGCTGGAGGACACATTTGTATGCATAACATTCATTATTCTTAGAGACAGGACATTTACATTGGCTCTACAAAAACATAAGCAACGGAAATTCGGTGTTATGGTCCAACAGTGCACAACATGGGAAAGTCCAGGGCAACAATGATAAATGACAAAAAAAAAAAAAAAGAATAAAAGCACCTATTCGAAAGGGCATGTGGATAATATCCCAGGGTGCGGGATGCCGACACTTAGAATACCGGCGCCGGAATCCCAATAGCTGTCAGAATCCCACTGCCGACATCCTGAAGGTAAGTAGCGGGGTTAGAGGGTGGGTTAGGCACTAAGGGGGTAGGGTTAGATTTATGGTGCCTGGAGGTTAGGTTTAGGCACCAAGGAGGGAGGGTTAGGGAGAACACCGGGATTCCGAGCGCAGGCATCCAGTACCCAACCCGTTTGAAAGTACTACAACACATCAACGCCCACCTAAATAAGTAATGCATGCTTGGAGACCAATAGCAAATGAAGGCCATGTTCCCCAAACATACACAACTTACTAGTGCATTGGCCAGAGTAACTTTGAGCAAGTTCTTCTGCATGTAATCACTGCCTGGGATACCATATAAAAAACTAAACTTCAGTATTCGGCATAGCAGAGTTCCTTGCTTATGGGATGTTATCAGGAGGTCGATACTCACTTTTTGTACAGTGAATATGGCGACCTCACAATGCCGGCGCCAGCATCCCAACACGGGTTTAATGCTCCTTACAGCATAGTTGTTAAAACTTTAAACATGATGCACGGTTACGAAGCTGTTACATCCGTGTCAGGATCCCAGTGCCAGCACAGTGATGTTGACATACTGACTGTGGATACAAGTGTCGACGTTCCGCACCGTACCCTGCTTACAACTAAGCGCTTTAACAGCCAAAGTATTTGAAAATAAAACATTACCGTTACCATGAACATTGAAAGTGCTGCTCTGAAGAGATCATGAATGGGAAAGATTTCCCACTTCCAGGGCCATGAGCAGATTCTTTACATGCAGAGTTTAGCACCGGCTTTTTTTATTTACTGGTCGCAGTTCTACTTAAATGGCCATTTCAGGCACTGCAGCACAGAGGACTGAGTATGAGGATGGGATACGTCAAAGAGAATGATCATTTTCTGAAACATTTCTATTGTTCCCCTCTGACTAACTGTTCAGATGGGTTCTCTCTCCAGTAACAACCGTAAAACCACTGCTGTCTAATACCTCCGGCCATCATGGTACGTTAGGTTGTACTGAGATCAATGTAGTTGGTCGACGAGACTGGTAGTTGTTACATTGGTGGGGAACTATAAAATGACATGCCAAAGGCCACACACAAACAAAAACTACAACTACGTAAACTTTGGGAAATAAAACGGTCTATTTCATAACCTTATGTACTCCATATCTACACATACCTGAGCTGTTATGTAACATCCAGTTATTACTCCAACGTTAAATGCTTCTGTAGAAGCCTCTGAGATCCAGCAGGTAAAATGATGGATGTTAAGTTTCCTGTACATATGTACATAAGCAAAATGCAAAAACAAAAAGTGCCAAAACAAAAATGCCTCCTATTCCTTCAGTCCAGTGTTTCCACTTGACTATTTAGCGCGCTTTTGCCTTAGTGTGGGTCTATGTCGTATGCTGAAATGACGAACTTCATTACATGGCTAGCCAGCTACAACCGATACATATGATCAATGAGCCCCAAGTCAGATGTCACACGTGACTATTCCTATGAAAGGGACAGGGATTTTTTTGGGGTTTTTCAATCTTCTGTCCAATAACCAGCTTAGGACCAACATTTGCCTTTCGCATGATCCCCATGTTGAGCCGGGGTCACTGGACATATACACAGAATGTTGCTTGAAAGACAGACAGAAAGAAACAGCAGGAGACCATTATTACTTAAAAGTTCCATTGCACCTGCTCTTCCCGGATGTTATCTCTCAAAGTTTCTCTTTGTTCCTTTCTCCCCTCAAATCTGCAAAGATTTATTTATTTTTTAAAATAAATAACATCACGTTTAAAATTTGTTTTCAGAAAACAGAAGATAAAAGAAAAAAAAAAAAAAAAAAATCTATAAAAAAAATAAACCCAAAAGAAAAAAAAAAAACACACACACACACACACACACACACACACACACACACACACACACACACACACACACACACACACACACACACACACACACACACACACACACACACACACACACACACACACACACACAGAAATAAAATATGAATCCATTACCACTGCTGACTAACCTGCTCAATTTAAATGCCTGCCCATGTTTCAAACCTTAGAAAAACCATAAACACCAGCGGCGAAAAAAAAAAAATTAATTTTCCGCCTAGGTGCTTCAATATGGACGTAGTCTGCAGAAGGGAAAGAATTATATTCGTGTGTCATAGGCGGACTGCTATCACAGCTCATTAGCAAAATAGTCGAGACTGGATTTTATTAGTGGTTTATCAACACAAAACGTCCCCCGATGCCAGGCCATTGAAGCAAACATTGAGAAATATCATGGGCCGCTGTGGAGATTTACATGGCAGTGGGGAGGGGAAACAGTTTCCCATAAAAAAAAATACTCTGCTCCAGACTCCTTACAATAGATGGCAATAATGAAATTCAGCAGGCGTGACAGTGGCAATGAATTTATTTTAAAGTGTGTTTGTGGGGGCCTGGATGCTGAGGACACGGGTCATTTCCAACTAATTTAAGGTTGTTTTTTGCCTTTCATTTTAAACTCGACAGAATAAAGAGAAAAAAAAAAAAAAAAGAAAGAAAGAAGGAAGTGGAAAAATATTTATACACATTAGAAGGTTATAACAAACTAGCAATGCACTTTGATAACAGTTGCTGAGATGTCCAGAATGAAAAATGTTTTTTTTTTTTTTTTTTTCCATAAAGTTATTACAAATAAAAATAAAAGGTTAAATAGACTTGTTAAGCCCTTCAACTGGTCTGGCTCTTACTCAGTTGTTGCTCCCTGCGAAACCATTACCAGCAGCAGTCCCTGTATCCGGTTACAGAAACACAGTAGTTGTCAGCAGCACATACCGTGGTAATTTTTAGTCAATGAAACAGTCTTTTTATATTAAACCATGCCTTTTTCGTGGCCCCCTAAATCTAAAATACGCATCGATTTAATAAGAAAAATTACTTTGTAACTTTGACAAATGTCCATTTTATATTTTATACAATTAAACAAAGGTCATTCTGTAATCCAGGAGTTTCCAAACTCCATCATTACAGTCCATGTTTTAAGGATAACCATGCTTGAGCACAGGTGACTTAATAAGTACCTCAGTGAATTTGATTTAACCGTCTGTACTCATGCAGGGAAATCCTTAAAACCTGGACTGTAATGTTGGGAGTTTGGGAACCTCTACTGTAATCCAGTAAGTGGAGTTTCTAGAAACTGCTTTGTGCATCCTGCAGTGGCTACGTGTTGTGTTAAATAGAGCAGTACTTGCCCAAAAGTGGAGCTGTCCCTTATATAGATGGCTCTTGAGATGAGAGATCCTCAGCTTCCAGCATTAAGAGGTGATTACACGGTTAGTAAGTAAACAAGAGTTTGTGTACTATTGATTCACAGTTTTGGTCATTACAAACACTTGATAGATCAGTGTGTGCTCTCCCATCATCTCCTGCTCAGTGATAACACTGCCTGGGGGGGATAATGATTTTTTTTTATAAGCTCCGGTTCAATATAAAAAGACGATTTGTATAGGGAGAGAGAGCGAAACACTAGCCGCTTGGTAATTAGACTGCTGCTTTCAAGTTCGATCAGTGACTCTTTTTGGAAGAGCCAAATCCTGAGAAACCCATTACAGCGGCCATCTCATCGTCCTCCTCAAAGCCAAGGTCTTCCTCTGCCTTCCGTTTCTTCTCGCGCTGCTTTTCTTTCTTATAGGCTCTTGCTTTTTCCTCCTAAGTATGAGACAAAAGGCACATGTGATACACATACAGTCTAAGTACAGATGTGTCCACATACATCTGTCCTCCGTGTGCTACAAGTCGCGCTACACATAACGCGGGAGCTCCACGTGACTCAGTTGCGCCAAGCATCTTTTCTTGTCACTTTTTTTACCTTCAAATGCGTCTTATTCGCCCCTCGATGTGAATAGTTAGCACAAACAGCTGCGGCTGATTAAAAGGATATATAGCATGCCTATGTCCTGTGTGTGTGACTGCGGGTGTATCTGCATACGAAACATCACTGTGCGAATAAGACGCATTTGAACGTAAAAAGATGCGCAAAAAGATACTCAGCCCTACCAAATCATGCCACAGTGCGACTAGAATGGCTGATGTACGAGGACACATCTGTATAAGGGACGGCAGCAGTTGTCACAATAGCGGTTTAACAACAATTCACATTCTTAAAATTGCGATAGATGAGAAATGCAACCACTGACCATAATTAATAACAAATCAATGTAATGTAAAGTGCCAATATAATGCAGACGTGACATTTATGCATCGCAGAATAGAACATATAGTTATGGGGAGGGGTGTCGTACAGGCACTATGGGCCTAATTCAGAGATGTACCATAATGTATTAGCGAATTTTGCTGCCTAGCAATTGCTTAAATATGCTAATGCATCAGCTTGTATTGAGACGCTCACCGGAGCCCTCGCAGCTGCCCGCAACTGCGTACAAACATGCAGCATTGGACGCAGATCCTCAAAACATCGACGCCTTGAGTGAGTTTATGGTCACTCAGAATGGGCACGGTTACTGAGATGCTGGAGCTTTGTTCTCTGTGTGCACAATCGCAGACGCTGGCTACTACACGCCCAGGAAACTGCCCCGACACGCCCGCATTTTGGCCGGAACTCCCTGTAACCACCCACAAAACGGTCTCTGTCAAATTGCAAGTGACTGCTCACAGCGAGCAAGATCGGAATTCATTCACAGCGCGTGTGCAATGTGGCTCTGACACACGCGCAGGTCACCGATAATCTCTCAACTACGTGAACATCGGAATAGCATTCAACTCTGATTCAGGCCCTATGAACGGTAGCATTCTCCAGTGGTAGCATTCACAGCACTATCACTCTGATGCGAACATTCTGAAATGAATGGGGATCAGTCAGTCTCACAGGAGAACTAACAGTCAGAAAAGACTGAAGGCATCATTCATTCAGCATAATAGCTCCCAAATCATAGCGATGACCTATCCCCCCCTCACTTCAATGGGTCAGCATTGAGACAATATTACCAGACAGCAGGTGGACATGTAGAGAGGCGAGGGTGGAGATGTAGTGAGGCGAGGGTAGTATAATGGTTAGCATTACTGCTTCACAGAACCGAGATCGTGGGTTTGATTCTCACTACGGCCCTGTGTCTAGTTTGTACATTCTCCCTGTGCTTGCGTGGGTTTCCACCGGGTGCTCCGGTTTCCTCCGACACTCCAAAAATATACTGGTAGGTTAATTGTCCCGCAACAAAAAAATTAACCCTAGTGTGTGTGCATGTGATAGGGAATATAGATTGTAAGCACTGCGGAATATGTTTGCGCTACATAAATAACCGGTAATAAATAAATGTAGAGAGATGAGGGTGGAGCTGTAGAGAGGAGAGGGAAGAGGGTGGAGCTGTAGAGAGGAGAGGGAAGAGGGTGGAGCTGTAGAGAGGAGAGGGAAGAGGGTGGAGCTGTAGAGAGGAGAGGGAAGAGGGTGGAGCTGTAGAGAGGAGAGGGAAGAGGGTGGAGCTGTAGAGAGGGGAGGGAAGAGGGTGGAGCTGTAGAGAGGGGAGGGAAGAGGGTGGAGCTGTAGAGAGGGAAGAGGGTGGAGCTGTAGAGAGGGAAGAGGGTGGAGCTGTAGAGAGGGAAGAGGGTGGAGCTGTAGAGAGGGAAGAGGGTGGAGCTGTAGAGAGTGGAGCTGTAGAGAGGGAAGAGGGTGGAGCTGTAGAGAGGGAAGAGGGTGGAGCTGTAGAGAGGGAAGAGGGTGGAGCTGTAGAGGGAAGAGGGTGGAGCTGTAGAGAGAGAAGAGGGTGGAGATGTAGAGAGGGATGAGGATGGAGATGTAGAGAGGGATGAGGATGGAGATATAGAGAGGGATGAGGATGGAGATGTAGAGAGGGATGAGGATGGAGATGTAGAGAGGGATGAGGGTGGAGCTGTAGAGAGGGAAGAGGGTGGAGCTGTAGAGAGGGAAGAGGGTGGAGCTGTAGAGAGGGAAGAGGGTGGAGATGTAGAGAGGGAAGAGGGTGGAGATGTAGGGAGAGGAAGTGTGAGTGAGGGCTTTGGAGATGAAGGTAAGGCGTTTTGATTGTATTATATAGGGGATGGGGTGCCAGTGGAGGGTTTGGCAGAAAGAGGAGGCAGTAGTGGTGTGGTGAGAGAAGTCAGCCGCCTTGCTGAAGCATTGAGGACAAACCTAAGATGAGAGAGACGGATGAGGAAGAGGACATTCAGGAAAAGTAAGTGATGTATAGAGAGTGGATGAGGGGTTTCATGTTGTCCAGGGAGACGGACAGTTTGACCCAGGCAAAGATGGAAGAGACCGGAGTAGGCATGTTTGCTAGCAGTAAGTGTTCCAAATGCACTACAAAGTTCATTGTATCAAATGACCAGTAAGGGACAAGTTTGACCCCAAGGCCATCACTGACCACCATAATAAGATACTGTGAATTAAGATACCTCACCGTAAGAGCCACCGTCCGGTTGCCTTATGATTACACAAAAAGAGATTAAATAATAAATGATATTCAATAGGGCTGTTTTCATCCATATCCACGTGTGTGCATGTTTTTATAGACCTCAGTTGTTATTCTGTCAGGCGGTTACTCATTAAATAAAGGGAGAACTGAATGAGGGGAAAAAAAAAAAATATGTGGCTAATGAACCTGCCTGCCCAGGGCTAATTGTGCAAGCCGACACACCGTTCTGCTAATTGGGGAGGGTGCTTCATAGGATTGCCGAGAACCAGGTGGTGGAGGCTGGGGCAGATTTAACCATTAAGTGCCAGATTTTGTGAGGTAAGAAGAAAGTGGAGAATCTTTAGTGCACAAATTACCTTCAATCATGGAAAAAACAAACAAACAAAAAGTTGTAATCGTATTTTCATGAAGAATTTCTACAGATGAACTGGTTCATCAGAACTCTGAAGAGCCAAGCCAAAGTCGTCTTCTTGCTAGGACTTTTAGTTCAGCAACATTTCCCGGCAGTCAAGCCTCCCTAAACAGCACTTGTCACGGCAGAAGTAGTAATTTTGTGGTGTGAACGCATCCTATCAATGTTTACTAACGTTGCCGTAAATATTGGCTATGACGGTTCCCAGGCTCATGAATGTCGGTTTTGGCCCCCCGAAATGGCAGCATCTACTGTGCGCAAGCAAAAGACGCTCGGTAAAACACGCTTCACGGGCTGCGTCAGACCTGCTCACCTCTTCCCTCAGTTCTTTCATCCTTTCCTCAAAGTCATAGTCCTTTTGTTTTTCTTCCATTTTCTTCTTATTTACTTCAAAGCGCTTTTTGACTTGGTCCAGTGTCGAACGCTCTACTCTCATGGACATCCCCAAGTTCCGCTGATCTGAAAGGCAAGAGTCATTGCAAAATCAATAGCCGTTTAGGTGTCTAAAGGTCTTTAAATCCAGAATGTGTCTGCACAGCACCGCTGTACAACATTCTATGGAGCGGTTTCCCTGAGAGGCATTCAATTCATCTCTGGCTCAGAGAATTAATGGCAAGGACACGTCTAATTTACTGAAAAACCTGCAAAAGAGAAAGCTGGTAGCATAGAGAGACAAAATAAAATAAAATACCAGTTTTGTGCCAACACAAGACCCTTTGACCAGCTCAACAGTGCAAAATGACTCATGAATAGAGCCATTATGAATATTTACATGGACATAATAGAGCAGAACTAAACAAACTGTTTGGGAGTAACTAACAATTAATTTGAGCGATTCGTTATTCTGTGAAGGTGAACAAGTTAGGATTCAGTTCCTCTTAGTAACGCATTGCAATGAATAATTAAAAAAATGTATGCATTATCTGACAACATACAGGGAAAGGTCAAAGTAAAATGATGAATAACAGTAAACTATTTAAATTAGTTTTTCCAGGTGTACTTTAGTGCATCACCTGAAAAATCCTTATAGTCATATGCTTAACAGTTAAAAATAAACGAGAATGCCTCAGAGAACTAACAAAGTACAAATGGAACCGTTCAGGTGATATAGGACCATATGTCTGCAATTAACTTTTAATTTGCTTGTGTTTGAAGTGCTATATTATTTAGGACATGGCTGGGCAACAGAGCCTGTTACCAACATCCATGCATTGTCCTGTCTGGGAGCGCTGACGCATTCATCACAATTTACACCGACATTTTATTAACAACTCCCCGTTAGTGAAATGTGACGCAAGTCGAGTTTGATGGCACGAGAAGCGGATCTGCAGAGGTGCAGAGCAATGGTCATATCATCTCCCTGTTCTGCTTTACCATCCAGTATTTGTAAATTGAGAGTGATAGTCTATGAAGGGAGCTGGGGACAAGGACTGGAAAATGCTGCTGAAGAAACTAGCAATACTCCGCAGCCAAATGTGGCAAATTTTTTATTGGAACAGTTTCGAAAATGTGCTCATCTCTACTGCTTGGACAAGCTTGGTCATCCAACAAATTATCAGAATCAAATTATCTTTATTCTTTCTTGAACCCATAACCACCCAGTAATACGTTAGGAACCGTCATACTGTACGAAGACTGTGGAATTGGTTTAGCTAATAGTTATTGCTTAATTGTACATTTTCAATCAAAGAAACTATGAACAACAACAAGTAGCAGTTGATTAACCCAGGATTTACATACAAGGGGGTCTCTTGGTTCCGCATGCCTGATTCCCCCGATTGTTATACTGATGCATAATTACCCATGTATTGTGCTAATCTGTTCAGTATGGCACACAGGAAGAACACCTACTAGCATGTACTTTTTAGGTTTTACATATCATTCAGAACAGGCTTTAAGCACTACAAAGGTCCACTTTATTCCAAGAAGGACAAGTATTCCCGTCAAACATCCAATAGGTAACAAGGTCACAGTAATCACAGTGATAATTACTTCCCATCTCTTACAGGGAGAAAGTAAGAAATGCCGTCCTAGGTCTAAGCTTGCCAAACATGCAATATGGCCACTGAACAGGCAGACTGGTAAGACTGACCCCTCTCATGGGTGGCGCCGGATGACTAGACTACATCGTGCTCCTGCCTGTTGTGGGCCAGCTGATGACCTCATATGATGTTCCTTCCTTTCATCATACATATCGCTATTCTGTTATTGAAATATTCAACAAGAGAACATATAGGGCCGAATGTAATAGGATGAGAGCTTAGAAAATGTGAGAGTTTAGCAGTAAACTCACATTGGTCGAGTTTTATTTTCAAAATGGGAAAACATTGAAATTCCTAAATTGTGAGTGTTTTTTTGAGTCTGGAAAACATGCAAGTTTGCTCTGTTTGCTTTGTTCTTGGACTCTATAACATTGGCCGAATTTAAGAGCTGAGAAAACGTTCACATTTTTTAAACGCTCACACTATTACACGTGACCCATAATCTGGCTCCAAAACTTTTAAGCGGTCTCCAAGATTTGTCGAACCCTGCCTTAAACAAGTCTGGAGGAGCGGGCAGCATACCCGTGAAATGCATAACCAGTTTATGCTAGTCTTCTTCCATATGCCTTATGCAAGTAGTGTTCATTCTGGCTCCCTGCACCTGTCACAGCCTGTGGTATCACTCTCTACTCTGGTGCCTCTAGCACACTCAGCTGATGCAACAAACTGGTGAGATACAGACCAGACTGTGCTAGAAGCAGCAGAGTAGAGAGCGACACCCCAGGCAGGAGAGAGGAACTGCACAGGGTGCAACATGTGAAGGGTGCTAGAATGAACACTAAACATATACCTTAAAAGAGTAAAGTCACTATTTGACATTAATTCTGTTAATAGATCACTGGCTTAATATTGCAAGTACAAATATGCTGCCATTGTAGGATATAATGTGCCGATGGGTAAAATGTACTGGCACTGCAGGATCTAAGCAGCTGGGTACTACAGAGCATAAATGTGCTGGATATATTACAGCAGGATCTAGTGGGTACAATTGCTGGGCAGGGTGGAGGTTATGTTGCCGTTTTCTATCATGGCCGCTGCGAGACATGTTCTGCTTATCGTTACTGGGTATTTTAGTGAATTAGTATTTGTAAAATGCAGATGTAGACAAAGAAAGGAATAACACTATTATGCACAAAGGCAGCCACCTTCTTTTTTGGCAGGGTTGAACTGTGTCCTATGCTACATAAATACATATTTTTTGGGTATAGTCATTTCATCTTTTTTGTTAGAAATTGAATATAAAACGCTTTGATGTCTTTGGGATACATTAGTGGCGGCAGTTAAGACTAAGCTGTTCTTTTCATGTAGCTCTCTTCCTTCGCGCCGACTATCCACACTAATAAACCATCAGCAGCTCCCAGCAACGCCGCATAAAGAACATTTTATAACAACTACAACAGCAGCAACTCAAGCTGACTAAACCTTTAAACATCACTGAAATGATTGACACACAGTCTTCCGACACTGGAGACGACACATTCTTACAGAACGCCAGATTGATTGCACAGAAGAACCAATGCCCGTTCCTCTGGATAAAGAGCAGCACATTTATAATGATGCATAAACTGTCTAAGTAAAATGTCACGTCTCTATCCCTTCCTGCTGGGACATCGCTAGTGACCAACCGCACTCTTTAGTGCCATGCAGTCCACGGAAATGCAATATTCCACAAACTACAGATGAGAAAAGCAATAAAACAGGCTTTCAATACAATATGTGCTATACTTCCATAGCTGCTCTGCTCACATCAAAACTCTGTATTATATAACTAGAGAGAACTAAAACATACGTGGCCCACTTTTCAAAAAAATTATATACCTCCTGGGGGGACTTAGGGGTAGGGGGGGGTTAGGGTTAGCAACCCCCGGAGAAAAGTTAGGGTTAGGCCCCCCCCGCCCCCCTGGGAGACTTAGGTTTAGGCTGCAGGGAAGGGGGGTTAGGGTTGGGCACTAGGGAGGGAGGTTAGGTACCCCTAAAGGAGGGTAAGGGTTAGGGGGGTAAGGTTAGTTAATACTTACCTTTAGAGCAGTCGGGATCTTCACTGGTGCTGGTCTTCCGGTGTCAGGATTTGAACCGCCGGACATAGGTCTGGCGGTATTTCATACCGATCCCCATACACACACACACACACCCACCCACGCATCAGCCATAACATTAACACCACTTGCCTATTATTGTGTAGGACCCCTTTGTTTCACCAATATAGCTCTGTCTTATGGTGCATACACACGGTTAGATTTTTCTTCGAATCTGAACGATAACGATTTTAAAAATCGTTCAATCGTTCATATCTGAAGGAAAATCTGACATGTCTGAACGAGCGGGTTCCCGATGGTCAAATAACGATATCTGACATCAGATGTGTTTTCAGTCAGATTTGAACGATTATATTCATTTAAATGCAGTCAAAAATCGTTCATAATTCAGATCGTTCAAATCGTTGGTCAAATCGTTCATCAGACACATCTGATAAATCTGACCGTGTGTATGCACCACTACCCTTTGAGGCATGGACGCCACAAGATGTCTGAAGGTGTCCTGTGGTATCTGGCACCAAGACTTTAGCAGCAGATAATGGTTTCTACTCCGGCACAAAAAAATAAACTATGACGAGATATAAATGTATAAATAAGCTGTGCACTTATTTTAGTATGTCTGCTAAAAGAATGATGTGACGTTAGGGTAATGGGGTCCATACACCTGCGACTGATTGCCGTAGCTCCCCGTTCTGCCGAGGTCGGGGAATCAGGGATATTCAGCATGTTGAGCAATCTCGATTCCCCGATCCCGGCCCAAAAATGGATGGGATCGGCAACTCGGGGAATTTTAACTTTCTGAATTTCCCCTATCCGCCTGTGGATCGCCGATGACCGCTGACCGGATTGCAGATCGGTCGGATTGGCGAAATGGGGAATCGGGGCTGTAGGTGTATGACCCCGCATTAACTAGTTAAATCATTTTTCTGTTTATTAAACACACAGCAAAGTATAAAACACCCGCAGTCATGGAGAGGTTCGGGCGCAGAACTTCTATAACGGATATTATAGAACTTTTGTTTCTATGTGTTTTTTATTCTAGCTAAACTAGCTCTCATTATATACATCTCTGTTTCTCTATTGAAATCTGGGATTGAAAAATGCACAATAGAGAAGTATTACTGCTGCTGGCACCACTGCCACTCTCCACTTTACCCATGAGATGGCTAATGGTAAATAAAAAAAACATATACAGTGTAAAAATCACATTATTTTTCCTATTCTCAGACTTCTTTATTCCTATGGCAGGACAGAGTCAGACAGCCTCGCTTACCCTGAAGTGGCTGGTAAGTGCTCACATCCTTGAGGACTGGCACAATCACTAATGCTGGCAGCTGAAAAGCTTAAGCGTAGCGTATGGACTTGTATGCGTTCACTTCAGGTTGCCCGCAGCACTCACAAGGGTTAACAATCTGTACAGTATATTTCTATGGAAGCACTCCTTGGGAAGTCATTGCTGCGAAGAGGCTCTGAGTACATACTTATAAATGCTCTGCTAAAGGCAAGGACAAGGCTGTGAATAGCAGTAACTACACCCATTAAGTTTTCCCCTCATGCACAGATATATTCTTTTGTAATCTCCTGTAGCTTGTATCTTTGCCCTGACTCCTACAGACATAGGGAACTGGAAGTGGCGATGTGCAGGGCAGCAGGTGACGCTAGGAGGCAATCTGTGCGCATTTTGAAAGCGCTCTGTACCCATTAACAAAGGAGATCTACATGACGCTGGCAGGTCCTCTAGAGGATGCATCATATTTTAATTTCCATTTCCCTCAACAGTCAGTGTGGGGTAAAGACATCAAGGAATGAACTCCTTCTAATTGGCCTTTTTTGTGGTGTGGCAGTGACCCGTGCCCCTACATTCTTGACAATGATCCCTATTTTCACATCCAGATTAAGGGCCAGATGGGCCTGGGGCTGAAAATGATGATGGGGCTATTGTGAGAAAGGGAGACGCTGTGACCAGTCCTGTGTGGGTGTAACCAGTGCCATATAGGTGCGATCAGCGCTGTGTGGGTGTGGCCAGTGCCATGCGGGCGTATGATGAACGGCCTATTGTGAGAAGGGGAGGAGCTGTGACCAGTGCTGTTTGGGTGCAGCCAGTGCCATGTAGGTTTGACCAGTGCTGTGTGGGTGTGGCCAGTGCCATGTGGGCGTATGATGAACGGCCTATTGTGAGAAGGGGAGGAGCTGTGACCAGTGCTGTGTGGGTGCAGCCAGTGCCATGTAGGTTTGACCAGTGCTGTGTGGGTGTGGCCAGTGCCATGTGGGCGTATGATGAACGGCCTATTGTGAGAAGGGGAGGAGCTGTGACCAGTGCTGTGTGGGTGCAGCCAGTGCCATGTAGGTTTGACCAGTGCTGTGTGGGTGTGGCCAGGGCCATGTGGGCGTATGATGAACGGCCTATTGTGAGAAGGGGAGGAGCTGTGACCAGTGCTGTGTGGGTGCAGCCAGTGCCATGTAGGTTTGACCAGTGCTGTGTGGGTATGGCCAGGGCCATGTGGGCGTATGATGAACGGCCTATTGTGAGAAGGGGAGGAGCTGTGACCAGTGCTGTGTGGGTGTGGTCAGGCCACGTACACTTTCAGTTTCAGTGTTCCTTAAATATGTCAATTGAAAAATTGCATCAATTTGTAAGGAAAATAGAACTACAATGATTTATGGCCGACCCTGTGGCCAGCTGGGCGGCTGGTCATCATCATGCTTTCATGATGATGGGTTTATATTCATGTAGATGCCTGGAGCTGTTATGTCTGCGGCATTGCTAATCTGGCCCTGCACGTTTTCAACTATCACTGTATGGAAGTCAGAGGGCGGTTCGGTTTCGTCACAAAACTGCTATCCAGTGTGGTGCATTTACTCAATAACTGCCCCCAACGAAAAACACACAGGAGGAAATGTAATAGCCCGTGAGATGCAGGCACAGGTGCGATCTCACTAAATCTACCCGATTTTCTAAAGCGGCAATAATTTGAAAGGTAAAACCTGGCGTCTTACAGACCATTACATTTCCCCTATAGTCAGCGACTAACATTGTGTATCAATGATTTGGGTGCCCCCCAAAATCATTGTGTAAGCGCTGACGCTCTCACTATCCGGCTGCACTGATCACACAAACCAAGCAGGCGTTGACCCTGCAGATTACAGCAGCTGCCCTGTCAGCCATGCATTCGGTTTCATTTAAGCCCACAGCCAAATAATGTAATCAAAATTCAACATGTGTTACTGGAAATTATTAATTATTATTACACTTGCCAACTGCAGTTCTGTGAGAGTATAAAGATTACATTCTAGCATTTCTATATATACACATTAAAAAAAAAAAACTAAAAAGAAAGAATAAATCCTCAGCTGCAGCAGTGGGTGGTGAGTAACACACTTCGTAATGGCATAATTATATTTAGCAGACATGAAAAGGAATAGGGAAAAAAATATATAATGTTCCATAGAAAATACTGAATGAATGAGAAGATTAAAACCAATTGATCTCTGAGCTGTGCTCATTTTCTGTTCTGTTTTTGAATGTGTGCACTTTACGCTGCCTTCTTCCTAAAACCCTTAGGTTGGGGTCACGGTGACGCTACGCAAGCCAGCGCTTATCCAGCTTCACAGACGCTCCTGCCTAATTTCCAGAGCGTCTCTAACATAGCTAGGAGACAGCAGCGCAATTAGAGCTCACAGCCTGTAATGAATACGCTGCACGTGACGGGCTCTGCCCAAATATTACATGTTGCAGAATGGATTTTAATAGGAGATACTGACTGCATTAGACACTAGTCCTATAGGCTGCTGTTAGCGGATGTGGATGCGGTGAGGGAAACGACCTATCGGGTGGCCGTACACCAGATCGTGCAGTGTGTACAGAGCGCCCGATATATCATCCAGTCGCATTTGCCGCCCCTGGGTACACACATCGTCTAGTGCAGGGCTCGACAAATTTCTGTAAAATCTAGGAGCCATCTTAAAAGTTTTAGCAGCCAGGCCATCGTTCATTACCAAAATATATGAAAGCTTGTATAGACCACCACACATGCCCTTTCAGTGCCCATCAACCTAGTAGTAAGCCCCCTGTAATAGTGCCCCCTGTATTAGTGCCCCCAGTAGTAAGCCCCTTGAAATAGTGCCCCCAGTAGTAAGCCCCTTGAAATAGTGCCCCCAGTAGTAAGCCCCTTGAAATAGTGCCCCCAGTAGTAAGCCCCTTGAAATAGTGCCCCCAGTAGTAAGCCCCTTGTATTAGTGTGCCCCCAGTAGTAAGCCCCCTCATTCGGCTTGGCATCCTTCGTCTATCTTAAGTCTACGCCTATCTTAAGTCCCTTGTTGTGATTCCCCTGTCCCCTGGGACAGCTAAATAGCAACAAAAGATAAAACTATTTAGACCGGCCAGTAAGCAGTGCTGCCACCTGCAGGACACAGAAGATAAAGCCATTTAGACTTGCCAGTAAGCAGTGCTGCCACACGTAGGGCACAAAAGAGGAAACCATTTAGGCCTGCCTGTAAGCACTACTGCCACCTGCAGGACAAGAAGGTAAACCCATTTAGGCCTGCCTGTAAGCACTGCTGCCACCTGCAGGACAAGAAGGTAAACCCATTTAGTCCTGCCTGTAAGCACTGCTGCCACCTGCAGGACAAGAAGGTAAACCCATTTAGGCCTGCCTGTAAGCACTGCTGCCACCTGCAGGACAAGAAGGTAAACCCATTTAGGCCTGCCTGTAAGCACTGCTGCCACCTGCAGGACACAAAAGATAAAACCATTTAGGCCTGCCAGTAAGCACTGCTGCCATCTGCAGGGCACAGAAGATAAAATAAATTTTACAAGCATGGGCAAGGCATGGTTACGATTTTACAAACGAGTAGGAGCTGTTGGTGTGTGAATGGAAAACCAGTCAAAGAGGTCTGTTTATTTTTAGAATCAAACTTACGTTTTTTTCCATTGATATGGTCCAAGAAGTTGATGGAATCTTTCACCACACAGTCACAGACATTGCAGTAATAACTGGAAAAGAAAATATAATACAGGATTTTAATCAGTGATCATTTAATGCTGATCAAGAGTATTTAGCATAGACTAAGTAGAGATATTCTCTCTTTAAGAGAAGATATGAGATTATGTATTGTGACTCCTCACTTTCCAGGAGAAAACAATATGGTTAGAAAGCACCAAGCAACATCCCCCTCCTCCCCTTTAACTGAATTACTATGAAAACAAACTGTTCTAAAACACCCACTCAGTAGAGGCAGCTATGGACCACTATCCATGACACGAAAACACAGTACATCACATCACTAGGGACCAGTGACATCATTTTGTGCCTCCTGTCTCAGTGAGGTCACCAGTTCTCAGTGAAATCACTGGGCTACGATCACATGAATATTGGTTCAGTAACCTGCTTGTTCAGATAAAAGGCAATGCAATGTTATCTAAATTCAGGTATTTATCTTGTCATTTTATTGACAACAGTTATCCGATTCCTCTCCCATTTTCCTGAAATGACAGGTTACGTTGGGGTGAGTATGAAATCCAGGCGGTTTAGCAGGTGAAATACCGAAGTGGAAGCCCCACAGAAGGAGAATCCCGACAGCGCAGGTAAGTCACCTAATCCTACCCTTCTCAACAAACCCCCCCCCACCCCCCCAAACCCTCTCTTGGGGGTGCCTAACCCTAAAACTTCCGGGGTGGTGCCTAACCCCAAGTTCCCCTTGGGGTGCCTAACCCTAACCTCCCCTCCCTGCACCCTAAACCTCCCTGGTGGGTGCCTAACCCTAACCTCCCCCCCAGTGGCGCATTCAGGTGTTGGGAGTAAGATAGGCGTTGATATATCGACGTCTAACTTAAGTCCCATGTCAGGCTTCCACAATCGGGATATAGACCGGCGGCATTTAGTCCACCGGTCTATTGACTACATCCCGTTCTGTTAATCAGATCTGCAGCCACACACACTGGCACCTTGGGGTTAGAATTACAGGGTGGCCAGACTTTTGGATTCAGTGATCTGCTTGTAAAAGCTAAAAACCTTTTGTGATCTACTGAGCCGCGAAAAAGGGGGTGTGACCTTGCAGCAAGGGGCGTGGGGTCTGTCCTATCGAAATCACACATAGTAAACCCAATTCAAAAGACACCACACAGTAGTACAATCTTATTCACATTGCACAGCACAAAGTGCCCCCGATTCACATTACACCACATAGTTGTGTCACTTATTCACGTTACAACACACGCTAGTGCCCCTTATACACAATGCCCACATGACAGATGAGAGAGAGAGATAGAGGAGAACGTGTGTGTGTGGGGGAAGATACCCGTTAGCCTTTGGAGCCGGCAAACTCCCTACCACCCAGCAAGGGAAGTTCAGAAAGAGGGAGTTGGTGGTGCGGAGATGAGAGGGATGGGAGAGGGACAGAGAGAGAGAGAGACAGAGAGAGAGACAGAGAGAGAGACAGAGAGAGAGACAGAGAGAGAGACAGAGAGAGAGACAGAGAGAGAGACAGAGAGAGAGACAGAGAGAGAGACAGAGAGAGAGACAGAGAGAGAGACAGAGAGAGAGACAGAGACACACATAGATTAACATTCCCTGCTTTAGTGGAGCTTACAATCTGTATTCCCCATCTCATGTATACACACCCCAGGTTTATTATTTGTCATTAGCCCAGTTGTTCCCAAACTGTTTTGAATCACAGCGCTCTAGAGTATCAGTATTGTTTTCACGGCACCCCTAAGCCAAAAGTTTGTTATTGAGATATTTTGAAAAAAATGTAGTGAAATAGTAAAGTGAAGTAAATTGTGCTTATCGGTCATCCTCAGGCTCAGTTATGTGGTGGTGGACAGGTTTGTGCTTCTGTTTGTTCACATATTTACATTACATTGACCATAAAAAATGTAATTTGGTGCTGGACCACCACCCTGAGGCACCCCTGCAAGTGCCCCGAGGCACCCCAGGGTGCCTCGGCACACAATTTCAGAACCACTGCATTAGCCAATTAACCTGCTAGTATGTTTTTGTGTGGAACTCGCATTACCCAGAGAAAACATAGAAATTCTACAGACAAGCCATGGATGGAATCAAAATGGTGACACCACTGCTGTTAGGCAGCAAAGCCAACCATCGCACCACTGTGCAGTCCATGACCATCCTGGTCCTAAGACTAGAGATGACATTTGGGAGGGCGCAAAATCTGAAAGCGATATTGAGGCTCCTAGTCTTGGCATGAGCAATTGGTCTAAAGTCATGTAGTCCTGGTTGCTGCCTTGTCCACTGCTAGGGATAGCGAATACATGTCCCCTGCAACATCTAGTTAGTAGGACACCCCACTTTGACCCAATAAAATACTAGTTATTAGATCATTGCTCATGGTGCTGTACTGGCAATTTACAGGACATTTTCAATTTTGCAGTCCCTTAAATTCATGTGAATGCGGGAAAATCCCTGTAAGGTGCCCAGCAGGACATACAATATTTGAATACCAAAATGAAATGCACCCAAACACTGCACTCTCCAGCCCCAGATCCTTGTGCACCACTGGTAACTGCCTTCAGAGACTTGTTGGCGTGTGTAATAAATATAATAGAATATACCGTCTCTATAACAATGCGACATATGGCAAAGCTCTGTGTACACACTGAATAGGTCATGCCCTGATATTTTGCTCAATAAAGAAAGCACAAATCCCATAAATATGAAACATTCTAAATGATGTTTTCCTATGCAGCAAATAAGGGACATATTGCTCTTACAGTCCACATGTGCTATTTACTTTGTGTTTGATATTTGGACAACCGTCTCTTAAAGTGAATCAATACATTTTTATTAGTTGCAGGTCGCCAGTCACTATTTAGAAGTACCAGGTATTCTTTTATTGGGAAATAGAAGAATATAAAATCGGAGCATGCACCAGAGTCCGGTATAATAAAAAATTATCTTTTTAATGCACCTAAGGTATTACTCTAATGGTGCAGCAGCTGCTGAAATATTATACCCATATTTTTGTATACTTGATGGAGAAATATATATATATATATAACCCATTCTTACCACTCGAAACACAACAAAGAGCCACTACACTAACAATATAACTATGTACCAGGTCTTTGTAGTAGAGGATATTGGATTGTTTGCTATTGCATGTTATAATGCTATTGGCCTTACCACAAGATATAGCCCACCATAATCAGCCAGGCTTAGAAACGCAACTTATACAACGTCATTCAGTAGGCAGACAAGAAGTCTGGTGTGCATAAGGTAAACTCATCCCCCTCATCTTAACAAGGCTCAGTGTTCTCCCCAGAATTTTTTTTCCAGCCGGGTGGCATGAAGAAGTAGCCGGGTGGGGGCCTTCGCAATAACAAAATGTTTGAATCCTGACCTTATAATGATTTAAACTTGAAATAACAATTTATATATTAATTCGGATTTAGTATGATGCGGCCGGCGGCAGCCCAACAGACGAGTAAATCCCGATCGTCGTTAGGGTAAGAATAACTAACCTAATTCCCCCCCCCAACCCTCCCTTAGGGGTGCCTTACCCTAACCTACCCCCCAAGTGCCCTAACTCTAACCCCCCCCTTCCCCGCAGCCTAGGCCAAGTCCTCCAGGGGGGTACCTAACCATAACCTCCCCCTGGGGGTGCCTAACCCACCCTTCCCCTAGCCTAAACCTAACCTCCTGGGGGGGGTGCCTAACCCTAAGTCCCCCCTCGGGAGCCCCTAAACTAACCCTCCCCCACCGGTGGCTGTCCGCACCCGTCGCCCGACTTACCTTCAAACAGCAAGCCAGGTGTCGGGCTCCCGGCATAGGTCTAATGACAGGCGTCGGGATATCGACGCCTGTCATTAGTGCCTTGCCGGGATTAGACAGTCGGGAAGCCGGCGGTTGGGATTACGTCCGCCTGGCTTCATGACTGTTTCCCATTAATTCTCTTCTTGGAGGCCTAGATACTGTCCCCACTTGCAGGCTACACAGAATATACTTTTTATACAGCTCTACAGATACTGACCCCACTTGCAGGCTCTCTTTAATCAGTTCAGGTGACTGTCTCCACCTGAACTTTTCTACAGGAGGAGGTATCTTTGCCCTCCAACCTGACACTCCCCAGCAATGGACAACTACCCCCCGCCCCAATGCCACATCCCCTGCTCGGCACTCTCCCCTGACCGAAAGCCGTATCCCCTGCCCGGCACCTCCCCCTGCACCAATGCCGCGTCCCCTGCCCAGCAACCCCCCCCCCACCCCAATGCGCCGTGTCCCGTCACCTGGAACCTTCGCTAACATGTCCTTATTGCCGGCGGACATGGAGCCTCCAATGTGAAGAACATGATGTCAGCGCAGCTCAGCGTCGCATACGGCATCAGTGTCAACAAAGACACATTGAGGGTGATCGGGAATGCGGTGTATTGGGGTGTGGGAAGTGCCGGGCGGTAGGCTGTTTCTACCGGGCGATGCGACCGCAGAAAACAGCCTGGGGAGAGCACTGAGGTTTCAATCTAATAAACTGTTAAGTCTATTACTGTGGTTGCTCTTTCCCTGAAACAATTTGTATGCTAGATTACGTGGTACATTAATGTTTGGTGTAAAATAAAACAAAACTGGATTTTAGATTCATTGGAATTGCAGCTTGTATTAGAGTTAATGAAAGTGAATAGTTCCACATAATTGGGGGTTGGATTGTCTAAAAGACAATACACCGGACAGGCAGAATGATGGAGACCTCCGCTGAGGGCGCACCGCTTTCAACACTTCCCCATCTGACTGTCTATCAGCACTAGGAGTAAATAGTGAGTACGGATGCTTAGTAAGGATCATTTAGGATCATTTACAGTCTGGTTAATACGAGGAGAGTAAAAGCTCTTGACTATGACTTTGCTGCCTGACAAGTCCATGTCTGTTTATTGTCAATTCCCATGCTGAATGTGTTCCTAACTTCCTCCCTTAGATGTCTCCACTGAGGGCACTCCATTGTTACCGATGGCTGTGAGTGGCCCATTTCTACGGCAACTCATGGCCACAAACATCACAGATTTACCTTCGAAGCCCATAGAGGTGCGTCAGTAATACAGCACTGTTACTACCGATGCTGCTTAGCGCATATCACCGAGAATTGAATCTTTCCCTTAAAATGAAAAAGGTCACATAACTCAGTTATCTTCCTGCTACCCCTCACCCCCAACAAAAGGATAAATAAATGTATCTGAGAATACAGTTGCTTCCTTCCGAACAGATACTATAGCACAAATAAGGGAATAATACAGCTCCATAAGTGTACTCCCTACAAAACGACTTATCCCTAGATCAAAGGATGCAGCCACTTGTCCTGAACGCCATCCTAACGGAGTCCCGGGGGGCTCAGGACTATACAAAGATTTATCTGATTTGTTTTCTTTAGTTAGGATCATCAATGGGTACATTTTTTTTTTTTTTTCTTATATTAGATCCATAGTTATTTAAGCTCATTACTTTTCATATTGTACATTCCTCTCCTTATCAGATACCTTACACCTGGCATTAGCAATCTAAACTTGTCACTCTGCACCATATATGAGTGCGCTCTGGGGGAGATTTATCAAACCTTCTAAAGAGGACAAGTAGAGCTATTTCCCACAACAATCAGTCAGATTCTGTCTATCATTTTATAGAATGTACTAGATAAATGATAGCTACCATCTAATTGCTTGCATTTCCACTAGGCTGTTTTAGTGGGGCTTCGCAACCTCCTGGCCGATTTTAAAACTGGCAAAGTGCGCCCTAGGGCTCTCTGACCTCAGCAGGCCCAGGGTGCCCCACCTCCCGGTGATCTTGCTCCCTCCCACTAACTTTGACATCTGCCCTAATGAAGTTTTGGAGCGGCGGCACCCACTACCTTCCAGGAGCATGTGATCCCAGATTTATGGCGCTGTGAAGGGGGGAATTCGAGGATAAACATGAATGGGAGAGTAACCTGCAGGTAGGTAAGTGGCTGTGGATCCAGAGTGGCCGGCGGAGTAAGGGTATAGGATTATGGGACTGTGGCTGCCCTGCGGTGATCATGATCATTGGAGAAATGCCAATATTGGGCAGTGAGAGTAGGCAGTGTGGGGGTATAAGGGCTATGGATGGGTAGTGATCAAGGTGAGCAGGGAGGGGAGGGTCTGTGTTTGGGAAACAATTATGGTGACAGCAGATCTGTCTGGGATGATAATAACGCAGTAGGTATGGATTCATCTGAACAATTGCAATGTATCAACGAACAATGCAATGTGGTCTGTGGGCATTGATGGGGCATGTGGTGTGGTCAAATGGCAAAGAGTTTAAATATTCCATTTAATATTATGCTACACTTTAGTGCCCCCTCTTCATAGTGTACCACACAGTGCGGAGAGACCCTGGGGGCAGCCCAGCATTCCCGGGAGTACTGAGCACGTCCTCAGAGTGATGGGAAGGGTGACGGGCAATGAGGTACACAACTGAGCGACCCAGCAGACGGCCGACCGGCACGCAGACCAAGCACCCAACTTATCAATCTGCCCCTCAATATGTCCGACCAGACCTCTGCCCTATATTTGCCGCCCAGTTGTTATGTCAGTGTCGGCGGTTCCTGCGACCAGTGTAACGAGTCAGTCGGTGGGTCACCCGTACACAGCGGCAGAGGCGCACAATATATCTGCCGTGCTGCAGGGCTGACACAATATATCGGTGAAAAGTCATCGTTCACAGATATATCAGGTGTACACACGAGCCGACACACTAAACAAGGTATCATTCGTCTGCTGTAAGGAGGATATAACGCATAGTGTGTACACAACATTAGAGCCCATCAGTGCAGGAGAGAGAAGCCTCATCAGCAATAGCATCTGCCCACTGCTCGGATTTGTAGTTCCACAACAGCTGGAGGGCAGCTTATTACCCACCCTGGCTCTAAACTCACCATGTGTGGTGCTAGCTAAGATAACCTTCATGTATTACATCTCCACCATGGCATTGGTACAGATCTTGGCTGTAATGTCATTTAGGTTTACATTTTAGATGCTCATATACATTTGAACTAAAAGAACAACAGATAGCAAGGGATACACAGTATGACAGTACATTAATAGGGAAGCAAAAACATTTGGGCCCAATATTTTATTCAACACTCTAGGATATCCCAAATCCAAGCCTCAGGGAACCCTAACAGAGAATGTTTTACATGTCTCATATAGGATCACACATAAAATAATTGTTACCCATCTGTGGATCTCTTAAAATGTGTACTCAATAATTAATACACGTTTGGTCCAGCTAGATGCTGTGCAAAACATATGCTGTCAGGGCTCCCTGCAGACTGGACAGGAGATACCATGATATAGAGCACAGGTTCTCAAACTCAGGCCCTCATTCAGAGTCGGTCTTTAGATGCAAGTGGTCGCTCTGAATGAGGGCGGCCGCTTGCATCTTGAAGTGCGGCCTCCTGGTCGCTAGCTAAGCTGTGGGTTACCACCCACAGCTTAGCGACCGACCAGGGTGATGGTCGCGATGGTCAAGACCAGCGCGACCATCGGGGCCTGCGACGAGACACTAAGGTTGGGTCTCGGCAAGCGCAAGCCCCAGGGAGCTCCCTGCTCTGATCGAGCAGGAAGCTCCCCACTGACATCATTGCTGATGTCAGTGGGGCCGCCCCCAAACGGAGGCGTCCCCGATGGAACGCTTGCCGTTTGGCCAGCCACCCCCACTGCCCACCTCACAAACGGGGCGAGCTGTCATTCAACATCGAAAGGTTGCCCCCTTTGGTGCGAGGCCCGTAGCGACGGAGCGCCTGTCGCTAGCCGGGTCTCGCGCATGCGCACGTCGGAGCCGGCTCCGATGTGCGCATGCCCAGTGGGTCAACATCAACCAAGTTGCGAGCACTCAGCGCTTGCAACCGGGTCTGAATGAGACCCTCAGTCCTCAGGACCCCAAACAGCGCATGGTTTTCCAGATCTCCTCCCAGAATCACAAGTGAAATAATTAGCTCCACCAGTGGAACTTTTAAAATGTGTCAGTGAGTAATGAACACACCTGTGCTTCTGCTAGGAGACTTGGAAAACGTGAACTGTGTGGGGTCCTGAGGACCCAGTTTAAGAACCTCTGATATAGGAGGAATAGTAGAGAGATGTGCGTGTGGCCACTAAATTCAACATGAAAAAGACGTCTTGTTACATTCATACAAGTGTAAGCACGATTTGTTACGCTGTAATGCTGGATACACACTAATAGATATATTACTCGATGGAACGACGAAAGATCTATTGGTAGCGGATAGGCAGATGTGTACACCAGATAGGTCTGTGAACAACGTCGTACAGACACATCGGGTCTGCCCTGCAGCCGATATATCAATCAGATGTATTGGCGCATATGGCTGTGGGTGTGGGAGACCCGCTGACCACACGGACATCACAAATCGGGCAGGCTAATTTAAATCCTCACCCAGTTGTGATGTCTGGCCAGACATATGGAGTGGTGCGAAGGCCGGCTAAGTATGTACCCAGCTTAACAAGAGATATAAATAACTTTGTTATATAATGGGCTCTAATGTATTATTGAGATTTTAGGTTTCCAAAACTCCCTGCATTCATCACATGTGCAGTACAGAAAAGCTGCCTCCTCTAGGATCTAAGCCTTGTATGAAACATATGAGCGAAAAGTGCTTGTGGGGTCATTGGAAGACGACTCATAGCGAACATTACTAGAGCATAGTTATATAAGACACTTGGATTTCAAGTTTAGAGGTCCCATAAGAATGTTTATGACTCCCGGATCACCTCTGCTTGGAACACTGATGTCTATTACCATGTTGCTTACCCTGTCACGGGGCCTATATATTACTTATTGGGAACTGGTCCCAGTAATTAGAATTTCTTATTGCAACAATGACAAATTAAGTTTCGCCAGCATTTAACAAGAATCGCAAGAATAAAAGACCGTCTCTGTCTAAAGCAAAACGATTACTAATGAGATCACTTAACTTACAGGTTTGGGGGCCGGTCGCGCAACTGCGCATTCATCAGACCACGCATGTGTGAGCAGCCATCTCCAGGGAAGTAATCCTACGCATCCCCCTCCTGGTAACGTTTGCAGTGTGTAACTTATAGGCTATAATGGCATCTGAAGACGGTGCTCGCTATCGAGGCTAAACTTGCTTGGTAAATCTCACAATATAGCGGCCCTCTTAGACACCTATGGGGGCTGCTACTGTAGTGTTCCTGCTAGGCTGCTTTTGCCTCTCCTTCTGGAGGGCAAAAAGCGCCCTGCCCTCACAGCCTGCGGGTGCCGTCTTCACCCACGGGTCGCAGTGTCAAGCGGGTAGAGAAATGTGCGGTGACCCGGTCACCGCCGGAGAATAGACGCTGGGCGCATGTGCCCTGCATCTATTCTCCCTGTCTGCAGCACTTGGGGGATGCCCGGCATGTCCGTGAGTGCCGGGCACGCCCCCAAGAGTGACGAAAAGGGGACGAGTCTTATGGACAGGCCCCTTTTCAATGGCCGCGCGCCTTAGGCACGCACACAAAAGTGCCCTCTCTAGCTCCGGCGCCCTGCCTGCCACCGGAGCTAGAGTGAACACTACTACTGTAATCGGACATGGGGAAAACTGCCCGTTTTCAGGAGATTTCCTGCAAATATACTTAGATAAATATGCCCCTATGTCCTGCAAAGTCCAATACTAACATTTACTGCACACATTTCAAAACATACCCACGAGTTGTCATTCTGATATTGTGTATTCTATGTACATAGGGCCTGACTCAGATTTGGGAATAGAATAAAGCTGGGTACACACTGAATAGATATATCTGCAGATGATGGTCATTCATACACACTGAACGACCATCATCGGTCTCTGGCCGTGGGTCCCGCCCCTCTCCCCGAGGCCTCTTTCCTGCAAGTGTACGGGTAGTCAGCAGCCCGCCCGTACACATTGCCTGATGGACAGATATAGCTGTAGAACGACGTCGTTTACAGACTCATCGCGTTGGCTCTGCTACACAGCCGATGGCCGATA
Source organism: Taudactylus pleione (assembly GCA_031769625.1). Lineage (NCBI taxonomy): Eukaryota > Metazoa > Chordata > Amphibia > Anura > Myobatrachidae > Taudactylus > Taudactylus pleione. The sequence continues at coordinate 690,813 of JAUIMM010000430.1, read as the reverse complement.
TATATCGGTCAGTGTGTACCCAGCTTAAGATGTAGCAAGTAACTGTGCAGCTTGGTAAAACCATGTTGCACTGCAGGGGAGACACATATGCAGAGAGATTTAGATTTGGGAGGGAGGTGTCCAAACTCAAATCTAAATTGCAGTGTAAATATAAAGCAGTATTTGTGGGCTACATGCAAAAGCAGCCAGTATTTACCCCACATGCAAATAAATATATGTACTTGCTCTATCTTACTCTATTCCCGAATCTGAATCAGGCCCATAATTCTTTCTTCAGTTACTAGGTACTGTAGACCTCCCTAGCAGACAGCCTGACTGCAAACATCACTGGCAGGGGCACGTTCCAGAGTCTTTATCTGCACCCACTCAGTGTGATATCAGTGACTGATAGAGCGAGCAAGCTGTCACTGTGCCATCATCAATTAGCACTTAGCAGGAAGCTGACGGTAGCACATAATCACAATCGTGTACATCGCTTCCAGTCTCATGAGGAAAAACACTATATAAATGAATTATTACCATTATTGCTAGTAGCAGTAGTAAAAAGAAAAGTGTCCTTACCCTCCCATCTCAGACTGTGGGGTGGTCTTCGTAATGACAATTGTTTTTCCCAACTTAGACTCCAGGTCCACCTTGTAGTCTCTATGTCTGAGCAGTTCCCTCTTAACCGGGGGCTGCAGAGGTTTGCCTACAAATACATGGTTATCAAATGGTGATTAGCAATACAGAACTCCATCAGAAAATATTCAGCACATATCACGTGCAAATATTAGCATGGAACATTAATATATTAGATAGACAAAATCAAATTTCATTCACGTGGTAGAAAGATCAGTGATAAGATAATTACATATTTTATTATTTACCAGGGGAGGCCCTGATAAAGGTCTCTCACGGTTAGACCTAGTGTACTCTTGGCTCTAGATCCAATAGTGTTATTATTGCATGGGGGACCATGGATAAGGACCAGGATGAGACAATAAAAACTCTAATACAGTATTATGCTCTCTATTCAAACAGGAGAATTCTAACATCTGGTTCCTGCCATCAGAAGCAGAGCAACCTAACTGATGAACCCCTGGTCACCATCTAAAAGACTTAAACGATAAATACATTTAGTCACCAATCTTATAAAATGTTTATACAAGTCCATCTGCGGAGTCAGTACATATTCTATATATCTATACTGTCATTTTATAGCTTCTGCTAAAGATAATAGATAAAAGCGGATTGGTTGCCATGACGAACTTCTCTACTTAACCTAGCTCAACAGGTATGAGAAATGTTCTATTGAATGATTTAAGCAGCTGTCAATGCCCTAGAGCAGGCAAATAAGTATAATTAAGAAAAAAATATAAATAAATCAATGTGTAAGTGAGGTATTTTGAAATTAAATTTCTAAAGAAACCATGGCATATATTAGAGGTTTCCAAATGCGGTCCTCAAGGCTCCCCGACAGCTCTGGTTTTAGAGATCTCCAATCCATGGTTGAGCACAGGTGGTTAAATCAAATTGACTGAGGTACTAATTAAGTCACCTGTGGTCAAGCATGGATATCCTTAAAACCTGGACTGTAAGGGAGCCTCGAGGGCCGAGTTTGGGAACCTCTGACGCATGTTAAGACATGTTACATGGAAGAGTTTTAATATAATTTGGCAGACGGCAGATACGTTTCTGTCTGATCTAATCTAAGCATTAAACAAGATAACCTTCCAAGTGCTCCAGCCGCAGCAATATTGTGATTGCAAAGAGATTAGGAAGACGCCCTCCTATTAATGGGGAATTGCACTTTCAGACAATGAGACAATCGCCTGCAATGATACCTGCCCTCTCTCAATTTCCTCAAGTCACTGACTGACAGAAGATGAACACGTACCTAACCTCAGGAGAGGGAATACACCCATTTTGCTCTCCTATACAAGCTACTCTATGGAAAACAGGCAGACTCACGGTCTGAGAGTTCACAGCCTGATACCCATCGCTTTCAGGTAAGGGAGAGACGAGGGTCACCTAGCCCTACATGCTACACAGGGGAGGGAAAGAAAAGACAGTCCAATAACTGGCATTCAGCCTTCAGTGCTTGTTTGGCCTAGGTATGAGCTAGTACCTGTGTACTTCTGCACAGGAGAAGTATTAGAATGTCTAACAGCATATGGTAGGATGACATCTATAGTGTTCTTTCTGAACACTCGGGAATTAGAAGCTTATAAGCAGGAAAGCGAAGTTACACTAAGATTAGACAATCTGAATAGAAGCAGACAGGGTACTGGCAAGTTCAGTTATTTTTTTTTAACTGTATCTGACAATTATTATATTCCCTATAGCTCAGAACCCAGGGAGACTTTCTGATACTAAAGCTGGGTACACACCTTACAACGGTGCGACCCAGGGATGCAGCGAGCAATGTAACGCTAAATAGCGCGTGCCGCACACACTGCACGGTACAATGTACAACGGCGTTATGTATCGTTACAAGCTGCTTGAAACTACACCGCGTCTTCCATTGAAACGTCCCACTGGACAGGCAGCACATTCAATGCCATGATTCAGTGAACGACACCCGGGAACGATGGATCGGGCGTACACTCTATATGATGTGTACGAAATATCGTTCCGATCCGCATCAAGACGATAAATCGTACAATATATTGGATGGTGTGTACCCAGCATTAGTTTCTATAAAGAGAACTTGTCAAACTATACTCTTTCTAAGTTAAGGAAATATAGGCCCGTATTCAATTAGGTGCCGGAGTTTCCGCCGTCATCACTGGTTTTCCATGCAGACAACTATTGCGCGCGTCCCCGTTTATCCCTGTATTCAATTAGAAATCGGTGAAAACGCAACCCGGCGAATTCGGTCCTGGCGAAAAGTCCTGTCAGATTTGGGGAAATCAGCCTGACATCCCCCAAAAGATGCACTGACATTAGGGATAACTATAGATACCCCCGAATAGCCCTGCTGTAGGTATTTGGGGTACTTAAATTATCTCAATAGCTGCTAATTAGCGTCTTTACATAAGTGGTGAAAAATAGCATTTAGCGGGTTTTTTTGCAGAAAATAAGTAGTTCCAGCAAATTTGGGGTACAAGAAAATGGGTGCAAGCATATTTTTAAGTTGCTAAAGTGAAGTTTTAAAAAACTTTAAAAATCCACCTGCCGCAAACACCTGCAGTCTTAAAAAAACCTGGGGCATACTTGGGGGCCCCCCTGGAGTCTATTTTGCTAGTTTTTAAGTTTGTCCCCCAGCTTATTTTTGACACAGTTTACCTTTGGGGGGCTGTCCCAAGGGTGCAGGGTGGTTTCCACAAGTTTGCACCCCAAAACCCCAATTCTGTACTTTTTTGCGCCTGGTTTCATAGGCGAATCTTTTTCGCCTATACCAATGCATTGACTTTCCGCACCAGCGAAAAGTCCTTGGAATTGAATACGGGGATAAGTTTTCGCCTGGCGAAATTACGTCATCGGCGAAACTTTTCCGCAGAAACGGGCATTTCGCATCTAATTGAATACGGCCCATAGAATACTTTTTCATAAAAAATATAATTGTTTAAAAAAAAATATTTTAAAGAAAGAAAAAAAAAAAAAGTACCAACCATCTTTCTTCTCTCTCTCTTCTGTGATCCGTTTCTGTGCAAGCTTCTCATATTCATCTTTGTCCCACTTCCGACGAAAATCTACGTTCTTTGACTGTAGAGGCAAAAAAAAGAAAATGCAGATGATAAAAGTTACTTGGAAGTTTCAGCAAAACACATTAAAAATAAAAACCTGTACTGGTGGAGAGTATAGGCCTCATTAGCAGACATTGCATTTACAGTACGCACAACATTTAAACTAAACTAGCAATCAATCAGCACTAGACAGATAAACTGTAACGGCAGCTCAGATGCTACATTTCTGTGAACATATTGCGGTTCAATATTAAGTATAGTGTTCATTCTAGCACCCTGCACCTATCGCAACCTCTGCAGTACCTCTTTCCTGCCTGGGGTGTCACTCTCTGCTCTTGTGCGTCTAGCACACTCATCTGATGCAACAAACTGCTGAGATAGAGACCAGAGTGTGCTAGAAGCACCAGAGCAGAGAGCGACACCAGAGCAGGAAAGAGGAACTGAACAGATTGTGACAGTAGCAGGGTGCTAGAATGAATACTATGTTTTGGTGTAGGAAACAGGCAAAAGCACTGTTAGCATGCCAACCAATCAGACGTTGCCTCCTATACTAGCACGAATCTGAAGGGTTACTATGGCTATTAGTTACCCGTGTGCCCTGTGATATGCACACTATACTTCAGGAATTACAGTGACAGCTCTGTGCATTCCCTTACCCCCTGAGAGCACTATAGCACCACCACTAATGTATTTCATTCATAAATTAGGGGACAACACAGAGAAGATCTAAAAGTTCTGCTGCATCACCAAAAGCAATAGACATGAACATCACTATACTCATCACTATACTCAACTAGCAGCCTTTGGGGGGGGGGGATTTACTTTGCTCAAATCACTGCAACCAATCAGTAGTTAGTTTGCATCATTCTATTGCCAGACAAACAAGGATTGTTGATTGCTATTTTTTTTAAGTGTAGATTTGCCCCTTTGAGTAATTTGATTACACCACCCTCTATTGGGGCAATTCACTATCATGTGATGTGATGCCAGGCTGCGCACTTATTAGCCACTAACGTTAGTGTCGACATTGCGTTTCCCTGCGTACCTTTATAGGATGTGCTGGTCAGGAACAGCACACTGCGTCAATGTCGTTGAATTCCCCAGTTGAGTGTTATTACAAGAGTATTTTAAATCAAAATGCTGCACTCTAGGTTTCAGAATTCTGGGTCCATAATTATATCACTAAATGTATTCAACTGGTTTGAAGACAGCATAACAATATCAAGTGGAAAATAGGGGGCGATTCACTTGTTGTGTGGGCGGCAATAATTAATAGGTGACCAGTGCTGCAATTCAATTATTCTGGCGCCCATTAACTATCACTGCCTTCATGTCCTATTAGACCAGGTTTAGCCACCTAAAACAGCTAACTCATCTAAAGTCCTGTTACGGAGCGCTAAATGCTGTTAGAGCACCATACCCACATGTTTATTACACATTTGTGCTCGCACCCTCCTGAGGGGGTGAGCAGAAATGATGTCACCGGCGGCTAGCGCATTCAAGCGGAGCAACAATGGAATTGCTCCGTCGGGCGTCTTATAAAAATAACCGCTGCCTAAACAATTGAATCGCCCCCTCAGGGGAAAATTCAATTGTTTGCGCAGGGCATCTAACTAATGGGCGTCTACCGGAGCAATTCAATTGTTGCTCTAATCAGACGCCCATTAGCTGCGGCAGACACTTTTTCTCGCAGCCTCCAGAGGTGCGAGAAAAAAAAATGTGTGAAAAATATGTAGTTTGAGCGCTCAAACCAGGATTTTTAGATGGCTTTAGCCACACTTTTTGGCGTTTTAAATACTAATGGGCGTCTAATCAGAGAAGCTATTGAATTGCTCCAATAGACACCCGGCGCAAACAACTGAATTCCCCCCTCAGAGGTAGATTTACTAACAGGCGGTTTGTCACATCTAACGGTCATATGCGCTTTTGACAGATGGATTTAAAATGGCAACAGAAATAAAATGCTAAAGCAGGCTGGTTTCGCATTTAGGTTGTCGTCGTAAATCTAATGGTCAAAGTGACTTTGACAAACCACAAGTTAGTAAATCTACCCCTTACTAAGTGGTTTATTTATAAAATCTTTAATGAAAAAAATGGGAGAAAATAGGGTCCAAAGAACTTCGCTGACATATTATTATTGTTTCCACTAAGAAATTAGTTTTTGTTTGTCACTTTCCCACACTCCGGTATGGGGAATGCAATCCGCTGTGATAAACTCACCTTGCTACAGTTTTTGTTAAAAGAACATTTCAATAGGGACAGTGATAACAAGTAATAATAAAAACAAAAAAGTATAAAGCCTAAAAAAAATCTCAAGACTGGCATAAACACACTTAATAACGTTTTAGTCCTTGAAGCCACAGAAAAAGCACATCTGTAGGGTCATTGCAATGTGAGCTAAAATTACTTTACCCCCAAATAATTTGGCTAGGAAATCGCAAATTACAAGACTATCTACTAAATTAATAAATTATTCACAAAGCAACGTATGATTTCTCCTTTGTGATCATGACTTATTGAGAAACATCTAAGACTTTGTGCCATTTTTAGTGTACAATTAGAGGTGATACCATTGACTGAAATCGGAACAAAAGTAATGGCATCCAAAATTGTACTAATGCCATGCAACGGTGCATCACGGGCATCACCTGCACTTTGCCCTTAATTGAATGGACCCCGAAGAAATGAGCGAAACGGGGGGGATTGGGAAGCCAAATATTAAGCAGCTCCACAACTAAAGCGACGCAGCAATGTGAATTAAAAAGCATATTCTATGTCTGCACGTCAGAAACAAAAGGAAAACATATTGGGGAATATTTACATAAAAAACTGGAACAGCTGGCAGATACTTGTATCAGAGCTGATTACTATGGGGCAGACTGGGGCAACCTGTGCCTCTACCATTGTGGTGGAACTACAAGTCCCAGAATGCTGGGAGCTTGTTGTTAACACAGCCACATAATGCCTGACTCTGAAATAGGAACTCCCTCCATAGACCCTTTGCGAAATAAAAATAAGATAATTTTTACAGCAAAAACCAATAGAACCACTGACAAACCCCAAATATTACTCACCCCACTTCCCGACGCCATCTTGAAAACTTGGCTGCCGAAGCCGACTGTCGCGCTAGAGGACGTCATTGCGAAAGGCAGCTCCCAGGGTCGCCATGACCACGGCTTAAGCCACGCCCACAGAATATTCCAATGGCGCTGGCTTTAAACTGTTCAAAATAAATAAAACCGATCACCAGTGTATAGCTACTATCATAAAGATACGCAATTGAAAAGCAACTGTGCAGAAAATGAATAAAAATATAGAAATAGATCTACAGACACCGTTTGTTTCCTTCCGGCACACAGTGCTCGGGCGCCATTTTTTATGTGGGCAACTTTTTTTTCTCATTATTCAAAGTCATACAACAGTTAAAAATTCCAAGACGCCTACCAACGTATATTAATGTCTTCCAAACAAGAGTGACAGCAATACTCATCGCTGCGGTGTAAATCCTATGCAGCCTTACAACACAAAAGCTTTCAGCTCCTGGCATCCATTGACAAATATGGCGGCAGCTCAGTGACCATTGAGTATGAGAAGGTGGCAAGACAAGACTTCTCTCTGCCTTTTGGAGGTGACACATTCACAATCACATGGGATGTCTGAAAGCAAAGAAAGACTATACGGTATTGGCTGTACACAATCTGCACTCTCACATTTGGAATTGGTGATTATGGAGAGGCACAGATTTTCCCGGCTTGTGTAAAGTCATTTACTTTTTCAGTGCTATTGCTTTAGCAATCTAAATTTAGGTACGTTTAGTGTTTATACATGCATGCACATTCATGGTTAACAGTTATATTCTTCTAATATGTGTATTCTCATGTACATATCTGCACCTTCACAGGTAAAATAAGTGGTAGCAAGCTATCTAATTCTTAATGCAACCGGTAACAGTTTCTTTACTGTGTTATATACATATTTATTATGTGTTTGTTTTTTGTTGCAGCGTTCAAAATGCCAAATGTCACATCATCCTATGATCTGTATTGTTGGTTTGTCTTTCAGGTTGTGCACTATCCAGTCTTGACAAGATTTGTTACAGAATGGTTGATGGAGCATTGCAGGAATTTAAGGCTACATAGGCTCTAAGCTTAAATAAAAAGAAAAAGAACTATTCTTGGAAAGCTGAGTGTCCTCATTACATTTATCATGGTGAATATGAAATACCTATCCTCGTCATGCTGGAGAGTGCTGGTTGGCCAGAGAATGACTGTTTATACAACAGCTGCTTGTTCATTGGGCAGTCTTCCCAGTACTCAGGTGAGATCAGGAAAATGATATACCATTTATATAGAGATGTGTCTTTATAATGGGTGCAGTGAGTGCCCACACCGCACACCCTGCACCCATATGTTTTAATACTAACCCCTCAGAAGCCCCGGAGGGGTTAGGAGTTAGCTCTGGACAAAACACTTAAAAAATGGCCGCCACGGCCATTTTCCTGGCGTTTTACTCATGCGTACTAGGGAAAAAAACGGGAAAATGGCGACCGCGCATTTTTTACAGTGACCTGCGCATGCGCAGTAGACAATGGGTACAGACTAGTGCCCAGAGTTTACTGCTGCGGTGACGTGGCCGGCCACCAGTGAGGGAGTAGGGGGCCCCGGATGGGGAATACACACGGGCCCCCTCAAGATGACTCTGCTCCTACACCTACTCTTTTTGCGCCGAATGACACGAGACACATGGTGCAATTTAGAATCTCTGCCATGGTTTGTGGTTCCCAAATATTCATACTTTTTCCTGAATTTTGCACCTTATTCGCATCATAACAGCATAAGTGAATTATAGCGTCCTAGACATTTAGTATTGGTACCTTTTTGTTGCAAAGTTACAGATTAAGCACAGCAATGCATGGCATGAAGCCTGTGTCCACTTGTTTCCATCCTCAGTTTTTTTTATTTTTTTTACCCAAGTACGCGTCTGAGTCACACTCGCCAGCTGCATGGAATGCCAGCGCCAGTCTCCAGGATGCATTGCACTTTTGTCGCATTACTGATGCGAAGACGTATATTTTTTTACATAAGTGTGTGGCAAAATGCGTGGTGAAAAAAAAGAATGTTATGGAAATGGTTGCTGCCTTTTTTAAAGGTTCCAGAACCTCTCGTGGTGACTTTGGAATAGGAAAGGTACTTTTTTGGCGCAGGTTCTACCAATAGAAAGAGTCTTGACCACTTCTTATAAATGTCTACAAAGGTGCAGGGTGCTAGACTGAACACTACTTGCATATGGAAGAAGACTAGCATAAACTGGTTACACGTTTCACGGGTATGCTGCCCGCTTCTTTAGACAGGGCTCGACAAATCTAGGAGACAGCTTAAAAGTTTAGGAGCCAGATTATTATCTGCATCCAAAATATATGAAAACTTCTATAGAACAACACTTTAATGCCCCTCAGGCTTCCCTACATGCCATCAGACCCTGATACCTGTCTCTGGTGCACAATTCATGGTATGCCACTATTTTTCAACATACCACAGCATCCCCAATACATAGTATGCCACACCATAGTGCCTCCAGCAGTCCCTATTTTCGTTGGCCTAGAAAACGTGTGGTGCATTGTGACAATGTGGACATGGTTTAGGTGAAACTGGGCATAATTTGATAGCTACGAGCCTGGTTTGGGCAGACCGTGAAGGCGGTAAGGGGCAGTTATCTGACATGAAAGGAGAATGAAGACAAGTAGGAGGCCATAGATTGAGCGTTAATGGAAGGAGCAAGTCTTCCCCAACAGCATAGACCAGTGATATGAGGTCCCTATTAAACTGATGCAAAAACATTGAGGAGTCAAATGCTCCTTCTGTAGGCATTAGTCACCAGTTTACATAACCTACTTGCTTAACTGCTTTAATCTGTTTACATATTACAATCCATATAAAACGGTAATTAAAGCATTTCTGTTCTAAAACTTCATCCATTTAATTTTTGACAATTAAGTTACTCCAACTGACCACATATTATGTTTGTTGGCAGGAATCCAATGCATATTACCAAATACTGCCCTTTTAGTTAATTACCTATCAGACAATGATATTTATCATTTTTCAAATAGATTATGATAAATTTAATAATTCATTAAATATTCCACGACACGATTTGTGTTGCATTGACAAACAAAATATTAATGCAAGCTCTTCAGCCAATTAATGTTGATTGTCTACCACGCATTGATGTATTTTCAAATGGCAATTAACTAACTGTTTGCATTTCTAGGTCACCAAAAAGGCATTTATATGTCATGGCGTGAATACGCAAACGCATTACGTGGAACAGAAGAAGAGCTTTGTACTCAAGACTCCAAAAGTAATTTATTCTTTTAAGACATTATTTGAAAATGATGTTATAATGTAACATATTATGGTGTTTACAGTAAAAATTATATCTGTATTGGTCATATTGTAAAAGATAAGTATATTTTGTATAATAATAATAATAATATAGGGGGAAAATGTATTTTGCTTATTTTGCATCGTGTTTGCAGGGCACACGCGATGTTCACCCTCAACAAATGGCCATTCGTGAGAAAGTGTTCAGCATCGTGACGAATTGCTTTAAACGCCATGGAGCGGAGAGCATTGACACCCCTGTGTTTGAGCTTAAGGTTCGTCTTTCGGTGGAATTTGTGTTTAGCATTATTTTGATCTCCATAAATTACCGGCAGTGTCAAATGATGTAGTGCACAGAAACCATAGTTTGGTAATATTTTAAAACATCTAATTTGTTATCGCTTATGCGGGCCGTACATCTAAAGCGTGATTTCCCATTCTTATCCGATTAGCGATCAAAAAAACGCAGATCTGTGGACATCCATGATCAACGATCTGTCAGGGAATCGTGGAAATTCAACATGTTAAAAACCCCAGCTCGCCGGTTCCCACCATATTTGGGACAGAATCGGTGATTGTCCAACATGTTGAATTTCTCCATTCTCCTAAGGTGGACAGAACGGGGAATTGCCCTGATACAGCCTAGATGTATGGGCCACATACGTTAAGGGCTTGCAAGGATGAGATTTTCTGCCTTTGCTTGGCTCAAAGTTTATGTATCCATTGTCTTCACTAGAAAAACAAGACACGATGACAATGGGCAGTGGCGTCACTAGGGTTGCTGCCACCCAGTGCGGTAACTCATGGTGTCACCCCCCTCACCGATTTTCCTCTGGTATCAGACTAGACACAATCCTCCTAAAGCTGGGTACACACTAAACTACCTGTGTACCCAGTAATGCGACCCGTGACCTGCCCGCCAACGGGCTGACATATCGGGCATCCCAAACACACTGGACGATCCGGTGCCTGACCGCCGATATGTCGCACTCTGCCGCATCCCGCTGCATGGTCTGATTGGACTGCATGTTTAAAAGATCAGCTGATGCACCGCACGATATAGTGCGTACACAATGGACGATTTTAACGATTTGTCGTGATGCGTCGGAATCAGGCAAATCGTTAACAAAATCGTCTAGTGTATAGTGGCCTTTAGTTTTTTTTCTTTCATTTAGAACAAACTTTTTCGGAAAAAAAAATGTTTTGCTTATGAGACATCCTTAGGGTCAGTTATGGGGGGCGGGCAGGTTGCACTTTTATAAATAAAGTTACCAGCACTAAACACTCATAAAAAAATTAGATAAAGTGGATGGTTACATAAAAAAAATCACACATTTATTAACACATAAGAATAATAAAATCACCAATGGTAAATCAATATATGCGATTGCACACTAGGTAAGTATCCTAAGACCTGTAGCTCATGGTATATTAAAGTCCTAGAACAGTCTTGAACTCTGTAATTTTGTGGACAATAAATTCCCTTTTGGCAACAAATAGGATTACCGGATCCAGGTGTAATGGATGTCACACAATCCCTGGGCAGCGTAATTTGCACAAAATGGGTTCATGTGTACTCCACCTTCTCACGGATGATACAGTCCCTTAGCAGCGTTCTAGTTGCATATAAATGGGTTCTTGTAAAGTCTCCGGATGTCCGTTGTTTCTGCCAATTCTAAGGGGAAGAAAGAATCAAGGTCCACAGAGTAAATGTCCACAGATCTTCCAGAGCGTGGTCAGCATGGAACATGGATATATTATTGTCCAGCTTCCTCAGGAGCATATGATTGAATGAGCCACCATGGCTTGTATATATACCTGGTCTAATTTGATCTATTGTTAACACCTTTGTTCAATTACATTCATCATACAAGAAAAACCATCCACTTTATAATATAAAAACCATTTGTTTGTTCAAGGTAATCCTATTATATCTCTTATAAAATAAATCATGTAGAAGTATTAAAAAGAAAAACTAACCTTTAATGATGATATAGTAATAAATCTGTCAGAAGTCCCGTCCACGTGATTAATTCCGATCACGTGACTACGAACTCCATATAGCTCTTTACTGCCAAACACTAACGATCATGTGTTTACTGTGTCACATATCCAAAGGACCAATCAAAAAGGTTATTCTAATAACCTATCCAGAAGATTTTCCACATCATGTGGTCATTAAAATATGAGTCAAAACTGCTCATTGGTCTGGGATCGTCGTCATGGATCCCGGATGTAAACAATGGTAGATCGCAATAACCATTCATCGATTATGATATTTATAATAAAGGAATAAAGATATATGTATATAGAGAGATCACAGTCTATATATTATTATACCATTTGTCAACATTCTATTAATCCAAGTTACTGCAGGGGAAGGGGACATATAATACATTACTATATTTCGACTAATATGTACCTCACGAGGGACACATGAGGAAAGGAATTGAGGTAGGTATAGAAATAATACACAGATCACAATATCTATTAATAGTATTCTGTTGTTAAATGAATGTGGAGGATACATACGGTGATAATAATAAATCATTGTATATCCTTCTGATCCTCCAAACACAATGTGAGTCAATTTATTAACCATCTACCATCCACCATCTAAATTATCCCTCAGAATAGCTGGAGTATTCCAATTGAGACATATTCCAATACACAGTGATCCAAATTGGAAATAAATACCAATTTTTATTAAAGACCAAGAGAAATAGAACATCTAAAGCATCCCAAAATGTAAATATATATATATATATATATATATATAACAAAATTAAGAATATATGCACTTGAGGTATTAGAAAAATTGTAAGACTGAATTCAATTCAATGGCCTCGTTTAGGCCATCTGGATGCAGAGAGTTAAATTTTAACATCCAAAAGACTTCCCTACAGCAAAGTCTGTTGAACCTATTCCCACCCCGTTCCATAGGAGGTATGGTTTCTAAGCCTATGATGGTTAAACAGTCAGGACTCCCCTCATGTACATCTGAGAAATGTCTAGAGACACTGGACCTCATTCAGAGACGGTCGCACAGAGCGTGCGGTCAGTCTGAATGAGGGGAGGACCTCTTGAATTTTCAAGACGTCCTCCTTTGCGGTGGTAAGGCTGTGGGTTAACACCCACAGCCTTACGACCGCCTAAGGTGATGGTCACGATGGTCAAGACCATCGGGGCTTACGACGAGACCCTAGGGTAGGGTCTCCCTTGTCGTAAGCCCCGGAGAGCTTTCGGCTCTGTCTGAGCCGGAAGCTCTCCACTGACATCACTAGTGATGTCAGTGGGGCCGCCCCCAAACGGTAGGCGTTCCCATGGGAACGCCCTCATTTGGGCTGCCACCCCCCCGGCCCGCCTTCCAAACGAGGCGAGCTGTCAATCAACATCGACAGCTTGCCCCCTTTGGATCGAGACCCGCTACGACCGGCGCTGTCGGTCGTAGCGGGTCTCGCGCATGCTCACGACGGCGCCGTCGTGCGCATGCTCTGTGGGCGGCCATCGACCCGGTCCGAGCGCATCGGCGCTAACAACCAGGTCTGAATGACCCCCTCTATGTACTCTATTCCGATTAATGATGTTTCTACGATGTTCCATAAACCTGATCCGCAAATTTCTGGTAGTTCGTCCCACATAAAATAGTTTACATTTAACATAGATTACAAACTTGGAGTCACAATTAATGAAGGTAGGTATTTTATACTTTTCTTCATTAAAAGGTATATAAACTTCATTTGTTCTTCTAGGGATATGTGAACATGTCGTACACATAGATTTTCCACATTTGAAGAAACCAGCAGGTCTCTCCATCAACCACCCTGAAATTTTTGATTCGGTGTTAGAGTTTGATGTCTTAAGATGACTCGGTGTTAGAATGGTCTTGAGTATCTATTCTTTCTAAATGTGATATGTGGTCTAGGTGGTATAATATTCTGTAATATAGTTTCCTGTCTAAGAAGTCTGTAATTACGCGTGATGATATCCTTTATCTCCCTAGAACCATTATTGAATTTACATATAAAGGCCATCTCACTTTGATCTTTTACTCTTAGTTCTAGACCAAACGCGATTATAGATCAATCTTTTTTCTTATCAAGTAGATCCTGTCTATTCATTAGACTGACATCTCTATAGGCAGTCTCTAAAATTGTCTCAGGATAACCCAGTTGTCTAAAAGACTTCATCATATTATGCGCCTGTATAGAGGTCTTTTTTTTTATGAGTGTTTAGCCCTGGTAACTTTATTTATTTGATATTATTTAGAGAGGCTGACACTCTCTAAACCAGCTTCTCTCTGTCAGCGCTTGTGGCTCTTTTCCATATAGGGTTGCACTTTTATTTGTCCACATATTTTATGATTGTCAGCCACCAGCATTGGTTTTGCTCATCACATAAATTATTTGAACTGTTCCTGGACCACCCACTCGTGGCACTCCTGGAAGTGGCCTGCTGGCAACCAGTTTTGGAACAGCAGCCTTATGCTGGGTACCCATTTAACAATGAGTACCCAGCCAATGTCGTTTGTGGCGGGACCAAGTGGGGGTCCCGGCATTGGCAAGTGCATACACACTTGCTGATGCCGGGAGCGACAGCGGAGGCCATGCTGCATGGCCCCCGCTGCCGATATTGCCCGTCTGACTTGCATGCAGGTTCGACGGGTGATGCTGCTGATGACACATGGGAACGTGCATCGTCAGCGACATAGCGGGTACACACTAGACTATGTATATATTGTGTACCCGGCATTCGTCCCATGATTTCCCCAACCTTCACTCCTACTCAGCAAACAATGACAGTGTGTACCTCCTGAGCATGCTTCGGGGACTGACCCCCTTATAAAACATCACTCAGAGACAATATAGAGTACAGCACAGCAGAGCCAATATAGTAATCATAGCTATCACAGAGCTGTTGAGAGGAGGTGTGTGACTAACCGCAGAATAGAAGAGTCATGTACAAGACAATGTTAGTGGGGACCTGCTGTGGGGCTGCTCTCGTACATTTGAATCCAATGCTTAGGGCGTGATGTACTAAGCATTGGTTTGGCGATACGGTACATCCCACCACTTATCGGATACATAACAAGCGTTAATAACTGGTATGTACCTAGATATGCACAAAGGACAACTTTCCAATAAGAGCAGTCCTTTGCGATAGAGGGCCTTCCAAGTATATGACCCAGCAGTCCCTCATGGGACACTGGGAGGGATCCAATCTCAGTGCAGAACGCAAAAAGAAGCCCATACGCTTCTAATGGCGTTGCCCACCAGGTTCAAGCTCCGGAATTGTCCTTTTAATACATCCCGCTCCCAATCTTTCCTTTGGTGCAGCCTGTCAGTAGGTCATAGTAGCAGCTGTGATGGGCTGCATGGGCAGGGATCAGTGTAACGTGCTCACTGTGAATAAGTCTTCTGTGTTGCACCTGGGATGCTGCCATTTCAGCTGCTGTGTTTGGCACACACAGGTCTATGGGTAACAGGGCACATTCACTGACCAGGACGGCTCGGCTAGGGCCCGGGGTTACTCAATCAGAATTTCATTCATTCACCTCATTCTCAAGGCGGGTGCCAGTGTGCAGCAGTAGCACCAGGGGATCCAGTATCATGAGAATGAGTGAGAGAGAAATGCATGTGTGACTGATGATTCTGCCTCCTCTTTTATATTAGCTCATGTCCCTGGGGCAGGGTCTACACATGCCCGTGTGCTCTCCGCTCTTACCACGACCACTGCTGCCACAGGAATCGGGATGTGCTGAGTTCTCTGAGGTGAGAACTACAACTTTTGGCATGATCCTCTCCATCATTTGTCACGCCCCCTTGGCTGGTGTCACCCGGTGCGGTCCGCACCCCCATTGTGATGCCACTGTCAATGAAAAAAAATGTGGATATCAAGGGGTGAGGGTGGAATATATAATGTAGTATGTGGAATTAAGTGGTGTGTGTGTAAGGGTTAGGCTTCCTCACATACACCTATCCCAGAGGTAGCTACAAGAAAAAGTTATTTGTTTGAGTACTAGAGAGGCTGGGAGAAGGGTTAACAAGAGTACGTTAGTAACTAATGTATATACATTGGCTTATTCACCCCACCTCCTTGGGCTTTTTCACATTTTGTTGTATTACGATATGGAACCATGATGGATTCAATTGGAATTTATTACTACTAATCAGCACAAAGTACTTGATAATGTGCCAGAAAAAATTCATCCAGCCATTTGTCAAAATTAATTAGGAACTAAACTTAATTGGGGACTAGAAAGCTCATGAAAATTGAGGGGAATATGAATGGAACAGGGTACAGAGAAATCCTGGGGGTAAACCTGCCGAAGTCTAGAACAGCTCTTGGACTTGGAAAAAGATTTCTCATGACCATGACCAGAAGCATACAGCAAGAGACAAGCAGGGCCTGGCTTAGCACCTAAAAGGTTAATGTTTTGAAGTGGCTTAATCAAAGCCCAGAGCTCAATCCAGTTGGGCATCTGTGGCAAAATGTAAACATTTCTGTACATCGACGATCACCATCCAACCTGGTGGAGCTTTGATAGTTTTGCTAAGAAGAATGGAATGAAATTCCAATGTATAGATGTGTAAATCTACTAGACCCTTACCCATATAGCCTCAGTGCTATAACCACTGCCTATAGTGGTTCTTTCAAGTAATACGTCAGAGTGGGGACTATATTTTATTTTATTTTCTTGGCACATTATCAAGTACTTTTGTGTTGATTAAAGTCAATACATTTCAATTAAATCTATTATGATCCATGTTGTAGCACAGAAAAGTGAAAAAGCCCAAGGAAGCGGGGGGGGGGTGATTATCTTTTTACAGCCATTTTATGTATATGTTGGTTGTATTTTTCTTTTTATTATTGATGCAGTGTGTGTATTGCTTTATTAGTCCAGACTGTGCATCACTATTCTAATGCAGTGTTAGTGAGTGGGTCATGGGTGGAGATTTACTAACAGGCTGTTTGTCAAAGTGGCTGCTTTGACTGATGGTTTTAAAACGGCCATAGGAATCAATGCTAAACGAGCCTGATTTAGCATTGATTCCTTGGGCCGTTTTAAAACTATCAGTCAAGGCGGCTTTGACAAACTGCCTGTTAGTAAGTCTACCCCATGGAGTGAGCAGTTACTTATCAGACTGGAATTCACCCCTTTTAAAGATCAGATTCTGTCTGGCAGGATAAACTGTTGAGACAAACCATCCCCTTCAATAATGTATTACAAACGTATGTTCCATTACTATATTGGTCTCATTTATAGATTGTAGCTCTTTTCCTTGCATTCATCAGTGTCTTGCTTCTGGTACAGTGTCTATAAACCGTACTTAACAGCAGTGGCCATCTCCATCTCCTCTCCAAGTATGGTTTCTTCATGGGATCAAAGTCTTTCTTCTGAATTGACCGCACCAGAACATGATTTTGTTATGTATTTTGACCACTCTACTGTAATAGAGTGGCCATAGTGATGCTATAGGCTTCGGGTCATTGTTCTAGGTCGCTTGCAGACTGCAGAAGGTTTTCTTCAATTATTTTCTTGTGTCTTCCTCTACTGTACATTCTAGGTCTGGCACCGGACCTAGAAAGGGGCACTCCTGTACCCGAAAAGGGGGCATGGCCATGAGAACAGGGGGCCCCCTTTTTATCACTCTTGGGGGCGTGCCCAGCACTTACGGACATGCTGGGCTGCCCCAAATCATTCCTATCTTAGTGAATAGTTGCTGGGCGCATGCAGGCTGTTTTAGCGGCTCCTGTCTTAAGTCCCTTCTCCCTCCCTTCACTGAGTCTCAGCCCCTTCCCTCTCCTCCCTTCACTGAATCTCTGCCCCATCCCTCTCCAATTTGAGTCCCAGCCCCTCCCCTTACTGAGACCCAGCCCCTCCCCTTACTGAGACCCAGCCCAAAAGTAGGGGTTTGTAGCTCCATAAGGTGGGAGCTTGTCTGTGACCTTGCTCCTCTCCTTCTATTCCTGTCTCTCCTCACTGTCCTGTAGCTTCAGGCTGGTTGTGTGTGTGTGAGCAGAAAAGACTTCTCAAAAATTATTTGCTTGCTCTAAATGCAAGAAAAAGTCTCCTCATGCATGGTCAGAGGGTTCTTCCCTATGTGAAGTGTGTGATACAGAGCCCTCCATTGCTCCACAGAGTGTGAATATGCCTCCATCCTGGATGCAAGCTTTTACTGGTGTTATGGCGGATTTAACTTCCAAACTAGCTGCCTCTAGAAGAGAAAGGGAAGCTGCTCGGGAAGGTCCCAGTACTTCCCAATCCCCTTTTGCAACCAGTGAATGAGCACAGGGTTTATCCCGTTCGGTAGATAGTTTGGTACAGATGATGGGTTCTTCTTCGAATGTCGGCATCAGCCGACAGCCCAGGAAACAAGCTCTGCCTGCGCGTCTCCAGTCAGAGGAAGAATAGGATAGAAATAATTCTTCACAAGAGGAGGAGGAGGAAGGTGAGACGCTGGAGGACTCTGATACGGAAGTCTTCTCTCACGAACCAGATCCACCGTAGCAAGGAGTGGAGGCTTTGATTCTCGCAGTTCGTGAGGTCCTCCACGTGTCTGATACAGATGTTCAGGAATCAGTGGATGCAGACCTGTTCGGTAAGAAACTTAAATCCACTGTTACCTTTCCAGTTTCCCTTAAATTAGAAGAACAGATGGCGGTTGCCTGGAAGCATTCAGATCGGAAGTTTCAACTTCTGCACCGTTTTCTGTCTCTCTATCCCTTGCCTCATTAGAGTAGATGGGGAACTCCTTCGCAGGTGGACACTTCAGTCTCTCGCCTGTCTAAGAAGACTACCCTTCCGGTACCAGGCGCTATGACCTCGAAGGAAGGATCAGATCACAAGATAGAAATCACTCTCAAGTCCATCTACGTAGCTGTAGGGGCCCTACTTACATCGGACCTGGTTGGCTCTTGGGTCAACAAGGCGGTAGAAAAGTGGGCTGAGCAACTAGCGGAGGGCCTACTATCTAATGCTCCTAGATTAGAGCTCATTACCCTAGCAGAACATATGCAGTGTGTGGCTGTTTATGGTGTGACTTCTGTGTGACGCACAGTGTGTTTGGTTCGCAGCTGTGCTATTTTCCTTCTTGGCTTCTCCTTTTCCTTTTGGTTATGTGTTTCCTCCGTCTCCTATCGGGCTCAGTTTTTAACTGGGGCTGATGGGGTATAGAGGGGGAGGAGCCAGTCACATATTTAGAAATTCTTAAAGTTCCAGGCTCTTCTCGACCCACATCTATACCCCAGTGTCGTAGCTCCAGTGTCCTCTGTGGAATCTAAGAAACAGATTTACTGGCAAGTACCAAAATCCTGTTTTATGAGGGATCCCTTTTGCATTGACCAATACTAGCTGCCATGTGTCACAAACAAATGTTTAGCTTCACTTGTCTCCAACAGTGTGGGGGCAGCCATTTTGTTGGTGATGTAACATTTGAAGGCGATCACAGCCTAGCAGTTCATTACAATTGCGTGACATAACTGTGTTTAGCTGATGGGTGCTGCTATAAAATAAGCAGGTTTTTAGTGCAAAATATTTTTTAATACATTTTAGCATAAAAACAAGAATAAATATTTTCAGAGACAGACAACATCAGAAGGTATAGATACACTGGATTATATATTAAACTCTGTGGAACCTCTGGAAAAAACATAATCTGTGAGTTTATTGAAAAAACACCTAAAACCCATGTATATAATATAAAAAAAAACAAAAACAATGAATGAATAAAATAAAAACAATAACATCAGGACAAAAGAGAATGAAGAAAGGTGGGGAAGAAAGCGTAAAGGAAGTAAGATCAATGAAAGACAGTAAAGTTGCTCCGAATCATATGATGCATACTAGCGACAACCAGAACCAATATAAAAGAAATGGGTTGAAAGCAGTAAGACTCAAAAATCTATTTATTTCTACTTCAGGGTCCATAGGGTATCCACAGGATACCTTGGGGTATAGGTGATGACGTCAGGCATCGGGCACCATAGAGTTAAGCTTTTCAGCCTCCCAGGATGCACTAGGGTCCCCCTCCTATACCCCGCCCCCGAGCCAAGGCATCTCCGGCCGAGACTCGGCCGGAGTCGGATGCACCTGTTAGAGGGGGGCTAAGAATAGCCCCTGAAGTTTCTTCAATGCAGCTGTGGCTGCACATCTGGAAGTACAGCATGGACAGTCAGTGCTGACGTCCATGCTGTCTTCCCTACACTCCCGCCGGTACCAGAACGCCGGTACTGATCCGGGGATGCTGGTAAGCATCTGCGGTTACAGCTAGCGGTGACCCCAGATATTTGGGACCATGGCCAGATCCAAGGGGGACAGCAGGTAAGCAGCGGGGTCCCGCGGTGGGTTCCCGCTGAAACATGGTCCAGAGTCCCCAGGCAGGGGGCTCCCTGGGGACTGGCTGCAGCGTGGAGCCAGGTACCTAACCTGCGCTTCCACTACCCCCCTGGGACAGCGGACCGCGGTTGAGCGGTAGCGCTGCGGCGTCCCAGGGGTTAATTGCATGCCGGGGGAGCGCGCCTTCCCTGTAGCACAGCCGGCGCCTCCCCCGCAGCACACAGCTCTCTCTGCACTGTGCTGACTGGCCCTGTGGCAGCGCTCCTCCCCCAAGCCGGCCTCCTCTATGCTCCTCGGTGGCCATCTTTACAAGCGCATGGTGAACGCTGCTGGAAGCTTGGAAGCGGTGGCATGGCGGTCTGGGTCCCCCGGCATACCTCTCCTCTGTTTGGTTCAGGTATGTGTATGCAGCGCTGTGTCCTACCAGGCTCTGTGTCTGCGTAGTTGATTATCAGCGCTGTTAGTGCAGGAATTGATTTTCTTTGCATTGTATGTGACTTCTGCTAGCGCTGCTGCCTGTACTTTCATTTCTACTGTCAGCCTATTCACTGTCCCTGATCTTTTTCTGCTAAAGCCCTTGCGGTGCGGTGATTGCAGGGTGGTCTCACACTATGCTACGAGTATCAGTGAGAGGGGTCACATACTTACCATCATGTCTGAGAGTGACTTTCCTCTCAAGCTTTTGTGTACTACATGCAAGGTACCTATAGCGGAGGGGGAAGGTAGCGCGGAGGGGCTATGTCGGCAGTGTTATTTATTGACGCGGCCAATTACTGTCACGGCTCCGGTACAGGAACCGCCCTGGGCTTGTTTCACCAAAGCGCTTACAACCCTCGTCGGCCAGTTAGCTCCGCAGCCTTCCTTCCCTCAGATGGGATTGTCCCAGCAGTCAGTGGTGTTGTCACCCATGCAGGGTTTCCCGAGACAATTGATGGTACCCCACAGTCTCCCTATTTCCCCTCCTCAGGTCTCTCATGAGCCTGCGTGGGTTAATTCGTTTGACGAGCTCTGTACAGCATTTGTCAGACGTGTTGCAAGGGGAGTCTGTGTTGCAGCCTCACAAGCGGCCGGTGGCGTCTCTGTCTGCTCCTTATGAGGATGACGACTGGACGTCCGATGATGGGGAGATTCTGGATCTTTCTGACCAAGAACCTCCCCGTACTAAAGAGTCGCACGCTAAGTCTAAGGTTTATATTCCTGGCCTTATTTGTGCAGTCCGCACTGCTTTAGTTATTGAGGATGATGAGCCTCCGGTATCAAAATCCAAATATGCCTTTTTCAAGGATGTTAAGGGCGATGCCACAGTGTTTCCTCTTTCGGGTCAATTAGTGGACCACTTAGAGGAGGCGTGGAAACATCCAGGCAAACTGTATCAGCCTCAAAGGCGTTTAGCAGTTGCGTATCCGTTTGCAGACAATTATTTTGCTAAGTGGGAATCCCCGCCACAGGTGGATTCACATGTGACACGCCTGGTCCGAAGTGCCACGTTGCCCATGCCCTCCATGTCCTCCTTAAAGGATGCTACGGACTGTAAGGTTGAATTCTGCCTAAAGTCCGTCTATTCCCTTGTGGGGGGGGGGGGCAGCTAGGCCGGCTATGGCCATTTGTTGGGTAGCCAGAGCTATGGAGCGCTGGGCAGATACTTTAGAGGCGTCTTTCGATTCCGACTGTTCGGCTGAACAGACCGAGTTGATAGGCAATCTCAGGGATTCGGCCACTTACATTAATGAAGCGGCTTTAGATATCAGTACCCTGACCTCATGGATTTCTTTGGCTGCTGTGGCGGCTCGTCGCACCTTATGGTTGCGATCTTGGAAGACAGACGCTGATTCCAAAAAGGGCCTGGAAGCCTTGCCTTTTAACGGAGAAGTCCTATTTGGTCTGGATCTGGACAAAATTGTAGCCACGCTGGCGGCAGCTAAATCGGCATGTCTCCCGTCTGCTGAAGTTCCTTCCAGTTCAGGTACGTCGGCCTTATAGGGCCCAGGGTAGGCCTAAAACACAGTCCTTTCCCAGACAGGCTGGCCCCAAGAAGTCGGCCAAGCCCCGGAAGCAGGCCTGGAGTACCAGACGTCCGGCCCCTAAGTCCGATGACAAACCTGCGGCCTGACGGTCCGGGCCTCCCTTTGGGGGATCCCAAAGTGGGAGGCCGCCTGCTACGGTTCGCCCAGTGTTGGTCGGTAACCACGACAGACAGTTGAGTTCACGAGGTGGTTTCTCACGGGTATGCCCTCTCCTTCCGGTACAGGCCCCCATCCCGATTCTTCACCACGGGTCTTCCATCAGACCGGAACAAAGCCACGGAACTGCGGAAGGTTTTGCACACTATACTCCAGGCTGGAGTTATAGTGCCTGTTCCTTTTACCCAGAGGGGCCTGGGTTTCTATTCCAATCTGTGTTTGGTGCAGAAACCCAATGGGTCTTACAGTCCGATCCTCCACCTCAAAGCACTCAACAAGTCCTTGCGGGTGCCGAGGTTTTGGATGGAGACCCTACGGTCCATCATTCTGGCGCTGGAACCTGGGGATTACATGGTGTCGTTGGACATACAGGACGCTTATTTGCATGTCCCTATTCTTTCGCGCCATCAACAGTTCCTCAGGTTTGCAATCCGAGACGATCACTTCCAGTTCCGGGTGTTACCTTTTGGTTTGGCGACTGCTCCATGTGTGTTCACCAAGGTGATGGCGGTCATGGCAGCTTCCCTGCGGCTGCAGGGAGTCCGCATGTTGCCGTACTTGGACGACCTACTGTTGGTAGCAGGATCTCCGGAACTCCTTCTACACCATTTGGATCTGACGATTGCAGTACTGCAACGGCACGGCTGGTTGATAAACTGGCAAAAGTCCACCCTGATCCCGTCTCAGAGGATTCTGCACCTCGGAGCCTTGTTGGACTCCAGTCAGCAGAGGATCTTCGTGACGGGGGAAAAGATCTCTGCCTTGCAGTTGAGGGTGCGCAGTTGTCTGCAGAGTCGCCGTGTGTCTCTTCACTCGGCAATGAGGTTACTGGGCTCCATGGTGTCCGTATTCGACATGGTGGAATATGCCCAGTTTCACTCCAGACCTCTGCAGCAATTGATCCTGTCCAAAAGGAATGGACTCCCTCAGAGTCTCAAATCCCAGATGATAGTGCTCACTCCAGAGGTTCGCCTGTTCCTTGCCTGGTGGTTGCAGACGACCAATCTCAACAGGGGTCGTCCGTTTTGGGTGGCGAACTGGATCCTGTTGACAACGGACGCCAGTCTTCGGGGCTGGGGAGCGGTCACAGGTCCACACTTGTTCCAGGGCAGATGGAAAAGGAGCTTCCGATAAACATTTTGGAACTCCGCACCGTTTTCAATGCTCTCCAGCAGGCCCATCGGGTTCTCCAGGGTCATCCCGTGCAGGTCCAATCGGACATAAATCGGCAAGGAGGAACCCAAAGTCGGGCGGCACTCGTAGAGGTGTCCCGCATCCTGATCTGGGCGGAGCACAATCTCCCGGCCATATCAGTGGTATTCATCCCGGGAGTCCTCAACTGGGAGGCCGACTTTCTCAGTCACCAGGACGTTCATCCGGGGGAATGGTCTCTGCACCAGGACGTCTTTCAACTTCTGGTATTCAGGTGGGGTCTTCCGGAGATCGACCTCATGGCGTCTCGGCACAACAACAAGTTGCCGGTGTACGGGTCTCGCACAAGAGACGAAAAGGCGTCTCTGGTGGATGCTCTGTCCGTCCAGTGGACGTTCCGGTTTGCTTATCTATTTCCTCCGTTTTCCCTTCTTCCACGTGTAATCCGGAAATTCAAACAGGAAGGAGGGACGCTCCTGTTGATAGCTCCCGCATGGCCCAGACGGCACTGGTTCTCAGACCTTCAGGGTCTGTCCGTGGACAGTCCTCTGCGGTTACCGCTACGACCGGACCTTCTGTCACAGAGTCCTAGTCTTCACCCGGACCTGACTCGGCTGTCTTTGATGGCGTGGCTGTTGAGACGGCCATGTTACGGTCCAGGGGGTTTTCCAGCTCTGTAGTACGAACTATGCTAAGGGCTCGTAAACCGTCTTCAGCAAGAATATACCATCATGTGTGGCATACATTCTTCCAGTGGTGTCGACCGAGAGGTTATGCACCTCGGGAGTTCCGTCTGTCTAGAGTGCTAGCCTTCCTGCAAGTGGGACTAGACCATGGGCTTCGCCTTGCTTCTTTGAAGGTGCAGGTTTCTGCCCTGTCTGTCTGGTTCCATCGTAGGATTGCTACAATCCCTGATGTGCGTACCTTTATGCAAGGTGTTCTGCGAATTCAGCCGCCATTTGTTCCACTGGTGGCGCCTTGGGATTTGGCTGTGGTCCTGAGGGCTCTCCAAGAACCGCCGTTTGAACCACTGGGCTCAGTGGATCTTAAATTGCTAACAGCTAAAACTGTTTTCCTTCTGACCATCGCTTCGGCCAGACGTGTTTCTGATTTAGGGGCTCTCTCTTGTAGACCCCCTTTCTTGATTTTTCATGGGAACAGGGCAGTGCTGCGCACTCGTCCTGATTTTCTTCCCAAAGTTGTTTCCCGTTTTCATATTAACGAGGAAATCGTTGTGCCGGCTTTTAACTCACCTGGCCTTTCAGTGGGTGAGGCCACTTTGGATGTTGTGCGGGCCTTAAGGATTTATGTTGACCGCACTTCTTCGTTTAGGAAGTCTGACGCCTTGTTTGTCCTCTATGGCTTCCGTCAAAAGGGTTGGCCTGCTTCAAAGCAAACTTTGGCAGCTTGGATCCGTATGGCAATTTCAGAAGCTCATCTTCATGAAGGCCTGCCGGTTCCATCTTCTGTGAGGGCTCATTCCACTAGGTCTGTGGGTCCTTCGTGGGCAGCTCGACGTGGTGCCTCTGCAGTCCAGATCTGCAAGGCGGCCACGTGGTCCTCTGTCCCTACCTTTGTGAGGTATTACGCGTCTGACACCTTTGCCTCTCAGGATGCTTCCTTCGGGCGGCGGATTCTCCTTTCAGCACAGGAGCGTCCCTACCTTTAAAGGATACTGCTTTGGGACATCCCCAAGGTATCCTGTGGATACCCTATGGACCCTGCAGTAGAAAATATGACACATGGTAAGAACTTACCTTTGTTATCTCTATTTCTACGAAGTCCATAGGGTTCCACAGGACTCCCGCCCTGTCGCACCTGTGCTGCAGATGGGCTTTGCTCTGGTCACTGGTTTTCTGTCTCCCTCTGGTGAGAATGTGATTCTTGTGTGTGTCCAGATCTTTTTTCTCTCTCTTCCTTCTCCTCCTCCGGCCTATGGCTTGGTACGTAACTGAGATGCCTTGGCTCTGGGGCGGAGTATAGGAGGGGGACCCTAGTGCATCTTGGGAGGCTGAAAACTTAACTCTATGGTGGCCGATTCCTGACGTCATCACCTATACCCCAAGGTATCCTGTGGAACCCTATGGACTTCGTAGAAATAGAGATAACAAAGGTAAGTTCTTACCATATCTCATATTTTTTTGGGGCCACAGTCTCCTGCAATTTAGGGCAAACCCAGGGAATCTAGGGGGGGTTGGCGGAAAGGATGGCTTTGAAGGCCTCAGAGTCCTTGAAGCCCATCCATCGGAACCAGGTGTCAAAATATCATCAATATCATATAAAAGTCTAATATATTAAACTAACCCATCACTGTTGGAGGAGAGGATGAGCGCCACCATACAGGAATAACTTATTTAGCTGCGTTATTCAGATGGCACAACAAGGATTTCTTAAATTTGAAAATGGGTCTGGATGTTAAACGAAACAGCCAGAACACAGGTTCCGTAGGCACTGACTCACCCAGAAGTTTAGCAGAAAGGTTGAGCACCTCTTTCCAAAAGGGTTGAAGTATGGGGCATTGCCATCAAATGTGAAGCGGGTTACCCGGACCATTGGAACAGCTCCAGCACATATTAGGCCCTCCGATCCCCATCTTAGAAAGGGTATCTGGGCACCTGTACCAATGGGACAGCAACTTGTATTGGGTCTCTACAACACAAACACTGGAGGAACAGGCATGTGTGAATCAGAATATTTTTCCTATTTGTCCAATTCCTCACCAAACTCATGGTCCCAAAGTTTAGTGAAATGAGGGAGGGTATCTACCAACAGAAGATTATAGATCAAAGAAATTATGTGTCGGAGTGGCAGAACTGGCACATAACTATTCAAAAGGTGTAGAAGCCATAAACATGGCCCTTGGAGAGCCAAGAGATTTTAGGAAATGGCGAACCTGTAGATAGCGTCAATTCTCTCCCATTGGTAAATTCCACTTATCACGTAGCTCATTGAAGGGCACAATTTTTCTCTCATTAACCAGCTGTCCAACTCGGAAAAGCCTGACATCATACCATGATTAAAAAGGAAGGAATTGTTCTTTAAATAGAAAAGACATATAAAAGGAAGCTCATGCTCATAGATTGAGGGGGACTTTCTTAGTGTTCTCCAACAAGTTAAGGTGGGCTCTATAGTAGGATGGGAGATATTGAAGAGGGTGGGAGCCATGGAGCAATAGAAATGGGGACAGTGAATGGTTGGTTCTCAATATACAACCATTGTTTGGATGTGTATGCTTCAGACCATTCTAAAATTCTATTAAGAAGGCAAGCCTGATAGTACCCCTGAAAATTCGGGAGGCGCAATGCTCCCCTATCTTTTTGCCTAAATATCACGTCTAGCTTCAAGCGGGGCCTACCACCTCCCAACACAAAGAGTGTGATTAGGGCCTCAACATCCAAAAACCATCTGTGAGGTAACTTAGTAGGCAAAGTCTGCAGTAGATATTGGACCAAATGTAATAGGGTGAGAGTTTAGAAAATGTGAGCGTTTTCTCACTTTTTAAATTCGGACAATGTAATAGAGTCCGAGAACAAAGCAACAGCGCAAACTTGCATGTTTTTCAGACTAAACAAAAACTCTCACGATTTAAACTCTCATCCAGATTTTTTCCAATTTTGGAAATACAACTCGACCAATATAATAGTGTGAGAGCTTACTGCTGAACTCTCACGTTTTCTAAACGCTCACCCTATTACATTTGGCCCATAGAATCTTAGGAAGGGAATTAATTTTAAGGATAACCAACCTCCCAAACCAAGAAAGGGTCTGGATTTCCAGGACTGTAAATCCAAGCATATTTTCAGGGGTGAAATTAACCACAAAAAAAACAGGTTAGATCTCTAGTAAGAACACCCAACTACTTTAGTTGAGACGCGTGCCAGGTAAAGGGGAAATGCAGTTTTAAGGCCCGCTACCATTTGAGGAGGTGCCACAATATTCAAGGCTACCGACTTAGGGCCGTAGTCAATTAGAAGCGAAAAAGTAACGCTAATTGCGGCCTTTTGCTTGGTCGAAACTTATCTCCAATTTTTGCCTACACGGAAAGTCAATGCAATGTAATAGGCGAAAAAGATTCGCCTCTGAATAGCAGGAGAAAAGAAGTGCAAAATGTTTATTTTGGGGTGCAAACGTGGGGTAACCACTCAGAACCCTTGGGACAGCCCCCCAAAGGACAACTGTGTCAAAAAAATCCCGGGAAAGAACACCCCTAAAAAGTACTTTCATTTTGGGTGCAAAAAAGTACAAAGTGGGGGGACAAGCATAAAAACTAGCGAAAAAGCCTCCTTAGGGGTCTGCAGGGATGTGCCAGGTGTTTTTTCGGATTGCGGGTGCGTTTTTCACATTTTCAAAAACTTCACTTTAGAGACTTTTAAAAGATGCTAGCACCCATTTTCAAGTACCCCAAATTTCACCAGACTACTTATTGTCACCAAAAAATACTGCTTAATGCCATTCTTCACCACTTTTACAAGAACGCTAATAACAAGGATTTTAAACAACTTCAGTACCCCAAATAGTTTTATTAGGGCTATTGGAACACTTCTACATTGTTAGTGCATTTTTTGGGGGGGTTCAGACTGATTTCCTCTATTCTGACAGTACTTCCCGCCTATTCTGCATTCGCCGCTTGCCGTTTTCGCCTGGTTAGTAATTGAATAGGGCGAAAAGCTGGGACGCATATAGGACTCAGTGCCGGTTTTTGGGGCTGATACACTGCAAGTCAGAAAGTGAATATGGAATTTTTTTTGTTGCGTCAGAAACTCGAATGTTTGAATGGTCATTTTCTGATGTAGGACTGCAGCTGCATTGGTAATTAGTATTGGAATGAATCTGAAAACGTGTAGAAATGCGAGTCCCTTTTTCATTAGGTGTTTCCATCATTTTGTGCTGAATAAATGATGCCCACATTATTATTCTGCTTATTTAAACCTACTTATGAATATTTAATATTCTGTTACCGTGCCCCTGATGAGAGCCTGTAAAAGTATCATCCAGTGATTAATTCAGTTGTTATTCGGATGCCATGCAGAATGCGCGATCAAGGATTGCAGTGATTAAGCCAAGGCTGGCATCACACAGTAAAAATGTTAATGGCAGCACAATTCTAGCTGTTATTTGTTAACTTTATGGTGTCTGTGTCCTGATCGCTAGAGGATATTTGTTCCATAATTTCTATTTCAGTCTAATTCCGGGTAAACATTAAACGACCCGCCAATCTTGCCAATGGTCGGTGTGATTGCACTTTGCCCCAGACCATGCAAGATTGCCGCTGTAATGAATGACGGAACAATACCTCATTTAACCTGTCCTTCATTACACTGCGCAGCCCTGCATACGATATTGTGTTATTGGCCGTGCAGCACGACCAATCACACAGCATCGCTGACGATCCGTGGGAGAGCGCAATCACGGGCACTCATTAGACGATGTGCCCGATAAATCGTTCCAAACCGCTGGAACGGATGATATATCGTGTAATGTGTATCCAGCTTGAAGTTTAAAAATATCAAAATAAATTCTGAATAGCCCCTCCCAAGAGCCCTACTACCTCTGCTATGACTATGGCCCCCGAATTTCATATCCCCCCACTTTCCTGTCCTCACTGACGGTGGTAATGGGTCATTCTTTGGTGTGTTTTTGGACGTTACAAAAATTGATGGATTTAGAACTAGTCAGGTTGTGCAGTTCAGAAATCTTTTCCATATACTGGATTTAGAACTACACTGCGTAAAATGCAGGCAGTTTGAGCTATCTTGCATATCAGAGTGTATATATGAAATAAAATAAAAAATGTTTAAAAACCCTCCCTCCTTCCCCTTCACAGTGCCCCTTTGCTGTTTAAAAATAAATGTATAATACATTGTATTGATAAAATCTAATAATATTGCTCTGCTATTTATTAATAAACATCCCTCCCACCCCCTGTGTATGGTTACTATTTGTAATACCCCATATTAATTAAAAAATCTTTATCCTTGGGGAACACTGGGGTGTGTAGTAAGTGGTATGTGGACAATATGCACTTTTAAGTTTACTTGTGAAAATCAGACCCCTCCCCCTCCATTTTTTTTTTTCCTACTATATTTCCGGGTATCCCCAAGCAGCAGCAAGTAGGGCTTGTTTCCAGAATGCAGAGAGTTATGCTGTTATGATTCATTGTGCAAAACTGTTCAGTATACTGACTACTGCTTAGTGTATCAAAAACGCACTGGAGCTCCCGTGAATGCTTTTCATGCATGTTTGAAGTACTGAGCAGAACTCCTTCCACTGGATTAAATGGAAAAATCTTAAGTGCAGCCTACAAGTCTCTCCCTTACTTCAGATCACATAGAGCGAGCTTGTGGAAGTTCAGACATCTGGAAATCGGCGTCTGGGAGGCGTGTGTGACAGAATACTCACTGGGTTCTGTAGTCTTCACTCAATTGAAAAACTACCTGGAGTTTCTAAGCTAAAGACTATTTAGAGACTTCATGCAGGTTACACTAGAAGGACTGTCTTAGAGGCAGTGTAGCATTGCTCCAGGTCAAGAGCTGAGAACAGCCGAGAGCCAGAGGCATGTCGGGAATCCTCAGTGAAATGGAGTGATGCTGCAGCCAGGACACGAATGCAAGGTCTAAATAAGTAGCTACGAATTAAGTTGCAAAAAATAAAAAATAAATGGCATTTGGGTGGCGTTTTCGTTCTCTTTAATTTAATCTTCGTCAGATTTGTTTGTATTACTTGTTTTAATAAACCTGCTGAGAATGTCAGTACAGATTGATGTCTCTTTCTTTGATTGAATGTGTTGATTTAAGCTATTACTGAGATAATGGGGTCTATTCACTAAACCTTGGAGAGCGATAAATTGGATGGAGGTAAGGTACCAACCAATCAGCTCCTAACTGTCATGTTACAGGCTGTGTCAATAATTTGGAGTTGTGCACCTGTGATTTGTCTGTTTCTGTGCCTGCAATTAGTCTCATCAGGTAGCACCTCTCATTATATATATTCAGGGTGTGCAGTCCAGGAATCTTTTCCCATATATTGTGTTTGACAATTGACAGGAGCTGATTGGTTGGTGCCCCGTTTCCCCACCTGATCCCCTCGAAGCTGCTCATGGAGGAAGACGATAAGCGATACTGCTAGTTATTTTAACCACACAGTCCCCCAGCAGGAGTGCGGTACTACTTTTCTTTATTATCATCATTATTGTATATTTATTAGGTGCCATGCAATGTACGCGGTGCCGTATATAGGATAGATATAAAAACATATATCAAAGCATATGTACAGTACACCCAGGGGGCGAGCGAGGGTGGCTCTGGTGGAGCATGAGCTCCGGGCGCCAAAATGGACAGAGGGCGCCATCCAGGGTTCCGGAATTAATGGGCGCTGCTCAGTATGATGGCCGCCTGTTAGTTTTATCTCGTTGTTTGCTGTATATCCTAAATAAGTTATGGATCTGAGATCCGTTTCTACATTCCATGCTCCCTCAAGTTGCCCAGATTGTCTCCCTCCTCTGTGATCATCTTCTGTCACCTCCCCTTTACTGTCAGATTCATTACATTCACTTCTCACCTCTTTAATTCTCTCCCCTCTCTTCCATGGGATCGGCTCTTTGCCCCTCCCCTCTTCTTTCTTATTGGCTTCTGTCACCACCCCTCTCCTTTCTTATTGGCTTCTGTCACCACCCCTCTCCTTTCTTATTGGCTTCTGTCACCACCCCTCTCCTTTCTTATTGGCCTCTGTCACCTCCCCTCTCTGATCGGCACTTTCCTCTCTCCTCTCCTCTTTGATCCCCTCCCTCCTTTCTCTCTTTCATTTGTTGTTCTTCAATGGACTTGAGACACATCTGAGGTAAAGTCCTAAACTTCAATTGTAAGGTGTTAGATTAAATAATTAAAAGTCACTGCTTTGCTATGTAAAGTAATGAGATATTCCCAGGCATGACCACAAAGTATTATTTGAAAGGTCCTTTAAAAAATATTAGGGGACCTGAAATAGTAATAATGGTGGTAGAACATACATGATTAGTAGTACATTAATATAGGTACAATGTATATTTGCGAAGTAGGAGCATAGCTGAGAATGGAGCTTCCCGTAGGAGTTCCCACTCCAGTGAAAGCTGTTTGGGGCAGTAATAAGCTGTGCACCCTGTGGAATCTCACTCTTGCACTTGTCAATTTAAGTAAAATGATAAGAATATACTGTATAATACAATTTCCTCTATTTAATAATAACAATGATTCAAAGGAGATAAAAGTCAGATCCTAGGTGCTATACATAAATAAAGCAGTGCCAAAGGAGCTACTCCTAAATGTCAGACAGTGCCTCACCGAAGCATTCTATCCCCCCAATGGTACCTCCATGCCCAGCATAATACTGCCACTGTTTGCTCTTTTTTCTCTTCACTTCAGTATTCCCCCGCAGGCTGGCCATACACCACTGGCACAGTTCAGTACAGGGAGGGGTGCGGTATGACATGCACTTTCTACGGGCGCCATGGTTCCACGCTACTCCTCTGAGTACACCATCGCATAAAAGGGCACAGCAAACACACACAACATTACAATAAACCATGGACAAGGAGGGACAAGGACGGGGGCAAGCGTAGGGCAACTCGCTGTAGGTAATGGGAGCAAGCAGCGATAAGTTGCAGGGGGGGAGCCAGCAGCTCTCAATGCTCCTGTGACCATTGAATGGATGAGCAAACAGCATAAGAGTGTCTGAAGTGGACTAGAGCCCAAGGGGTAAATTTACTAAAATGAGAGTTTTTAGAAGTGGAGATGTTGCCCATAGCAACCAATCAGATTCTAGCTATTATCTTCTAGAAGGTGCTAGCTAAATGTTAAGTAGAATCTGGTTAGTTGCTATCGAAAACATCTCCATTTCTAAATAATCTCACTTTAGTAAATGTACCCCCAAGATCTTATATTCTAAGGGACCTTTTCAGTCTGTTGCAGTGATTGGGGGACCTGCCAATTGTTATTTTAGTTGTTACCCAACTCCTCTGAAAATCTTTTTATTTTGATTTTTTTTATGGTAATATTATTTGGCTTTAATTTATCATATTACACAGATACTGTACAAGATCAGGTCCTTGGCAAAAATTCTAAACCCCTAGAATAATAGAGCTATAGGTTTGCTATTAGATTGTGGTTTAGATAACGTTTCAGAGTGGCATATATGACACATGATTTTTAATTGTTAATTAAAGTTGTTAGGGGTCTAATTCTTTGAAAACTGCTACATAAAGACCTTATCTAAGGCATTATTAATCTGTCTTCGAATGCGATTCATTATTTATTAAGATATCACATTAGGAGTGTTGTGATCATGCAGTGCCCTTGGACTGCGTTGTGGATAATTATGTGTGTAATTTACTGTACTGTGTCTCTGGAGGATCCTCCCCAGCACTCTAATTTGTAATACATTATTCATTCATGCATTTTTTTTGTTTATACCATGCTGACTTGTTGGCGTACACCAGATATTTATGCCTATCATTTAAATGTTGGCCCAGTAACCTATGAAAAGTAATTATACAGAAAAAGTTCTGTTTAATTACACGGTAAACATGCATGTGTGTTATTGCTACCTCTAGCATTTTGCTTTTGCAGAACTGCAGTCTTCCTTTCTCATTTCCGGGGCCGCTGTCGCTGTATTTCAGTAGATTGTTTGGGTCGTTGAAGGCAGAGGCTGAATTTGTAATATTAATACTGATTTTTTTAATAGGTGTGTTGCTATGGTAATGGAGTTTATGAGAGCTGGTGCATTTAGTCATCGTTTAATGACTGTATCAGGTGATGTAGGTGCTTGCTGATTATATCTGTCCAGGGCTGTATTAAGGCTTGTGGGAGCCCCAGGCCCCCTACAAGCCGCACAGAACCTACCCCCCAGGAAAGCCCCACACAGAGCCTACCCCTCCCCCAGCCACATGAAGACAGGAGCATTCCCAGGATTTCTTTTGGTGGGGGGTTCCTAAATATAAATATATATACATAATTATATATATATATATATATATATATATATATATATATATATATATATATACACACATAATCATACACTCACACATAAACAGTGCACACATTTTTACACATATATACATTGACACACACACACACTAAAACATATATACACATAAAACATATACACAATATACATACATGTACATACATACACACACTGAAACATGAAATAGTACACATACATACCTTCACTTGATGCAGCAGCTGCTGCAGGACCAGTCCTAGGGCACCTCGATTCATTAGGACCCCCGCGATGTAATGCCGAGATTGGTGGTTATATTGGGGCGGGGCTTGTCATATCGGCTCCGCCCCCAATGCGGCCGGCCGCTGTCGGGGGGGTTTCTAGGTACTGCAAACAGAAAGTATGGTGGTTGCTCATATCAGCTTAATGACATAGCACAGGTGCTTGTAAAGGGCGGGGTTTACACTGAACAAAAAAGTGATTTGCCCTCCAGCAAGGCTCCTCTATACTGGCGTCCCTAACATTAAGAGGTTCACGTCCGAGAAGCAAGGTACCCCAAAAAATTCCAGCTAAGGACCATCCCCAGGGCATCACACGAAAAGTGATAAAAAATATCTGTGAATTAACTTAATTCACATAGATATTTTTTAGCACTTTTCTAATTGTTTATTATTTGTCATTTTAATTCTTTCACATTTCATTAACACTTATTGATTTATCTTTACACATCTATCCTTTACACTTCACTATCACCTTTTTTCCCCTTTTCGTGTGATGCCCTGGGGATGGTCCTTGGCTGGAATTTTTTGAGGTACCTTGCTTCTCGGACGTGAGCCCCTTAATGTTAGGGACGCCAGTATAGAGGAGCCTTGACGATGGCCTGGCGCTTATTCATATATTTGCAAATGTATGTAACTAATACCTCTGAATCTCTATTATCATGTAGGATTTAAGTATTTTTTGTTGATTTTGCTACAGTGTGCTGGAGGGCAAATCCTTTTTTTTATTCAGGGTTTCTAGGTAGTCAGGAACCCCTCCTGCATTCGCTAGTGTGGAGCCGACCCTTCTCCTGCCCAGGAGAAAGCTGTTGCAGCAGCAAAGTCAGTGCATTCAGTAGAACAGCCGCTGCTGCTTCTGAGCCTCAACCCGGGAACAGGTGTCGCTGGACACCTGTTCTCAGCAGGGTCACATCGGCCCTGTGTGGGGGCCTTCTGTGTGTGGGGGCCCCTGCACGACCGCCCTTGTCGCCTCTCCCTTAATCTGGCACTGGATTTGGCAGTCTGTACTTCCAAAGTGCAATACCAACCAGTCATACTTTCCTACTTTTGGCAAAAAAAAAACAAAACCCTTCAGGGAGATTGTGAAAGCAAAACCTATATGCGACGATCTGCTCCGTCTGAGAGGCGTGTCATAAAATTGACCTGCGCCCAACTGTACATGAGCTCAAATTGTATAACCGCTAGATAAAGGGGGTGAGGTTGTGCTTCGAACCAAGCATTTAAGGTCTGCAAACCATGCACAGTTGTTACAGTAAAGATCCACCCACTAACACAAGATGTTTTACCATAGGCCAAGATTGCCAACTCTCCTGGAAGTTTCGGGAGAGTCACGAATTTGGTGGGGGGGGGGGACGGACAGAGTTGGCACCCACTTCCTGGCTAAAGTTGGCGTCAAGAAGGTCTAGCGTCATCTAGCCCTACCCACTGCTGTAAAATAATGCAATATCCCGGTTTTAAACATTGGGGAGTGGCGGTCAAGGTGACGCATAGCCCAAAACCCTGCCCATCTGGTAGGGTAGTTGTCTCTGGGACTCTCCGGAGGGGATTTTTAGGAAGTCTGCAAGCATGCTATTTTGGGTGCAGGATCTCAGAAGTCAGAAGCCAAATGGTCAAAATGCTGACGCATAAAGCTGGGATTTGCCCAGGGAAACGCGTTAGATGTGGAGCACCTTCACTCTGTTAGAATACATTTCATCGTGCAATGGACGCTTTGTGACCTGAACCAGACTCCTGGACTTTGGGCCTGATTCAGAGCCGCTCGTAAGCGGCCACTCGTTCGCTCCGAGCGATGTTTGCCCAACTGCGCATGCGTACGGATCGTAATACGCATGCGTGAACCAGTGCGGCCGAAAATCTTTTGTTCGCTAAATAGCGAATGCCTGCTAATTTGAGTGACAGAATGTATGTGGGTGGTAACAGGCGTGCTTAAAGGTCAAAACGGGCGTTTTAGGGGTGTGCATAATTAAAACAGCAGCGTCATTGACCACGTCACTGGGTTATTTTATAGCCAGAACTGCTCGCAAAATTGTGGTAGCAAAAACCAACCACAAGAATAGCGAGCAGTTCATACGCTGGTCGATGTACTCGATTAGTCTAATAAACAGCGGACATGACGTAGGATGCGAGCGGCCAGGGGGCGTATTTTTTAAAAAAACGACCGCAAGTTTTGTTCGCTCGTTCAGACATAGAGGCGTGAACAGACCGCAAAGAGCGAAAGGTTCATTTGAATAGCCACCCTTATTTTCTGAACGAGCGAGCGCAAATAGCGTCCGGCTCTGAATCAGGGCCTTTGTTTCATCTTGAAAGTGAGTAATGGTCAGACTGAACGTAATCAAGTCTCTAATAAATCTCTACCTTTTACCACTCCAAGAGACCCACCAGACCGAGTGTGTTGTTCCGATCACCCATTAGGACCCTCATCATCGTGAATTGGTATGAGACTGTTCATTTAAATTGGACCTACCACCAAGCCTATTCAAACTTGCTGTCCATTAATAAGGAGTCGCATAGGAACAGGTCATTTCTAGATTTACCGAGTCCTTTGATTATTAATATTAAGAGTTGAGGTGCACAATGTTGAGTGTTTGTTAAAATACTATATATGTGTCAGATTACAGATAGCTAATCTTGCATTTACTTATTAATAAATAGTTGTAATATTTTTACCATACACTTCATCTGATTGTGTTTTGAAAATTGATTATCCTCACATTTAGCACTGTTACTCTTTTGCCAAAATCCTGATGCATGTTGGTGAGCATTCTAACCTCTGATTGGTTGCTATGGGCAACATCTTCACTTCTAAAAATTCACAATTTTTTTTTTTTTTAAATTGAGTTTATTTATGAAATTTTTTTGGTTTCCATAACAAAACACAGTACCAATACACAAAAACATAATCCCCCCACCCCCCATAAACCTTAAAAAGAAAATAAAAAAAAAAACATTTGCATTATACATTCATTATCATATAATCTCATGAGAATAAAATCATAATTAAAATATCTGAGCAATACCTCTGAACCATAGAAAACAGCAGAAGAACTACAAATACAGATGCAGAATGCCAAATCATCACTGTGCCACCCCGCCGGGTGCCAATCCATCAGCGTCTGAATTCCCCCCCCCCCCCAGCAACATAGTGGGAAGAAGCAATCCAAGGGCCCCAAATACCCTCATATTTGTGAATACAATTTCGTTTAGTATATAGAAATAGTTCATGCCCCACAACTTCATTCATCAACCCACACCACTCAGCCAAGGTAGGGCCCTTAGATGCCGTCCAAGTGCGGGCAATACAAACCTTTGCCAAAGTCAATGCATTAATTATATATTGGCCCTTTAAATGATTAACCCTGTCCAAGAGACCCAAGCCAAATATACACATTTTAGGTACACATTTTAGGGAATAAAAGGGGAATTACTCCTACTCCTGTTCTAGTGAGACAACTGGTGACTCGGGACCAAAACACTTGGACAGCAGAACACTCCCAGAGGAGATGCCAGAACGAGCACTGTGGAGTAGAACATTTAGGACACCTATCAGAGAAAAAAAAATTCTCACTTTAGTAAATTTACCCCATGGTCTGTAATGCAGCACACATCTCCAGTAAATAGGCACATTTCCTTGGGCACAAATAACCTGTAATTCATCGTAGTTCCTTGTGCACACAGCCACACATGTAGCCATCAGTGTGCTGGAGGGGTGGTCATTTTTTGTAGCACACCACATCCTTCATCTCCCTATTTTGGGTGGAGTCTAATGACATTGTCACTGTGCTGTGGACACCCATCCCAGCCTCAGACATTCCTTGACACTTCCTGGAGTTGACCACTGTATCAGGGAGTCTCCATGACATTCATAGTAAGTCGGCAAGCAAAGCCATCCTGTGTGACCTGCAAATACTAAAATTTTGAGAACTTTAAAGGGGAGCTCTAACCCAGAAATTGTTCCCCTTGTAGGCTTCCATTAAGTAGATAATTTTGCAATATTCTTGTGGAAACAAATACTGACATGTAATGCAGAGGTCTGTCCATTTCTGTCTCTCCCTTTGCATACCTAAATGTTCCAGAGCACAACTTCAAGACATTTACTCGCTGTGGAGAACCGGAAGTGTGCCCCATGGGAAGCTGTCAAGCTGCAGCAATTGGGGTGCAAGAACATTCCAAAATGCATTCCTTTTACTCAGGGATAGGGAAGGCCATCAGTATGGTATCCATCGATGGTGGCACTAACTATCGATGGCTGGTAACTATTCAGTCTGGTGCCATCAATGGTTTTACCGTTTTTGCAGGTGGCTCTGATTATTGAGAGCCGGGGCAGGGCTGAGCTGTGAATGACAGCTCACTCTGTAAGAGAGGTGGGGCATACAGATACCATCGGGCATAGAGATACCATCGATGGTGGGAACCATCTGGTTCTCAGCTATCGATTGTAAAAGTATTCAACATCGGCCATAAACCATAGATGATTTAGAATAATCGATGGTCGATGTCCATCCCTACTCGGGGAAGACTGTAGGAGAGTTCTGTCAGCATAGAGATCAAGTTTCATGTAATAATACTTGTATTTTATTACAGCCATTTATTTTAAATATCAGTTTTTATTCATCGTTCTGCTTGGTGAAGTTTTCCATGTACGTAAGTTAGTACCCTATATTATCTAGCTAGT
The DNA here is from genome assembly GCA_031769625.1 of Taudactylus pleione. Lineage (NCBI taxonomy): Eukaryota > Metazoa > Chordata > Amphibia > Anura > Myobatrachidae > Taudactylus > Taudactylus pleione. Next base: position 652,166 of record JAUIMM010000430.1, on the reverse strand, counting down.
AGGGTTTTCTGTATCTTCAGCATCAATAGCCAGACCTAGTGACAGCATTATCATTTACTGCATGACTGTATGAATTGGGTATGTGTCACCTATTGTTCAACTTCTCAAGTAATGCACACTGTATTTATCGGAAGTAATGTATCTCTCCTATGTTGTAGTGTCATGTGAAAGGCATTGTAGTTATTTTTCATTTGTTTTTGTTGTTTAATTCCATACAATGTTCAACTTGGGAGATGATTTTTTTTTTTCTTTTTTTTACATACGGTTATCATAGGTAATATATTTGTTATCTTGTAGTTAATTCTCCATTGCTTTACTTTACATTTCGTGTTACATAACTTTGAAGGTCGGCTAATGCTGTTGCAGATAATTAGTCTGCTTTGTATTGTTGTAGGAAACGCTCACAGGAAAATATGGAGAAGATTCAAAACTTATCTATGACCTGGAAGACCAAGGGGGTGAGCGAATGTCCCTGCGCTATGATCTGACCGTATCCTTTGTAAAGCCTAATAAAACGCCAATTTTCGTGTTATCGGGGTTTTCCACTTTTTTTTTTTTTAAAGCCCACACTCTTCTCTTTGATGGGGGTCCCTCCCCTGAGACAGCCCGGACTTCTGCTGCAAAGCTTTGTGTGGAACGGAGTAGGAAAGAGGGGACTCATCGGTTTGGAATGGTTGCTTGTCGTCTTCTCATGTCATTACTGGTAAGGGGGAAACTTGGCTGTAGAAGCGAGTAACGTACAATGGAAAACACTTTTGAAGTTACCAAGTTCTGAAATGAAGACAACCGAATCCCAGCATATCATTAGGGCAACTGAAAATGTTCTGTTCCTTATTTAGTTGTAAAGAATTTTACCCTTATGTATATCACTCATACCTGACAAACCGTTGCCTATTTAAATTTTTTTAGTTATTTAAAAAAAATTAAAAAATCAGCGATCACTTACACAGCGCAGGGACAGGCTTCTGACGGAGCCCCTGTAACCCGGTATGTCAATATCATTTTAACCCAGCGATTTTTTTTTTTTTTTTTTTGATACTATAATCAGGGTTTGATCATAAAATTAAGTTGGGTAAATTATAACATCATTAAGCCCAGCCTCTACCAGGATAAACATTGTAAAAAAAAAAATGGAATATAAGTTATTTACTGACTAGTAAAGGCGCCTGATATTTGCCGAGACACCTCAGGCCGCCCTTCTTCCAACCCACCATAGTATATACATACCCTTCATTACGCAGAGCGCTGAGGTCCTCTGGCTAAGTTCTGCAATGGGTACCGTTGGGGGAGATGCGCTTGCATGTAGGAGACTGGACAGACCAGATTATAATGTGTGATCACCAGAGAACACCCCTCCACTGCATAAATTATTACGAAGTACAGAGGTGGAGGAAGATCTCTCCCATCCTGGCTTCAATTAACTGAAGGGTACCCTATTTGAAAGAGTAGAGTCCCATCTTTCTAATGATGTAGCACCTTATTGCCAGTGATCATCAGACAATATCAACCTGCACTGCGGTAATACTAGAGCGGGTAAATGGGGAGGGCATCTAACGTGTAGGATTTCACCCATCCTGACACCTAGAGACTTGGATGAGCCCTGGTTTGAAGGTGGGGAGTCCCCTCTTTCAAACATTGTACTCTGTAGTTATTTTGTAGCACACTGTATGAAAAAAGTATCAAGTTGGGCTAAAACATTGTTCCTGCAGATATTATGTATTTCATTTGAGAAGAAAAAATGCGTAATTTTCAAGTGCAGACATATGAAAGCCTTTTTCCTGTTTTGGAAAGGTGATTATTGCCAAGACAAAATTCTCAGCATTGAAGGGGTTAAATGAGTTACTAAACTCTCTCCGCTAGCTCATATTTTATATAATTACTGATAAAGCAATTTAAAATAATTTTCGGTTTAGTCAGGTTTTCCTCACTGTATCACTGAGATATCTCCTACATTGAGGAGTGTTTTTAATAGCACCAAATTGAGCTACAGTTCCTTAACTCCTTTAACAAAAGGTTCCCTTTGCACGCTTTTTGGCAATGAATAAAATCACCCATATTAAGCGCTACCAGATTGCTAAAGTGTACCGGCGTGACAATCCAGGCAGGGGGCGCTACAGAGAGTTCTATCAGTGTGTAAGTATTAAGCCTGTAAGTTATCTCACATGGATGAATGCAACCAACAGAGGCGGAGGGGGATGTAATAAACCTTGGAGAGAGATAAAGTGGAGGGAGATAACGTATCAACCAATCAGCTCCCAACTGACATTTTACAGGCTGTGTTTGAAAAATGACAGGAGCTGATTGGTTGGTACTTTGGGGTCTATTTACTAAGCAGTGTTAGGAGACAGAGGGAAAAGTGATAAGGTGCCAGCCAATCAGCTCCTAACTGCCATCTCACAGGCTGTGTTTGTTGGGAGCTGATTGGCTGGTACCTTATCACTTTTCACTCTGTCTCCTAACACTGCTTAGTAAATAGACTCCTTTATCTCGCCACTTTCTCTCTCTCCAAGCTTTGATACATCTCCCCCCATAGTGTTCTAAAAGTTCTATTGCACCGAACTGCACCATTCTAATGTAATGTAAATAAAGGAGACCTGTATTCTCTAGAAATAAAGGTACATTTCATTAATTGAAAGGAAGTATATTGTCAAATGAATAAAAATGTGTCTATTTCCATTAGTAAAAAAAAATGTCAGTGCCAAGTTATAATGGCATAACCACATTACCAAGGCACTTCAGGGTTATCTATTCTATTTTCCCATGGAAACTGTCACCTTTTAACCTTAACGAATGCATGTTTCTCTACAGTCTCTCACCGCCTACCCCCTAACACCCACAGTTACCTGTTACCAAGCACTTATCTATTATCTTGTATGGCAGCTTTTAAAGGAAGCGTATCCTGGAAAATAAGACACTATGGGAGAGATTTATCCATCCTTCTATAGAGGACAAGTGGTGGCATTGACCTTAGGAACCAGCCAGCTTCTAGCTATCATTCATCTAGTACATGCTATAAAATGTTAGCTAGAATCCGATTGCTTGCTATGGGCACCTTCACTTGTCCTCTCTAGAAGGTTTGATAAGTCTACCCCTTAGTGCGCGGCGTACAGATTGGTCACAGCTAGTGTTCATTCTAGCACCTTGCACCTGTTAAAACCTGTGCAGTTCCTCTTGGGTGTCGCTCTCTGCTCTGGTGCTTCTAGCACACTCTGGGCTGTATCTCAGCAGTTTGTTGCATCAACTGAGTGTGCTAGAAGCACCAGAGCAGAGAACGATACCACAGGCAGGAAAGAGGAACTGAACGGATTGTGACAGGTGCTATGATGATGAACACTACTGTATATGGCTACTGTCATGCCTCGCTCAATACACACCTACATCCTGGTAGTTTGAAACTTATCCCCCCCCCCTCGCCATCAGTTAGTAGTAGGGTTACTACTTTCAAAATACGCTAGTTAGTGCGAGGGGAGTGATGAGCCATTTTATAGAGAGAACTGGAAATCTAGACTTTAGAAATTAATTGTATATTGTCAATATCAAACTGTTGTTCGTCCCGGAAAAGAACGAGACCAAACCGTTTTTATATTATAAACGTATTTATTGCAAATACAGGTGTTTAAAAAAATATTGCTGCATTGCTATCAATGCTCCATGTTTATGTTACTGGCTGCTAGGATGAGACCGTGTTGCACATTGGGCCTGATAAGAGATGCACGCCATCGCACAGCTGCTGCCACTTTATACGCCGCGGTTGTGCAACAATATGCTAATGCCCTAGTAGGCGTCTTGTGTAAAAAGTCGCCTCCTGCCGGCGTTGCAGATCCGAGGACTGCATCCAAAGACGCAGCATCGGATCGCTCCTCGTGAACATTGATCGTCTGACCCACAGGTTACTCACGATGATCTGTGTTTTGATGCTGTTGGGACCAGTGAAGCTATGTCGGAAGATGCAGATACTGGCCTTGACATGCCTTGGTAACGGGGCCGACATACACCCTCGTTTTCGAAAATCTTGTCGGTCGCAGCCGGTCCCTGTCTCCAAACAGCGGCTTAGCGGCACTGTGAGCGATCTTGCAGTGCGGCATCTGCGCACACGCACATCTCGCACCATCGGAGATAAACTCAAACCATCGGGAATGCGCACATCTCTGAATTAGGCCCCTTGTGCCTAGATAATATAACTTACAACAAACCAGCAATATAAAAATGTTTGCAATACTGTTTACCTATTTTAAAATGTATGAGTTTAAGAATATAACCCCATCTATCTTGAGTAACTTGGCCTGTCTCTATTGATCCCACCATGCATATTCATGCCAGGATTTTGACATTGCTGGACACTATGACCCCATGATCCCTGATGCCGAGTGTCTGAGGATTATGTATGAGATACTCAGCGAGCTGGAACTGGGAGACTTTCTCATTAAGGTAAGTGCTGATCTGAAACAAATAAAAATCACACTTAATGGAATGAAACTAAATACATATGTTTTTCTGTGTCGTACATTGTAATAGGTTTTCGCACCTTTTGCTGTTTCTGGGGGATATATAATTGGTAATAAATGGAATTTCTTAGGCGTGTTCTGACACAGCATCTTGTATCACTGTTCTGTAAGAGTCACTGTATTTTATTCTACTCTCACAGTGCCCTTACCTTACCTGTGACACACTGGTCATTCATAGTCATGGGCAAGTCCTTATTTAAACAGACCAACCCATATGCATAATTCTACAATGCAGATTACTGAACCCTGAATATCCCTACTGTACTGTTTTTTTAATTTGCCTACAGCATCCCTACTGAAAATTGTAGATATGTGTGTATATGTATGTATGTATGTACACTACCGTTCAAAAGTTTGGGGTCACTTAGAAATTTCCTTATTTTTGATAGAAAAGCACTATTTTTTTCAATGAAGATAACATTAAATTAATCAGAAATACACTCTATACATTGTTAATGTGGTAAATGACTATACTAGCTGCAAACGTCTGGTTTTTAAAGGAATATCTACATAGGTGTATAGAGGCCCATTTCCAGCAACCATCACTCCAGTGTTCTAATGGTACATTGTGTATGCTAAGCGCGTTAGAAGACTAATGGATGACTAGAAAACCCTTGTACAATTATGTTAGCACAACTGAAAACGGGTTTGCTCGTTAGAGAAGCTATAAAACTGGCCTTCCTTGGAGCTAGTTGAGTATCTGGATCTGGAGCATCACATTTGTGGGTTCGATTATACTCTCCAAATGACTAGTAAAAGAGAACTTTCATGTGAAACTCGACAGTCTATTCTTGTTCTGAAGGCTGTTCCATGCGAGAAATTGCAAAGAAACTGAACATTTCCTACAATGGTTGTAGAACAGCACAAACAGGCTCTAACCAGAGTAGAAAGAGAAGTGGGAGGCCCCAGTGCACAACTGTGCAAGAAGACAAGTACATTAGAGTCTCTAGTTTGAGAAATAGACGCCTCACAAGTCCTCAACTGGCAGCTTCATTAAATGGTACCCGCAAAACTCCAGTATCAACGTCTGCAGTCAAGAGGCGACTCCGGGATGCTGGCCTTCTAGGCAAAGTGGCAAAGAAAAAGCCATATCTGAGAATGGCCAATAAAAGGAAAAGATTAATATGGGCAAAAGAACACAGACATTAGACAGAGGAAGATTGGAAAAAAGTGTTTGTGAGACGGAGAACAAGTGAAAAGATGCTGGAAGAGTGCCTGACGCCATCTGTCAAGCATGCCGGTGGTAATGTGATGGTCTGGGGCTGCTTTGGTGCTGGTAAAGTGGGAGATTTGTACAAGGTAAAAGGGATTTTGAATAAGGAAGGCTATCACTTAATTTTGCAATGCAATGCCATACCCTGTGGACAGTGCTTGATCGGAGCCAGTTCCACCTCCAACAGGACAATGACCCCATTGAGCTTTTGTGGGAGCAGCTTGACCGTATGGTACGCAAGAAGTGCCCATCAAGCCAACCCAACTTGTGGGAGGTGCTTCAGGAAGTGTGGGGTGAAATTTCCTCAGATTACCTTAACAAATTATCAGCTAGAATGCCAAAGGTCTGCAATGCTGTAATTGCTGTAAAAGGATCATTCTTTGACGAAAGGAAAGTTTGAAGGACAAAATTAATATTTCAAGTAAAAATCATTATTTCTAACCTTGCCAATGTCTTGGCTATATGTTAATTCATTTTGCAACTAATTTGATCAATAAAACTCAGTTTTCATGCAAAACACAAAATTGTCTGGTTGACCCCAAACTTTTGAACTGTAGTGTGTGTGTGTGTGTGTATGTATGTATGTATGTACGTACGTGTGTGTATATATATATATATATATCAGGTTGAGTCTCCCATATCCAAAATGCTTGGGACCAGGGGTATTTTGGATATCTGAATATTCAGTATTTTGGAATATTTGCATATCCTAATGAAATACCTTGGGAATGGGACTCAAATCTAAACACAACGCATTTATGTTTTATATACACAAAGCCGGAAGGTCATTTTATACACTATTTCTAATAAGTTTGTGCCTTGAAGTTTGTGTACATTGAACCATCAAAAAGCAAAGATTTCACTATCTCAGTCATGCTAAAAATATTCTGTATTTCGGAATACTTGGATATGGGAGACTCAACATAACATATACAGTCAGGTGCATAAATATTGGGACATTGACAGAATTTTCATATTTTGGCCTCTATTCACCACCACAATGGCTTTGAAATGAAACAAACAAGATGTGCTTTAACTGCAGACTTTCAGATTTAATTTGAGGGTAATTACATCCAAATCAGGTGAACGGTGTAGGAATTACAACAGTTTCTATATGTGCCTCCCACTTTTTAAGGGGCCAAAAGTAATGGGACTATCAACTCAAAAGCTATATCATGGACAGGTGTGGGCTATTCCCTCATTATTTCATTATCAATTAAGCAGGTAAAAGGTCTGGAGTTGATTCTAGGTGTGACATTTGCATTTGAAATCAGTTGCTGTTGACTCTCAATATGAGATCCAAAGACCTATCACTATCAGTGAAGCAAGCCATCATTAGGCTGAAAAATCAAAACAAACCAATCAGAGAGATAGCAAAAACATTAGGTGTGGCCAAACCTGTGCGAAAGAATGCACAGGAGAGCTCAGCAACACCAAAAGACCCGGAAGACCACAGAAAACAACTGTGGTGGATGACAGAAGAATTATTTCCATGGTGAAGAAAAACCCCTTCACAACAGTTGGCCAAATCAAGAACACTCTCCAGGAGGTAGGTGTATGTGTGTCAAAGTCAACAATCAAGAGAAGACTTCACAAAAGTGAATATAGAGGGTTCACCACAAGATGTAAACCATTGGTGAGCCTCAAAAACAGGAAGACCAGATTAGAGTTTGCCAAACAACATTTATTTATTTATTTATTAACAGTTTCTTATATAGCGCAGCATATTCCTTTGCGCTTTACAATTGGAAACATTGATAGAACAAAACAGGGTAATAACAGACAGACATAGAGGTAAGAGGGCCCTGCTTGCAAGCTTACAATCTATAGGGTAATAGGCATTGATACACAAGGATAGGTGCTATATATTGCAATTTGGTCCGGCCAGAATGCAGAGTTTCTTGGTGGGCTGCATGATCCAGTCACACAGGAATGTCGGCAAAATGTCAGGAGTATGTGAAAGAAAGACAATATGTGAGGTTAAGTGTGGACTGTGAGAGGGGAAGTGATAAGACATGGAAGCTATGAAGGTTATGTGGTCGGTTCTGGAATCTGATAAGCTTGCCTGAAGAGGTGAGTTTTCAGGGAACGCTTGAAGGATTGAAGAGTAGAGGTAAGTCTTATTGTGTGTGGTAAGGCATTCCATAGAGTGGGTGCAGCCCGAAGAAAGTCCTGTAACCGTAAATGGGAGCAAGTAATGCGCGGGGATGAGAGGCGCAGATCTTGTGCTGAGCAGAGAGGTCGGGTTGGGAGATATTTTGAGATGAATGAAGAGATGTATGTTGGTGTAATTCGGTTAATGGCTTTATGTGTAAGTAACAGTATTTTGTATTGAATACGGTAGAAAACCGGCAACCAATGGAAGGACTGACAGAGCGGGGCAGCAGACGATGAACGTTTGGCAAGGAAGATAAGCCTTGCAGCTGCATTCATAATGGATTGTAATGGCGATAGCCTGTTTTTGGGAAGACCAGTAAGGAGACTATTGCAATAGTCAATGCGGGAAATAATGAGTGCATGGATTAGAGTTTTTGCAGTGTCTTGTGTGAGATATGGTCGAATTTTGTATATGTTTTTTAGATGTATGTAACATGATTTTGAGACAGATTGAATTTGGGGAACAAAGGACAGTTCAGAATCAAGGATGACACCAAGGCAGCGAGCTTGTGGGGTGGGGTGGATTGTTGAGTTATCAACAGTGATAAAGAGATCAGATTGGTAACTGTTATTGGCCGGTGGAAATATAATTAATTCTGTTTTAGAAATATTAAGTTTCAGGTAGCGAGATGACATCCAAGATGAAGTGGCAGAAATACATTCAGTGACACGGACCAATACAGATGGTGATAAATCTGGAGAGGATAGGTAGATTTGAGTATCATCCGCATACAGATGGTACTGAAATCCAAAAGAGCAGATTAGTTTGCCAAGAGAGGTGGTATAGATTGAGAATAGCAAAGGACCTAAGACAGAGCCTTGCGGTACTCCAACTGATAGAGGTAGCGAAGAGGAGGCAGAATCAGAAAAACGAACAGAAAAAGAGCGATCAGATAGGTAGGAAGAGAACCAAGAAAGGGCTGTGTCCTTAAGACCTAGGGATTGTAATGTTTGTACGAGAAGAGAGTGGTCAACAGTGTCAAAAGCAGCAGAGAGATCTAGAAGAATTAGAAGTGAGTAATGGCCTTTAGCCTTGGCAGTGACCAAATCATTTACTACCTTAGTCAGTGCTGTCTCTGTGGAGTGCTGGGAACGGAAGCCAGACTGAAGTGGGTCCAATAAGTTGTGGGTGTTAAGAAAGTGTGTGAGGCGGGTGTAGACAAGTCTCTCCAGTAGCTTGGAGGGGCATAGGAGCTGGGAGATAGGACGCTAATTAGAGAGAGTGTTAGGGTCAGAATTTAGTTTTTTCAGAATGGGAGTAATCACTGCATGCTTGAACAGTGATGGAAAGATGCCAGTAGAAAGAGAGAGATTACAGATTTTAGTTAGGGTTGGGATGAGCACAGGAGACAGAGCTTTACTAATTTGTGAGGGTATAGGATCTAGAGGAGAGGTAATAGAGTAGGAGGATGAGAAGAGTGTAGATACTTCATCTTCATTTGTGGGGTCAAATGAAGAGAATGCGCCAGAGGGTTCAGGTAGGGAATTGAGGAGGTCACTAGCTGAGGAAGAGAATAACATTTCATTTCGGATATTATCAATCTTGTCCTTGAAATAGGAAGCAAGATCTTGTGCACAGATAGTAGCAGGTGGCTTGGGTGAGGGAGGGGTAAGAAGCAGTTTAAATGTATTAAAAAGTCGCTTGGGGTTAGAGGCTTGAGCAGAGATAAGAGATTGGAAATATATTTGCTTGGCAGTGTCCAGAGCAGTACGATAAGAGTTGTAGATAGACTTATATGTGAGGAAGTCACTTGGAGTGCGAGACTTTCGCCACTGACGTTCTAGTTTACGTGAGAGTTTTTGTAGATGCCTTGTTAAGTTAGAATGCCACGGTTGACGTCTGAGTCTACGCGGAGTGTGATGGGTAGCTGGAGCTACTTCATCGAGGGCTTTTACTAGAATCTGGTTTAGGTGTGATGCTGCAGTCTCAGGAGAAGTGAGTGCAGAAATTGGTGAGAGTCGTTGTTGTAGAGAGGTGGATAGTTGTTAATTACATTAATATTTCTGCGGGTTTTAGGACATCTAAAGGAGCCATGACAGTTCTCGAACAACATCCTATGGACAGATGAGACAAAGATCAACTTGTACCAGAGTGATGGGAAGAGAAGAGTATGGAGAAGGAAAGGAACTGCTCATGATCCAAAACATACCACCTCATCAGTGAAGCATGGTGGTGGGCATGTACGGCTGGCAATGGAACTGGTTCCCTTGTATTTATTGATGATGTGACTGCTGACAAAAGCAGCAGAATGAATTCTGAAGTGTTTCAGGCAATATTATATGCTCATATTCAGTCAAATGCTTAAGAACTCATTGGACGGCACTTCACAGTGCAGATGGACAATGACCCGAAGCATACTGCAAAAGCAAGCAAAGCGTTTTTTAAGGCTGAAAAATGGAATGTTATGCAATGGTCAAGTCAATCCCCTGACCTGAATCCGATTGAGCATGCATTTCACTTGATGAAGACAAAACTGAAGGGAAAATGCCCCAAGAACAAGCAGGAACTGAAGACGTTTGCAGTAGAGGCCTGGCAGAGCATCACCAGGGATGAAACCCAGCATCTGGTGATGTCTATGTGTTCCAGACTTCAGGCTGTAAATACCTGCAAAGGATTTGCAACAAAGTATTAAAAAGTGAAAGTTAGATTTAGGATTGTTTAGTTTGTCCCATTACTTTTGGCCCCTTAAAAAGTGGGAGGCACATATAGAAACCGTTGTAATTCCTACACCGTTCACCTGATTTGGATGTAATTACCCTCAAATTAAATCTGAAAGTCTGCAGTTAAAGCACATCTTGTTTGTTTCATTTCAAAGCCATTGTGGTGGTGAATAGAGGCCAAAATATGAAAATTCTGTCAATGTCCCAATATTTATGCACCTGACTGTGTATGTATGTATGTATGTATGTATGTGTGTGTGTATATATATATATTAATATATATATATATATATATATATATATATATATAATCAGCCAGCCATAACATTAAACCCACTTGTCTAATATTGTGTAGGTTCCCACATGATGAGAGAACAGGTTTGACCTGTTGTGGCCTGGACTCCACAAGATCTGAGTGTGTCCTGTGGTGTGCGGCACCCACACGTTAGCAGCAGATTCTTTAAGTCCTGTGTATTGTGAGGTGAGGCCTCTGTGACTCTGACACATTCCCAGATCGGATTGAGAGGCTGATTCAGCAAGGATCGCTGATGCGATTGCAGCAGCAAGCGAGTATGCAAATTGCGAAACTTCCTGTCTGTATCTAGAGCTCAGGCTTCATATGCCGTCGCAGGGGCTTAGTTATGCACGCCCTTGTAACGGCGTTGAAACGCACTGGCACACCTGACCATCCCCCCGTCACTACCCCCAAATGGTACTTCCTGTCAGTCACTCTGCGATGGGTCTGCGCAGTCACTGCATCACAGTTCCAATCGCAGTGACTGTTTAGCACACGCGCACTGTGATGCATGTGTAGAACGCAACATTCGACCTTGTTTTTGCACTTGTTATCCTTGCTGAATCAGGCCCTGAGATCTGCGGAATTTGGAGACCTAGACCTTGAACTCTTTGTCATGTTCCTCAAACCATTCCTGAGCAAGTGTAGTGCACATTATCCTGATGAAAGAGGCTGCTGCCATCTGTGAATACTATTGCCATGAAGGGATGTACTTGGTCTGCAACAATGTTTATGTGGGTGGTATGTGTAACATCCACATTAATGCCAGTACATTGCTCAGAGCATCACACTGCTTCCGGCTTGTTTTCTTCCCATTGAGCAGGGGTCTTTAACCTGTGGCCCGTGGAGATGCTCCCCCGTGGCCCGTCGATGGTTAGTGCGGTCTGCACTACACAGAAACAAACACACCGCCGCCGGTGCCAGGTAGTACACTTGTACTACCCGGCGGCGGTGTGTTTGTTTTAGCAGCCAATGAGAGTCAGACAGACTTTCATTAGCTGCTGCACCCACGGCAGGAGCCGGACTGGAGCTCACTCATGAGCTCCACCTTCCGGCTCCCGCAGTGGGTGATGGGAGAGATGTCTGGTACTGGGGGCACTGCATAGAGGGGGACCACTACTGGGGGAACTGCATAGAGGGGGACCACTACTGGGGCACTGCATAGGGGGACCACTACTGGGGTCACTGCATAGAGGGACTACTACTGGGGGCAAAGCATAGAGGGGCTACTACTGGGGGGCACTGCATAATGGGGACCACTGCTGGGAGGACTATTACTGGGGCATTATCTAAGGGGCATTGCAGAGGGGGGAAGTTATGGGACATAATTGTTTGAGAATGGGAGCAACTATCTGACATAATTAATGGAAGAGGAGGGACAGTTATGGGACCTAATTTGAAATTGTAGGAGGGGGCAGTTATGGGACATACTTGTGTGAGGAGGGGGCAGAGTCTAAATACCACAGTATAGTTTAGTGGACCTCGGTCTTCGTTTAATTTTTTTATGTGGCCCACACTGTGTTAAAGGTTGAAGACCCCTGCAATAGAGCATCCTGGTGTCATCTCTTCCCCAGGTAACGAGGCACACGCACCCAGCCGTCCACATGATGTAAAAGAAAATGTAATTCATCGGACCAGGCCATCTTCTTCCATTGCTCCTTGGTCCAATTCTGATGCTCACGTGCCCATTGTAGGAGCTTTCGGTGGTGCACAGGGGTTAGCATGGGCACTCCATACAGAGCAAGCTGCAATTCACTGTGTGTACTGGGCACTTTCTATCATAGCCAGCATTCAAATTTTTAACCCCTTTGGCTACAGTAGCTCTTCTGCGGGATAGGACCAGACGGGCTAGACTTCGCTTCCTGTGCGCATCAGTGAGCCTTGGGCACCCATGACCCTGTTGCCAGTTCACCGGTTGTCCTTCCTTGGACCTCTTTTGTTAGGTACTAAACTCTGCGTACCGAGAACACCCCACAAGACCTGCCGCTTTGGAGATGCTATGACCCAGTTGTCTAGCCCTCACAATTTGTCCCTTGTCAAAGTCGCTCAGATCATTACACTGGCTCATTTGTCCTGCTTCCAGCACATCAACTTCAAGAACTGACTGATCACTTGCTGCCCAATGTATATCATCCATTTTCAGGTGTCATTGTAATGAGATAATCAGTGTGATTCACTTCACATGTCAGTGGTTTTAATGTTTTGGCTGTTCGGTGTGTTCATGTATTTATTTTTAGCAGAGTTGCGTAATTTCCCATGGTAACGAAAATAAACAACTGAATGATATAAATAAAAGCACAGAAGGAAGTTAAAAAGACAAAATTATGTATTTAGGGAATACATACAATTTGCCGGAGATCAGGATGCCGGCAGTCATAAGACAGACAGCTGCATCCAGATGTTCAGAATCCCGATAGGGGCCGGTAAGTAGCCCCCGCTGATGGCTACCCCTAACTCCCTCCTCCCCGCAGCCTAACACTAACCTTCCCCAGTCAGTGCCTAACCCTCACCTCCAACCCCCCCGGGAGGTCCATAAACCTAACCCCCCTATCCTTGGCCCAACCCTAACTCGAACTCGCATACTTACCATTGGGATTCCGACGTTGGTATCTTGATCTCTTCGGGATGGCGTCATCAGCATTCTGACCGCATCCAGTATTTAGTGCTGCAGGTAATGACATGAGGGAACAGTTGGGGGACAGAGAAGAGAGAGATTGACAGGGATGTGTGTGAGGGGGGTGAGGGGACAGAGATGAGAGACAGGGAGACGGGATGTGAGGCGGACAACGATGAGAGGGGGGATGTGAGGGGGACAGATGAGAGACGGGGATGTGAGGGGGACAGATGAGACTGGGTATGTGTGGTCGACAGATGAGAGAAGGGGGATGTGAGGGGGACAACGATGAGAGGGGGGGGGATGTAAGGGGGACCGAGACAGGAGATGGAGAGATGTATGGTGGACAGAGATGAGAGAAGGGGGATGTGAGGGGACAGAGATGAGAGACTGGGGGATGTGAGGGGGACAGAGATGAGAAATGGAGGGATATGAGGGGGACAGAGATGAGAGACTTGGGGATGTGAGGGGGACAGATGAGAGACGGGGGGATGTGAGGGGGACAGATGAGAGACGGGGGATGTGAGGGGGACAGAGATGAGAGACGGCGATAAGGGGGAAGTGAGGGGGACAAACATGAGAGATGGGGGGATGTGAGGGGGACAGAGATGAGAGAGAGGGAGATGGGGGGGATGTGAGGGGGGCAGAGATAAGAGACAGGATAGGAGGTGAGGGGGACAGAGTTGAGAGACGCGGAGGTGGGGGAGATGTGAGGGAGACACAGATGAGAGACAGGGTAGGAGGTGAGGGTGGCAGAGATAAGAGATGGTGAGATGAGGAGAGAGATGAAATAAAGGGGGACAGATAAGAGTCACTGAGCGAGGGGAGGAGGACACAGATGGGTAGGAAGGGGGACAGAGATGGGGTACAGATATACAGGGAGAAGGAGACAGTCTGAAATGAGAGACAGGTGACAGAGATGAGAGACATTAAGATGGGGAGGGGAGGAATGAGGGTAATAGAGATGAGAGACAGGGAAAAAAATAAACCTACAATGTCTGGCACAATAAATAGCAACTTGGCGAATGACAAGTCCAAAATACTAGTAATAAATATTTTTACTCCGCTCTATCCCTTGGATTATTTCACTATGACAGTGGTTCCCAAACTGTGCACCGTGGCACCCTGGGGTGCCTCAGGACACTTGCAGGGGTGCCTCAGGTTGGTGGTCTAGCATCAAATCAAATTATTTATTGTTAATGTAATGGAAATATGTTGACAAAGAAAGGCGCAAACCTGTCCCCACCACATAACTGAGCCTAAGGATGACGGGTAAGCACAATTTACTTCACTTTACTACTTCACTAAAACTGTTGGGTTAGGGTGCCATGAAAACAATGTTAATATTCTAGTGCGCCGTGATTCAAATAAGTTTGGGAACCACTGCACTGCGCCCTCTTGAGGCTGGAATGCAGCATAGATGTTTTCTACACTGTACACAGCTTTTATCTAAATGTAAGGAGATCTACATGGAAGAGAGAGTACATATGTGCATGACAACTCAGCCCCCTATAGCGATCCGTCTGTTTGAATTATTAACAATTGGATTCCAGGCATGTGAAATACTTGATTTGAAGTCTGACAACTGAACAGCGCAGGAGAAAGGAAGACCGAGATGGTGATGATATTAGTTTTCTGTGTTGGAAACCTAAACAGAAATATCCCCCAGCACACTGCTGTCAGCCAGTGAAAAGCTGACATTCTATTTCTACAGAAGTCTTTGTTAATTATGTACAGTATATTTATAATAGAAGCTTTTTATTACTGATTGGCCGCACAATGCTGGTAGATGTCTGAGGAATTACGCAGATAATCCCTCCTTCTTTTAGAGCTTCTGCTGTTACTTTTATATTAATTTGAGCAACTTTGTTTATCAATAAAAATAAAGAATAAGAGATATGCATTGACGAATGTATCCTTTTGCAGATATCTAAATGTTAAAGCAAGTACATTTATTAAATACAGTAGACAAGGCCAGTTTTATGGTTTTCCATATGTAATAATTGTTGTATTTTACCCCCGGATATACTTACCAGGTGCGTTACATTAAGAAAACAATTGAAACTTCTTCCGTGAAATAGTTTCATAATATATAACATGCACTTGATTGCAGGGGGGGGGGGGGGGTGGCCCACTGAGACATACAGGGGAAGTGCAGGTAGTGACCTTGTTTAATAGCTCAAATTAGCAGCAACCAGAACTTTAAGGCCCATCTTGAATTTGGTTTATGCTGTGCTCTATCTACATAGAAAGTGTATGTTGCGGGGGGGGGGGGGAAATAATTAAACATTCTAAAGAGTTAAAGAAGCTACCCATAGAAACCAATAAGCTCTAGCTACCATTTATCAAATATATTCTATAAAATCATTGATAGAAGCTGTTTGGTTGCTATGCGCAATTTCTCCACTTCTCTACTCTTTAGAAGGTTTTGATACATCTCCCCCTGTATGTCATATGGTAAATAACCCTAAACATGTCGCCTTTTTTTACAATAACTTTATTCATGAACATATTAGTTTATTAACTAAGAGATCTTTCCAACCACATGGACTGATGTTGGATGTTTTGTTTAGAAAACATGGCCAGTGGGTGCTGTGTTCTAGCATAGGTACAAAAGTAACCAGTTGGAATTGGACATCTGCCTTTATAGTCAAACGTGCACTAGAATGATGAAAGCGGATTAGTCTACCTCACATATTTACCTATGCCAGTGGTTCCCAAACTGGGTGCTTCGAATTGGTGGTCCAGTACCAAATAAATTGATTTTTAGTCAGTGTGATAGGCAAACCCAGTGCTAATGATTGCCAATCAATAAATATGTGGACAAAAAGCAACGCAGCCCTATCAACCGCCAGATAACTGAACCCAAGGGTGACATAAGCACAATTGACTTTATTTAATTTTTGTTGAATTTCTCAATAATACACCTTTCAGACATACCGAGAATCCCGGCAATTCTCGGGTTGCCGCGTATGTCTAAAAAGTTCCCGGGTAGCCGACCCTTCAATCGACCAGGGAATTGCCTGGGACTTAAGTCCTGGGAAATTACCCTGCTTATGTCTGAATGGTGCTACCCGGAAATTTACTATTCCCGGGCTGCACCAAGCAGCTTTTACATTGAGTTGGCAGCGCAGAGCGTCCTATAGGACGCTCAGCGATGACACTCACCACCCCCCGTGCCGGTGGCTGTATCGCTGTAGATCGCGACACAGAGGACCCCAGCCAGACACCGGGGACACCCGCCAGCGCTGGAGACCGCCTACAGGTCTCTTTCACAGCGGGCCGCCCCCAATCCCGCTGGACCACAAGGGCAGTACTTTAACGGAAGGGGTTCTATCTCTTCCCTATTGGGGGGGACGGCAAATAGGGGTTAAAACAAATCATTTATTAAAATAAAAATAAAATTAAAAAAATGGCTGGATTGGGATTGGCCGGCTGCCTGCTGCATTTTGATGACCTCATCAGTGGTAGCCGGAGAGGGGATAGGCTTGGAAGGGCAGACGGCAGAGGAGAGGCAAGTAATCTAAAAAAAACTCTGCTCTTGTCTGATAGGGGTCTACCTGGGAATTTCCCGGGTAGACGCTGTAGTGTGAAAGGGGGGTCTCGACCAAATACCCGGGAATTTGCACAGGAGAAATTCCCGGGTCTGAGCAGGAAATTTCCCGGATCGTATGTCTGAAAGGGGTATAAGAAACTTTTGGCCTAGTGGTGCCATGGAAAAAATGCTGATACTATAGGGCGCCATGATTTGAAAAAGTTTGTGAACCACTGACTTATGCCATTAAATGACCCCCACCGCCACACTTACCATGCATTATACTGAATGGAGTACTCTGTGTTTCCCCTAGGTAAATGACAGAAGACTTCTATCTGGAATTCTCAGTGTTTGTGGTGTTCCAGACTCCGAGTTCAGAACTGCGTGCACCTCCATCGACAAGCTCGACAGGGTAAATGCAATCGTTCTGATATGTTTTACTGCTTGTTTTGTGTGTGTTTTTTTTGCAAACTGAGTTGAAGCAAACCTTACTTATATATACGTTATTAACTTTAACCCGAATATACGCGTGGAAATTATTCAGCTTGTTCTAATGGCAGGACATTTCCCTGGCGCTATGTATATATACACTTCAGAAACCAATGTGTCACCGAAAATTGGAATCCATCAGCTCATGATTGCAGAGCTCTTACCAATAACAAGTCTGGGATCAGATATCCATCATAATATGGCATAACTATTACTCAGTACAAAGTGGACATGTCACCAATAATTGTCAGTCCTGCCAGGTACAGATTAAGTTGTGCAGGGCAGATATTAATCTCCTGGTTCGGCCTGTCTGAAGTGTGCAATGATTGAGCGTACTTGTAATGATGCACAAGATGCATAGTATTCCATGGGCTGCATTATGATGAAGCACGCATTGATCTGCACTACAAAGTCTCTTCCATATTTTTTTTTCCTGTTTGCCAAGCAGTGCATTCATCAATCTCTTAATATATTCCCCTGTGAGCCTCTGCTCTGTTTTTGCGAGAGTTGATACATCAGTGTCACAAACAGGTTTTATGGGCGCTGAACCAGCCCCACAGAATAACATAGCAAAATTTGATATTATCTCATGGGAGATAAGAACGTGGTGCTTGATAAATAGCAAACGCCCAGCAGCATAGGGCTCATACTACTTTCTGCGTCTACTACATGTAAATAATTAAAGGTGTAGCCGCCACCTACAAATAATGGAGGCATCTATTTTTCTGGGCTGGACCAGTATGTGTGAGGCGTGGGGCATGAGATGCCTCAGTGATACCACTAGTTCCTAGTAAGTTTTTAGGCTGCATTCTCATGAATGCACACACCAAGGAGCCATTTTATAGACTGGATCATTATTGTTAGCAATGCTTCTTATTCATTTACTAGGAGCTGAAGTGCCTCACACCTCAATCATGTAACTAATCGCTAGGATGAATTATAATTATTGTTGCCTTACCCTAGAACAGTGGTTGTCAAACTCTGTCCTCAGAACCCCACACAGTTCGTGTTTTGCAGGTCACCCAGCAGGTGCACAGGTGTACTCATTACTCATTGACACATTTTAAAAGATCCACAGGTGAAGCTCATTATTTCAGTTGTGATTCTGTCAGGAGATCTGGAAAACATGCACTGTTTGGGGTCCTGAGGACCGAGTTTGAGAACCTGTGCCCTAGAAGATGATAATGTAAATGTATTACTGAGCTGAGGTGCTAAATACCCTATAAAGCATGGAAATGGCGTAACTATAAATTTGGCTCCCCCCTGCCAAAAAGTTTCTGACGCATTATAATCTCAAAATTTCCAATGTCAATGTCGACATTTTGTAGGCGTCAACATTACTAACTTGAACATTTTAACCATGTCATCAATGTCGACCTCCTGCCCTTTAACAATGTTGACATGCCAAACTGCGACATAGGGACTGCATACGGTCACCACAGTGGGGCAGTAACTATGCGAGTGTGTGGCTACCAGGTTGCTTGCCATGCTGCTGCACCATTTGGCTCTCCTTATCTGTTACATTTTCCACAACTCCCCTTTAGCACATACCTCCCAGTGTGTGAGTCGGGGCAGATCGAGGGGTACTAGGGAGCCTGGGATCCTGTACTAGCCTCTGTGACTCTCTCCACCGTTATTTCTCCTCCTGCTTTCGCTCCAAAAATAACCTTATGGGGCATGTATGCTGTAAAGTGATTATCCCCAGCATGGAGAGTAGTCCTTGGCATTACATAATACATTTTTACTTTACGGTGACACATTCTTTAAATCAATGGTTCCTCGTCTTTCATTTTAGATTCATTATAATGATTATTTGACAGATGCCATTGATTTTCCCACACTCACACGGTAAATGTTTAAGTCACACATAATACCAGAATGTCGTAAATCAAAGCTTTTAAATTGCTGTTGCAGTTCCAGAGTTTGTCGTCATTAAATTGCCATTATAAGAGGCTGCACGGAGAGCCCAGATTTTATTCAGTGTTCAATAACATATAAATGAGTGAATATGTACAAAGCAAACTGCACACACTAGTTACAGCCGGCAGTTGCAGGCAGTTCTGTTACTTTATAAGCGTCTACACTGCCATCTCCTGGTCATGTCTGCAACTGTTTACCATTTCAATATAGAGGATTTTGATAAAGTTCATCATAATTTGCTGGCATTCTAGAGAGAAGGAAACATAGCCCTTTTGCCGTTAATGCCTGCTCTACCGGTTTCTTCTATATTGTGTGTATGTATATTGCATATGAGTTTTTAGTTTATTATATCTTTATTATTATGATTCATTTATGTAGTGCAGACATACCACACAGTGCTATACAGCGGATATTTATTCATTCACATTGTTCCTGCCCAAGTGAGCTTGCAATCTAGTTTTTTTTTTTTTTTTTTTACCACAGCTACACACACACCAGCAATATTTACTAAAGTACCATTGTTTTACCACAGTTTTTACGGTGCATTTTACTAGGGTCTTCATCTGTTGCACATGTATGTGCACAGCCATTTTAGAATTGGGAGGGGAAAGTACAACCTGTAGGCAGTAACCTCAGCAACACAATGAGGTCTATTCACTAAGCCTTGGAGAGAGATAAAGTACCAGCCAGTCAGCTCCTAACTGTCACGTTACAGGCTGTGTTTGAAAAATGACAGCTGATTGGCTGGTACTTTATCTCTCTCCAAGGCTTAGTACATAGACCCCATAGTATGAGTGTGCAGATTCTGTGGGAGTCGGTGACCTGGGCATTTGTATATTTATATCAGTAAAACCAGTTTTATTTATTACAATATGCCATTTGTGAGACTGCAACATACTTCCCATTACCAGCGCCGGAATACCGACGCCGATCAGAATCCCAGCACCAGCATCCAAACTGCGGGATGCCGAAAGTAAGTAGCGGGGTTAGGGGGAGGGTTAGGCACTAAGGGGGGAGGGTTAGGCACTAAGGGGGGAGGGTTAGAGTGCTGGGAGGGGGAGGTTAGGTTCAGGCACTAGGGGGGAAGATTAGGCTTAGGCACCAAAGAGGGAGAGTTAGGGTAGGGAGAGGGGGAGGGTTAGCATACCGACCAACAAGTGTTGGTATGTTAACCCTGTCGGGATCCCGGCATCGGTATTCTAACCGCCAGGATCCCGACTGCCGGTCAGTTAGGCATCTCTATCCCACACCCCCTCTTGGCAACCAACCAACTTAGCTTCTACTATTATGGAGGTAATACTGCTTTTCTGGTTCATTTCCCAAGTGAGGTTTTAATCAGCTTTTTGTCAGACTCTACCCTGTAGAGACTCACCATGTAACGGGAAGTGCCTCAATTTTTTTCAATCCATATCTCAACGGGAATAGTTATTATCATCGTGGTTATCCCCGCCATGTATCAAAAATTTCAACAGGGATAGCGCTTTTGATAAAGCGAAGTCCCTGCAAAGTACTTCTCGGCACATTGGAGGAGTCTTTCGTTTTTTCAAAGGACTCCTCCACCGAGCACAGTGTCAGTTTCCAAGAGTCTTTACCGGAGGACGGAGGCTACACTTTTTGGAGGTGTCAGACTGCAGTCCCCATTAGGAATAAAGGGAACTGTGATCTGCAGAGTTAATAAGCCTTTTCCAGGAGTTTTCTGTGCAATCTCCTGCATTAGGCTATTAGTACATAACTGGGATATATAAAATGATGCAGAAACTGTAGTTTCTACATAATTGTATGAAAAAAAGGACTTCATATACCCCAAAATCAGCTAGAGTACCTGGTTGAGATGAATACTTAGGGCAAGGAGTACTACAAGCTATTTAAATGCAAGTTACTAGATCACTACTTAACTTTCATAAGGGTGTCCTACCTTCTGCCGAGATTCATAAAGATGTCAAGCAGATATTGCTGTTGTTATCGACCTGTAATGTTGTGATAGCTACCACCCGTTTATTAAATAAACATTAATGTGAAGCTCTATGTGACGTCTCTGGAAATTGGCTCCTGCCAGGTGCGTCAGCCAGACCAGACGCGCTATATACCATTGTGAGTTGAAGATGATAATATCTGTAGTCCTTTTAACTTGTCTCAGTTTCTTGAAAACCTGGCTTGCCGATTATAATAATTTCTGTAGACAACAGAGAATGTAGCCTAGTTGCCGTTGGTGGGCAATGGTACTATAATGTAAATGTTGTTAAAGATAATTATAAATCAAGTGACCATCAGTAAGCAATCCTCCTTTATATAACCTGCTTTGGTTCACATGCTTTTATTTTTATTTGTTTTGTGAAGTAAGAAAAATAACCAATGTTTACGGCATGTTACAGTGGTATTAAGATGGTTCCGAAACTTTACTGATTAAAGTTTATGGTCTTTTTGTTTGACAATGTACTGTTATTTAAAATAATTTGCCTGCCTAGGAAACCAAATGTGATTCTTGTGCTTGTGTCTGACAGATGAGCGTTCATGCATGCTGGCCATTGTAGAACTACAAGCTACAGCATGCTCACGGACTTTAGTACATACTCACACTTGTAGTGCCACAAGTGGGCACTATAAATTTTGACCCATTATAATACATTAATTAGTAGTACCCCCCGTTTAAAATAAAGAACTAGTACACCCCATAGTAGTAGTAATAAAATAGTTTGTAGTGCCCCCCCCCCCCCCCCAAAAAAAAAAAAAAAATTGTAGTGTTTAATAATATAAATAATTTCCCCCATAATTAATAAATACATGGTGGCTTCAATCAGTCCTTTCTTCCTTGTTTCATCACAATCCTATGAGATTTTTTTTAATCCAAAAAGAGAGTTAAAAAAAATGTATGTATGTACCATATGAATTGCTCCTAAGGAGCACACGACACAAAATGATTTAAGCTCCGGTGAGCCCGGCTATTACACCCCATCCCAAACTACTCAAGGCATATCCAACAGCTTTAAGAGATTGGCCTTGTATTTCATATCGAAGGAAAAAGTTTAAATATCAAAGCATAGCATATCGGATATGTTTGCCATGCTATGCATATTGGCAATCTGAAATCCCCTTTCCCACTGAGACCCAGCTTCCTACTTCTTGCTGTCTCTGCAGCCGTGTTGGATATAGCATATGTCACAGTAGTTAGTGCTGATTCTACAAGGATAGATCATAGGGGTTGGTTATGGATTCCCACTGGTCGGGATGCCACCGGTCAGAATACTGACATTGGCATCCCGACACCCATAGGTAAGTATAGTACTACTAACCCTCCCTCCCCAGTGCCTAAACCTAACCTCCCCCACTAGTGCCTAAACCTAACCTCCCCCTACCCGCACCCTAACCCTGCCTCCCCGATGCCTAAGCCTAACCTTGCCCTCTAGTGCCTAAACCTAACCTTCCCTTCCCGCACCCTAAACTTAACCCTTCCTCCTTAGTGCCTAACCCTCCCCCTAGTGCCTAACTCTAACCCCTGTTACTTACCTTCGGGATGCCGGCGGTGAGGATACTGGAGCCGGGATCCCAACGCTGTCGGGATTCCGGCGCCGGTATTTAGAACGTCTGCATCCGACTACATCCCGATCATACTGGCTTAAAAATTGGTGCTCGTTTATTGGCTGTGGATTTCAGAATTTTATGTGGCATATGCTCTGAAGAGGCCAGTTTGAGTGGTGAGATACTCTTTATTAGTGCTCTGTAATTTATATTTTCTGTACTCTCTTGAGCTGTAACCTCATTGCTGTTTTCACTATAATTCTCTCCTGAGTTGCCCATTCAATATGTACTATTGTCATCAAGTGGCCCTTTTGGGCTATTACAAAGCCAAATCTAATGTAAGCCTTGCTATACTCACCTGAATAATGTTATTCACTCCAACACCATAACCTATTACACCAGTGATGTGTGGTCAGGTGGGGCAGAGCCTCTCCTGTCATACTTAGGTATACTCCAAAGTTTTGACTATAATTATTATTCTAATAATTTTTATAGTCAAAACTCTGGCATAAAAAGTGTATGACAGGTGAGGCATTGCCTCCCCTGCCTACCTTTTCCGCACATCCCTGATCAAAACTCACCAAATTTCCAGCACTATATACTGCTGCACCTTTGTATAATGCCCACGTGGTTCATATATCGCATTGATACCTATATACCTGTGCATACCATACATAGAGAGTGTCATGATGGGCCCGAAGAAGATCAAAGCAGACAAATCTGTTCCGGCAACGCAGCGACTGCTCGTCAAGGCCGTCCTCGTGCCACCCCCTTCCTTCTGCTCTAACATCACCCGCTACCACGACTCAAAGGAATGTGTTACCTTCCTTGTATGATGGAGTCTCCTTAGATCAGGGCTCGACAAATTCCGGTTGCCAGGGCGACCAAATTTTCAGACCTGGCGACTGGATTTTGCAAGGAACACAGAATTCTTTAACATCCCGGTGCGAATGTGGAAAGCCGTGCTGGGATCAAGTGACTGATGCCACAAAGGAGATGTGTCCCCTGCGGGACACATCTCTGGCCGGCGCTTGGATACTGTTTCTAGTCCCAGCGCCGGGTAAGCAGAAGCGGCTGGTACCTGGTGAAGGGACTGCCTCGTCCCTTCTACCAGCGCCAGTGGTAACGTGGCGGCGGGCAGGACTTTGCTCCAGGTGCAGGCTTACCGTAGTCCGTTGCCCAGTAGCCTTGATACAGCGGGGGGTGTGAGGCTCACGGTCCAGAAGCCAATAGGAGGCAGACGTGACGAGTCATCACGGCTCGTCGCGTCATAGCCCTGCCCACTCACAGCGTCTTGTATTAGACGCCACTGAGCGGGAAATAGCAGTGTGGCGGCGGAGGGGGAGGAGACAAGACCTCCCGAAGAAGAGAGAAGCGTTCCGGCGGCCGCAGAAGAGGCCAGAAGACGCCGTGAACAAGAGCGAATATAGGAGGCGCCAGCTGAAAGAAGAAGGCGGCGCTGCTGGCCCGTCGAATGCAGCTGAGGACCTGAGAGGACTGTGGGGTTGGAAAGTGAAAGAGCTAATGAAGCTCTCCCTGCAGCCTCTTCCACCGTAGCAGGTAGGCCCTCTGTGAGGCCTACTAGTAACCCCTCCCTAGACCACCAGGGTTGTCGGGCACTAGGCCTGTGAGGTAAATCAGGCAATAGGCCTGTGTGCATATAGGTGGGCACAAGGCCCGGACTACTTAGTGTTTCATAGTGTTCTGTCCTGGTGTTCTTAAATAATTCACGTCTGATAGGCTTGGCTTTTATAATGCTACATGTATGCAGGGAATGGTTTGGTTTACAGAATACTATTAAATTAGGTCACGGGTTCTCAAACTTGATCCTAAGGACCCCAAACAGTGCATGTTTTCCAGGTCTCCTCACAGAATTACAAGAGAATTAACTGGCTTGACCTCGAGTTTGAGAACCACTGAATTAGGTTGTGATTGCAGTTTGGTAGGCAGTAAGTCAAGGAGACTTAAGACTTGTTATCTCTTATACTAAACTAGTGGGGCGGTACTTGGTTAATAGTGAGTGTGATAAATATCTTGGGTGGATTTTTACACAGGTGGCTTGTTTTGATTAACACTTTCACACCCACATGTCTTGCATTTGCCCAGCCACTACTTCAATAAGCATATAACAGAAGGGATTGAAACTGACATAAGGGGGAATTCAATTAGCCATGAAAAGTTATCCCGGGTGAAAAAGGGAGGTAGCCTCGGGCTTTATCGTCTGAGGCTTTCAATTAGGCTCCCTTTTTCACCCAATACCTTGTGTTAACGCCCGTTAACACGGGTTAACGGTCGTGTTAACACACCGGTCCATGAAAAGTTTGCAGATTCGTACGCTAGCAGGGTTGCGGCACCCGTTAACCACCTATTTATCGGAGATTTATTTTGCCATTGCAGTGGTGAACAAAAAATCCCCAGTAATGCTGGGCACACACTATAGCGATATATCTGCAGACGATGGTCATTCATACACGCTGAACGGCCATCATCTGCTTCTGCCCGCGGGTCTTGGCGGCTGGGGGCGTGTCGGGAGCATGTCCCGCCCCCCTCCCCGTGGCTGCCACTGTATGTGTACGGGCTGTCTGCCTGTACACATACAAGGGAAAAATGAACGAAAATTGTTTACTAAAATCTTTAATTTACTAAATGTAATGAACGATTTTTTTGAACTGCAAACAATTTTTGCATATTCCCTTACTGAAAATCGTTGAGTTGGTCAGCCTGACTGAACTACAAACGTGAACGCGCATGAACGATAATCGTTCATCGTTTTAACTCAGAAAGTGAACGATTTTTTTCAACGATTGAACGATAAACTATATATTTATCGATAATCGTTCAAAAAATCGTGTGTGTATGCGCACCTTTAGTAGTATAAATATCGATGCATTTCTAAGTACATACAAATGCAAGGAGTAAAAAAAAAAAAAAAGTCTCACTTAGGTTGATAAATGTATCTGATTATGCAGCGATATAATTTTCAACCTGACCTACTAGTGACACTTAAGGTCTGGAGTTGATGCGTGAAAAAGCAGACAACTTTTAATCGTAAACCCTGCAGATATTAGCACGTGACCGGCAACAGCAGCCTATCACACTCTATTTATACTCTCCTGATGTCAGACTGTCTGGGTGGCATTTTTTTTTTTTCAATGATTTCTCGTCTCCGTTTATGTCATTGTGAAATAGCAAGTGCTTGGTGACACCTATAATTCAGACGGTTTGCAAAAAAGACTAAACGAGTAACTTATGTATTCCAGATACCTTGGGACAAGGTCAGGAGTGAAATGATTGAAGAGAAGGCGCTCCGACCTCAGACTGTAGACCAAATAGGAGAATACATCAGACTTAACGGTATGAAGTATGGGAACCATTCCTAAAGGTGCTGATGATAAATGGAAGGCAGTGAGACCAAAGGGCATTTTGTGTACCTTCAGCTCTTCTTTTTTGCATACGTTGCAACACAGAATAATTAAGTCTAGGACTGGCAAAAGATTTTATCTAGTGGAAGCTAATTAAAGTGCAGTTATGCCTGTGGAAATACATCAGGAAAAAAAATGTAGAACCCCAGCACATTGAGACAGAGGCATAAATTATGGATCTAATAACGAAATTCTCCAGCCAGGGATGGGAAATATATTACAGGACGGAAAAAGCAGTCAAATAGCCTAGAAAACACCATACATAATCTAGTGTCATATTAATTGGGTATTCTAAACAAAACACTATTGCAAACTCAAATGCTCGACTTGCTTTTGAGAGTATAGAGGAGATGTATCAAACCTTCCAGAGAGATAACGTGGAGAAGTTGCCCATTACAACCAATCGGCTTCTAGCGATCATTTTCTAGCGCGGTCTATGAATTGACAGTTAGAAGCTCTTTGGTTGCTATGGGAAACGTCTCCAATCTCTCTCCAAGGTTTAATACATCTCCCGCAATATCACTTATTGCTTTGTCAGTCTTGTGAGTGTAAAAAAAATCTGTTGGTTTTGGGGGTCATTCAGACCCGTTCGCGAGCAAAGGACGCTCGCAAACGGGTCGATATTGCCCCACTGCGCATGCGCACTACGGGCTCTCCGTAGCTCCGGGTCTCGCACCAAAGGGGGCGTGCTGTCGATGTTGATTGACAGCACGCCCCCTTTGGTGGGCGTGCCGGGGGCGTGCCTGCCAGACGGAGGCGCTCCCATGGGAACGCCTACCGTCTGAAGCTGGCCCCACTGACATCACTAATGATGTCAGTGGGAGTGATTTTGGCTCTGATAGAGCCAAAATCACTCCAGGGCTTGCGGCAGCGAGACCCTACAGCAGTGTCTCCGTCGCAAGCCCGATGGTCGCGATGGTCAAGACCATCGCGACCATCATCAGGGACGCTTGCATAAGCTGTGGGTGGTAACCCAAAGCTATGCGAGCGTCCATGAGGACGCTCCTAAAACAGGTAGGAGGGCCCTGATTCAGAGCCGAGTGCTCTGGTCAGAGTGTTCAGCTCTGAATCAGGCCCTTTGTTCCCAATATTAATGTCATTCTCTTAAAGCAAATATTCTAATTTGATTATTTTATAACTAATCCTAATTAATATGTCATTTATATACCTTTTTAAACTCATTACTAAACCATTGATAATCCACTCGCAAAAGTGATAACCCGGACACATGCCTGTTCAAATACCTCAAGGACATTTATATTCATATCAAGAAAGACAGCGCGCAAGACGTAAACTGAATGAAAGAGTATGTTTGTTTGGTATCCGGATAGAAGATCAACAGTCAATAGGTCGACACCAGATGGTCAACATACAATAGATCAACAGGTACGAAAGGTCGACAGGTTCAAATGGTCGACACATGTTTTTTATGTTTATTTCAACATTTTTAAGGTTAGGATGAGGGTTAGGGTAGAGTTATGTTGCCAGAGGGGACGGTTAGGGTTGGGTATTAGGGTGAGGGTTAGGTTTAGGCACTAGGGGAGGGTTAGGGTTGGGCACTAGAGGGAGAGTTAGGGCCGCATTCAATTAGGCTGCTTTTTCGCCACTGATGTCATTTTCGCTAATTCCACTTATCCACGTATTCAATTTGTCCGACTTTTCGCCGGCGCACGAAGTTTGCGCCTTGTAACCAGCGGAAAAGTTTCACCAATGGATACCCGGCGGAAAAAAGTGCAGAATTGGGGTTTTGGGGTGCAAAATTGCAGCAACCCCCCTAAACCCTTTTTACACCCCCCTTGATGCTAATTGCATCAAAAAAACACTAAAAAAATACAAGGGACACCCCAAAAAAGCACTTTGAAAAAGTGGGTGAAAAAGTTCAAAATGCAAAAACTAGAGAAATAGCCTTTGGGGGGGTCTGGGAGTACGGGGGAGGTGTTTTTTGGATTGCAGGTGTTTGCTGAAGGTGCGTTTTTGGCGCTTTTTAATGCTTGACTTTAGCAACTTTAAAATATGCTTGCACCCATTTTCATGTACCCCAAATTTCATGGGACTACTTATTTTCCCCCAAAAAAGTTGCTAAATGCTATTCTTCACCACTGACCCAAAGATGCTAAATAGCACCTATTGAGACCATTCAAAGACCCCAAATACCTTCAGTAGGCCAATCGGAGGTACCCATAGTGAATCCCCATGTCAGAGCATCTTTTGGGGGGTGTCAGGCTGATTTCCCCAAAAATGACCTCACTTTTCACTCATTTCATTCTCACCAGGTCCCGGTTTCGACGATTTGTAATTGAATATGGGGATAAGCGGGGGCGCGTGCGATAACTTTTCGACTACAAAACCTCCGATTTCGCTCCTAATTGAATACAGGCTTCAGGGTTAAATTACAAATAAAACCACAATTTTTGTGGCGACCATTTGAACCTGTCGACCTTTCGTCAGTCGACCTTTTGACCTATTGCATGTCGACAATTTCTTGTTGACCTTTTGACTGTCAACCTTTTAATTCTTCATCTTTTATACCACACCCCTTCATTTAACAATCAATATTCGAAAGTGTTGACACATAATATAAAACACTATAACGGTGTGCATGCAAGAAATTGTTTAGGAGAGTGTTTATATTACATAAACAGTCCAGAAATAGTAAGTTATTAGTTATAGCACTAGCATATATGCTTATTGGATCATTTCAATGGGATTAGAATTGCAGCCTCTACAACAATTGCATCTTTTATAGCATTTTAATAGCCGTCATTTGTTTGCTCTTCCCCTGACATCTTACTGATGCACCTCTTTCCAAGGAGCCAATAAATTGGGATTGTGACATGAAGTTTCTTCTGTTATGTGTCCTCTCCCCGCTCAGCTGTCCATGATTTGTTACTATATGGGACTATTCTACAGTGAAAGAACTTTCTTATATACATTTTGATTAAGATCATGATTAAGTTGCACTTTTGTCCCGACTCCAGACTTCAGTTATTTGTTGGTTATTTAGATCATTGCTATGACTCCTGGGGTCTGCCAGGCAAACATGCAAACGCTCTTGAAAAATCCATTTGTATTTTTACAGGGCCAATGCTCCTAGGACGAGGTAAGCTTAAAAAGAATAGATCAGCTTTTAGTACAGTAAGGGGCATATTTACTAAAGATCGATTTTAAATCGATTATCATTGATTATGTGTTTCTGGGGCTTAATCACACATTTACTAATACTTACAAAACACAATAAAAAATTGTCTTTTTAGTATATGTGTGGTTTAGTCCCAGAAACACATCGATTTTAAATCGATTAAAATTGACCTTTAGTAAATATACCCCTAATAGTTTTCTTAATACTGGAAGCATTCACATAACTTTGATGGAAAATAGTAATGCTTCACAATGCCCAAACATTTGAACCTCACTTAAGGAATTTTGGCTGATGATGTTGCAAATCATTATTTATATGTCCATGTTGGCAGGGACGAAACTAGGATTTTTGTCACTCGGGGCAAGGCAGTAATGTGGCCATATCTATAGACTCCAGCCTCTCACCTCACTCCCACTGTGTCCCTCCTGCAGCAGCCTCTCACCTCACTCCCACTGTGTCCCTTCTCCAGCAGCCTCTCACCTTGCTCCCCGTGTCCCTCAGCAGCCTCTCACCTTGCTCCCCGTGTCCCTCCTCAGCAGCCTCTCACCTTGCTCCCTGTGTCCCTCCTCACCAGCCTCTCACCTTGCTCCCCGTGTCCCTCCTCAGCAGCCTCTCACCTTTCTCCCTGTGGCCCTCCTCAGCAGCCTCTCACCTTGCTCCCCATGTCCCTCCTCAGCAGCCTCTCGCCTTGCTCCCCGTGTCCCTCCTCAGCAGCCTCTCACCTTGCTCCCCGTGTCCCTCCTCAGCAGCCTCTCACCTTGCTCCCCGTGTCCCTCCTCAGCAGCCTCTCACCTTGCTCCCCGTGTCCCTCCTCAGCAGCCTCTCACCTTGCTCCCCCGTGTCCCTCCTCAGCAGCCTCTCACCTTGCTCCCCGTGTCCCTCCTCAGCACCCTCTCACCTTGCTCCCCTGGCTCTGGTCGCAAGCCAATCGGAGCTTGTGGACCAGCAGCCAAATTCGAATGACGGCGGCGCTGTGTCTTTTAAGGGCTGTGGCTGCTTGCAGGTGCGACAATAAATCCATACCTGCTGCCACCCGTGGCCCCCTCTGGCCATCAGCCCTTCTGGCATTTGCCAAAACTGCCAGAAGGCCGGTCCGGCCACCCCTGAATTCCATCACCCGAGGCACGTGCCCCTCTAGACCCTATCCTAGTTGCGGCCCTGCTTTTGGACAATTGTGTAACCTAAACTAGCCAGGTGTACCAGCACATGCACAACCAGATACGTACCAACAAACATTATTATCATTATTATTTTTCATATAGTACTGTCAGGGGCCCCAGTATGTATCCATGCCTATGACCAGACACACACAGACACACACATAATGTGTGCGATAAAACAGATGTGCTGCACAAAGCTGACCGATATCCCATTTTAGGTTGAAGAAAACATAATCTGATCAACAAGCACTAATCAGTCTTAATAATCGTAATGCTAGGCAAGGATATTGCAATCATCAAATAGCAGGAAAATGTATATGTGGATTTCCTAGCAGACCTATGGAGATGGTTTAGTGCTGTTTCAACAGAAGACCAAGGGGTATATTTACTAAAGTGAGAGTTTTTAGAAATGGAGATGTTGCCCATAGTAACCACTGAGATTCTACTTAACATTTAACAAGCACCTTCTAGAAAATAATAGCTTGAATCTGATTGGTTGCTATGGGCAACATCTCCACTTCTTAAAACTTTCACTTTAGTAAATATACCCCCAGGAATCGGTGGGCCACTAGAACAGTCCCATAAATACTACTTCATAAGAGCTGTAATGTCACTGTTTTTGTTACCATGTTAATAAATGTACTATTGTACGGATGTGTCCTTTCTCATCTAGCCTCAATACGCCATGCAGCGTGATATGCCTGGCTTGGGTGAGCCGCCAGGTCCTGTGAGACTCTGCTACTGTCTGGCGTCTTTTTTGTGCCTTTTTTTTTTTTTTTTTGACAAACATGCGTCTAAGTCGCAATGCGATGCGGCTAGGATGCAGCAGGAGACTGCTGACCAATTTTATATGTGACACTTCTATATCTGTGTGCAACTAAGCCTGAAAACGGAACTTTGTGTGGAAAATAGCTGCGGCTGCATCGTAGCTCTTCACATGCTGATTCCGAGACTGTCGCACACAGATATACAAGTGTCACATATCAAATTAATCAGCACAGTCTCATTGCGATTTAGATGCATTTTCGGCAAAAAAAGATGCCTGGTGGTCAGGGGCGTATTAAGAGAGGAGGGGCTCTGTGTGCATTCCCCCTCAGGGGCCCCCTCCTCTCTCGACGATGGCCGGCAGACGACTGACTAGTCTGTGCCCAGAGTCTACTGCGCATGCACAGGTAATTTCCCTACTGCGTATGCGCAAAACGCCAGATAAATGGCTGTGGCGGGCATTTTCCGAAAACGTTTTATGCAGGGATGGAACAGCCGACGCGGGACTTCAGAGAGGTGAGTATTAGAAAATATGGGTGCAGGGCGTGTGGCGTGGGCCCCACCAGACCCAGGGGCCCGTGTGCACAGTTTTAGATACGCCCCTACCGGCACTAGCAGAGGCTCTCTGGACATGGTGCACCAGGAATGGCTGTTTGGAGTGACTGCAGCAAAGACGAGTGAGGACACATCTGTATGTAGCAGAATTCATGTACCAGAAAGATACTGTGGGGTCCATTTATTAATGATCACTTTTTCAATGTGATCAGGGCATGTCAGTACCGCCCATAGTTGCATTGCAAAATGCGATCATAACGGCCGGATGTATAAACCGGCACAGGCAGGGAGACGAGCTTTGAGAGGAGCCCGTCCCTGCAATGTGGATGGAGTGCACTCGGGGCTGCTGCACATGCGCAGTCCCGCGGACTGCACATGAGCGACGCCCATTGCCGACGGAGAGTTCCGGAAGATCCCTCCGCCATCTGATAATGCGGTAAGTACCCATAGGCTACAGCGGCTAACGCTATTTTCAGATGGCGTTAGCTGCTGGTGCCAATATCGGGAATGCTTTGCATTCTGGATATTGGTACATTTGGCAGCATCGCATCCCCCATAGAAACCTATGGGGGAGGCGGCTGCCAGCGGCAATGGAGGGATCGCAGCAGGTATCGGAGATCCTTGATACATCCGGGGAATACTTAATAATTGAGGTAAACCCCCAAAAACGTGTGTTTTCGTTTATTTTCCCTCAAATATTCAATGATAAATGGGCCCCTATATCTTCAGTGCATATCTTTACTATTTTTCTTTTTATCATATTGACCATTTTACAGTGCAAAACAGTAAAATGATAAAATAGTGCAGTGTGGCACCTTGGTTTTTTTGATAAATTCAGCTGGTAAATAGACGAAAATTGTATTAAGTCAACTAGTGTTGGAGTATCGGGTATTACATCCGTGATTACTTTTCTGTTTGCACAGAGAAACAGCAAGTTTAAAGGTTGTTTTCAAATAAGTCCATACTGACACATTGACGTGAATGTGTGACGGGGGCGTGCGTTCCCCATTCACCCAAATATGGCAGCATGTAGTGATTTTGACTCTACTTTTTTTTGTCTCTGAAAGCCCTAGGTGTAGCTTTACTAAAGCTTCAAAAAATTAAGAGGCGATATAGCGCATTAGCAACCAATCAGATTTTAGCTATCATTTCTCTATTGCGTTCTAAAAAATGATAGATCTAATCTGATTGGTTGCTATGGGTGACACCACTACTTGTCTGTTTCACAAGTTTTTGTAAATCTACCCGTTAGTTTTCAAAGTGCCAATCTTTCATTTTTTTTATTTGATTTCTGGATGTCCGATATATCACTTCTGATTTTTTTTTGTTTTTTTTAAATACTGCAAAATTATTTTCATCTGCATGTGTTAACAATTAAAATGCTGTAATTATCTAAAGATTGGTAATGACATGCCAATAGTAGTGCTGACATTCATTGATAAAACAAAGGTATTGTACGAGAGGTACCTTACAGTACTTCACAATTGTGACGCCTTCTCTTTATGTGACTGTTGCCTTCTCGGTGACAATTGTATTTATAAGCTTGCTATGCAGGGATATATGCCATTTATTTATATTTATAAGCTTGCTATGCAGGGATATATGCCATTTATTTATATTTATAAGCTT
Organism: Taudactylus pleione; assembly: GCA_031769625.1. NCBI lineage: Eukaryota > Metazoa > Chordata > Amphibia > Anura > Myobatrachidae > Taudactylus > Taudactylus pleione. Next base: position 618,591 of record JAUIMM010000430.1, on the reverse strand, counting down.
GCTATGCAGGGATATATGCCATTTATTTATATTTATAAGCTTGCTATGCAGGGATAGCAGCCATTTATTTGAGCACCATAACTTATAACAGTAAAACGTACATATGAGAAAGCTTCAAATTATTGTACCATTCAAAACTATATACGTTTACTGACAGAACCATTTCTCTCTCTAGCACAGTAACGTGCAGATTTATTTTACCATTTAAGTTCCATCAAGCGCATCAGTACACCACAATAAATGGAGATGGTTTTGTCTTCTTAGGTGGATTGGCCGTGATGGACCAGCTGTGGAACGATCCCATGGTTTCCCAGAATGCTCTGGCCATGGAAGCGTTGAGTGACCTGAAACTGCTATACCACTACTTGGATATCTTTGGGGTGGCAGAGAAGGTGTGAACATCCATTGTTATTAAGGCATGTGATCATGGACCTTTCTGTGTCTTACATGTAACCAGAATTTCTCCTGGTAGGTCACTTTTGACCTTGGTTTGGCCCGTGGATTGGACTATTACACTGGAGTGATTTATGAGGCTGTACTGCTGCAGGACCGAGGAAGACCACCGAGCTCCCAGAATGCCACAGCTGCCGGTAACGTTAGCCTCGGCAGTGTAGCCGCAGGGGGGCGCTATGATGATCTGGTGGGGATGTTTGATGCCAAAGGCAGTAAAGTACCATGTGTGGGGATCAGCATTGGAATCGAGAGGATATTTTCCATAGTAGAGAAAAAAGAAGAGGTAAGAGTAAAATACATGAGTAAACGCAGCCATTTTATTTCTATATATGACCCTGGAACCACTTACTGTAGTTTACCTAGGACCTACTATAGGAAGTGTCATATATTGTATTTTGTTCCCCTGCAATTAGTGCATACCAGTGTTAGGGTTCACTTAACGAGCAAGTAGAAGGTATCTTGTTCTCAATTCCTGGAAGAATCTACTCACTAGCACGCGTCTGGGTAATTTGGAATTGCACAATTGTGCTTCAGTTTGTTCATTTATGATCTACAGACTTATCAGTGACAGATCTTAGGACTGGTGTGACTACACTTTCCCAGTGTGCTCAGTAATCATCAGGAGGTCGTTATGTAGTGGACCAGGGATGGGGAACCTCAGGTCCGGGGGCCTTATAAGACGCGCAGAGTCATTTGGTCTGGCCCTCTGAGTTTTTCTCAGAGTGTCGCCTGGAGCGTCCTTAGGACGCTTCAGATGGTCACACCGCTGCCCTTACAGCTCCCTGGAGCATCCTCAGGATGCTCTGGGAATTGCTGTAATCACCGGCGATTGTGGTATCGCCCCCGTGTGACATCACATGGAGGGGGTGTGGCCTGCACCGGGCCGCGAATAATGTTATATACATCGAAATGGCCCTCGGCAGAAAAAAGATTCCCCACCCCAATAGAAGACTTAATGCTGGCTACCTTAATCTGACATGCATGAGAGGTGCTAATCATTGCATTGGTTTCACATTGTAATGTGTTGTATTGTACTGTGGGGTCTATGCACAGTTAGGTGTAAATAAAATGTAAAAAAATTAGCCATTTGCACCTTGGCAAAACCATGTTGCATTGTTGTTGGGACAGATTAAAAATCAACATACAGACAGAAAGTTGGCTGGGTTTGTACCTAGGTTAATTCCACATTTCAGTGTAAATACAAAGCTGACCAGTATATGTTGGCTACATGCAAAAGCAGTCCGTATCTTCCCTGCTTGCAAAGAAAGAAAAAAATAAAGTTTCTACTTCAGGGTCCACAGGATACCTTGGGGTATAGGTGATGACGTCAGTCATTGGGCACCATAGAGTTAAGCTTTCAGCCTCCCAGGATGCACTAGGGTCCCCCTCCTATACCCCGCCCCCGAGCCAAGGCATCTCAGTTTCGTGGGGTGCCTGGCCGGAGTCGGATGCACCTGCTAGAGGGGGGCTTAGAAGAGCCCCTGAAGTTTTCTTCATTGCAGCTATGGCTGCACATCTGGAAGTACAGCATGGACAGTCAGTACTGACGTCCATGCTGTTTTCCCTACACCCCCGCCGGTACCAGAACGCCGGTACCGATCCGGGGATGCTGGTAAGCATCTGGGGTCACAGCTAGCGGTGACCCCAGATGTTCTGGGCCATGGCCGGATCTAAGGGGGACTACAGGTAAGCAGCAGGGGTCCCGCGGTGGGACCCTGTTGAACATGGTCCAAAAGTCCCCAGGCAGGGGGCTCCCTGGGGACCGGCTGCAGCAGTCCACTGTCCCCCCTGGGACAGTGGACCGAGGCAGAGCGGTAGCGCTGCGGTGTCCCAGGGGTTAAATGCATGCCAGGGGAGCGCGCCTTCCCTGTCTCACAGCCGACGCCTCCCCCGCTGCACACAGCCCTCTCTGCACACGCCGACTGGCTCTGTGGCAGCGCTCCTCCCCCAGGCCAGCCTCCTCTATGCTCCTCGGTGGCCATCTTCAGCAATGCATGGTGAACGCTGCTGGAAGTCTTAGACGGAGGCATCGTGGTCTGGGTCCCCCGGCATACCTCTCCTCCGCTTGGTCAGGTCTGTGTATGCAGCGCTTTGTCCTACCAGACTCTGTGTCTGCGTAGTTGAGTATCAGCGCTGATAGTGCAGGATTTAATATTCTGTGCATTGTATGTGACTGTGCTAGCGCTGCTGCCTGTACTTTACTTTCTTACTGTCAGCCTTATCACTGTCCCTGTTCTTTCTGCTAAAGCCCTTGCGGTGCGGTGCTTGCAGGGTGATTCTCGCTATACTAAGTATTGGTGAGATGGGTCACATACTTACCATCATATCCGAGAGTGACTTTCCTCTTCAGCTTCAGTGTACTACGTGTAAAGTACCTATAGCGGAGGGGGAGGGTAGCGCGAAAGGGCTATGCCGGCAGTGTTATTTATTGGCGCGGCCAATTACGGTCACAGCACCGGTACAGGAGCCGCCCTGGGCTTGTTTCGCCAAAGCGCTTACAACCCTGGTGGGCCAGTTAGCTCCGCAGCCTGCGTTCTCACAGATGGGATTGTCCCAGCAATCAGTGGTGTCGTCACCCATGCAGGGTTTCCCAAGACAATTGATGGTACCCCACAGTCTCATTATTTCCCCTCCCCAGGTCTCTCAGGAGCCTGCGTGGGTTAATTCCCTGACTAGTTCTGTACAGCACTTGTCGGATGTGTTACAAGGGGAGTCTGTGTTGCGGCCACATAAACGGCCGGTGGCGTCTATGTCTGCTCCTTATGAGGATGACGACGTGACGTCTGATGATGGGGAGATTCTGGATCTTTCGGACCAGGAACCTCTCCGTACTAAAGAGGCGGACGCTAGGTCCAAGGTGTATATTCCTGGACTTATTCGAGCAGTCCGCACAGCTTTGGTGATTGAGGACGAGGATCCTCCGGTGTCCAAATCTAAATATGCCTTTTTTAAGGATATTAAGGGTGACGCCACAGTGTTTCCTCTTTCGGGTCAATTGGTGGACCATTTAGAGGAGGCGTGGAAACAGCCGGGCAAACGGTACCAGCCGCATAGGCATTTGGCGGTGGCTTATCCGTTTGCGGATAATTATTTTTCTAAGTGGGAATCCCCTCCACAGGTGGATTCTCATGTGACACGCCTAGTCCGTAGTGCCACATTACCCATGCCATCCATGTCTTCCCTAAAGGATGCTACGGACCGCAAGGTGGAGATCTGCCTAAAGTCCGTTTATTCCCTTGCAGGGGGGGGGGGGGGGTATTAACGAAGCGGCCTTGGATATCAGCACCCTGGCGTCTCGGATTTCTTCGGCAGCTGTAGCTGCTCGTCGCACCTTATGGCTGCGATCTTGGAAGGCGGACGCAGATTCCAAAAAGGGCTTGGAAGCGTTGCCTTTTAATGGAGAAGTTCTATTTGGTCCGGACCTGGACAGAATTGTAGCCGCACTGGCGGCAGCTAAATCGGCATGTCTCCCGTCTGCTGCAGTTCCTTCTGGTTCAGGTACATCGTCCTTTCGGCCCTACAGGGCCCAGGGTAGGCATAAGCCGCAGTCCTTTCCCCGACAGGCTGGCTCCAAAAAATCGGCCAAGCCCCGGAAGCAGGCCTGGAGTACCAGACGTCCGGCCCCTAAGCCAGATGACAAGCCTGTGGCCTGACGGTCCGGGCCTCCTTTTGGAGGATCCCAAAGTGGGAGGCCGCCTGCTGCAGTTCGCCCGGTGTTGGTCAGTCACCACGACAGACACTTGGGTTCTCGAGGTGGTTTCTCACGGGTACGCCCTCTCCTTCTGGCACAGACCCCCGTCTCGATTCTTCACCACGGGTCTGCCATCAGACCGGAACAAAGCCTTGGAACTGCGGAAGGTCTTGCACACTATGCTCCAGGCTGGAGTTATAGTGCCTGTTCCATTCTCCCAGAGGGGCCAGGGTTTCTATTCCAATCTCTTTTTGGTGCAGAAACCCAATGGGTCGTATCGTCCGATACTCAACCTTAAAGCTCTCAACAAGTCTTTGCGGGTGCCGAAGTTTCAGATGGAGACCCTACGGTCCATCATTCTGGTGCTGGAACCTGGGGACTACATGGTGTCGTTGGACATACAGGACGCTTACCTGCATGTCCCTATTCTATTACGTCATCAACAGTTCCTCTGGTTTGCAATCCGCAACGACCACTTTCAGTTCCGGGCGTTACCATTTGGCCTGGCGACAGCACCACGTGTTTTCACCAAGGTGATGGCGGTCATGGCGGCTTCCCTGCGGCTGCAGGGAGTCCGCATGTTACCGTACTTGGACGACCTTCTCTTGGTGGCAGGATCTCCAGAGCTCCTCCTACGCCACTTGGACCTGACCATTGCGGTACTGCAACGGCACGGCTGGTTAGTAAACTACCAGAAGTCCACCCTGATCCCGTCTCAGCGGATTCTGCACCTCAGAGCCTTATTGGACTCCGGACAGCAAAGGATCTTTGTGACGGGGGAAAAGATCTCTGCCTTGCAGTTGAGGGTGCGCTGTTGTCTGCAGAGCTGCCGGGTGTCTCTGCACTCGGCGATGAGGTTACTGGGCTCCATGGTGTCGGTATTCGACATGTGGAATATGCCCAGTTTCACTCCAGACCTCTGCAGCACCTGATCTTGTCCAAAAGGAATGGACTGCCTCAGAGTCTAAAATGCCAGACGATGGTGCTCACTCCGGAGGTTCGCCTGTCCCTAGCCTGGTGGTTGCAGACGACCCATCTCAACAAGGGTCATCTGTTCTGGGTGGCGAATTGGGTCCTATTGACGACGGACGCCAGTCTTCGGGGCTGGGGAGCAGTCTCGGGTCCACACTTGTTCCAGGGCAGGTGGACTCAGGCAGAAACGTAGCTTCCAATAAACATCTTGGAGCTTCGCGCGGTGTTCAATGCTCTCCAGCAGGCACATCGGGTTCTCCAAGGTCACCCAGTGCAGGTCCAGTCGAACAACGCTACCACCGTGGCCTACATAAATCGGCAAGGAGGAACCCGAAGTCGGGCGGCTCTCGCAGAGGTGTCCCGGATCCTGGTATGGGCGGAGCGCAATTTCCCGGCCATATTAGCAGTATTCATTCCGGGAGTGCTAAACTGGGAGGCGGACTTTCTCAGTCGCCAGGACGTTCATCCGGGGGAATGGTCCCTGCACCCGGACGTTTTTCAACTGCTGGTGGACAGGTCGGGTCTTCCAGAGATCGACCTCATGGCGTCCCGGCACAACAACAAGTTGCCGGTGTACGGGTCTCGCACGAAAAGGCGTCTCTGGTGGATGCTCTGTCCGTCCGGTGGACGTTCCGGCTCGCTTATCTGTTTCCCCCGTTTTCCCTTCCGCGGGTAATCCGGAATATTCAAACAGGAAGGAGGGACGCTCCTGTTGATAGCGCCCGCATGGCCCAGACGGCACTGGTTCTCAGATCTTCAGGGTCTGTCTGCGGTTGCCGCTATGACCGGATCTTCTGTCACAGGGTCCTTGTCTTCACCCGGACCTGACTCGGCTATCTTTGACGGCGTGGCTGTTGAGACGGCCATGTTAAGGTCCAGGGGGTTTTCCAGCTCTGTAGTGCGGACCATGCTAAGAGCTCGGAAACCGTCTTCCGCGAGGATATACCATCGTGTGTGGCATACGTTCTTCCAGTGGTGTCGACCGAGAGGTTATGCACCTCGGGAGTTTCGTCTGTCTAGAGTGCTAGCCTTCCTACAAGCGGGACTAGACCATGGGCTTCGCCTTGCTTCTTTGAAGATGCAGGTTTCTGCCCTGTCTGTCTGGTTCCATCGTAAGATTGCTACAATCCCTTATGTGCGCACCTTTATGCAAGGTGTTCTGCGAATTCAGCCACCCTTTGTTCCACCTGTGGCGCCTTGGGACTTGGCTGTGGTCCTGAGGGCTCTCCAAGGACTGCCGTTTGAACCACTGGGCTCAGTGGATCTTAAATGGCTAACAGCTAAAACTGTTTTCCTTCTGGCCATAGCTTCGGCCAGACGTGTTTCTGATTTAGAGGCTCTCTCTTGTAGACCCCCTTTCTTGATTTTTAATGGGAACAGGGCAGTGCTGCGCACTCGTCCTGATTTTCTTCCCAAGGTTGTTTCCCGGTTTCATAATAACGAGGAAATCGTTGTGCCGGCTTTTAACTCACCTGGCCTTTCAGTGGGTGAGGCCACTTTGGATGTTGTGCGGGCCTTAAGGACTTATGTTGACCGCACTTCTTCGTTTAGGAAGTCGGACGCCTTGTTTGTCCTCTATGGCTTCCGTAAAAAGGGTTGGCCTGCTTCAAAGCAAACTTTAGCAGCTTGGATCCATATGGCAATGTCAGAAGCTTATCTTCAGGAAGGCCTGCCGGTTCCACCTTCTGTGAGGGCTCATTCCACTAGGCCTGTGGGTCCTTCGTGGGCAGCTCGACGTGGTGCTTCTGCAGTCCAGATCTGCAAGGCGGCCACGTGGTCCTCTGTCCATACCTTTGTGAGGTATTACGCGTTTGACAACTTTGCCTCTCAGGATGCTTCCTTCGGGCGGCGGATTCTCCTTGCAGCATAGGAGCGTCCCCACCCTTAAAGGATACTGCTTTGGGACATCCCCAAGGTATCCTGTGGATACCCTATGGACCCTGAAGTAGAAAATATGAGATATGGTAAGAACTTACCTTTGTTATCTCTATTTCTACGAAGTCCATAGGGTTCCACAGGACTCCCGCCCTGTCGCACCTGTGCTGCAGATGGGCTTTGCTCTGGTCACCGTTTTTTCCGTCTCCCTCTGGTGAGAATGTGATTCTTGTGTGTGTCCAGATCTTTTTTCTCTCTCTTCCTTCTCCTCCTCCGGCTTATGGCTTGGTACGTAACTGAGATGCCTTGGCTCGGGGGCGGGGTATAGGAGGGGGAACCTAGTGCATCCTGGGATGCTGAAAACTTAACTCTATGGTGCCCTATGCCTGACGTCATCACCTATACCCCAAGGTATCCTGTGGAACCCTATGGACTTCGTAGAAATAGAGATAACAAAGGTAAGTTCTTATATTATTTGTACCTCTTGCACTGAAACATGGTTTGTTCCAGGAGCAAATTGCTACTTAATTGCTATTTTCATTTGCTCCTAACTCTGAATGAGGCCCTGTATGGCTAGAATAGCTGTTCTTTATCTGCTAAAGTAAATGACACTGTGACTTGTCTTTAGGAGTCTAGTAAAAATGTCCGGACAACTGAAACTCAAGTGTTGGTGGCAACAGCACAAGCAATGCACCTGGAGGAGAGGATAAAACTTATTACCGTACTATGGAACTCAGGGATTAAAGTAAGTAGATTCTTGGCAATGGATATCTATATAGTATGACTTGGAATAAAATAATTTTTGAAATTTAATTAGTGTTAATTCTCAACAGTGATTTCAAACTAGGATTTTAAGAGTTTTGCAGAATAAAATACTTGTATGGGACGCAAATTAGGTTTATTTGGAACCATCAATGGATTGGTTCCAATCGTTATCCCTGCATTGGTGAGATTCCAATGTTTCTTCATCATCACAAGTTATTTTTGTATTGGGCGTGGGCAGACATGCTCATTTGATTGGCTACCACACTTGTACAGAAGATATGTGCACCTTCAGTTAAATGCCCCTTTATTTTAAACAGAGAATGCTAAGCAATACATACACGAGACTCAAAAACCCAGCCTCATATACCAGAGTCATACACTTAACAAATGAGCTTTTAGCTCCTACATTCATTCTAACTATATGAAGCTGGTTGTAATTGTTAGTTTAAATCATTGCAGTTAAGCAGATCTATGTAGTGTGCAGCCACATACATGACATAGGTCGCTTAGCTGCAATGATGTAAACCAATTACGTCCAGCTTCATGTAGGTAGAATTACTAGGCTTGCAACAAAGAGGCAAATAGCTTATGTGTTAATTGTTGACCATAGTACATGAGGTTGGGGGTTCAAGTGCCTTGCTTGGTATGCTGAGCAATGTGTGTTTTTAAATACAGGAGCATTTAACATAAGACAAGTTGCATTTGATTTACACTATAACTGATAGCTCACAAGTGAAATGTATGAATATTGTGTAATAATATCAGAGATTTCGTGTTTAAATCCCATCCTTGGAGTGTTCTTAAGTGGCCAGTTTACTTCAAACAAGTAGAAACATTGGTTAACATCAGAAACCATCAGTGTTCCCAAACCAAGGACTAAACAATGTTTTATGTAGTCATTATGTCGGCATTGAGAATATCGACATGGTCCAAATGTCGACAGTCACAATGTCAACAGTGCATGTTAGGTTTAGGGGCTTAAATACTGTAAAAACGCTATGTCGACATTCAGACCATGTTGACATTTTGTACCACATCCTATTCGATGACTAATGTTAAAAACATTGGTACCACCGATGTTTTCTTTCAATGTTCCATCCCTACAGTAAACCTCAAAATTGAATTGAATTAAAGATAAAATACTTGGTTCAGTGTTATCCTCACTGGTGTGCATGGGTGCATTGTCGCATTTACTGACCTGCACGCCGGACCGCTCCTGCTGGCCGCCTTCACCATTATAGCAGCAGTGTTTTTGGAAACAAGTCGCCAAAGCCATATTTCTGAAGCAATCACCGGATTTATGGTTTCAATGCCATACATCCGAAGATAGTGCCAGAATATAGCGTATGGCACAGTTCCAGACATTTTGCCCTTTTCTGTGTATGCTCAGTGACTTTTTTTTTTTTTTGCGAGGAAGAGAGGGCCCACTGACCTCTGCACACAGCCTCCCGCCAGTATTAAAATGCCCTGTTTAACATGATATTCCAGTGCAGCTACAAGTTAAAAAGCTGAGATATGCATCCATTTGGCTGACTGTGACATAACTGGCTCTGTCCCAGTATATGACTCAACCAATCCACACAGTGCATGTCTGCACGCCTGTCAGTCACTCAGTCTCTGCTCGGCTGTATGTGGTGGTTACGTTTGGAGTCCTAATAATTTCAATTTTATTACCAGCTATAAAATTTTACTTTAATTTGGCTGGCACAGTGGATAGCACTGCTGCTTCACACACCAGCGCTTCATGGCAACCTGCACACACTATCTGTGTACAGTTTGTATGCTCTCCCTTTTTTTGCATGGGTTCCCTCCAGGTACTCAGGCTTCCTCCCATAATTAATGTTAGTGTTGTAGAGAATGGAAACTGTCAGACCCCTGTGACAGATGTGAATGACTACACATTTTCTGCCGGTGCTAGGTAATATGTTAGTGCTATATAAACATAAGGTCAATAATGACAATTTTTTCCCCCACCCACAGGCAGAAATGCTGTACAAGAATCACCCTAAGTTACTCACCCAGCTGCAGTACTGTGAGAGGATGGGGATTCCACTGGTGGCCATTATTGGGGAACAGGAACTGAGAGACGGCGTGGTCAAGCTGAGGGATGTTGCAACAAGACAAGAGGTGCAGTAAAGATGTATCCTCATTCACCTAGCGCCTTTGCACTATATGTTGTGAGATACTTGGTGCGACTGAGACGCCATACCACAGATAGTATTGTACATAAGCATCTTAGAGACTTTTTTTTTCTTCTTTCTTTTTTTCTTTATACAGCTAGTAAATATATATATATTTTATATACAATAGATATTTAACAATGTATAAAAAAAAAAATATATACAGCCAGGTCCATAAATATTGGGACATTGACAGAATTTGTGTGTATGTATGTATGTATGTATGTATATATATATATATATATATATATATATATCAGGTTGAGTCTCCCATATCCAAAATGCTTGGGACCAGGGGTATTTTGGAATATTTGCATATCCTAATGAAATACCTTGGGACTGGGACTCAAATCTAAACACAACGCATTTATGTTTTATATACACAAAGCCGGAAGGTCATTTTATACACTATTTCTAATAAGTTTGTGCCTTGAAGTTTGTGTACATTGAACCATGAAAAAGCAAAGATTTCACTATCTCAGTCATGCTAAAAATATTCTGTATTTCGGAATACTTGGATATGGGAGACTCAACATAACATCTACAGTCAGGTGCATAAATATTGGGACATTGACAGAATTTTCAGATTTTGGCCTCTATTCACCACCACAATGGTTTTGAAATGAAAAACAAGATGTGCTTTAACTGCAGACTTTCAGATTTAATTTGAGGGTAATTACATCCAAATCGGGTGAACGGTGTAGGAATTACAACAGTTTCAATATGTGCCTCCCACTTTTTAAGGGGCCAAAAGTAATGGGACTATCAACTCAAAAGCTATTTCATGGACAGGTGTGGGCTATTCCCTCGTTATTTCATTATCAATTAAGCAGGTAAAAGGTCTGGAGTTGATTCTAGGTGTGACATTTGCATTTGGAATCGGTTGCTGTCAACTCTCAATATGAGATCCAAAGAGCTGTCACTATCAGTGAAGCAAGCCATCATTAGGCTGAAAAATCAAAACAAACCCATCAGAGAGATAGCAAAAACATTAGGTGTGGCCAAATCAACTGTTTGGAACATTCTTAAAAAAAAAGAACGCACCGGAGAGCTCAGCAACACCAAAAGACCCGGAAGACCACGGAAAACAACTGTGGTGGATGACAAAAGAATTATTTCCCTGGTGAAGAAAAACCCCTTCACAACAGTTGGCCAAATCAAGAACACTCTCCAGGAGATAGATGTATATGTGTCAAAGTCAACAATCAAGAGAAGACTTCACAAGAGTGAATATAGAGGGTTCACCACAAGATGCAAACCATTGGTGAGCCACAAAAACAGGAAGACCAGATTGCAGTTTGCCAAACAACATCTAAAAAAGCCATTACAGTTCTGGAACAACATCCTATTGACAGATGAGACAAAGATCAACTTGTACCAGAGTGATGGGAAGAGAAGTGAAGGAAAGGAACTGCTCATGATCCAAAACATACCACCTCATAAGTGAAGCATGGTGGTGGTAGTGTCATGGCGTGGGCATGTATGGCTGCCAATGAAACTGGTTCCCTTGTATTTATTGATGATGTGACTGCTGACAAAAGCAGCAGAATTAATTCTGAAGTGTTTCAGGCAATATTATATGCTCATATTCAGTCAAATGCTTCAGAACTCATTGGACAGCGCTTCACAGTGCAGATGGACAATGACCCGAAGCATACTGCAAAAGCAACCAAAGAGTTTTTTAAGGCTAAAAAGTGGAATGTTATGCAATGGCCAAGTCAATCCCCTGACCTGATTCTGATTGAGCTTGCATTTCACTTGATGAAGACAAAACTGAAGGGAAAATGCTCCAAGAACAAGCAGGAACTGAAGACATTTGCAGTAGAGGCCTGGCAGAGCATCACCAGGGATGAAACCCAGCGTCTGGTGATGTTTATGCGTTCCAGACTTCAGGCTGTAATTGCCTGCAAAGGATTTGCAACAACGTATTAAAAAGTGAAAGTTAGATTTAGGATTGTTTAGTTTGTCCCATTACTTTTGGCCCCTTAAAAAGTGGGAGGCACATATAGGAACCGTTGTAATTCCTACACCGTTCACCTGATTTGGATGTAATTACCCTCAAATTAAATCTGAAAGTCTGCAGTTAAATCACATCTTGTTTGTTTCATTTCAAAGCCATTGTGGTGAATAGAGGCCAAAATATGACAATTCTGTCAATGTCCCAATATTTATGGACCTGACTGTATATATATACAAAACGCAAGTTGCGGCACAGTCACAGCAAGAAATTAGCGGGACCACAAGCTGGTGAACCAGCTTGTGGTCCCGCCAATTTCTTGCTGTGACTGTGCCACGAGTGCCGCACCTTGCATTTTGTATTTATTGGTATCTGTGAGGGCACCGGCTGAAACTGTTTGTGAGTGGAGAGTGCCAGACCCAGGAGATAGATAGATAGATAGATATATATATATATATATATATATATATATACAGATGAGGTTTATACTCCGCTCTTGATCAGTTGTATTCATTTAGCAAATTAATTAAATTAAACTCTTAAGATTTAGACACCCAGAATGAGATTTTAGTAGATGGGTTACCATCAATCAGCATGGTCCCAAATGATGCTAACATGTATCGCATGAATTTAATTTTATCCTCTTGAAATTAGTGGAGGTGTCTCCCCAGAAAACATGTATTAATACTCTACTTTTATTAACAGCAGGGGATAGTATTGCCTCAATTAGGAGTAATAAGTATTAATTTGTGTGTTTTACATATGTGAAATGTAAAGGTCGCTAGCTGATGATTTGAGAAATACTTTTCTACACTTACAACAATATTTATGCTAAATAACAACTCATCTGTCACTACACAATCAGTGCATATTTACAACAACAATATTTTACAACAACATCTACAAACAAGATAACCATCTGCAAAGCTTATCAGATAAATCTGAGTCAAGGGTCAAAAAACTACCATTAACTCTACTGGTTACATGGGGTAATACTCATTCATTTAGCCTAAAACACATTCTAGTGTTTTGTACATTACTCTCTGATTATTATTTTTTCTCGTAATCTCTTTTTATTTATAATTTTTGAATATGTATACATCACAAATATTAACATACACAAAAAATTATTTGAATAATCAACAATTCAAATATATCAAATAATATATCCAAAAAATAAAACTTCACAAAAATCCACATCAATCAAATTTTTGATTTGTTACAAAAATACATAAAGCAAAAAAAAATAAAAATATACAGAAAAAGGGTGGGATTAAAGAAAGGCAAACTACGATATAGTTTATCATTCACAATAAAGCAAAATCACTCCATTCCGGGCAACTGTCTATGAAATGCAGAGTACCAAGGGCCCCAGGTAGCATGAAACTTATTCACTGAAGCGTGAAGGAGTGCAGTGATATATTCCATAGAAGCCAAATACCATATTTTATTTAACAATGAGGCTATTGCCGGGGCTTCAGTTTGTTTCCAGTTTGTGGCGATCAACAGTTTGATAGCATTATAGATATGACCAGAAAGTTTGTTCTGCGGTTTAGAGAGAGAGCCAGTGGGTTTGCATAAAAGCATATGTAGAGGGTCTCTAGGGGGAGAAACACTGAGCACCTTTAACACCAAAGATGTGACTTCGTCCCAAAGTTTGGATATCACAGGGCAGTCCCACCATACATGTAAATAGGAACCTGTTTGGCCACATTGTTTCCAACATAAGTCCGAAGACCCTGGGAAAATCTGATGTAGTTTTGCAGGAACCATGTACCAGCGCGAGTAAACTTTGTTGGAATTTTCCTTAACATTAGTGTTAATTGAGGACTTGGCCACCCATTGTCTAATATCTGCCCAGTCGTCATCCTCCAAACTAAACCCTAGGTCACATTCCCAGGTCTGCTCAAATGGTTCCTTAAATTCAAGAAATGAGGGGGCTAACATCGAGTACAAAATTTTAGAGACTTTTTTGCAGCACATCATAGCAGGTTTCTTTTGCACTGCAGCTGCATACTGACAGACTTGTAGTGTACTGGAGACTTAGGGAGTGATTCAGACCAGCTTGCAAGCCCTATGCGCTCGCGAGCAGGTCGATGTTAGGCCACTGCGCACGCCTGGAGCCGGCTCCGACGTGCGCATGCGCGAGACCCGGCTAGCGACGCATGCTCCGTTGCTGCGGGTCTCGCACCAAAAGGGGGCAGCTGTCGATTTGATCGACAGCTCGCATCGTTTTGGAGGCGTGGTGTGGGGTTGGCTTCACAAACTGAGGCATCCCATGCAAACGCCTGCCATTTGTGGGCGGCCCCACTGACATCACCAGTGATGTCAGTGGGAGAGCTTCCGGCTCTATTAGAGCCAGAAGCTCTCTGGGGCTTGCGGCCACGAGACCCTACCACAAGGGTCTCGTCGCAAGCAAGATGGTTGCGATGGTCTTGACCATCGCGACCATCATCCTGGCCGCTCGCAATAGCTGAATAGCCCCAGGAGGGAGCTGCTGGAGCTGTTCAATTTAGCTAGTTAAGTCGGAGAATGCCGGTTCTTGCGACTTAACATGGGTGTTTAGTCAAGGTAACCGGCATTCTCAGACTAATCCTTTAGCCTGTCCAAACATTGCGTTGAATTGAATAGCTTTGGGAGCTCCCTCCCGGGGCTATTCATCATCGCATTGAATTGAATCCCCCCCTTAGAATTTGCATTTTAGTCCATCATATTGTCCCCGGTCTCTTGCCTTTTTCTCAGATTACAGATTAGCATCCTGTTGCATTGCTATATCACGCAATTGGTGTACAGGGTATGCATACTTTGTGCTTTTATCACAGCCTAGTCATATTTGTTTTTGCACCAAATGGGGCTGTTTGGCACGACTTAAGTATTAGGCATATGGGGACATATGTAAGTTGTTTGCTGTCTAACATGAGAGTACAATATGGAGTGGGATCTGCACTAAAAACAGGATTAATGTGGGTAACTTTTAGTAATGAGAATTAAATATGTGGTCAAAATTCACTCAGCAATCACAATGCCACTGTAAAGCTTGATTGGGTAATTATTTTACTGTGTGTGTGAACTCGTCATGCCAGATCAAAACCTTCCACTTCTCAGCAAGTGTGAGCTTGAAATGTAAAACTGCACTAATATTAAGTGCGAAACGCGTAAGTCTTTGCACTTACAGTCAGTGCCGTTTTAAATTTTAAGCTCAACCCCTTGAGAGGCAGCAGTAATAGATCGGATGAGATCCAGTATGGAGGGGACTTGGTAAAAGTTTATCCCCGTGATCTCAGTACGTTACACGATTGGATGGCTATATTATTTGTTTTTTTTTTGTTTTTTTTCCCCCCTTTCTTTTAAGTCTATAGAAGAAAACATTTTTGTTTGTGCTACAGTTTTAAAAGTAAACATTGTTGTTAAACATCTCTTTCCCTTCATCGTTAATAGGTTGATGTGCCCAGGGAAAACCTGGTAGAAGAAATAAGGAAGCGACAGATGCTTAGCTATTAAGTGAAATGAGAATACGTTCTACAGGCCAGACGTGATTGAAAGAATCCTGTGTAAATATGGACACATCAGAATATTTGTACTTTAGGTTTATAAAGTGTATAAGGAGTAAAACAAATCTGTTTTATAACACGCATTGTCTTGTTTGGTTTTTGTGGGGTTTACTTTAGATGCAGCGCCCATTCTGGATAACATTTCCATCAGCCAATCAGTGGTAAACGGCTAAGAAGCAAAACAAGAAGGTTGAAAACTGCGCTGGAGCGATCTGCTGGGAGCATAATAGTGGATTCTTACATCCTCCAAAACAGTCTTTGTTGTTATGTGGCATAAATCACCAAAGTGAGAAATGTCACAGCCTGCAGTAAAAGTCACACTTCTTTATTGTAACAAATGAGCTCGGATAAGAGATGCTGCCAGGAAATGAACTGTTTTGTCTCATAAATGGCAACACGTTCAACTGACTTTACTAAGTAGACTTGTAAAATACACTTCCAGTATAAATTGCTGGCATATTTCAGTACTCCGGGGCAGAGTAAATATACAGTGGGGCAAAAAAGTATTTGGACAGCCACCGATTGCGCAAATTGTTGCACTTTAAAATATGAGAGAGGTCTGTAATTTCCATCATAGGTACACTTCAACTGTGAGAGACAGAATCAGAACAAAACATTCTGGAATTCACATTGTGTGATTTTTAAACAATGTATTTGTATATTCTTTCTGAAAACAAATATTTGGACAATCTAAAAGTTTATCTCAATACTTTGTAAAGTAACCTCGGTTTTCAATTACAGAGGTCAAATGTTTCCTGTAGTTCTTGACCAGGTTTGCACACACTGCAGTAGGTATTTGACCCACTCTTCAATGCAGATCTTCTCTAGATGTGTCATGTTTTGGGGCTGTCCCCGGCAACACGGACTTTTAACTCCCTCCACAGATTTTCTATTGCGTTGAGGTCTGGAGACTGGCTAGGCCAATCAAGGACCTTGCTTCTTACGGAGCCCCTCCTTAGTTGCCCGGGCGGTGTGTTTGGGGTCATTGTCATGCTGGAAGACCCAGCCATGTTGCATCTTCAATGCACTTACTGAGGGAAGGAGGTTTTTCCCCAAAATGTCATGATACATGTTCCCATTCATCCTCTCCATAATACGGATCAGTCGTCCTGTCCCCTTTGCAGAAAAGCATCCCCAAAGCATGATGTTTCCACTCCCATGCTTCACAGTGGGTATGGTGTTTTTGGGATGCCACTCATCATTCTTCTCCCTCCAAACATGGTGTGTGGAGTTTATACCAAAAAGTTCTATATAGTTCTCATCTGACCACATGACATTCTCCCAATCCCCCTCTGGATCATCCAGATGGTCACGGGCAAACTTTAGACGGGCCTGGACATGTGCTGGCTTAAGCAGGGGGACCTTTCGGGCGCTGCAGGATTTGAATCCATGACGACCTAGTGTGTTACTAATGGTAGTCTTTGTGACTGTGGTCCCAGCTCTCGTGAGGTCATTGACCAGGTCCCCATGTAGTTCTGGGCTGATCCCTCACCGTTCTCAAGATCATTGATACCCCACGAGGTGAGATCTTGCATGGAGCCCCTAGTCGAGAGAGATTGTCAGTGATCTTGTATTTCTTCCATTTTTTAATAATTGCGCCAACAGTTGATCTCTTCTCACCAAGCTGCTTGCCTAATGTCGAGTAGCTCATCCCAGCCTTGTGCAGGTATACAATTTTGTCCCTGGTGTCCTTAGACAGCTCTCTGGTCTTGGCCATGGTGGAGAGGTTGCAGTCTGACTGTTTGAGGGTGTGGACAGGTGTCTTTTATACAGTTAACCAGTTCAAACAGGTGCCATTAATACAGGTAATGAGTGGAGGATAGATGAGTAACAGGTCTGTGAAAGCTAGAATTCTTGCTTGTTGGTAGGTGTCCAAATATTTATTTTCTTCAAGAATATACAAATAAATTGTTTAAAAATCATACAATCTGATTTCAGGAATTTTTTGTTCTGATTCTGTCTCTAACCGTTAAAGTGTACCTGTGATGGAAATTACAGACCTCTCTCATCTTTTAAAGTGCAACAACTTGCACAATCGGTGGCTGTCCAAATACTTTTTTGCCCCACTGTATATGTTTTTTGCCGAAAATGCGTCTTAGTCTTAGTGCGATGCGACCTGGATGCACCAGGAGACTCTGCTGATTAATTTGCTATCTGTGTGCAACGGAGTCTCTGAATCAGCGTGCGAAATGCTACAATGCAGCGGCCACAGCTTATTTCCACACTAAAGGTGCGTATCCACTACACGAGAAAAATGAGCCATTGAACGATTATGACATCGTAATTGTTCAATCGCTCATTAATCGTTCATTTATCATGCTGTAAAATGTCGAAAACGACCAGCGATGTGCGTTCCCACTGATCGTTGTTGGCTTTTGTCATCGCCTGAACATGCAGGCCAACCTCCTGATATCGTCAGGTTGTGCATGTTTGGGGATGAGGGAGGGTGCCTGCACTGAACGACATATCATTCAGTGTAGGCACATTATCCACTGCACAGGATGTGCACCTTAAGTTACGTTTACAGACTCGGGTGAACACAGATATACAAGTGCCACCTATCAAATTAATCAGCACAGTCTCTTAGTGCTTCCTTGTTACACTGTGACTCGGATGCATTTTCGGCAAAAGCCAGACACTAGCAGAGTTACACGGGACCCACCGCCTCACTCACGCCAGGTCTATCGCGCTGCATGTCGTATTGAGGCTAGATGCGAAAGGACACATCTGTATATGTAATAGGAAAATGTAAGCTCCACTGGGGCAGGGAAGTTACATTTAAAGTGCTGCGGAATATGTGTGCGCTGTATAAATAACTGGTAATAAATAAGTGTACTGTATGTGTAACCTCTTTGGACAAACCAAGTCAGGCGTTCCATACACTGCATGCCCCTATTCTTGCTGCCTGAAGGGCTAGAAAAACAATGCCCAGCATTCTGCTAATTGGCCTCTTTGTGCTTAAATGGCTGAATAGGCATCTTAACTCCTTAGTAAGACAAATGTATATAAGGCATAACTGTATTGCTAAGAAATATATTCTGTAACTGAAGAAGTTTAATTACTCCTAAATTATTTACTGTGCTGACACCTTAGTGTATAGTGCCAAACCACTGCATGGAAAAAGGAAGTGTATGGTAATAGCAATCAGTAATGTAAGGGGTTATTCACACAACATTTTTACTTATACAGTACAACTAACGTATGCAAGTAACCTTTGCATGTAGTGGTGTTTAGTATGTGTTCTCTCTAACACCCAGTAACACCAGGTCATTATCTATCTATCTATCTATCTATCTATCTATCTATCTATCTATCTATCTATCTATCTATCTATCTATCTATCACAAAAGTATGCAATTTTATAAGTTCACATAAAATCCTCCAGCAATGTTTTCTATCCACTCTGTATCATGCAGCACTCCTCTTTACCACTCCCCCGGGGCAGTGTCTAGATACAATTGGAAGTAAAGGTTGGAAGCGCACAATGCTGAATATAAAAGTAGCACTTTTTCTTGCATTAATAAACCTACATCAAGGTTGAATATACTCTGCCTGGACGGCTGTTTCCAGGGCGCAGCTGTGCTAGGATTGGACAACCGGAGCTGCGCCCTTTCATAGTGGGGTTCTTGGCGTGGGAGGATCGCAAGGCTGAACCAGAAGTGACGTTTACGGCACCTGAAAACAAGGCTTAAACCACTTCCCCTTCCTGGGTTGAGCTGGTGGGCGTTTCAGCCTCCAACTGTATGATTGCTACTGGGAAACAGCCGTCCAGGCAGAGTATTTTTAACCTTGATGTAAGTTTATGTAAAATTGTTACTTTTATCATATTCACTATTGTGTGCTTTCTATGTTTTCTTGCAATTCTTTTTTTTTTTTTCAATATATTCTTTTATTTAAAGATGTACATAGAAAAAATAATCACAAATATATCACATATAGATAATATATACAGTCAACCAAGTACATCCAATTTTTTGAATAATATTATTTTAAACCAATCAAAAAATATACCCAAAACAAAATAAAATAAGGGGAAGAAGACAGAAAGAAGGGGTGGAGTTTTTTCCATGTCTCCAACATAGAAAAGCAATCAGTGAGCCGGGCGGCACACTATAGTAACCAAATTAAACCATTAAAACTTTATAGGTGGTGGAATCTTTAAATTCTAGCCAATAAAACCATGTGGCCATACAATTAGAAAACCAATCTCTTGCAGACAGAGATATTTCTTCCACAGTCATATATATAGCTAATCGAAGCAACCAGTTAGGGGCGATGTTGACCTCCATTTAACTGGTATGACTGCCTTAACAGCGCTATTCATATGCCGTAAAAGTGATTTCTTATATTTGGAGATTGGCCAAGATATTATGTTCAAAACCCAAAACTCCGGTCCATCAGGGACCCCCTCACCAACAATATCCTTCGTGATTTGGATGACCTGTTTAGAGAATGAAGCCAATGGAGGGCAGAGCCACCATATATGAAGAGGAGAGCCTAGACTCCCATTGCAACTCCAACATAAATTGGAAACATCTGGAAACATTTTATGCAGTACACTAGGACATCGATACCATCTGGTAATAACCTTGTAGTGTCAGTGACGTAGCTTCACCCCAGTCGCCCGGAGGCAAGATAGATGTTGGCGCCCCCCCCATGCCGACTCTTCAACTTTGTAAAACAAATGACACGCCCTTGACTTCCCTATAAAATTAAGTTGTATAATGTGACTCAGTACTCCCCATCCAGTTACAGCCCATTTCTCGCTAACCTGTTACTACTCGCGTTCACAGATTGATGCAGATCCATGTGATTTTGGATTGCTAATCTGACGCATGCGCAGAGTGGGATCTCAGAAAATCACGCATGTGCGGTAGTGTAAAAATCGCTAATTCCTCCTGCAATCTTTGTGACTGCCAGACAATACGGAGAGCACTTTAGCGACCACCATATAATGCAGAGAACATTACAGGAATCACCATATAATCCAGAGGACGTATCCAAAAAATACAGAGACCATCAGTGCCCACCATGTAATTTAGAAAGCATTGCAGTGTCCGCCCTATAATGCAGAGTGTTGTGCCATATAATGCGGAATATTGCAGTGCCTTCCATGTAATGCAGGAAGTGTCGCAGTGACCACCACATAATGCACAGTGTTGCAGTGCCATCCATGTAATGCAGGGAGTGTCGCAGTGACCCCCACATAATGCACAGTGTTGCAGTGCCAGCCATATAATGCAGTGTTGCAGTGCCATCCATGTAATGCAGGGAGTGTCGCAGTGACCCCCACATAATGCACAGTGTTGCAGTGCCAGCCATATAATGCAGTGTCGCAGTGCCATCCATGTAATGCAGGGAGTGTCGCAGTGACCCCCACATAATGCACAGTGTTGCAGTGCCAGCCATATAATGCAGTGTTGCAGTGCCAACCATGTAATGCAGGGAGTGTCGCAGTGCCCGGTATGTAATGCAGAGTGTCTTGCAGTGCCTGGCATGTAATGCGGTGTCGTAGTGCCTGCTATGTAATGTTCTCTACATGTGTTGCTGTGACCGCCATATAACACACAGATCATCAGCAGTGACCGATGTTTAACACAGATAATATGAATACTGTCCACCACACAAACAATATTAATACACATCCCCCACACACAACATTAATATACCACCCCCCCACCACCACAGACAGTATTAAAACACATCACCCCCAGAAAAGAAATAATGAAACGCACACTCATGCACACACACACAGATAGATGCCCCTGCATGGGAGCAGCGTTGGATGGGAGGTGCTTGGAGCCTGCGGGGGCCCGGGGTACAAAAGACTGGAGAGCCCTCCCACTCTTTTGGACACCACCACCCTGGCTGTGCCTGCTATGCTGCTATGTGTGTGCCAGACACACAATTATCTCTCTAGGAAGTTTTCTAGGAAATTCTGCACCACATAATACTATAATAATCAGGAGGAGAATTATGAAGAATACTGTATGTAGTTCTAAATGCTGCAATCATTGACCTGGAGGGGCATCCATCTCCCAGGCAGACAGTACAGCATGGTTCCAACTTCCAACATTACTCACCTCTTGAAGTGAACTAACTCCCACGATGCTGGCTGCTGAGTAAGTGGTTATTGGAAGCTGGCTGAAGCAGAAATGACACGAGGCCCCGGCTTCAGACGTCAGAGAGCTCTGCTAAACAGCGCTGTCTGTCCGAGGAGCTGTCACACATGCGCAGCATCTCCAATCATGCACCTCAGTCCCTGGCCAGTGTGAGGAGATGAAGGTGTCTCCATTAGCAAATAATTTTTTTTTATCCCTCACAGCTCTATAAGCCTGAGAGAGGGGAGGCCGGGGGGGTACTCGCCCCCTGCGCCCCCCTCCCTTAATCCGGCTCTGTATGGCTGCCTGTTGCTGCAAGGTGCTCTGAGCACCGTGTAGCAGCTTGTCTCCTTCCGGCTACCCCCGTGACTCAGTGGTGCTGCTGCTGAACACAGCCACACACACAGAGAAGGTCCGCCACCGGCAAGCAGCTGCAATGTGCCCGGCAGGCCAGACCGACCCTGGCGCTGCGGGCAAAACTAATAGGGGACGGCGGAAGCTGGCTGGGATAGCGGTGGAGAGGTGCTCCCTGCAGGGCTGGCGCCCGGCGGCCACCGCCTCTGTTGTCTCCGGCAGTTCCGTCCCTGTGTAGTGTGTCTCAATGACTGATACACTTTGGTATGAAACATGGGAGTATTGAAAAGCCTTAAACCATTGTTGCTCCGTGAACTGCATATTCAGATAGTTATGCCAGGCATTTGTAAATTTAGGTAGACAAAATTATCTATAAGAATCTTATAAATGATAAAAATGGAGTGGCGCATAGGTTCTTTCCGGGAACAGAGCAGTTCAAAGGGAGTCAAATCTCTACTCAAGACTCCACCCATATTAATCTACCTAACATAGGACATCAGTTGTTTTCTTGCAATTCTATTATATATATATATATATATATATATATATATATTAGACAAAAGATAATGACCGGCGCTGACAGTCTATCTGTATATAAAGTCAATGGGTGAGTGTGTATACAGCTCCACCACACAACGACCAATGCTGGTCTTAAAGCACTAGTCCTCACAGAAAGCTGGGACCGCTGCTCCCCAAATGAGTAACAAATGGATCCTGGATCTCACAGGATAATGGAATCTAGAAGAAAAATGACATATGGGGGCGCTCCATAGTGCATAAAAGTATTTAATCAGACACAGAAACAACGATGCTTAACATCACAAGGGGTATGTTCGTACCAATGTATAAAACAGGGTGGACTGGTTACCACATGGTAGAATATGAACCAACCAGGCTAATCACCAGCACGTCCTCCGGAAATCTCACAGGTTGCCACACACCACTCCGCAGACCACCGGAGATGGACGCGGCGTGTCGGGACCAACGTGGAGCACAGGAGCCGGACGGTGATGCTGGAACGGGATGACGTCAATAGGCCACGCTCTAACGCGTTTCGTCAACAGACTTTGTCATAGGGCTGGCCTAGATGACGTAAGGACCTAATATTTATTCACCGGATCCACCAATCAGCAGATCTAATGGGCGGGTGTATATAGTTGTAAACACACACCGCCCCTCAGTCGTGTGGTTAATACCACAGCATTCCGTGCTTAGGTGCTTATGAGACCATCAAACTTTGCCACAGCTACTCATATTTACATATATAACCAGTATATTATGGCATGCACATATTAAAATACACATAATCAATGCTAAACAACCTGGCTGTCATATAACAACCAATTATACTATACATAACTTATTAGAAAATATACATATCCAAATGACTGACAAGAGATAAAATTACATATATAGGACAATGATATGTCCCCACAGTAGACATAACCATGTACACAACATTGAAATAATATACAAAATAAATAAAAACAATGCTAAAAAGTGTTTCTCCATGATGTGCTCATTCATAATCAACACATATTAATAAACACAAAATATGTATCTCCAAAAATAATGTGTACGCAGAACCTGAGTATGATAAAATAATTATTAAATGAATGGCGTAATCTCATACCCTTCATTAAGTCCATTGGGGACTAAAGTATCAAGACTTATGATCCAGAATGTTTCGCATTTTAACAGGGCTACATCCCGATTACCTCCCCTTTTTCCAATATGTGCCATTTCAATCCCTTTGCATTTCAGACCTTTTGGGTCACTTTTATGACACAATTTGAAATGCTTTGGGACACTATGATTAGTAACACTATTCCTGATATTCCTCAGGTGCTCCAAAATTCTTATTTTTAAACACCTCTTGGTCTTACAGATATATTGGAGACCACAGGGGCAAGTAAGCATATAT
Source organism: Taudactylus pleione (assembly GCA_031769625.1). Classification (NCBI taxonomy): domain Eukaryota; kingdom Metazoa; phylum Chordata; class Amphibia; order Anura; family Myobatrachidae; genus Taudactylus; species Taudactylus pleione. The sequence goes on along the minus strand of JAUIMM010000430.1, from coordinate 594,768 downwards.
TCCCGCGGGTCGTTCGTCATCATCGTTCATCGGGCTGACATGCAGGCCAACCTGACGATCTCGTCAGGTTGCTGCATGTTGGGGAATGGGGGAGAGAGCCCGGCGCTGAACGATATCGTTAATGATATCGTTCAGCGGCTGTGCTCAATGTCATGAACGACATTGAGCACAGCCTGCCGGGGACACACTAGACGATATCGCTCAGGGAGCACATCGTCTTGTGTGTGCGCACCATTATTCTTACTCTGCTAAATTTTGTCAGCAGTGTTATATAAAGCTTCTCATTAAAAATATATGTTTCGTTTTTAGATATTGATGTATACATATTTATAATATAAAATATATTGATTTAAACAGATGGTGTCCTGAATTCTGTTTCTGCCATACTGGGAACATTACCCTTTTTGATTAGCGCATCACCATTTTTTGGTTGAATCTATTGTTGTTGATGTGAGCCCTCACAAGCTCTCTGGGTGTATTGCTGCTTTAATAATTAAACTACTATTATTAGCGCCAGGTATTGGGGGATAGTGGTTAGTTTCTCTAATGTTGTCTACAGCCTAGCTGTGTGCTTTCCAGTGAGGCCCTGCAGTTTCTTATCATTGTCCAGAGACTTCAAGTACTATTATCATCTTGCTGCAGTACTGGCTCCAACAATACGATCCCATTCTGGAGTTCCAGCAATCCGGTCACATTCCGGTGACTCCAGCATTCCGGTCCATTTCCGTTCTCAGCATTCCTGTTCCAGTCCGGTTCAGTGTATTCCGGTCCCAGACCAGTTCAGAGCTACTCCGGGCTCCACTTGATCCAATTCCCATCTGGTTCTAGCCTGGTTGAAGTTACCAACGCTCTTCTTCATCTTGCATTCTAGCATCATATTATCTCCAGCTTTCAGTTGCCAGAGCTTCAACAGGTTCCTGACTGTCTATGTGCTAATCCGCTTTCCAGCTCGGTTACAATCCACTGACAAGCTCATCGTCATTCATCCTGCTTGCGTAACAGAATTTCATCCTGGTTGCATCTCCAGCGCCCTCTACCTGCAAGTAACTAGTATACACCAAGCACATGGGCCCGTGTGCAACGCACACCCTGCACCCATATTATGTAAAACTTACCTCTCCGAGGTCCCGCGTCTGGTCTCTCAGTGCTGCTCAAAATGCTGGAAAATGGCTGCTGCTGCCATTTTTCCGGCGTTTTGCACATGCGCTGTGAGGAAATCGCCGGGAAAATGGTAGCCGCGCCATTTCCCCGGTGATCTGCGCATGCACAGTAGTCTGAGCACACTCTAGTACCCAGAGTCTACTGATTGTGTGGTGGCCAGCCGCGTCAGTTGGCTGCTGGCCACCGGGGTGAGAGGAGGGGGCCCGTGACGGGAATGCACGTGGGCCCCCTCCTCTCTAAAGAGCCCCTGGTCCCGTTGGCTCACATTGGCAAGAAGGAGTAAGGGTGGGTACACACCTGAACAACACCCGATTTTCCATCCAATTTTCCTTGAGGCCAGACCATACGACATTGAGCATACACACTGTCCAAAATCGCATATGATCGAATAATATATTTTATAGTATTATATTTAACACTGCTCCCGTACTCACTACAACAATCACTGGCAACAGATGACATCAAAATTGGCCACATCGGACCGACATATCGTCTGGTCGGCCATATGCACTACACGATTGCCACCTAATCGCATGCAGTTGGCTGTGCAGCATGGCCGACTGGAAGACGTTGCATAGAACTTGCGGGTGCGCGCAATAGTGTGTACACTAGCCAATATGCACGATTTGTCATGCCGATATCTGCCAAGTGTGTAGCCGGCCTTACGGGATGAACATGTTGAGACCAGGAAATTACAGTCAACTTGTGTGACTCCAAGAAAAACTGGGAGACTTGACAGCCTGATATAATTCTGCTGTCACCAAAATGTACTGTTGTCACTAAAAATGGCCCTGCAGAGGAGCAATGCCAAAACTCCGCCATTAGAGTCCACGTTTTTAAGGAAATCCATAGTTGAGCACAGGTGACTTAATTAGTACTGTACCTCAGTAAACTTGACTTAACCATCTCGACTGAAACATGGATATCCTTAAAACTTGGACTGTAATGGGGGAGTTTGGGAATGTCTGCCATAGCTCATATAGGGCAGAATTCAATTATTTTCTCGAGCCCGATCTCCTGTCTAAAGTGACAGATCGCTGGGCGAGATTCAATTGATTAGAATATCGCGCCTAATGAGGTCGGGTTTAGCCACTTAAAACGACTACACCCGACCAAAGTGCTGGGCGTGATTGCGAAAAGTGTAGTTTGGGCTCCCAAATGGCTCGCTTTCCGCACATTACAGCTTGCAACCCCCCCCGGTCGTGCGAGCTGAAATGCTGGCACCGGCAGCTGATCGCACCCGACAAGATCATCAATTGAATAGCTCCGTCAGTGCGTAGGTGGCTGCAAACAATTGAATTGCGACCATAAGATTTTTATTTTTTTTAAGATCTTCTCCTTTAAATGCATACACACACCACTAGAAGGTAGTGATGTTAAACCAAATATATATACGTGGATTATACTGTAGCACTTTTAGCAATCCTGTGTAGTCTCTTCTTGGTGTATAAGGGTCAATGTTAGTTTCATTTACTATAGAGGTTAGGGAGGAGTGTTCCCATGCAGCCAACCCCCCACTTATGTTTCTACAGCTGGCCATGCACTGCACGATACTCGTATAAACAAGCCAACTAAATGACTAGTTTGAACGATTACTGTTCATTGTATGGCACTTAACGATGACCGTTCACAGCATGAGAACGACTGAAAAACATTTTGTTTTGTTTAGAAACCTGTCCGATCCACACAACTTCAAGCTGTGGATGGAGATTGTCTCCATACATTCTGCACTGTATTTAGGTGCTCCAAATATTGGGCAGTCGGCCCCACCCGTCCCTGTCAGCTGGTAGTGTATAGCCAGTTTAAGTCTGGGCTGTGTAGCTTACAGCTCGATTTTCTGCTCAGGCTTACCAGGGCATTGTCCAGGGCCATCTAAAGACAGAACTCGACTGCAGGGGCAGATTCAGTTAGATGTGAGCTGCCTGTGGCCAACGTAAGTGGAATTACGGTAGGCTGATTTCTGTCTGCAAACAGCGCCACTGAGACATTGGGCAGTATGGGTACGGGGGTGTGACCACCACAGGGGGGATGGATACACCATATAAGGATGAAGATTTCCATGCCGTGGTAATTTGCATTACATATACTGTACATATATAGGGTAATTTCATGCAACAGATATGTTTAGACTGCTTCTCTGAAGTATATCGCGCCCGAAAAGGGGGCGCGTCTTTATAATGTGTACCATTTTCGTCACTCTTGGGGGCGTGCCTGACACTTAAGGACATTACGGGCATCCCCAAAGTGCTGAGATCACTGTGAATGCATGCGCCTGGCATCCATTCACCAGCGGCGACCGCTGCACTGCCATTTTCCCCACCCACGGGAGGGGACAGAACCCGCAGGCTTTTTCAGTGGGGCGCCAGTGAGCAGGGTGCTTACTGCCCTTTAGAAATAGGGCAGGGCGCAGCGCCCCTCTGAAACAGCCTAGCGGGAACGCTAGGGGTAGTAAGTGGGAATTGGTAGCTGCTAAGGAATGTAGGGGTACTCTGCACCAACAGCTTTTACTTAGTATACGTGGTTTCCCGGAATCTCGCATTAGCATAAAGTAATAAATCAGGCTACTGCGACTTCACGAAAAACCAGTCATTTTGCATCTGATTTTGAATCGGACTCAATGGGAGACACATTGAGACTGATTCAGAGGTGGACAGTAATGCAGCCACAACTTTTTTTTTTTTTTACGCAGCGCAACTGCGTAATTATGATAATGATTATACAAGTTTTTTTTTATCTACGGCTGTGCGCATGTTAAATTGAAAGTGATTTAACTTGAATTTTCTTTAGGATGCTGTAATACTGCTTGTTTTATCACGTGGTGTGTGTTTTTATATGAGAATTTTGTTGACATTCCATGGAGGTTGTTAATGACAATAAATTATTATTATGTTGATGCCATAGTCGATAAGATTTGTACAGAGACGCCCACCGGCTGTGATTTAAATCCTCCGCTTCACACCATCAGCCAGTGCAGCACTATGGTTGCTCAGAATATCCATCGGAACATGGACACAGGTGCCAGTTGTATATCGAAAAAAGACGCAGTCGCTAGCTGCAACACGCCCGCGTCTAGATAGCCCCCCCCGTTACTACCCACGAATGCCTACTGAAATTGTCTCTCTGGGGCTGAGAGACACACACTGGGGGGCTGAGAGATGCACACTGGGGTCGGGGAAATGGGGCTGAGAGACGCACACTGGGGTCGGGGAAATGGGGCTGAGTGATGCACACTGGGGTCGGGGAAATGGGGCTTTGAGACACACACTGGGGCCAGGAGAATGGGTCTGAGAGATGCACACTGGGGTCGGGGCAGTGGGGCTGAGAGACGCACACTGGTTTCGGGGGAATGGGGCTGAGAGGCGCACACTGGGGTCGGGGGAATGGGGCAGAGAGACGCACACTGGGGCAGGGGGAATGGGGCTGAGAGATGCACACTGGGGCAGGGGGAATGGGGCTGAGAGATGCACACTGGGGCTGGGGGAATGGGGCTAAGAGATGAAAACTGGGGCTGGTGGAATGGGGCTGAGAGTCACAGGTGGGCCTGAGATGCAGGGGTCCTGGGGATGGAAAGAGACCAGGGGGCCTGGAGATAGACATGGAGGCCTGGAGATAAAGAGACACAGAGAGCCTAGAGAACCACAGAGGGGCCTGGGGATGGAGACATTGGGGGGTCTGGAGTAACACAGGTGAGCCTGGAGAGACACAGAAGTTTGATCAGGGAAATCACATTTTTCCTGCACAAAAGCTCCTGTTACTACAGTATATATTATCTGGTTATGATGATGACATGGGTTATATTTCTATGTAAACAGGCATCTTCCAGACAATGTTATCTCCTACATGAATAGTAAATACCGGCTGAAGACACTGCCCAGTGAGGCTCAAATTCCTCAGAGGTTCCCCGTTGCAGAGAAACCACCATATAGGTAAGAAAAGACTTTCAAACTGACCGGGTTCCCAAAAACCCGCCTAGGGGTGACACCGAGGTGACAGGAGCCGGGTGCTGCACTGTAGCATCAAATGCAGAACTCGGTTCCTGACAGTGTGAGGGAGCCGGCACCCGTACTTCTTAGACACACACTAGACCACTGGGGTTCGGGCTGCGAGGCCATTCCCCCTTCTCAAGTGACCACGCCCCCTGATCACGAGGCCACGCCCCCTTTTTGCGGCACACGGCGTAGGTTCACAAATACCTTCTTACTCCAGGTGACACCATGGGGAAGGGCGCCACTAGTGTTTTTTTCCCAATATCTGACACGGTGCTAAAACTGGGACCACCCATTACCAGATCTCTAGTTTCACCTATGCATAAGGGGACTCTCTTTTCTCCCCTCTTCTCTCTGGAGATCTCCTCAGGAGGAATCCATCACTCTGCCCCATCTCTCTAGGACCTGCCTGCACATCCCCCCATCTTGGTGTCTTTTTTTTGTCCCTGGCTGTTCCCTTTTCTCTCCTGTATTCTGGGTCTCCTGAAACTATAGCACAGTCATGCAAAAGGGTTTGTGAATGAATATCTTCGGGTCTCCCCTCCAATTCACCATCTAACTGTAGCCAGAAATGTCAGGCCAGTATGGGAGATGTCGTTCTTCAACAGTTTCACTGTGTTCTGTCTCACATGCGCTGCCGGAACAACATACAGATGTGTCCACATACATCTATCCTCTGTGCGCTACAAGTCACGTTCCACATAACGCGTGAGCGCCGTGTGACTGCGTAGCACCAAGCGTCTTTTGTGCTTAATGCGCAAGGAGGCGAGATGTATGAGGAAACATCTGTATATATGGGTCACTGTCCTCAGAGGCGTAGGGAGGGTGGCTCCGGCAGAGCACGAGCTCCAGGTGCCAAAGACTTCAGATGGTGAAAGTCTGACTCGGTGTACTCAGGTCCCGACGGATTAGTTTACAACACATCTGAGGAGGACAGGACGCTAACGCACCTGCCGTGAAGCCATGCCCCCATGGAGTGATGCTGTGCCTCTCCACCTATACAGCACTCTCCCTGCCTTCCTAGAGACTGACGGGTGACGTCGCCGGGAGGCAGGGCTTAACTCCGGGGGCGTGGCTTAAGCTCATTGCCCTCGGGAGCTGCACAAGAACAGTGAGAAATGTTTTGGTTCCCATAATAACAAAAAAAAAAAAAAAGAAGAAAGGTGCATGCTGGCTGCTCCTGCTCCTGTATGTATAATTGTAATGCATATAATATTTATATATTTTTTTCATTAGGACTACAACACCTCATTAACTTTATGTATTGTATTTACAAATTATTCAACAGAACAGGCTCTGTCATCAATGTAGGATTTTTTTTTTACCCTTTCAAATGCTCACATGTTGTTGACCACACCCCCAAACAAAGGCCAGATTAAGGCTTGTGGGGGCCCCCTTCAAGCCACAAGCAGCTTACATAGCCACCCCCTCCTCCCCCCCTTACAACACGGAGCCTATATAAACACCCCCCCTCTTGGCTACACGGAGTCTATCGCCCCCGCCACCACCTTCCCCCTAGCCACCTGGAGCCTACCGTATACCTCAGCAGGCACAGGCAGCAGCTCACTCCTCCGCACCGTGTGTCCCGGATCCTCTCTGTGCGTGTGACATCATACGCACATGCGTTATGACAGGTCACACACAAAGGGCACAGAGGATGTATCCATGCGCTGCCCTGGAGCTGGCACCCAGCAGCTGTCATCACTGACAGTTTGCCAGACTTTAGCCAGCCCAGTGCTTGGACATTTTCGGCGGAGCTCAGGTTCCGCCGGAAAATGCTCTCTCCGTGCACCTGTCGGTGGGTCCCCTGGGACCTGCCAGACCCTAAGCAGTCGCCTGGGATTCTTAGCGTGAATCCGCTACTGCAGTGAGCCTATGTGGGCCCAGGGATGACCGTCCCTGTTGCCACCCCCCTTAATCCGGCCCTGCCCCCAATCCAGGACACATGAGGGGGGCACCGCAATATACCATTGCTCCGGGAACCATGGCTCCAGGCTACACCTCTGACTGTCCTGCTATAAAGACATTTTAGAAGGGATGAGCTTATAGAGAGGGATTCTCCACTTTGACTCATCCTTTAATCCATGGTTTATCCTCCTGAAAGTAGCAGAGTCTTATTAATCTATTACTCAGCAACCATTGCAGAATGGTTCAATTAGCAGAATATACTGACAGACAATCAACATAGACAGGTGGACACTTGCATTAGCAGGCTGCCACGGCCATACAGAAAGGTGGCCACGTATGTGTGTGATTTAGAATGAGGCTCAGAGTGTGTATTAGACTACGTGATATATATAGTAAAGATTAGATGCCAGTGGAATCTGTCGTTTCCATCTGCACCAGGTTGGCTGATAAATGTTGTTGTGTTAGGGGAAATAACGTGTTGCTGCCCTACTGGGGTCAGCGGCAACCACCTAACCAGGTGGGCCTCATGTTGTGTTATTGGGGTGGGAGGTGGATACCTTGGGCATGGTAATGGGCTGGCTGCTCGCCTCCTATTTAGAAGATCGATGTGAGTATGCAGTTGGTGATCTTGCATTGTGGGGCCGTTCTTTCTGCACCACCATACTTTGTCTGTCTTTCTTCTTCTATTAGTTAGTTCAGTTATACATTTAATGCAAATAGATTTTAAATAGTTTAATTAATTTTAAATTAAATAAAGCTGACCTTCCTTTCCCCTTATACAAGTCTCTGTGTCATTATTTCAGTATGATTATGATTGATGATTTACCCTGCACTGTTAGGAGAGAACACTCATCAGGCGATGGGGAGTTTAATACACATGTACCTAATTACAGCCAGCAAGGACCTCTAAGGAGCTGGGGGCAGCGTGTGTCCATTCACATCGGGAGGAAAACTCCCAAACGTTGGGTGCCAGCAGCATGTTTTACATACAGAGGCAGAAAACAAAATGGGGCAGGGTCTGCATGGGCTTAGGTAGGAAGAAGTTATAGTATTTATTGTGACTGAATGACTAGTGAAATAATATGACAAGTAAGGAGAGGAAAACCTCCCAGTAATATAGGGCTTGGCAGAAGCCACAACCCGGCCACAGCTACTTTTGGGCATATTTTTCACATGACAAATGTCTGCTCACTGAGGAAACCAGTACTGTGTATTTGTCTGAAGACCCTATAAATGGTGTCAGACCCAAAGTAAACTCAACATCTTATCACAATAGGAAAAGTAGTATATTTCCAGGCCTGTACACATTGTGTTACTGGCAATAGATTTCCTATTGTGACTGTATTTACCTTGTACCAGGGCTGCACAAAACCCACTCACAGATCAAATATAGGCATCCTGGGGATTTTTCCAAATCCCATTTATGCTGCTGGATCAGGGGTGGGCAATAAGCGGCCCTCCAGTTGTTGTTGAACTACAAATCCCAACATGCCTTACAACAGTTTTAGCAAGGCCAAATAGAAAAACTGTGGCAGGGCATGCTGGGATATGTAGTTCTACATAAGCTGTGAGGCTGCTTATTGCCCATGCCTATGCTAGATAGAAGGGGGGAGCCCAATGATGGAACATTTTCTTACAATACAATACATATAGCGCTTCACATTAGGCAGGTGAGCAGAGGAAAATGTCACGCTCTGCTTCTACAGTAGTTACACCCTTTGGCTAAGACACTACAATGCCAGCAATAATATACCCACTGTCTCTATATAAGCAGCCCCCAATACACCAATTACATTTATATAAGTATTTTATGTGTAAGTGGATTGTATAAATGCACAATACACAGCATATACACTCACTCCATGTAGTAACTATACACATGTACCTCTAGTGTAACATATCCCCCACATACATACAGGTCACCCATACAACACTCGCAGTGCATCAGGCAGAGGCTGTGTGAGGGCTGGAGGAGACCCATATACCCCATCTATACATACCGGGTCCTCAGGGCATGCCAGGCAGCCTCTATGTCCGCATACATGTTCTTCTCACTCGGCTTGCCACTGCTTACACCATAGCCAGAATAGTCATACGAGAAAATGTTGCATTTGATGCTGGAGCCCAGGTCAATGTAGTGGCTGCACATCTGGCCTAGGTCACCGGCATTGACGTGAGAAAAGAGCAGCGTGTACTGGCTCCCAGGGGCACAGCGGACATACATGCAGCCCAGGCTGTTTCCCCGCTTGGTGGTGCAGCGGAACACATCGATCATATCCAGCTCCCGCTGAGAGTACTGCCAGTTAGCCTTCTCTGACAGGTGCAGGCTGCATAAGGGAGGTAGGCAGACTGTGGGGTCCACCTGCTCATCCTGTGCCAGGTCTTGGGATGGAGGGGCCTCAATCTCCCGCAGAGTGTACGTAGGCTCCGGGGGATGAAAGGCCAATCTGGCGGTTATGCTGCGGCAAAGGGCTGAGAATATCCTCCTCATCCTCTGGCAGAGCAGTGGTGGTGGGTCCCTGTCCTAATATACTAATCCTAATAATAATATAATACTAATCTAATACTACTATTCCTAATGATAATAGTACTAACCCTAAACCTAACTATAATACTAATCCTAAATATAAATCAAAATAAAATACTTAACAATAATAACTACACTAAAACTAATACTAATATCACTAATAAATAATCCACTCCACGCACTGCAAAGCCACTACTCTCTCTGAGAAATATCCAAGTGGACATAAGGTAATGTGACAATGGAGGTGACATCACAGACACTACAATGGAGGTGACATCACAGACACTACAGGGCTGCTGCCTCAGCACCCTGCACACAGCTATCATTGTTATATTACCAGATTACATATGTATTGGGCACCTCTATACCTGTTGTACATAATGTTTATATGCAGAATAAATGTAGCAACCATGTAATAAATGACACCCCTTTAATTATTGTCATACATGTAAAGACTATAGCTTCCCTGCGCCCCTCATTTCCCCACCGGCGCTTGGGACCCTGATTGCAGGTAATCGCTGGTGGCGCACACCTGCACCCACTTCCAAATATTATACACCGTTGCTAATCGTGGCACATGGCATACTAATTAAATGTTCCATATAACTGTAAGCGCAGCACTGAGTCAGTGTCATTTGTATTACGCCAATTCAACTTTACTCCTTAGCAAATTTAGGCCCTCATTTACTAACGAGTTTTATCACAAAAATGAGTGATACATTTCACTGTGTATGATAAATGGTGCTCCAGCCAATCAGCTCCCAACTGTCACTTGTTAGAAAAATTACAGTTGGGAGCTGATTGGCTGGAGCACCATGACAGCACAGTGACATTTATCACTCGTTTTGGTGATAAAACTCGTTAGTAAATGGGGGCCTTAGAATGATCTATATGGCTTATTAACTATAGCAGTAGCACCAACTTGTAGCAATCACTCTTTACTATAGCTATAAAGTGTGAAAGGCACGTTAGTCAGACAATGCTTACACAGGTTGTCAGATCCACTTTGCTGTACTTTGGGGGTCATTCAGACCCGCTCGTGAGCGTCAGTACGCTCGCAAGTGGGTCGATGTTCCCCACTGCGCATGCGCACGACGGAGGGAGCTCTGTCGAGCGCATGCGCGAGACCCGGGGAGCGACGGGCTTTCCATCGCTCCGGGTCTCACACCAAAGGTGGCGTGCTGTCGATGTTGATTGGGAACGCCCATGGGAACGCCGGCCCCACTGACATCACTAGTGATGTCAGTGGGAGTGATTTTGGCTCTGATAGAGCCAAAATCACTCCAGGGCTTGTGGCAGGGGGACGCTACCGCAGGGTCTCCGTCGCAAGTCCGATGGTCACGATGGTCTTGACCATCGCGACCATCTTTTTGGCCGCTCGCATAAGCTGTGGGTGGTCACCCACAGCTATACGAGCGGCCAGGAGGCCGCTCCATTTTCATGGAGGAGGGCCCTGATTCAGAGCGAGCGCTCTGGTCAGAGCGTTCAGCTCTGAATCAGGACCTTTATGCCAGAATGGCAAAGACAGCAGCATGTTCACATCCAGTAGTTTCTAAGGAAAATGCTGCGATCCTGTCACTGACTATACCAGGGCTCGACAAAACCCGGGGGCCAGGTCACCATGGCAACCAGATTTGGCTGCCTGGCGACCAGGTTTTCAGCAACCCCCGGGCCTTGTGGTGCAGACCACGAGCGCGGTCCACACTACAGAGTATCAAACATACAGCCGTCAGCGGCGGCTGTATGTTTGTTATAGCAGCCGATGAGAGTCTGTCAGACTCTAATTGGCTGCTGCGTCGTTCACGGAGTGAGCCGGCTGGAGCTCACTCATGAGCTCCACCTTCCGGCTCACCCCGCAGCAGGTTGGGAGAGACGTCACGTCATTACGTCTCTCCCATAGTGCAGAGTGGCCAGGAGGAGCGGACAGCGGAAGTCGTCGGCAGGAGCGGAGATCAGGTAAGTTGCATTTTCTTTTTTTTTTAAGGGGCACTGCATAGGGGGGATGGTCGCTACTGTAGGGACACTGCATAGGTGGGGATGGCCACTACTGTGGGAGCACTGCATAGGTGGGGGTGGCCGCTACTGGAGCCACTACTAGGGGAAATGCATAGTGGGGTCTACTACTGGGGTCACTGCATAGGGAGGACTACTACTGGGGGCAATGCAGAGGGGGATTATTACTGGGGGCACTGCAGAGGGGGATTACTACTGGGGCCACTGCAGAGGTGGGATTACTACTGGGGGCAATGCAGAGGGGGGATTACTACTGGGGGCACTGCAGAGGGGGGGATTACTACTGGGGGCACTGCAGAGGGGGGGATTACTACTGGGGCACCCCGTTAGTGGTGTGACCATGGGGGTCGGTTGTCAGGGGCGTAGATGCTCAGTAATGTTTCCCGGGGGGAAGGGGGTTCTGGCTCCTACACTTTCAGCCTGGCTCCTAAGTTTTAGAAAAATTTGTCAAGCCCTGGACTATACACAGTGGCGACACAAGGAGGGTGTGGAGGGTTGGCCTGCCGAGGGGTGACACCAAGTGTGCCAACTCCCCCTCAGTGAAAGGAGCCAGGTGCTGCACTCAGGGACGGATTAAATGATGCTCTTATTCACACAGGCAGCTCATAGAAGTTGGTGCTATTTTCTCTTATATCAACATGACACAGGAAAACGTCAGTGTTATGGGGTCCATACATCTGCAATGTATCGCCCCAATTTCCCGTTCTGCCCAACGGCGGGGTCGGGGAATTAGGGAAAATTTATCATGTTGGAAATCCTTGATTCACTGATCCCGATTGAAAAATGATTGGGGTCGGGGATTTTTCACATGCTGTTTTTCCCGCAGTCCAACGATGGATTGCGGATATGAAGAACGGGGAATTAGGGCTGTAGATGTGTCGTCTGCATTACTCTATAGCAGTGGTTCTGATCCCCAGTCCTCAAATTTACCCAACAGGTCATGTTTTAAGGCTTTCTCTGTGTGGAAGCAGATTGGATAATTAATGACCCAGCAAAAATGGGATTTTGGTGCCTACCGGTAAATCCTTTTCTCTGATTCCACAGGGGACACTGGAGGTGCTTATGCTGGGGTATAGAGGCGTGGATAGCTGGAGCCGGCACTTTAAATAATTTAGAAGTGTGAAGCTCCTCCCCCTCTATGCCCCACCAGCCCTCAGTTTAGAAAATGAAGACCGAGAGGAGATGGAGAACAAACGGAGTGAAAGGGAGAGAAGAACACACAATAATCAAAACATACAACATACGGAACAAACCGAACAGGCAGGCGTCCAGTGTCCCCTGTGGAATCAGAGAAAAGGATTTACCGGTAGGTACCAAAATCCCATTTTCTCTTTCATCCACTAGGGGACACTGGAGGTGCTTACGCTGGGGACGTCCCAAAGTTTTCCCCACGGGCGGGAGTGCTCTGCGGCGCCTGCAGAACAAGGCGGTCAAAACGGGATGCCGAAGTAGCAAACGTATCAAACTTGTAAAACCTGACAAACGTGTGAACTGAAGACCAAGTAGCCGCACGGCACAATTGTGACGTGGAGGCTCCTCTACCTGCCGCCCATGACGCACCCACAGAACGTGTGGAATGAGCCGAAATGGAGGAAGGAGGACGACGGTCAGCACTATTATAAGCCTGATGAATAGTCAGCCGGATCCAACGTGCCAAAGTCTGCTTAGATGCCGGCCAACCCCTCCGAACAGCATCATAGAGGACAAAAAGCGACTCAGATTTACGAAGAGACGCCGTCCTGGCAACATAGATGCGGAGAGCCCTAACCACATCCAAGGTAGAGGACCCAACAGAGCCCTCCAGCAACGACGGTACGACAATAGGCTGATTGATATGAAAAGCCGACACAACCTTGGGAAGAAAGGAGGCTACCGTCCGGAGTTCCGCCCTATCCGCATGAAACACAAGGTAAGGTGGCCGACAGGACAGAGCACCCAATTCCGAAACTCGACGAGCCGAAGCGAGAGCCAGGAGGAGGACAGTCTTCCAAGACAAGTACTTAAGATCAACCTCCTCCAAAGGTTCAAACATGGGCGACTGAAGAAACCGAAGCACTAAGTTTAGGTCCCAGGGAGCTATCGGAGGTACAAAAGGAGGCTGCACCCGCAAGACTCCTTGAAGAAACGTCTGCACCTCAGGAATGAGGGCCAATTTTCTTTGAAAGAAAATGGAAAGGGCAGAAACCTGCACCTTTAGAGTTCCTAGCCGAAGACCAGAATCCAGACCCGTCTGAAGGAAAAGCAGAAACCGGGACAACCGAAAAATTCTAGACGGAAGACCCCGACTGGAACACCATGAGATATAAGCACGCCAGATGCGATGATAATGCGCAGCCGAAACTGGTTTCCTGGCGCGTAGCATGGTAGGAATAACCGCGTCCGGGATGCTCCTGCGTCTTAGGATATCGGTTTCAAGAGCCACCCCGTTAAACGCAGTTGCGCCAAATTGGGGTGTACAAATGGGCCCTGCTGTAGAAGATCCGGGCGTAGAGGAAGGGGCCACGGATTGTCTGACAATAGGGACCGAAGGTCCGAGAACCAACTTCTCCGAGGCCAGTTCGGAGCTACAAGAATTACAGAGGCTGTTTCTTGTTTTATCCTTTTTAGAAGACGAGGAAGAAGCGGAATCGGAGGGAAAAGGTAAACGAAGTCGTAGATCCATGGACTTGTCAGGGCGTCTACCGCTGCCGCCTGCGGATCCCGAGTTCTTGAGACGTATACTGGGAGCTGACGATTCAATCGCGACGCCATGAGGTCCACCTGAGGACATCCCCATCGACGTATCAGCGCGTTGAACACCTCTGGATGAAGCATCCATTCCCCGGGATGCATATCCTGTCGACTCAGGTAATCCGCTTAACAGTTGTCCACACCCGGTATGAATACCGCCGACAGGATTACTGACTGTCTTTCGGTCCACCGAAGGATCTGAGTTACTTCCCGCATAGCCATGCGACTGCGCGTCCCTCCTTGGCGGTTGATGTAAGCGACGGCCGTCGCGTTGTCGGACTGAACTCTTACCGGACGAGTCTTTAGCAAGTCCTTTGCCTCTATCAGAGCATTGTAAATCGCTCTGAGTTCCAACACATTTATGGGCCACTTCTGTTCTAGAGGGGACCATCGACCCTGAAAGTGATGATCGAGGACTACTGCTCCCCATCCTCGAAGGCTGGCATCTGTTGTTACGATGATCCAGTCCCACACTCCGAATCTTCTGCCCGCTAACAGATTGGTGGATTATGTCCACCAAAGAAGGGCCACTCTGGTACCGGGGCTCAGACGGATCTGTAGATGAAGAAGCAGATGAGACCCTGACCCCTGTGAAAGCAGTTCTAGCTGAAACTCCCTGGAGTGGAATCGGCCGAACTGTAGCGCCTCGAAAGCTGCTACCATCTTCCCCAAGAGGCGCAGACAAAGAAGCAGGGACACCTTTCTTGTTCTGAGGACCAGCTGAACTAACAACCGGATATCCCGGGCCTTGTATATTGGAAGAAAAATCCGTTGTGAGGCCGTATCCAAGATCATGCCCAGAAACAGAATTTTCTGGGACGGATTGAGATGTGATTTTTTGAAGTTGATTATCCAACCGTGTTGGATTAGGGTCTGATATGTCAGTAAGGCCTGATTTGATAGAAGAGATACCGATGGACCCTTGATTAGCAGGTCGTCCAAATAAGGGATTATGTTCACTTCTGATGACCGAAGGAGAGCGATCATTACTGACATAAGCTTGGTGAAGACGCGGGGAGCCGAGGATAACCCGAACGGCAATGCCCGAAACTGATAATGATCCTTCAATAAGGCGAAGCGCAGAAAAGCCTGGTGAGGTTCCCAAATGGGGACATGGAGATAGGCATCCTTGATATCCAGGGATAATAGGAACTCCCCTGGTTCCAAGCTCGCTATAACCGACTGCAGAGACTCCATTTTGAACCGATAAATCTTCAGATACAGGTTCAAAGACCTGAGGTTTAAGATAGGCCTGACCGAGCCATCTGGTTTTGGTACTACAAACAGGTTCGAGTAAAACCCCAAACCTCTCTGATGTTCCGGGACCGGAACTAGTACAGATGATACTACTAGAGACTGGATAGCCTCCTGTAAAACCCTGGCCTTGCTTGCAGGCATTGGCAGACTTGTGGTGAAGAACCGAGGTGGAGGGGGGACTTCGAAGTCTATTCGGTATCCCAGGGAAATTAGTCTGCGGATCCACGGTTCTGTAGAGGTCTGATTCCAAACCTGTTGAAAATCTTTCAGGTGGGCTCCTACTGCAGGAGGTCCCAGATGGGACGGAAGACCGTCATGCCACCTGCTTCTCCGCTGGTTTAGGCTCTGGTCTACGTGCAACGGGTTGTGGACGACCTCTACCTCTGCCACCTCTATGTTGCGTGGGAGCACCTCTGGTTCTACCACGAAAGGAATGTGGCGCACGAAAGGAATGAAATGAAGGTCCATTATACGATCTCCTGGGAGCTGAAGCAACCGACGGAAGGAAGGAAAACTTACCCCCCGTGGCCTGGGATATCCATTTGTCCAGTTCCGGGCCAAACAGCATATCGCCTGTGAAAGGTAAACCCGTGACCGCACGCTTGGATTCTGCGTCCGCTTGCCAAGCGCGCAACCAGAGGCTCTGCGGGCTGAAATAGCAGAAGCAGATATGCGAGAACTAATCTGACTAATATCTTTCGAAGCTTCTCCCAGGAAAACCGCAGACTCACGGATGTGTTCTGCTAGTAGCCGTAACTCTGCTCTTGATGTACCAGAGTCCAAACCTGTAATCAACTGGTCAGCCCAGCCAACCACTGCCTTGTTAACCCAAGCGGTAACAAGGGTGGGTCTAAGTTGAGCCCCCGCTGCAGTATAAATTGATTTTAGCGTTGTCTCCAACTTACGATCCGAAGGATCTTTTAGTACTGTAGCTCCCGGTACTGGGAGTGCTGTTTTCTTAGAGACGGGAGACTGACGCATCGACTGGAGGGGGTGTCTCCCACTTTTCCATCATGGTTGATGGAAAGGGATAAGTAGACGGAAACCGGCGCGGAATTTGGAACCGTTTATCCGGTTGCTTCCAGGCCACTGAGAGCTGCTGTTGCAGCTGCTGTGAGAACGGAAAAACCGTAGAGCTCTTTGGTCGTTCATGAAATAATTCACACTCCTGGGATGCAGGTAGTACATCCTCTGGTAGATTCAGAACCTTTCTGACCGCCAAAATTAGAGATTCCACCCCTGGAGAGGTGGACTCTAATTCTTGAGGGGAAGCGTCCTGTAACGCTTCCTCCAATTCCCCTTCCTCTGTTTCCTCCGTAGCGAGGAATTCTTCGTCTGACTCTTCTGATTGGAGAACCGTCAGAGTACGCTTTTGTGTCGGTCTTTGATAGGAAGTGGAGGGTGCAGGCACCACTGTACCCATCACCTGTACCAGGGTGTCTAGAGACTTGGTTAGCCCTTCCACCCAGGGAGGTTGAGACCTACGTGCCTCAGCTAACTCAGACGTTAAATCCGTCATAACTCCAACCATGTCAGCGGCCCATGGGGGAGCAGGTGCGGCCGTAATAGCCATAGGTGGATCTATTGCTATACAAGCATCACATAAAGTAGACCCAGCAGCATGCGGCTTGGATAGTTTGTTGTTACACTTAGAACAGACAAACATCTTTTGAGCCGCTTTTGTTCTGTTTGACATGGATATACACAGTCACCCAGACACAAAGGGACAGCAGTAAAAAGAGAATAGAACAGAAGGCTGGTATGGGACACAGAGGAAGAGGCACTCCCCACTCCATCCCACAATTAGATTCCCTGCCAAACACCCCAGCTACTCACAACCTCTCTGCAGGGATGTAGCCAGGAGAATCAGCCTTCAGTAATCACTGCATACAGTCTGTAGTGGAGAGATGCAGTTGAGGTTAAACACGGCAGCCCCGCTGTACATGCAGCCCTTGCCGCGTTTTCTAGCCAGGGAGCCGCTCTGGAGACAGTGAGCCCGCGCTGCTAGGCTCCACCCCCTTTCTCTATGCCCTAAGGGCTACAAAATGGCTGCCCCCGCCTGCAGGATCCTCTCCCCTCTGTGCAAGCCCCGCTGAGTAGGAGCCGCTAGCCGCGCTCATCAGCGGGGAGAGGGGAGAGAGTTGTATATAGTAAACAGCGCTATCGCGCTCTACCAAGCCAGCGCTGGCCGCAGGACAGGGGACTGGGGATGCGCAGATGATTTATACTCACTGCGCTCCTCGTGAACAGCACTCACAGTCTTCTTCCGTGTGTGTTTGTGCTGTGTGCGGCAGTAAGGAGCTGTCAGATGCTTTTAAAGAAGCACTGCACACTCCTTCCTGCAACCCAGAAGGTTAGCAGGGTGCCAGTAACCCGGACCCCACCTTTAGAGAGGTGGCGAAGGGTACTAATAAAAGAGTGTAAAAGATGTAAGAAATAATAAAACAAAAATAAAGAAATAAATGTTAAATAAAATAATTGACTTGCTGGAGCACAGCAGGTTGTGACCAGCTCCAAGGCACATTTTCTAAACTGAGGGCTGGTGGGGCATAGAGGGGGAGGAGCTTCACACTTCTAAATTATTTAAAGTGCCAGCTCCAGCTATCCACGCCTCTATACCCCAGCGTAAGCACCTCCAGTGTCCCCTAGTGGATGAAAGAGAAATAGATTAACTCACCTGTGCAAGATTGTGAGGCATTTTCGGCAAAGGACAAACACATTTTCCCAAAATGCCACACCGTAATGCACTTATATATATATAATGCCACACATTATATACCCAGCTTTGGCATCTTATTCCACACAATACTGCACTAAACAACAACATGTCACACAAAATAAGATGTGATTCTAAAATACCTTTTGCATCACCAGTTTATCTGACCTACTTGCTATATATTTTAAATATATGAATTAGGGATGTGCAGGCTCGGATAGGTTCGAGTTTGCACGTGGAGTTCGGATTTTTCCCTCCAAAAAAACGGAACTCAGAAAGAGGCAAAACGTCATCTTGCACGGACGAACATCATCATTCCTGGACTTTCAGGAATGATGATGTTCGTCCGTGCAAGATGACGTTTTGCCTCTTTCTGAGTTCCGTTTTTTTGGAGGGAAAAATCCGAACTCCACGTGCAAACTCGAACCTATCCGAGCCTGCACATCCCTAATATGAATGAATGAATGAATGTATAAAATCACATGATTTAAGTAAAAAAAGCACATTTGCAGTCTCATAGGTAACACATTCATATATTTAAAATAAATAGCAAGTAGGTCAGATAAACTGGTGATGCAAAAGGTATTTTAGAATCACATCTTATTTTGTGTGACATGTTGTTGTTTAGTGCAGTATTGTGTGGAATAAGATGCCAACGCTGGGCATATAATGTGTGGAATTATACATATAAGTGCATTACGATATGGCATTTTGTCCTTTGCCCAAAATGCCTCACAATAATGCACTTATACGTATAATGCCACCAGGGCCAGACAGGGACTAAACATAGGCCCTGGCATTTAAAGCACACAGACCCACCTTGGCATCAGCATTTGGCCCCAGGTATAGACTCCTCCCCTTACTATTCCTGACTCGCAGCAGTATGTAAAATATATCATATAGCAGTCTGGGTGACTCCTAATCCTGGCTCACTAGTCACTAGTAACTATTACTATACTAGTACTGAATGCGCTCACACCGGGCCACCTTGGCGCACATGCGCACTCCCCCTGGCCGGCTTTCCCTGCTGCTGTCACCATGGCACACATGCGCACTCCCCCTTGCCGGCTTCCCCCGGTGTCACCATGGCGGACAGAGCAGAGCTGGAGCAGGCGATTGCCCAGCACGGAGAGAGAGTGAGGGCCCTGAAGCAGAGTAAGGCCAGCTCGCAGCAGGTAAGCGCGGGGCGCCGCTCAGCATCACAGGCCGCACCTGACGCCGGGGGCTGGTGTGAGACCGGCGGCCGGCAGAGGGGCGAGCCTGGAGCGCGGTGAGGTGTGCGTGCCGGGGGCTGGCGGGCCTTGTCCGGAGCACGGGTGTATTGTGACCACCAATGCTGATGTCAGATGTGTCAGCACTTATCCCCTCATGTCAGGCACAGACAGAAGTGGTGGGGAGGACTGTATATGAAGCATCACAGTATCTCTTCATCATCATGTGCTCATACTGGTTTATAAGTTCCCACCTGTCCCTAATGTACAAAGGCAGCTCCAGGTTTTATGCATTTTAGGGGTAGATGTACTAAGTCTTGGAGAGAGATGAAGTACCAACCAATCAGCTCCTATCATGTTACAGACTAAAATGACAGAAGCTGATTGGTTGGTACTTTATCTGTCTCCAAGGCTTAGTACATCTACCCCATCCTTGTTTATTACTGAGTACATGCACAGTGTATGGGGGAACTGTATCAAATGATCTCTGATACATTCAATTAATCTCACCCTTATCACAGCAATATAGTATGTCACAGCGCAGCAATGTATTAGCAATTCAGGCTTGAGGTTACTGACCCCCATTTACATTCTTCCCCTTTGTATTACATTGTTAATGTGAGATGTCACCGCAGCAAGTGGGGTGTCCAGAGCTGCCGTGTGACCTTAGGTCAGGGGTGGGGAACCTTTTTTCTGCCAAGGGCCATTTTGATATATATAACATTATTCGTGGACCTGGTGCAGGCCACGCCCCCTCCACGTGACATCACATGGGGGCGTGCCACAATCGCCGGTGATTACAGCAATGCCCGGAGCATCCTGAGGATGCTCTGGGGTGCTGTCTGGGCAGCTGTGTGACCGTCTGAAGCATCCTAAGGACGCTCCTGGTGGCATTGCTGCATTGATTCTGGCTGCAGGTTACCATTCTAGGCACCCTGCTAGCCAGATGAGGCTAGCAGGAAAAAGCTTCGAGGGCCAGACCAAATGATTCTGAGGGCCTTATATAGCCCCCGGGCAGGAGGTTCCCCATCCCTGCATAAGGGTAAATATGGCGTTATCCCCAGTTGGCATATGTGTGTGTGTGTTTATTTTTTTTGACAAGCTAAAGCTGGGTACACAATTAACAATGTGTACCCAGACGACCTATAATTTGATGGGAGCCGGCGTGGGTCTCGGCAAGTGCATACACACTTGTCGATGTCGGGAGCGACATCACAACGGCAGGGGCCATGCTGCATTCGGCAGCATGGCCCTCGCTCACGATGCATGCAGGTCTGACAGATAATGTCGCTGACGGTATGCGGGAGAGCGCATAGTCAGCGACATTGAGTGTACACACTAGACGATGTTGCCGACATGTCGTCCGATCTGGCCGGATTGGATGACATATTGTCTAGTGTGTACCGGCAATACGTTTTTCGTCACTTGAGTAGCCAAAGCAGTTCGCTGCTATTGCAGTGGTGAAATGACGTGAAATGTTAGGCGCCGCTGGAGGAATGTTATTTTGTGTACGGAATTCCTCAGATACATCTGTCCCTAGATGTGTTATTCTCATCATCTGCTCTCTTCCCGAGAGTTGCGTTATTCTAACATTCAGTACAATGGCATGATGGGGATTGTAGTGCTAATGTACTCTACCCACGGGGAAATCGACTAATAATTGAATAGCTCTGAACGTTAAACCTGGAGCTTTACCTGCGTGGTAAACACTGCGGATAATTGAATCTGCCCCTTTTTTCTCTTGAAGCTTTGAAACATCTCAGTGTTCAGCAGGAACAGCAGGTACTGAGAGAAAATGCATTGCACTTTTCACACCCATATATATGGACCTTTCACTTTGCTACAGATACTTCTAGCTGCAGGGAATTTAGTTCAGCGGGAAGTACTGTACTGTCCGAATTGTGAATAATAGTGTATTGGGCACTTACGGTAATGCTGACATCGCAATATTACGTTCTGGAATGGCACGTCGCACCAATGTAGGGTAATTGAATTAATCTCTTTGGGGAAGAGATAGTAAACCAAACGGGTTCTAACTGTCATTGTATAGAATGGGCTAGATTTTGGTTGCCATGGGCAACTTTTCCACTTTCTCTCAAAGGTTTGAAACGGATGCAGTCAGGAAATACCGACCGCCGGCTTGCCGACTGCCAAATCCCGGCAGGGTACTAATGACAGGCGTCGAAATCCTGACGCCTGTCATTAGATCTACGCCAGGAGCCTGACGCCTGGCATCCCGAACGAAGGTAAGCCGGGTGCAGACAGCCGTGAAGGGGGGGGGGGGGGGGGAGTATTAGGTTTCAGGGCTCCCAGGGGGACTCAGGGTTAGGTACCCCCCCAGGAGGGCTATGGAAAGGGGGGGGTTAGGCACCCCCGGGGGGAGGTTAGGCTTAGGCTTGCCCCCGTGAGACTTAGGTTTAGGCTGCGGGGATGGGGGTTAGGTTTAAGCACTTAGCGCGGGGTTAGGGTTGGGTACCCCTAAGGAGGGGGTAGGGTTAGCATTACTTACCTAAATCCACTGTCGGGATCTTCACCCCTGTCGGGCTTCCAGCGTCGGGATTTGATGTATTTGAATACATACTGATTCCGTTTGAAACATCTTAAGGTGCCCACACACATACCGATATACTTACGATCCGACAATGTGTCCGATTTCCCTTGAAACTCTCTCTCCCCGGCAGCTCAGCACACGATATGCTGTCCAATCTTCATCCGATCTCCTGCAGCCAGACTTTTTCATAGTGCATTGTGTCCTAGATTGTCAGATCTATCGTACTGCACGGCAGATCTGAAGATGCGATGTGCTACATGCGGGGGCGTGCATCGTGATCGTGAGTGGGGACTCACGATTTGGGAATTTTTTACCCGATCTGTCGTTCCAATGTGTCGGAATCGGCCAGATCGGGAAAAAAATCGTTGTGTGTGGGCACCCTTACCCTTTAGTGAGTGTATTACACTGTGTGGCGTTCTGATTGTCTGTCTCCTTTGTTCAACTCTCCTCCATGCCATAATGGCTCAAATAAACCCTTTTTCATTTTTCTTCCTGATTATTGTATATGCAAAACGAACAAAAAGAAACCATCCATTGAAGAATATTAAGTGACTGTTGTGCAGATGTAACATGTATCACGGTTGATTTGTTTCTCTTTCCAGTATATATATTTAACACTTTCATTTGCACCTCTGCTAATAATATTTGGTCATACATCTAAATGGGATTATTGTTGGTAATGTAACATTTTATCATCTGGTGTGTCTCTATCGAGGCATGACAAATGTCAAATGTTCTTGATTTCTAATTTAGAAATATTTACCTGTTTGCCAGATCTCAGGTGGCTTAAAGACTCTATTTGCATTTTAAAGTTCATTAATGCTGGGCATACACTCTACAATTATCTGTTAGATTTCTGTCCAATCTGGCTGGTTGGAATGAAAATCTGATAATGTATGGGAGCCAATGACAGTCGACCATATGGTCTTAAACTGAAAAATGGACAAAAATGATTGGTCAAATTGGCTAAATTAATTTGATTTAACCAATTTATCTGGATGACAATTATTGTCTGTTTTTCAGTGTTTGTGAGCAAATTGTCGATTGTCATTTGCTCCCATACATTACCAGATTTTCATTCCAACCAGCCAGATTGGATAGATGTCTGACAGATAATTGTATAGTGTATGCCCAGCATTAGTAATATACAAATGTTAGTGGCAGTTTGTAGTCTGGGGGAGGGAGGGGGGGGGAGTAGGGAGCTTCAGTCAGCAGGGAGTATAGGCGCACACACCCCTGTTATCTGATCATATACTGTATGTGTGGTCTTATTTTTTCTGCAGCATGTAACTAACTGCAATAGAACTGTATAACCTAATGACCAGCTTCGCCAGCCAGTGTGTAAAATTTCCCCTTAAACTTTGTCATGAATGTGGTTTTGGCTTGCAGATACTGTAATGACCGGGGCCCATCCACAATTTCACGTTTTGTAAGGAAACATCTTTTCTTAGCTTAAGATGCTGTTCGTATTATTATTTTGACCCTGGCTTTATCCATACTACACACTTCAATGGAGTGCACTGTTTCTGTCCTGCAAAGAGCAGATTCCTAAAGAGCCTTCATGTATAAATGCTAAAACTAAATCAATTTACTATAGTCTTTTATTATTTCCGTTCTTGAGAGCAGCCCTAGACAATCTGTGGCTTTTTGGCTGTTGTGAAACTACATGTCCCAGCATACCCTGCCAGCTAACGACTATCTGGAAGAACATGCTGGGGCTTGTAGTTTCACAACACCCGGACACAGGCCTGTTTAAGAGGGTGCTTTATAGCAAGGGCTGTGTAAGGTGCACCATCTAGGGTTCCTGCTGTAATCCACAGTATCTATTTCATCATCTTGCAGGGCTAAGGAGCAGTCTATTAGTGTACAGCACAGTGCTTTCATGCGTTCACTGGAGAAAGATGGTCATTAGCTTTTCAAAACATGTTCATGGAAACGGTACTAACTCCATTATATAGTGCACTACAGCCGTCACCAAAAGTTTTGAGAATGACTCAAGTTTTAGTTTTCACAAAGTTTGCTGCTTCAGTGTTTTTAGACCTTTTTGTCAGATGTTACTATGGTATACTGAAGTAAAATTACAAGAATTTCATAAGTGTCAAAGGCTTTTATTGACAATTACATTAAGTTTAAGCAAAGAGTCAATATTTGTAGTATTGACCCTTCTTTTTCAAGACCTCTGCAGTTTTCCCTGGCATGCTGACAATCAACTTCTGGGCCACATACTGACTGATGGCCGCCCATTCTTGCCTAATCAATGCTTGGAGTTTGTCAGAATTTGTGGGTTTTTATTTGTTCACCTGCCTCTTGAGGATTGACCACAAGTTCTCAATGTGATCAAGGTCTGGGGAGTTTCCAGGCCATGGATCCAAAATTTCGATGTTTTGTTCCCCGAGCCAATTAGTTATCACTTTTGCCTTATGACAAAGTGGTCTATTATGCTGGAAAAGGCCTTGTTTGTCACCAAACTGTTCTTGGGTGGTTGGGAGAAGTTGCTTTTGGAGGATGTTTTGGTACCATTCTTTATTCCTGGCTGTGTTCTTAGGCAAAATTGTGAGTGAGCCCACTACCTTGGCTGAGAAGCAACCCCACACATGAATGGTCTCAGGATGCTTTACTGTTGGCATAACACAGGACAAAGACTTTTGGAGGATGGCCTGGTGTCAAGAAGGGCAGCAAAGAAGCCACTTCTCTCCAGGAAAAACATCAAGGACAGACTAATTTTCTTCAAAAGGTACAGGGATTGGACTGCTGAGGACTGGGTTAAAGTTATTTTCTCTGATGAATCCCCTTTCATTAGAGAAAATATCGCTTGTTCGGAGAAGGAAAGGTGAGTGCTACCATCAGTCCTTTGTCATGCCAACAGTAAAGCATCCTGAGACCATTCATGTGTGGGGTTGCTTCTCAGCCAAGGTAGTAGGCTCACTCACAATTTTGCCAAAGAACACAGCCATGAATAAAGAATGGTACCAAAACATCCTCCAAGAGCAACTTCTCCCAACCATCCGAGATCAGCTAGGTGACAAACATTGCCTTTTCTAGCATGATGGAGCACTTTGTCATAAAGCAAAAGTGATAACTAAGTGGCTCGGGGAACAAAACATCTAAGTTTTGGGTTCATGGCCTAGAAACTCTCCAGATCTACATCCGATTGAGAACTTGTGGTCAATCCTCAAGACGTGGGTGGACAAACAAAAACCCACAAATTCTTGATTAGGCAAGAATGGGCAGCCATCAGTCAGTATGTGGCCCAGAAGTTGATTGACCGCATGCAAGGGCGATTTGCAGAGGTCTTGAAAAAGAAGGGTCAACACTACAAATATTGACTCTTTGCATAAACTTAATGTAATTGTCAATAAAAGCCTTTGACACTTATGAAATGCTTGTCATTTTACTTCAGTATACCATAGTGACATCTGACCAAATGGTCTAAAAACACTGAAGCAGCAAACTTTGTGAAAACCAATACTTGTGTCATTCTCAAATCTTTTGTCGACGGCTGTAGTTTTGGGTGTGGATTCCAGGTACGGCAACTATTAAACCATGTTTAGCCTGACACAGAGGAAGTATAGCTGATTGTTTTATCAGGATTTACAGCAACCAAAAATACCCCCGCACCAAGCTAATAATGTTTATCTCCCATTCATTCTTTAGGCCCACCCTAGAGCAATAATCAAGTTTGATATCTGTTGTCTAGATTTATTACAATTATACTCTACAATTATACTCTAATATGACTATGGCATTGCAAGAGTAAATGAAAGATGAAGCAGATTAGTGGTGCAGTGGGCCTTTATTTTACAATTAAAATCTTAAATCTTTTTTTTTTTTTTTGACATTATTACTGTATATTCATAGAGATTTGTATGGTTTTGCCAATAAATTGGATTGCCCCCTTAATGTGCAGGATATATTACTCTTAGGGTGTCAACTAGAGGCAAATTGTGGGGGGTGCCCGCTGTAACGCTGGCAATGGCACCCCAAATATGCAATTTAGGGGCTACTGTAAATGCGGCTGATGTGCACACTGCATCGCTGGCCTCACTCCTAATCGAATCAACCTCTTAGAAGTAGTTCATTCTATTGCATGATGCAGTGCGCAGAAATATGATACATACGCGCCTACATTTTATAATGTACCCCTATGGGGCTAGGAACTAAAATGCGTGATTCAGGGGTGAAATTGGAATGATTTAGGGGAGAAGAAGGGTGGTGTTGCCAGGATTTCTAACGGTACATTTCCCACATCACCCCAAATTTAATCGACCCCTTGGTCTTGTCCTCTATGATCTACTGAGAGTTTGTGAATACAGTCTATTTTCAAAGCTATATAGTAATCAGCTGGTTATGGATTGTGTTTCCCTTCTTTTACTATAAACATTTTCTTTTGAACCCGTTACTTAAGAGAACACAGTACTTCAGTACTTCTCCTCGGTGCTAGGTTATTCCCAATGTGAGCTAGTGACTAGTCTGATTGTTCTTCATTAATCACCATAGTCGAATATATTAATATACTCTTTTTATTTCCTATTCTTTACTTTCTGGAAAGGGCTTTTATGCATTCTCAGCATTGTGGGCTAATAGTGTTTCTTTCCCTTCATTAGATTGCAGAAGAAGTCGCCAAGCTGCTAGAACTGAAGGCACAATTGGGAACCGATGATGGGAAACACAAATTTGTTCTCAAGACGCCCAAGGTAAAATATTCACAATTCTGAAGTTTTGATTTGTTCATGAATTAAGGTGCATACACACGGTCAGATTTGTCAGATCAACGATTTGAACTATGAACGATTTTTGACTGCATTAAAATGACTGAAATTGTCCAAAACTGACTGCAAACACATCAGATGTCAGATATCGTTATCTGACCACCGGGTACGCGCATCGTTCATCGTTCAAACATGTCAGATTTTCCTTCAGATGTGAACGATTTTTAAAATCGTTATCGTTCAGATCTGAAGAAAAATCTGACCGTGTGTATGCACCATTAGTTTTAATTCCAATGGAGCCACATTCAGCTACAGCATCTTGTGTTCTAGCAAAACCAACTCCCAAAAATAAAACCTCACTTTGAAACTCCTAGTTTGAGGAACCTTTCTGTGGTTTGAAAGCAAAAAAATTAGTACACAGACGGTGTAATGGTTAGCATTACTGCCTCACAGCACTGAGGTCGTGGGTTCAATTCCCACCACGGCCCTAACTGTGTGGAGTTTGTATATTCTCCCTGTGCTTGCGTGGGTTTCCTCCGGGTACTCCGGTTTCCTCCCACACTCCAAAAAATATACTGGTAGGTTAATTGGCTCCCAAAACAAATTAACCCTAGTGTGTATGTGTGTGAGCATGTGGTAGGGAATATAGATTGTAAGCTCCACTGGGGCAGGGACTGATGTGAATGGTCATATATTCTCTGTAGAGCGCTGCGGAATATGTGTGCGCTATATAAATAACTGGTCATAATAATAATAATAATAAAGTAATCACAGTGGTAAATTATAATCTCAGCATTAAATGACTGGGGCAGACATAAATGTATGTGAAATTTGGCGATACCATAAATTCTAAGAGGAAAGAGAATTTTGATAGTACTTTGCTATGAACAGATGTGCCCTTATCCATCTTTGCTGGAGCCGCACTAATAAGCCCCTCCCCACGCACCAGGCCCTGTGAAACTCTGCTGGTGATATTGCCAAAAATGCCCAATGAGATGCAACTAGGACGCACCACCAGACTGTGCTGATTTATTTGATATGTGACACTTTAATATCTGTGTGTGACTTAAGGTGCCCACACACTAGACGATTATCTGCTCGATTTGGACACATCGTGATGTTAAATCGTTGAAATCGTGCAGTCTCCACGAACGATAACGATCCCTATACGCGGTCCCGCGGGTCGGGAGGTAAAGTTGCCTTGGAAATGCCTATTGAAGCTTGATGCATGAGGACACATCTGTATATCTTGTAAAAAGAGAATTGGAGAAAGTTCACCCCCCCCCTCCCCTCCTCCTTTCATGCTTCTTTCTGCGTTTGGGGGGATATACTGTAATACAGGCTTTGCTTTCTTGTGGTTAGGCTGGTGCACATCTTTCTTTCTTTGGGCACTGGTGTATTCCTCTTTTCTACTTCAGGGTCCATAGGGGGTCCACAGGGTTGACCTTGGGGTATAGCTTGGATCTGGATCCACGGGCACCATACAGTTAAAGCTTTAGCTCCCAGGATGCACTTGGGTCCTCCTCTATACCCCGCCCCCGAGCCACAGGCACCTCAGTTTCAGTTTGGTGCCGGCCGAAGTCGGTTGCACTGTGCAGTGGGGCTGCAGGAGCAGCCCCATAGCTTTATTTTTACAGAAGAAAAGTTTTTTATTTTTTCTCTCGTGTTTTACACTTAATGCGGCAGCATAGGACTGTCCTTCTGGACGTCCATGCTGCCGCTTCAACACCCCGCTGGCGCTGCATCGCCAGTACTGCTCTGGGGATTGCAGCGGGACCCCGGAGTTAGTTCTAGCATGGCTCCATGCAGGGGCGTAACTATACCTATAGGGGCCCCATAGCAAAAAATGTTATGGGCCCCCCTCTCAGCCCGTGGCCCCCAATCTCGTCCTGCTCTTGCCCCCCCTGGTCTGAGGCCCCCCCCCGCACCCCGGCTTACCTGATCCATGGTCGCGCTGTGCAGGGCTGACCCACCTTCCCTCCCGGTCGGCTCCATCTCACTGACTGATGTTGGGAGGAGGTGGCCACACCTTCTCCCAGTATCAGCCAATGGGGAGAGCCGGAGGCGGAGCTGACTGGGAAGACGCGACCACGGAGCGGGGGTCACGCAACCAAGGAGCAGGTAAGTACAGTAGAGGGGAGTGAGGAGACTGCTAGGGGAGTGAGGAGGGTGTGGAGGGAAGGGCAGCGGACAGCGGCCTGGCACCGTAGGTGCAGGGGGAAGGCCGGGCCCCGGGTTGGTCCGGGCCCCATAGCAGCCGCACCCCCTGCACCCACGGTAGTTACGCCACTGGCTCCGGGACCTCCCTCTGACTGCTGCCGGACTCTACGGGGAACAGGTAGGGATAAATGCAGTCAGTTGCCGCCGGTCTCTGGGGACAGACCGGCGGCGCTAGTAGCGGCGGCGGGCTCCCCCTCATGCAGGCATGCTCCGCTGGGCCACCAGGGTATAAGTTCCGGAGGGGAACCGGCATCCCTGGGGTTAAATACTAGCCAGGGGAGGCAGCCTTCCCTGGTTTAGCGGCTCCTCCCCTCAGCGCGCCTTTTCTCATGTGTACTGGCGTCGCTGAGCTGCTCCTCTGCTGGCCACTCCTCCTCAGAGCTCTCCGGCGGCCATCTTTAGAAGGCTATACCGCAGGCTCCCAGTCAGGTGCATGGTCAGGTCCCCCTGTGTACCTCTCCCCTACCAAAAGGACAGTGTACACAGCGCTATAACTCCCCCCAGACACTGAATCTGAGTGGTTGAGGGTAGCGATTGGTGCAGTAAGTACAATCTTCCTGCATTGTATGTGACTTTGCTAGTGCTGCTGTCTGTACTTATTTTCTAATTACTGTCAGCTTATATCTATCCCTTTGCTTCTCCTACAGCCCGAAGGTGTGTGGGGGAGGGGTGTTTTTCTATTAACCTCACTCTTATAAATCATGTATTTGTGAGGTCAGTCACATACTGTTGTGTGCTACACAGTACCATATTTTTGGGCCTGTTTGTGTTGCATGCTGGTGAGTGCGGGGGTGTTAACACCGTATGTCCTCTGCTGATAAGTATTTATTGCATAATTACTGTATCATGTCTGATGAGGAGACTGAGCACTCCGGGGCTCCTGTGTTGCTTTCCTGCAGACGCTGTTCTGCTGGTGTTAATGGGGGGGATTTATCTCAGGATGGTCTTTGCGGGCAGTGCCAGCTGGCACCAGACCCCTCTATACTCCCCTTGGGCGATGTTTTCACAAGTGCTGACATATATTGCAGACAAGTTGTCGATCCCTACAGTGACCCCTTCTGGGGCATTGTCCCAGCACTCTATCTCCCATTCCCCGGATATTCCGCAGGTATTGCGGCCTCCCTCCGGGGCCCAGACTGTGAGACAGTATTCGGGGCTGCCTGTGTATGTCCAGCCTCCCCCTGTATCACAACAGTCTGTAGTGCCTTTTCAGAGCTTCCCTCAGTCGGCTTCTCCGCCTTGGGTGGATGTTCGCTCCAACTCTGTACAGAGTTTGGCGGCCTCATCCTCGGCTTTTCAGTCATTTTTGCAGGGTGATGTGCCACAGAAGGCGACTAAGCGGCCTGTTGTGAGTTTACTCGGATCCCTCTTCAGATGATGGAGAGGTCTGTGAGGATTCTGATTTGGATGCTGTGGGACAGGAGGCAGAGCCTAGGTCCTCCATTGATGTTCCAGCATTAGTGAGGGCGGTGCGGGCTATTCTCAATATAGAAGAGGAGGCACCGGTCCCTAAGTCGAAGTTTCCTGACTTCAAGAAAGCATAGGTTACTTCTAATGTGTTCCCTCTGTCCGATCAGTTGGCGGATCATATGGCGGCGGCCTGGCAATTACTCAGCAAGAGATTCCACCCGCAGAAAAGGTTGGCTTCTCATTATCCCTTTCCTGCGGATCATTGCAGGAAATGGGAGACTCCACCGGCGGTGGATTCACATGTCACTCGCTTGGTTAAAACCGCTACGCTACCACTGGGTGGCTAAAGCCATTGAGAACTGGGCCAATGCCTTGGAGGATTCTCTTACGGACGATGTTCCGGATGTTCAGAGAGCATTAGTGGCACAAATGAGGGATGCCGCTTCCTATATTGGGGAAGCATCATTGGACGCAAGCATGTTACCCTCTAGAGTTTCGGCTGCGGCTGTGTCTGCTTGGAGATCCTTGTGGCTGCGGTCCTGGAGGGCTGATGCGGACTCTAAAAAGGGTCTGGAGGCTCTCCCCTTTAATGGAGAATTGCTATTTGGTCCGGATTTGGACAAAATAGTGGATACCTTGGCTAAGTCCAAGCCGGTTTTCCTCCCTACGGCTTCTGCGCCAGCTAGGGAGAGGAGCACTGCTTTTCGGTCCTTTCGGGTTCAGGGTAAGGCCAAGGGCCAGTCCTTCCCAAGACATTCAGCGACCAAAGCCTCATCCAGACCCAAGAAGCAAGCGTGGAATGCTCGGCGTCCCTCTTCCAAACAGGAGGATAAACCTGCTGCCTGACAGGACGGGCCTCTCCCTGGGGGACCCCAGAGTGGGAGGCCGACTTCTCAGATTCGCCCAGTGTTGGTTCAGTACCACCACAGATGCTTGGGTTCGAGAGGTAGTCTCTCAGGGGTACGCCCTGTCGTTTCGGTGCAGGCCGCCCCACCAATTTTTTTGCAGAAACCCAATGGGTCTCATTGCCCTATTCTGAATTTAAGGTCTTTGAACAAGTATCTCAGAGTTCCCAAGTTCAGGATGGAAACATTGCGGTCCATCATCCTGGCGATGGAACCAGGGGACTTCATGGTCTCCCTCGATATCTAGGACGCCTATCTCCATATGCCCGGTGCACCGGCACATCAGCGGTACCTGAGGTTTGCTATCCGCAACCATCACTACCAATTTCGGGCGTTGCCTTTCGGTCTTTCCAGGGCTCCGAGGGTTTTCACCAAGGTGATGGCAGTCATGGCTGCCCACCTTCGGGGTCAGAGTATACGGCTGCTGCCGTACCTGGACGATCTGCTGCTGCTGGCGAGCTCCCCGGAGATGCTTCTTCATCATCTCCACCTGACAATTGCTTGTCTTCAAGCACACGGGTGGTTAATAAATTGGAAGAAGTCGTCTCTGATCCCAACTCACCGGATGGTCCATCTTGGAGCACTTCTGGACTCCAGTCAACAAAGGATTTTCTTGACTCTGGAAAAGGTATCCTCCCTACAACTGAGGATACACGGTTGCCTGAGCAGTGTCAGGGTGTCAATACATTCGGCACTGAGAGTCCTGGGGTCCATGGTGTCGGCATTCGACATGGTGGAGTTCGCCCAGTTCCATTCCCGGGGCAGATCCTTGTGCAATGGAACGGGTTGTGCCGCCGGATCCGATCCCAGATGCTGGTATTGTCCCCGGAAGTGCGCCGGTCCTTGGTGTAGTGGCTGCAGTCGGCTCATCTCAGCCAGGATCGCCCCTTTTGGATTCCGGACTGGGTTCTGCTCACGACAGATGCCAGTCTCCGTGGTTGAGGGGCAGTGACCGGCTCCTTGTCGCTTCAGGGCCGTTGGTCGGCGGAGGTGGCCGTCCTTCCCATAAACATTCTAGAGCTACGGGCAGTGTACCGTGCTCTTCTGGCGTCAGGCACCGTTCTTCTCGGAAGAGCAGTTCAGGTGCAATCAGACAACGCCACCACGGTGGCATACATAAATCACCAGGGAGGAACTCGCAGTCGAGCTGCGATGTCGGAAGTGTCCCAAATCCTGACTTGGGCGGAGTGCCACCTTCCAGCAATATCGGCAGTCTTCATCCGGGGAGTCCTCATTTGGGAGGCAGACTTCCTCAGCCGTCACGACGTGCATCCCGGGGAATGGTCGCTTCACCCAGAGGTGTTTCAACTTCTCGTGGACAAGTGGGGACTGTCGGAATTGGACCTGATGGCCTCTCGTCGCAATTACAAGTTGCCCATATACGGCTCAAGGACAAGGGACGTAGGCACAAGGCCTAGTGGATGCGTTGTTAGTGAATGGTCGTTTCACCTAGCGTATCTGTTTCCTCCAATCTCCCGGCTCCCTCGGGTACTCAGAAAGATCAAACGGGACGGAGGCACGTTTCTGTTGGTGGCTCCAGCGTGGCCCAGATGTCCTTGGTACTCCGATCTCAGGGGCCTGTCTGTAGACGCTCCGTACCTTCTGCCTCAACATCTGGATCTGCTGTCTCAGGGTCCCTGCCTTTACCCGGATCTGGGTCGACTGTCTTTGACGGCGTGGCTCTTGAGACAGCCGTCTTAAGGTTCCAGGCTTTTCCAGCTCTGTCAACAGTACCATGCTTAGGGCACGTAAACCTGCCTCTGCACGGATTTACCATAGAGTGTGGCACACTTACTTTCAGTGGTGCGAGTCTAGAAGCTATGACCCTCAGGTGTTCAGAGTTTCTAGGATTTTGGCACTTCTGCAGTCAAGTCTTGACCTGGGGTTACGGCTTGCATCCCTAAAAGTTCATGTATCGGCCCTGTCAGTATGGTTCCAGTGAAGGATTGCCACACTGCCTGACGTTCACATCTTGTTCCAAGGTGTGCTGAGGATCCAGCCTCCCTTTGTGCCTCCAGTCGCTCCGTGGGACTTGGCGGTGGTTCTTCGGGTCCTGCAGGGACCTCCTTTTGAGCCTCTTGAGTCGGTTGACCTCAAGTGGTTAACACTTAAGACTGTGTTTCTCCTGGCTCTTGCTTCGGCCAGGAGGGTATCCGAGTTGAGGGCACTTTCCTGTAGCCCCCCCCTTCCTGATTTTTCATCAGGACAGGGCTGTGCTTCGCACCCGTCCTGAGTTTTTGCCTAAAGTGGTTTCTAGGTTCCACATAAATCAGGAACTTGTAGTGCCAGCTTTTCAGGCTCCGGGTCTTACGGCTGGCGAGGCTTCGCTGGACGTGGTCCGGGCTCTCAGAATTTATGTTGAACGGACGGCCTCTGTTAGGAAGTCCGATTCGTTGTTCATCCTCTTTGGTTTCCATAAGAGGGGTTGGTCTGCCAACAAACAAAGTTTAGCCCGTTGGCTTTGTTCTGTTATTAGGGAGGCTTATATACAGGAACGTTTGCCTGTTCCAGCCTCGGTTAAGGCTCATTCCACTCGGTCTGTAGGCCCTTCTTGGGCTGCTAGACGTGGTGCCTCCGCTGTTCAGCTGTGCAAGGCAGCCACTTGGTCTTCAATTCAGACATTTTTGAGGTTTTATGCGTTTGACACCTTTGCCTCTCAGGATGCATCCTTCGGGCGCAGGATTCTCCTTTCTGCTCAGGAGCGTCCCCGCCCTTAGTTGAACTGCTTTGGGACATCCCCAAGGTCAACCCTGTGGACCCACTATGGACCCTGAAGTAGAAAACAAGAGATGTGGTAAGAACTTACCTTTGTTATCTCTGTTTCTACGAAGTCCATAGGGTCCACAGGGCGCCCGCCCTGACGCACCTGGCTTCAAATGGGCTGTGGTACTGGTCACCGGTGTTTCCGTCTCCCATTTCTGTGAGTATGGTTTCTTGTATGTTCCAGTCTTCCTTCCCTCTGTTTAGTCTCCTCCTTCGGCCTAGACTACTTACCAACTGAGGTGCCTGTGGCTCGGGGGCAGGGTATAGAGGAGGACCCAAGTGCATCCTGGGAGCTAAAGCTTTAACTGTATAGTGCCCGTGGATCCAGATCCAAGCTATACCCGAAGGTCAACCCTGTGGACCCTATGGACTTCGTAGAAACAGAGATAACAAAGGTAAGTTCTTACCATATCTCTTGTTTCTACTTCAGGGTCCATAGGGTATCCACAGGATACCTTGGGGGTATAGGTGTGACGTCAGTCGCAGGGCACCAAAGAGTTAAGCTTTCAGCCTCCCAGGATGCACTAGGTCCCCCTCCTATACCCCGCCCCCGAGCCAAGGCACCTCAGTTTAGTTTGGTGCCCGGCCGGAGTCGGGTGCACCTGTTGGAGTGGGGGCTAGAAGAGCCCCTGAAGCTTATTCTTCATGCAGCTGTGGCTGCACAACTGGATGAACAGCATGGACAGTCAGTCCTGACGTCCATGCTGTCTTCCCTACACCCCGCCGGTACCAGAACGCCGGTACTGATCCGGGGATGCTGGTGGGCGTCTGGGGTCACAGCTAGCGGTGACCCCAGATGCTCCGGACCATGGCCGGATTCAAGGGGGACAGAGGTAAGCAGCGGGGTCCCGCGGTGGGTCCCCGCTGATCACATGGTCCTAAGTCCCCAGGCAGGGGGCTCCCTGGGGACTGGCTGCAGCGTGGAGCCAGGCGACCAACCTGCGCTTCCACTACCCCCTGGGACAGCGGACCGCAGCAGAGCGGTAGCGCTGCGGCGTCCCAGGGGTTAAATGCATGCCAGGGGAGCGCGCCTTCCCTGTCTCACAGCCGGCGCCTCCCCCGCTGCACACAGCCCTCTCTGCATGCTGCCGACTGGTCCTGTGGCAGCGCTCCTCCCCCAGGCCAGCCTCCTCTCTGCTCCTCGGCGGCCATCTTCTCCAGAACGCATGGTGAACGCTGCTGGAAGCGCTGGAAGGAAGCATCGTGGTCTGGGTCCCCCCGCATACCTCTCCTCCGCTGTGGTCAGGTCTGTGTATGCAGCGCTGTGTCCTACCAGGCCCTGTGTCTGTGTAGTTGAGTGATCAGCGCTGTTAGTGCAGGAATTGTTATTTTTCTGCATTGTATGTGACTGTGCTAGCGCTGCTGCCTGTAATCTTTTCTTCTCTAAACTGTCAGCTTTATTACTGTCCCTGTTCTTTCTGCTAAAGCCCTTGCGGTGCGGTGCTGCAGGGTGGTCTCTCGCCTATTTAATACTTAATTGGTGAGAGAGGTCACATACGTGGTGCCATCATGTCTGAAAGTTATTTTCCCCTCCGGCTACAGTGTACCACGTGCAAAGTACCGTTAGCGGAGGGGGAGGGTAGCGCGGAGGGCCTTTGCCGGCAGTGTTTGTCCATGGCGCGGCCTATTACGGTTACAGCACCGGTACAGGAGCCGCCCTGGGCTTGTTTCGCTCAGGCGTTAACAGCTTTAGTGGGCCAGTTAGCTCCGCAGCCCGCGTTTACTCCGATGGGTTTGTCCCAGCAGTCTGTGGTGTCGTCACCCATGCAGGGGTTCCCACGACAATTGGTGGTACCCCACAGTCTCCCTATTTCCCCGCTCCCGGGTTCTCAGGAGCCAGCGTGGGTTAACTCCCTGACGAGTTCTGTACAGCACTTGTCGGATGTGTTGCAAGGGGAGTCTGTGATGCGGTCTCATAAAAGGCCGGTGGCGTCTCTGTCCGCTCCTTATGAGGATGACGAAGGGACGTCTGATGATGGGGAGATTCTAGATCCTTACGATCAGGAACCTCTCCATACTAAGGACGCTGATGCTAAGTCCAAAGTATATATTCCTGGACTTATTCGGGCGGTCCGCACAGCCTTGGTGATTGAGGACGAAGTTCCCCCAGTGGCTAAATCTAAGTATGCCTTTTTCAAAGATGTGAAGGGCGATGCCACAGTCTTTCCTCTTTCGGGTCAGTTGGTGGACCATTTAGAGGAGGCGTGGAAACAACCTGGCAAAAGATACCAGCCGCAGAGACGCCTGGCGGTGGCTTATCCGTTCGCGGATAATTATTTTGCGAAGTGGGAATCCCCTCCACAGGTGGATTCTCACGTGACCCGTCTTGTCCGTAGTGCCACATTGCCGATGCCATCCATGTCCTCCCTTAAGGATGCTACGGACCGCAAGGTAGAAATCTGCCTGAAGTCCGCTTATTCCCTTGCAGGGGGGGCAGCACGGCCGGCTATGGCCATTTGCTGGGTTGCCAGAGCGATGGAGCGCTGGGCGGATTCATTAGCGGCTTCTTTTGAATCCGACTGTCCGGCCGATCAGGCGGAGTTGATTGGCAATCTCCGTGATTCGGCCACCTACATCAACGAGGCGGCTCTAGACATTAGTACTCTGGTGTCTAGAATTTCTTCAGCAGCGGTAGCTGCTCGTCGCACCTTGTGGCTGCGATCCTGGAAGGCGGACGCAGATTCCAAGAAAGGTCTGGAAGCGTTGCCGTTTACCGGAGAAGTTCTCTTCGGTCCGGATCTGGATAAGATTGTGGCCACGCTGGCGGCAGCCAAATCTGCCTGTCTCCCGTCGGCCGCTGCTCCTTCTGGTTCGGGACCATCGTCCTTTCGGTCATCTAGGGCCCAGGGCAGGCCCAAACCACAGTCGTTTCCTCGACAGGCTGGCCCTAAGAAATCGGTCAAGCCCCGGAAGCAGGCATGGAGTACCAGACGTCCGGCCCCCAAGCCAGATGACAAGCCTGCGGCCTGACGGTCCGGGCCTCCCTTTGGGGGATCCCAGGGTGGGAGGCCGCCTGCTACAGTTCGCCCAGTGTTGGTCGACCACTACGACAGACACTTGGGTTCTGGAGGTGGTTTCCCACGGATACGCCCTCTCCTTCCGGCACAGACCCCCGGCTCGCTTCTTCACCACGGGTCTCCCATCAGACCGGAACAAGGCTACGGAGCTGCGGAAGGTATTGCACACTATGCTCCAGGCTAGAGTTATAGTGGCGGTTCCATTCTCCCAGAGGGGCCAGGGTTTCTATTCAAATCTATTTTTGGTACAGAAACCCAATGGGTCATATCGTCCGATTCTCAACCTCAAAGCACTCAACAAGTCTTTGCGGGTCCCGAAGTTTCGGATGGAGACCCTACGGTCCATCATTCTGGCGCTGGAACCTGGGGACTACTTGGTGTCATTGGACATACAGGACGCTTACCTGCATGTCCCTATTCTTTGGCGCCATCAACAGTTCCTCAGGTTTGCAATCAGCAGCGACCACTTCCAGTTTCGGGCGTTACCTTTTGGCCTGGCAACAGCACCACGTGTTTTCACCAAGGTGATGGCGGTCATGGCGGCTTCTCTGCGGCTGCAGGGAGTCCGCATGTTGCCGTATTTGGACGACCTGTTATTGGTGGCAGGATCTCCAGAGCTCCTGTTACGCCACTTGGACCTGACCATTGCACTGCTGCAACGGCACGGCTGGCTAATCAACTGGCAGAAGTCCACTCTAATCCCGTCTCGGAGGATTCTGCATCTTGGAGCCTTATTGGACTCGGGACAGCAAAGGATCTTCGTGACGGAGGACAAGATCTCTGCTTTACAGTCAAGGGTGCGCAGTTGTCTGCACAGCCGCCGGGTGTCCTTACACTCGGCGATGAGGTTACTGGGCTCCATGGTGTCGGTGTTCGACATGGTGGAATACGCCCAGTTTCACTCCAGACCTCTGCAGCACCTGATCCTGTCCAAGTGGAACGGGCTGACTCAGTCTCTGAAGTCCCAGACGATTGTGCTCACCCAGGAGGTTCGCCTGTCCCTTACGTGGTGGTTACAGACGACCCACCTCAACAAGGGACGTCCGTTCTGGGTTCCAAATTGGGTCCTGTTGACAACGGACGCCAGTCTTCGGGGCTGGGGAGCAGTTTCGGGTCCACACTTGTTCCAGGGCAGGTGGACGCCGACAGAAGCGGAGCTTCCAATAAATATCTTGGAACTCCGTGCGGTCTTCAATGCTCTCCAGCAGGCACAGCGGTTTCTCCAGGGTCGCCCGGTGCAGGTCCAGTCGGACAACGCTACCACCGTGGCCTACATAAACAGGCAAGGAGGAACTCGCAGTCGGGCGGCTCTCGTAGAGGTCTCTCGGATCCTGGTTTGGGCGGAGCGCAATCTTCCGGCCATATCAGCGGTCTTCATCCCGGGAGTGCTCAATTGGGAGGCGGACTTTCTAAGTCGCCAGGACGTTCATCCGGGGGAATGGTCCCTGCACCCGGACGTTTTTCAACTACTGGTGGACAGGTGGGGTCTTCCAGAAATCGACCTCATGGCGTCCCGGCACAACAACAAGTTGCCGGTGTACGGGTCTCGCACAAGAGACGAAGGGGCGTCTCTGGTGGATGCTCTGTCCGTCCGGTGGACGTTCCGGTTCGCATACCTGTTCCCTCCGGTCTCCCTTCTTCCACGGATAATCCGGAAATTCAAACAGGAAGGAGGGACGCTCCTGTTGATAGCTCCCGCGTGGCCCAGACGGCACTGGTTCTCAGACCTTCAGGGTCTGTCCGTGGACATTCCTCTGCGGTTGCCGCTACGACCGGACCTTCTGTCTCAGGGTCCTTGCCTTCACCCGGACCTGACTCGGCTGTCTTTGACGGCGTGGCTGTTGAGACGGCCATGCTGAGGTCCCGGGGGTTTTCCAGCTCTGTGGTGCGGACCATGTTACGAGCTCGGAAACCGTCTTCCGCGAGGATATACCATCGCGTGTGGCATACGTTCTTCCAGTGGTGTCGACCGAGAGGTTATGCACCGCGGGAGTTTCGTCTGTCTCGGATTCTCGCCTTCCTGCAAGCGGGACTAGATCATGGGCTTCGCCTTGCTTCTTTGAAGGTACAGGTTTCGGCCCTATCTGTCTGGTTTCACCGTAGGATTGCTACAATCCCGGATGTGCGCACCTTTATGCAGGGTGTTCTCCGCATTCAGCCGCCCTTTGTTCCACCTGTGGCGCCTTGGGATTTGGCTGTGGTCCTGAGGGCTCTCCAAGGACCGCCGTTTGAACCACTGGGCTCAGTGGATCTTAATGGCTAACAGCTAAGACTGTTTTCCTTCTGGCCATTGCTTCGGCCAGACGTGTTTCTGAGTTAGGGGCTCTTTCTTGTAGACCCCCTTTCTTGGTTTTTTATGGGAACAGGGCAGTGCTCCGCACTCGGCCCGAGTTTCTTCCCAAAGTTGTTTCCCAGTTTCATATTAACGAGGAAATAGTTGTTCCGGCCTTTAACTCACCGGGTCTTTCCGTGGGTGAGGCCTCTTTGGATGTTGTGCGGGCCTTAAGGACTTATGTTGACCGCACTTCTTCGTTTAGGAAGTCGGACGCTTTGTTTGTCCTCTTTGGCTTCCGTAAAAAGGGTTGGCCTGCTTCAAAGCAAACTTTGGCAGCCTGGATCCGTATGGCTATTTCTGAAGCTTATCTTCATGAAGGCCTACCGGTCCCTCCTTCTCTGAAGGCTCATTCCACTAGGTCTGTGGGTCCTTCGTGGGCAGCTCGACGTGGTGCCTCGGCAGTTCAGATCTGCAAGGCTGCTACGTGGTCTTCTGTCCATACCTTCGTGAGGTATTACAGGTTTGACACCTTCGCCTCTCAGGATGCTTCCTTCGGGCGGCGGATTCTCCTTTCTGCACAGGAGCGTCCCCACCCTTAAAGGATACTGCTTTGGAACATCCCCAAGGTATCCTGTGGATACCCTATGGACCCTGAAGTAGAAAATATGAGATATGGTAAGAACTTACCCTTGTTATCTCTATTTCTACGAAGTCCATAGGGTTCCACAGGACTCCCGCCCTGTCGCACCTGTGCTGCAGATGGGCTTTGCTCTGGTCACCGGTTTTCCGTCTCCCTCTGGTGAGAATGTGATTCTTGTATGTGTCCAGATCTTTGTTCTCTCTCTTCCTTCTCCTCCTCCGGCCTATGGCTTGGTAACTAACTGAGGTGCCTTGGCTCGGGGGCGGGGTATAGGAGGGGGACCTAGTGCATCCTGGGAGGCTGAAAGCTTAACTCTTTGGTGCCCTGCGACTGACGTCACACCTATACCCCCAAGGTATCCTGTGGAACCCTATGGACTTCGTAGAAATAGAGATAACAAGGGTAAGTTCTTACCATATCTCATATTTTTTGTGGGGCCAAAGGCTGAAGTGTGCTGATTTCATAGCATCACAGGCTGGTATTCTTTTTTTTTTTTATTGGGCTGCTGTGTTTTTGTATAATGGATTTTGTACTGGATTCCTGTACAATTTATTTAATTAATTTGCTGGGCACTCTATGGAACGGTACAGTTACTGTATCATTTCATTTACAGGCTGTGTTGCTTGTTAACTTATTAATGTTAAAATTTCCCACCCTACTTTTAGCTTTTTCTAGGCACGAACCACGCTACTGGCCTGTCCGTCAGGGGATATGACCATTTAATGAAAATATGGCAACACTGAATGGGTTTTTTTAGTTAAGGAGAGATAAAATGAGAACAGTCCATCCATCTGCACAACATAAAACGTATTGTTTCGGGTTTCATTCAC
Source organism: Taudactylus pleione (assembly GCA_031769625.1). Classification (NCBI taxonomy): domain Eukaryota; kingdom Metazoa; phylum Chordata; class Amphibia; order Anura; family Myobatrachidae; genus Taudactylus; species Taudactylus pleione. Next base: position 553,939 of record JAUIMM010000430.1, on the reverse strand, counting down.
GTGTATGTAGTGAGTGTGCATGCATGTGAGGACCTCAATACTTACCTGTTATGCAATGGCAAGTGGCTCAGCTGTAGGGATTTATCTGTTTAATTTTCTTTATAGTTTGCAAAATTGCTGAGTGTTTATTTCTGTGACTCACTTTTATTGCACTCTGCACATTCACCTGTAGCAGGACACTTGTATTATTCCAGCACACTGTTGTGACACCCCCAAAGCTCACTAGTTTCTATTATCCACCACCATTCTTTAGTAAGATACTACAGATGTATCCACATGCATCTTACCTTCGTGCGCTACAAGTCGGGTTAAACATAACGCATGAGTGGCGTGCGACTTGGTAGCGATGAGGGCCTTTTGTGTGACTTTTTACTGTCAAATGCGTCTTATTCACAAATCGCTGCGGATAGGACGCACAGACATCTTCTGCTGATTAAAATGGTATGCGGCATGCCTATATGCTGTGTGCGACGGCGGGTGTATCTGCATGCGAAATACTCCATTACACTGTTTCGCACGCAGATTAGCGTTCCCGCTAGGTTGTTTCAGCGGGCACCGTGCCCTGCCCTATTTTTGAAGGGCAGAAAGCACCCTGCCCTCCAGTGCGGCGCCCCGCTGAAACAGCCTGCGGGTTCTGTGTTCCACCCGCGGGCCGCAGTGTCCCGTGGATGGGGAAACGGCAGAGCAGCTGTCACCGCCGGCATCCATTCACAGTGACCGCGACGCTTGAGGGCTGCCCGTCACGTCCGTGAGTGCCGGGCACGCCCCCAGGAGTGACGAAAAGGGGGAGCGTCATAAAGACATGCCCCTTTTCATTGGCCATGCCCCTTTTCGGACGCATGCGCAGAAGTGCCCTTGTAGTAGGTCCGGCGCCCTGCCTGCCGCCGGACCTAGAGTGAACACTACAGATACCCCCGCGGTACCCACACAGAATATAGGCATGCCGCATATCATTTTAAGCAGCAAAAGCTGTGTGTGTCCTATTCGCAGCGATTTACGAATAAGATACATTTGAAGGTAAAAAGTCACACAAAAATACGTTCAACATTACCGAGTTACGCCACTGCACAGCCTGACCAGAAGGTTTGTTCAATGTGCAAGGAAATAAGATGTATGTGGACCCATCTGTATATGAAACACTTCTCTGTTACCTGAATGGCAATTATCGTAATTATTTTAATGCAATATGTAAAAAAGTACAATAATAATGGATGCACAGAATTAACGTTTTTAAGGTGATAACTTTTTAATTATTTACCAGTAGTCTATGATGGGCCTAGCTGGACCTCCCACCAGCTGTGAGAGTTGGTTTCCATTAATTGGTGGCTGAGGCTGACTTCAGTAAAGTTTGATCTACTGATTTGAAGCAATGTAGGCTATATGATAATGGGATATATGTCTGGCTACCACATTCAGCGTTGCAGCCTGCTATTCTGCCTACTTTTATGACATAGATAAAGGGTGGCCAACCAGTCAGAGGCAAAGAGCCCCAAAAAATCTGTAGGTATGTCAAAGAGCCGAGATCATGCGCATGTGCAAAAAAGGCATGGGCTTGTGCCAGCTAGGCCACGTCCCATTGTAGGAGCATGTAAAAGCGTATGTACACAGTCACTTTGGTATGGAAGCTCAATTCCGCCACTGTGATGAAAAACAAAGATACAGTATCTCAAAATATTGACTTAGTATCTCAAAATAATGAGAAATATTATTGAAGTTTTCATAAGCCTATGTGCTGTTTCCATGAGGCAAAGCAACAGAAGCAAGTGTTCAAAACAAATCTTAGCAGACCAACATGGATACAATCATTGAAGACTATTTTAGGTGTGGATACACACATCGTGAAATTTTGGAGGAATCGCATAATATTAAAATAAGCCTCCGGACACTGGAGAGAAAGCTACAAAAAAAAACATCTTTGCGGAGACAAAGTAATAAGACAGATGAGGCAGAAGTGGCATCCTTCATTTACCAACAGCTACAAACGTCTGGCAAACAGCACGGCTACAGGTGGATGCACCAGAAATGTTGGATGACCGGGATAATAACCGACAAAGAAACTGTAAGGCAATTGATGCGACTGATGGACGGGAATGGAGTAGATGTGCATGCGCGCAACCCCTTGAGACGACTTATGTATGTCAGTCGGGGGCCAAACTATGTATGGCATATGGCAGTTGAGTACCTTCTCATGCTCCACGGTCTCTATTATTTCCTCAGGAACATTTCTATGTCTCAAGAAGTCACTTAAGTCACCCATCCTGTAAGCATGCATTACAAGAAAAGTTATTGTAGGCTATCATCATATCCATCATACAGTGTATACACCCCAAAATGAGAGCGCAGAAAGAGAGGCGAAACAACCACCGTAACCTTGCGCGCGAAAGATTGATAGTTGATTTTTCTGCTTACTTTGCTTATTTTTTGATTCAATGCGATCAAATAAATAAGGTAGATACCAGCACTACCCCAGCCCCCCCCCCCCATTTTGTCATTTGTACAAGTACACAATACCTGCATCTCTCACATAAGATTACCTTGGTGTCCAGAGCACAATAATCTATCTAAGTTGTTTGCTCTGCATCAGTGCCCCAAAACAGTGCTGCCTCCCCTTTTTCCGATGGCAAAGGCAGGATGTTAGCTAGTGCACATGACTTTAGCTGTCCAGCCTAACTCAAATTATTGAGAAATGTTCTCGATATTTTGAGATACTAAGTCAATATTTTGAGAAGTTTTCTCGATATTTTGATATACACAGTGGCGGAAATGGGCTTCTATACTTTGGAGATAACTATTAAAGGGGAAAAAAGCCAGAATAATATAAAAAAACATTGAAAAAAACAGATCTACATAAAATACACTGAAAAAGCCACATCCACAAATAATACACTGAAAAAGCCACTTCCACAAAAAAAAAAAAGCATAATATAATCCAGCAACCACCCATGTGTCACTCCAGCAACCCCCCCATGTGCCACTCCAGACCCCCTACCTCTCCCCGGGCCACTCCAGCCCAGCCATCTTCCACTACATCCCCTCTCACTCCACGGGACACTCCTGCCCCCCCCCCCCACATGTCACAAACAAAATGGAAAAACAAAACACAGCTCTTACTTTGTTATGGACTGTCTGTCACGTAGGTACGCTCTGGCGTCTGTGACCAGGTCCTCCTAGTGGCTGCAGGTTCAGTCGCAAGTTAAGCTTTGCCTCCTGTTTGCGGCCTGAGGCACCACGTCGCCCATACATGCCTCCGGAGCAGAGCAGATTGCTGCAACAAAGGACGAACCTCCTCTAAACCGCTGCGCACCTATGAAGACAGTCGGTGTCAGGAAGGGGAGCCGCATCATAATAATGGAAGAGCCACATGTGGCTCAAAAACCACAGGTTGGCCACCGCTGACATAGATTAATTTAAACCCTCACCAGTAAGCACTAGGTAGTGGATAGTAATGTCTTGCACAGAATATATAGCTGCTCACATGGCCCCAGCAAAATTGTTGTGTTGTGCGCTTGGTTACCCTACAGTACCTGTCATGTTAAATAAACAGGCTCACAAGAGCCCCTTAGAAACACAGGTTGCCTTGGAGGTATGTTGACCGATCTGGAATAATTTGTGTGTGTTTGCTGTGGCCTTAAAATACCTAGGACAGATTTGGGACACTCCCAAAGACCGTATTGAGATGATTTAAACCCCATCTCAGGGATAGCTGAAGGACATTGGTCATGAAGAATGCGCCCTAGAGCTTACACTCTAAAACAGTGATTCCCAACTCCAGTCCTCAGTGACCCCTGACAACGCATATTTTACAGATCTCCTCAGTATCACAATTGAATCACCTGTGGATCTTTTAAAATGTGTCAGCCAGTAATGAGAATACACCTGTGCACCAGCGAGGAGATCTGTAAGACATGCACTATTAGGGTTCCCTGAGGACTGGAGTTTGGAAACACTAGTCTTAAGCTGGGTACACATTAGAGGATTTTTGAAACTATTTTTAGTTTTCCGACAGACCGGAATGACAATTCGTTCAAGTCGTCCAGTGTGTACGCACTATGCGCGCTCCCGTGGCGGCGTCCGTCGCCTCTTCAGATTTGTCGTACATGCTGCTCAGTCTGAAGATGCGACTGACTATCCCATGCATTTAGATGTGGCGGGGGAACGACATATCGTGCGGTCGTTCACTAGATCTCGTGGTGTGTATGAGCCGCACGTTATGTCGTCCGTCGCATCTGCTGTCGGCTAGGTACACAGGTCGTCTACTATACAGTATACCCAGCTTAAAGGATGAAGTGCTAGTTTACTTTTGTGGACCAGACACACACAAATCCACAAGGATGAACGCTGTCAAGTACACAATCATGCTGTATAACAGCCTACTCATCGTGCGTGTGTTTCTGTGAAAAGTGTGTCGGAGCCTATATTGGTACATGATGCAACAGCCACAGTAGGGTTAGACATATATTAAGTGCTGTAGACAAAAATTTTAATTATTGTAAAGAGAATAGTCAATAGCTTTTTTTTTTTTTTCAATTAATTGAGCTATTTTTCCTTCTTCACAGGGCACAAGGGATTATAATCCCAAACAGATGGCCATCCGGGAGAAGGTTTTTGACACCATTATCAGCTGTTTTAAACGTCACGGTGCTGAGACCATTGACACTCCCGTGTTTGAGCTGAAGGTGAGCAGGTCTGTCACACCCTGGCACCAATCGAACAGAAAGGAATCTGGTTTTATGGATTCCCGCATGAGATCGGATACATCGCATGAAGGGAATTTGCTCGCAGTCCTCACAATGCTGATACAGTACTAGTCATTTTCACTTGTAACAAAAAAAAGTTTTCCAGCTTTTACGCTCTTACACAGAGTGGCCCGATGAGAGAGCTTGGGATTCACTCTGCGATCAGGACATTCATGTGTTCAAAAGCAGCAGGACCATATCAATTACAGTAACTCTTTACTGTCAGTATGAAGGGAGATTTCACAGACAAAGCAATGTATCTAACCTGCGTCTGGGTTGGATGATTTTGGTTACATCATATTTGTACACATTGCACTAATGCCGGGTACACACTAGACTATAGGATCGGACGACATATCGGGGACATCGTCTAGTGTGTACCCACTATGTCGCATGCAGGTCTGACGGGCGACATCGATAGTGAGGGCCACACTGCCGATTGCAGCATGGCCCCTGCCATCGCTGTACACACCGCCGGGTCCCGTCACTAACGAGGCCTTAAGTTTATAAACAAGCCTATGAGCCATCTGTTGGCTGTAATGATATCACTACAGATCATCCAGAAACAGCTATTACAGGTGGTAAAGATCTGACTTTCCAGCCTCTACTGGATTGAGGACTAAGAGCCTCACTTATCAACGAGTTTTATCTTTCACAACAAGTGTTAAAACTCGTTATGTATGGTAATGGTGCTCCAGCCAATCAGTTCCTAAAGGCAGGTATCCACTAGACCAGGGGTGGCCAACCAGTTGGAGACAAAAATCCAAAAAATACCTCTAGCTAAGCTAAAGAGCCGACAGGAAGCGCGGGCCGCATAAAAAGGGGCGTGGCCTAGCTGCCCCATTTTGAGCGCACGCCTTTGGTATGATATTTGTGCCCCTTATGCAGTGCCCTCTGTATTTGTGCCCTCTGTATTTGTTCCCCTTATGCAGTGCCCCCTGTAGTTCTGGCCCTTATGCAGTGTCCGCTGTATTTGTGCCACTTATGCAGTGCTCCCTGTATTTGTTCCCATTATGCAGTGCCCCCTGTATTTGTGCCCCTTATGCAGTGCCCCTTGTATTTGTGCCCCCTAAAGTAGTGGCCATTAAGCAGTGCCCCCACCCAGTACTTGCCTGACCACGCTGGCTCCCGCTGATGCTGCCTCTGACTGGATCTAACTAGAGTAGGCGCGCACGGCAGGCTCCTCACATGGCGGGTGACGTCATGATTTCACCAGTGCAATGCATCACTGGGAGCGCTGGCCTCTGAAGCCACTAGAGGCTTCTTCTCTGATTGCTTCAGAGACCAGTGTTCCCAGTTCCAGTGGGGGGGGAGCCACATCTTAGAAATAAAAGAGCCGTGTGTTGGCCACCCCTGCACTAGACGATAAATTGGACGATTTGAGCGATATCATTCATCGTCCGCAATATCGTCCAGTGGGTATGCAGTCAGCGACCAATGATGCTCGCTCAAGCCAGTCGTTGACGATATCTTTCATCGCCCCTACTTGCAGGGCAACCTCACGATATCGTCATTTTCTGCAAATACAGGGATGAGGGAGGGTGCCGGCACTGAACAATATCATTAATGATATCGTTCAATGTGGATGCTCAGTGTCGTTACTGACATTGAGCCCGGCACTGCAGGGCAGACACTAGACCATATCGCTCATGGAGCATATCGCCTAGTGGATATATGCCTTTGCTGTTTGAAAAATGACAGTTGGGAGCTGGAGCACCATTTATCATACGCAACAAGTTTTATCACTCCTTGTTTATGATAAAACTCGTTGATAATTGAGGCCCTAACAACCCAATAATGTCAAACTGTATCGCGGAAAAGGGGGCAATCATAATTAAGTATGCATAAGTAAATTACAATACTCATTAATAGAAACTTTTCCAGTATTCGCTCAGTATAAAGTAACAGGCTTTTCATACTTATAACAATACTGTATTTGTATTTTTTGTGACATTTGTTATTTTTCAGGAAACTCTGACTGGAAAATACGGGGAAGACTCCAAACTTATTTATGACCTGAAAGATCAGGGCGGGGAGTTGCTGTCTCTGCGTTACGATCTCACCGTATCCTTTACAGAGGCTGTAGCAGAAAGAGGTCAGAAAGACTTGTCGGATGCTGATGGGCCATACAGCTCCTTATAAAGCGAGTGCATGTCATATTGTGATCCTTTATTTGTATTGCTTTCCTGGATCACAATTATGTGCTGTGAACAGTGGGAGACTGTTGGCTTCAAATAGTTAGCGATGTACAAAGTAACTGGTGTTAGGGCAGTAGTGTTAGGCCTTATTTGTTTGTACAGGCAGTGTACAGAAGAAGCCTCTGGAGTGTACACCATACTGTGTTACCATAAAACAATTGTAGTATTGATAAGAACTGCACTATGTCTGATAGCATACAGATGTGCTAGGTTACTTTGTTGGTATTGTAGTGGGTGAACCCTAGCCTAGGGCATCAACCAATGGGATCTTGAATTAGTCCTGTTGAGCTCCATAACAATGACCTGTTATAGCGTGAGACACAGTCACCAGTTCAGCTGTCACGAGGGTAATAAAATTAAGAATAATGCAAAAAAAAAAAAAAAAAAAAGACATATACCAAAAGTTTTATAAAGTAAAAGTAGGCATCCATGTGATGTGTGGTCGATTTAAACCATGGAAGCAAAATAGAGCAAAACATGTAGGAACCTTGTGAATAAAGGTAAATTTCCAGATACAGGAAGGTGACATACAATAATTAATATCCTTTATATGTTGCCACAGGGTGTCCACAGCGCCTTACAATATGCATAAACAGGAACAGTATAAGCAAAAAAAAAGTAACTTACAGAACAAAACATTGTAGGACAAGGTTTATACAAGAAGCACCTACTGCAGCAACTCTATAATCCGTTCTTTTGGGTCAACCTCAACCCATCCTAATAGCTACAGTGATATCCAACAGTGGATGGCACTAATGGCATGTTCAACAGATTGTGGCTTTGGCAGAATGGGGTATTATCTGAGGGAGCAGGGTCGTAGTTGAATATGACTCACTTTTGCAAATGGAAATGTACGGATACCTGGCTGCACTCTATACTCTAATTCCATGATGCACAGACTTGGCATTAATGTCTAATACTGGGTTTACAGTGTTACAAAACTACAGTAATCAGGCTGGCCTGCTTTGTATAGATTACCACTAACATTAGAATTTAAAGCAAGTCTATAGAAGAAGCAGATATCCAAAATAAGTAAATAATTTGCCAAATATATCTCTGGAACAAAGCACCAGCTTGGTGTGTACATGGTTTTAAATCTACTGAATAAAATGTTTTATTTCATGCTTAATGCAGATTATAACGCTTAACTGTGCTGCCAGGTTCCATTTGCCCGTTATTTAGCAATGAATAAAATCACCAATATTAAGCGCTACCATATAGCCAAAGTCTACAGAAGGGATAACCCAGCTATGACCAGAGGGCGCTACCGGGAGTTTTACCAATGTGTAAGTGCTTGTTATACTGTAGCTATTGTTTATATGTTTTATTTGCTATTTAATTCTTCCATTGTATTATTAAGCTACAGTACTAAGGTTATCAGAACAGCCATAATGTATAGTATTTAAAGAACCACTATACATAGTATTTATACAGATGTGTCCTCATACATTTTTGCTGCAGTCGCACCAGATCCCATGTGTGTGCTAACGCCGGGCGTCTTTTCTTTGCCCATAAATGTGTCTTAGTTGCAGTAGGATGCACCAGCAGACTGCTGATTAATTTGCTATGCAACACTTGTATATACGTGTGCGCTGAGTCTCTGGGCCTGAATCAGAGTTGGGAATAGAGAGAGAGATGGCACTTAACTGTGTACCTGGACAAACCATGTTGCAATACAAGGGGTGTAAATACATAAAAAAAAATTGCATGTAGGGTAAATACTGGCTGCTTTTACATGTAGCCCACAAATACTGCACAGCTTTATTATTACTCTACAATTTAGATGTCAGTTTGGACACCTCCCTCACAAATCTAAATCTCTCTGCACATTTTAAATCTGCCCCACCTGCAGTGCAGCATGGCTTCACCAAGGTGATCAGTTGAGAGAGAGATCTCTCTCTATTCCCAACTCTGAATCAGGCCCTCTGTATCTGTTTACAAAGTGCAAGAATGTAGCGGCCGCAGCTTTTTTCAACGTCAAGTTCCGTTGTGCTGCTTACACAGGCTCAGTCGCACACAGATATACAAGTGTTGTATATCAAATTAATCAGCACAGTCTAATGGTGCGTTCTAGTACATTGCACTGCAAGACGCATTTCGAAGCTAGCATAGTGGCAAGGGACCTGGCAGCTCACCTGCACCACATGGCTTAGTCAGGCTTGATATGAAATTGTGAGTACTGCACTTTCCTCTGGCTCCCTCTGCTCACCTTCTGCAGGGCAGAGTAATGCTCGTCAGTTTGCGGTATAGAGGACTTGTATGTACTGTACTATTAGGGAATGTTAGTTTGTGGCAGCATGTCCATTTTAAGTACAATGTCTGAATCGTATTTAAAAAAAATCCAATGAAGAAGTTATTTTCCCTCTTCCGATGGACTCATCGGATGCAAATAGGAAACCTGCAAATGATATGGCAGCTTGCTTACAGAAATCCATTTTTCCTACTGAAAGGCAATTGCACTTTATCTACATAGTTTGCAAATGGTATACGTGTGCTTACTCCAAATGCCTGATGTGGTGTCCTATCTCTACAAGCAAGGCTTTCAGTTTTGCTTTTTACGCCACAGTCCAGGCGATTGTCTCTTGTAGCACATATGCCTATACCGATGTGTGCTTTTATACTATAGCCTCAGTCCCGCCAAATTAGCCCCTCTAGGCGCGACCAGCTCCACGGCGAGTTTATCACTTAAAATATGCCTCTTATTTGCATAAATGAAACTACATTGCTAGCATACACTGGAGAGTGCGACATTTGTTCAGCTGTGAGCGACTGAGTCAAAGTGTGTGTAAAAAAGACTCGGTCGCACCTCCCGCCATGTTTCTTTCTGCGTCATCTGCAACTTTTTACGCAGTTTGCTCCCCAGAAATTCTCCAAAGCCTTGCGGCACCATGAGACAGCCAGAGGGAGGAGGGGGCAAACAGTAGCCACCAGGCTGGAGAGGGGGATGCTCTGAGTCTGCAAAGCCTGTAGCAGGGTGGGCTGGGGCTGAGGGCTGAGGTGGAGGGTAAGATCGGGAACCTCCCACCGATGGGAACGGCCCCATTCAGTGAGTACCTCCGCTGCCTACGACGCCCCGCTGCTTGGCGGTGCCAACGCCCATCAAAAAAGGCCCTGGGGAGAACACTACTACATGTCTAAAATCAATTCCTGTAAGGATAAATTCGCAGCCTAATGCTAATGTCTCTGGTACACTGTGAGCGGCTTTCGTTGCATCTGGATTGTGACTAAGATGCAAATTGTAAAGAAAAATACAGCACCCTACTCCTTGTGGAGTGTGTCGGTCACACTGGGCTCTGTATAAGGACTTATCTGTAGTTATAAAAACTAGTACATGGAGGAGAGGGGAGTTGTAACCCATTGCAACCAACAATCCAATCCGTCAATCAATGCATCAAACTTTGCTTTCACCTACTAAATTGCGGTCAAACAATGTCGGTTACAATCTGTTTGTTTATAGGGGTTGCAGCAACTTTTTTTTTTTTAAGTGCACCAGTTTTCATAATTGGCCCCCAAAGGCTGCAGACTGACCTCATGTCTGTCGGTTCATGGTCATGTCTGACTGATATTTACCCTATATAAGCTGCTTACAATAATGTTATATTCTGTGTTTGCTCCAGGATTTTGACATTGCCGGACAGTATGACCCCATGATTCCTGACGCTGAGTGTCTGAAGATTGTTCATGAGATCCTCAGTGAGCTGGAGCTGGGAGAATTTCTCATTAAGGTAAGGTCACAATGATATCATCACTATATAGTACTCTATACGTGAATGGGTCAAATACATCCTTAGAGCTGATTTGAAATGCTAAAAAAAGCCCTTATCACACTTCCGCTTGGTGTATGTGTGCTGTAATGATGTGATGTTTATATGCAGGTGAATGACCGGAGGATCCTGGATGGCATGTTTGCAGTTTGTGGAGTACCCGGCGGTAAATTCCGCACAATCTGCTCATCAGTGGACAAATTAGATAAGGTAAAAATAGTTATACAATTTACGTATCACTTGAAGGTCATGTCAATTACTATGCCAGTTATCATGGCCAGTTTCTCTAAAGTGCAATATATGGTATATAATGTGATCTCAATGTATATGGCCAAACTGCTCAACCGCTGCAAGCCCCACTGTATTCTACAAGTTTTTGTAACTACTCCGGAGCGCAAGGAGGAAAACATTTCACACATAATGGCTCAAGGTTAACCCAGGGCATGATTTCTAATGGTGGGGATGTGGGCGTGGTCTGCTTGGGGAATGTCGCCCGGTACCTAATGCAAGTGCATGAATTCTGAAGATTGTGACCACTAGAACTTATCCTGTTAGATAAGCAATAAAGGAATATGGTGCTGTAACCAAATACTGGAGAGAGCATCGTCTAAGCAGCATAAGTGCATTCCAGAAGCTGGAATAATGTGTATTAATCTAACTTTCTTGTTTTCCAGACCCCCTGGGAAGAGGTGAAAACTGAAATGGTGGGAGAGAAGGGCCTAGCCCCTGAGGCTGCTGATTGCATTGGGGAATATGTACAAAACAATGGTGAGTAACTGCTCACTTCAAACTCTTCTGCTTCCATCACAGAAACAGGATACACGAGAAATGTCTGTATCTGGGGCAGTTAGACTGATTTGCTAATACTTGAGCTGTTTGGGGGTTACTTTTGGTGCCACGGCCCTGCTCTAGACGACTGTCCCCTGATTACACCTACTGTATAATGCATCATTCCTTTAGACGAGGGATGGTTCTTGCTTCTTGTCTCCATCCATCACTTGTAACTTCCTCTTCCGGCAATACCCTGATTGCTGTCGTATATTATAGGTGGTTTGGCTCTAATTGAGAAACTACTGAAGGACCCCAAGCTCTCGCAGAACAAGCAGGCATTGGATGGATTAAATGACATGAAGATCCTATTTCAGTACCTGGAACTATTTGGTGTGACAGATAAGGTGGGTGGAGGGATATATTCGACCATTTGTAGACTGGCTGTATATGGTATAAGGCACAGTAATCGTGTGAGACGGGCAGTCTAGGGTGCCTTCAGTGACACCTCCACGACCAGCATACGTTCCGATTCAGCATCTGACTCCCCGGAGCTCCCTGGCAGTCCCGGCAGCATATATTTTTTTTTTTTCTTAGCACAGGACCTGTCGTATGATCGATCCTCTGCCTCACGCACATCATATGACTCGTCGAAAATCGGGCGATCGGCCCGAAATCGTGCAGGTGTATGGGCACCTTAAGACTGAAGTTAATTAAAGTGTAGCAGTGTAAACTGGGAGGATAAGAAAATATTCTAATGGTATTTACTGGCGATGCAGTAACCTACTTTCAATATGTTGACAGTAGTATTGTCGACACCACAATGTTTACAGTTATGTTAACATGTGAATTGTCAACATTCTGCAGAATGCCGACGTTAGGGTCAGGCTGCGGGATGGGAGGATTAGGTTTTAAGCACTAGGAGGAGGGTTAGGATTAGGGTTACGGTTAGGAATAGTGGTAGCGTACTCGTGGCCTCTGGATCAGATGCCCGCCAGACCCAGAAGACACTGCTACATCATCGGAGATGCAATCAGGTTAGTAAAGCTGCTGCGCCGCTAGGACACAGTTTTGTCAATAGTCTAATCAAGTTGACATTTCATGAAAATATGACCATGTCGATATGCTAATCACATCGACATTACAACTTCAATGTCGACTCAGTGAATGGCGCCAAAACATACCCAACCCATTTGCTGTGCTGAAGTGTGTAATGCTTTGGTCACGGAGTTGGAGTGTCCTATGCAAAAAGGTTAGGTTAGTCATTGCTGCTGAGCTTAGGACACAAAGGGCTGTGATGATCTAGTACGGGTACTAGTGATGTAAATCCATCCTCAGACTTGTAATACACTTAACTGCAAAGGCTGGTACCCTCTGATTATGTTGTTAATGTTTACTCATCTGCTGAATCTGGGTAATGGCTGTTTATCGCTTCCTCTTTTTGTATTCAGATTTCTTTTGACCTCAGCTTAGCCCGTGGCTTGGACTATTATACCGGAGTCATTTATGAAGCAATTCTGCTCCAGCATCAAGGAAAGGAGCCGCAGAATGACCACACGGAGGAATCAGTCAGTGTTGGCAGTGTAGCCGGGGGAGGACGCTATGACGGCCTGGTGGGGATGTTTGACCCAAAGGGCAGGAAGGTTCCATGTGTGGGGGTCAGCATCGGAATTGAAAGGATATTCTCTATCATGGAGCAGAAAGCAGAGGTATGTTGTGCACTTTGCTCAGTTCCAGCAAATGCAATCCTTCGGAGGTATATAAAGGATTAAGTATTACCTCTAAAATTGATGTAGAAACAGCTCTGGGTTTTAATACAGTTTATTATTTTCAACCCTGTGTTGAAGTGTATGAGACCTTGCTGTGGTTTGGGATGAACGTACAAACTGCTGCTGTTGTAATATTCACACCAGTATTCCCATCTCAGACCCTGCAATCATTACAGCTCGTATTGCAAGTACTTTCTATTCATCAACTATGGATCCGCTTCTCGCTGTAGCTATTTACCAGCTGTTGCCATTACTGCAAGTTAAGACTATGCTTTGATCTAAATTCCTACACGCCGAAAGGCAATTACACTGTCATGTGAAATTAAAAAGATTTAACATAATGCAATTGATGTGATCTGCTTACTGAGCAATACATACGGGAGATGGGCAGTCAGGATGCCGGTGGTCAGAAGACCGACAGGGGCTCGGTAAGTATCCTAACTCTCCCCCCTTCACCCTCTAACCCTCCCTGCCTGCATCCTAACCCTCCCCCTTAGTGCCTAACACTAATCCCCCGCCCCGGTTATGCCTAAACCTAGCCCTGCTGACCCATCCAACAACCTTCCCCCCCGCGGCCTAAACCTAATCCGTCCGGCTATAATTGCATTCGTGATGCCATCTGTCGGGATTCTGGCATCGGCATCTCAAGTGGTCGGGATTCGGGCCAGGGGTTGGGATTCCGGTGCCGGGATTTCGAGTGCCGGCATCCTAACTGCATCCCCTTACTAATACTGTTTTATATCATGGGATTATAATAATAAATAACGTTACTGTAATTCTTATTTTGTGGGATAATAAATGTTTTAAACGTATCTACTCGTTTGCTGTAATTAATGGGAAGGCTATAGAGAAAGGAGTGCTCCTCGCCAAACTTTCTTTTAATTGATCACTGAACCGTGTGGGGATCCATAATCTTTGTTTTACTTCACAATCCAGACCAAAGTCTTCGGATCATCAGTCGTATGAAACCAAATTGAAATCATAGCCACCCCCTCCACCTTGCCTTGAAAGGGGAAAGGGGGGGGTTGTGCCCTGTCACACGATCCTTGTGGTCAGAGCTGTATTTGTCCGTCCATTCCCTAATATGGTGGCAATGTTAGTGAGTAATTGTGTAGCTTTGCTGTATTGTTTGTGTTCTCTCCCGTCAGGCTTCTGTAGAGAAGATCCGAACCACAGGGACCCAAATACTGGTGGCAGCAGCTCAAAAGAAGCTTCTAGAAGAAAGAATGAAACTTATTGCAGAACTATGGAATGCTGGGATCAAGGTACACAGGGCTGGCTAATTAGTTTATTATTAGATCATGTCGTTAAATGGCCATGAAACATTGCATTCTTTGGCACAAATGAGGTATACACCAGTCTTCCTTAGGCCTCAGACCCAGCGGTGTCCATCTCATGCATTTTATTAGTGATTTAGGCCCGTATTCAATTTGAGGTGAAAAGTCCGGATCCGCGATACTTTTTCGCCGTTGATGTCATTTTCGCCTGTTTTGCTTTTACCCCGTATTCAATTTGAAAGACCTTCCGCCTAGGCGAAAAATCAATGCAATGTAATTGGTGAAAAAGTTTCGCCTATGAACAGGAGGCGAAAAAAAGTGCAGAATTGGGGTTTTGGGGTGCAATGTTGCGGGAACCCCCCTGCAGCCTCCAGACAGTCCCCCAAAGGTAAACTGTGTAAAAAAAAAAAAAAAACACTTAAACACCCCAAAAAATTACTTTGAAAAAGGGGGCCAAAAAAAAAATGTTGGGGTAAAAACTAGCGAACTTAACTCTGGGGGGGTCCCCAAATATGCCCCAGGTGTTTTTTGATTGCAGGTGCTTGCGGCAGGTGGATTTTTCACAATTTTTTCAACTTCACTTCAGCAACTTTTAAATATGCAGACCCCCATTTTGAAGTACCCCAAATTTGCTGGGATAAGTTATTTTCTGGAAAAAATACTCCTGAATACTATTCTTCACCACTTGTACAAAAACGATATTTAGCAGCTATCGAGCCCGTTTAAAAACACCTTCAGCAAGCCAAATCGGGGGGTACCATAGCTAACCCCCATGTCAGAGCATCTTTTGGGGGGTGTCAGGCTGATTTCCCCAAATCTGACAGTACTTTCCGCTTGTGTAAGTTTCGCCGGGTCCCGTTTTCGCGTACTTTCAAATTTAATACGGGGTAAAGCGGGCACGCGCGCGATACTTTTCCACCTACAAAACAGGCGAAGTAGGCGAAAAGTCCGGGACGCAAAAAAGTATTGCGGCTCATATTGAATATGGCTCTTAGAGTAAAAATCCTTAATGTGCAACCGCATGTGAACTCTGTTTGCGATTGTCAGTGCAGTTTCATTGGCTGTTGTACTTGGGTGGTTAGTGTATGAAGATCAGAATTCCCTTGGTGAGTTTCTCAGAGATGTTGACTTTACTTTCATTAAGCAAAAATGGGAAAGTTTGTGTAAAAAAACAACAACAAAGTGACAGCTTCATGCTGGTTACTGGGGAAGTTATTTTCAGACCATTTTACAGATATAGGGAGAAATGTATCAAGTGGGGAGGTGTTGTCATAGCGACCAATCACATTCCAGCCGTCAATAATCTAGTACGTTCTATAAAATGCTAGCTAGAAGCTGATTGTTAGGGAGAAGGGACAAGTTACCCATAGCAACCAGACATTAGTATGAGTTGAAGGAGCATCCACAGAAGGAAAGGAGAGTTTATGTACAGATAGTTGGGGTCTATTTACTAAGCCTTGGATGGAGAAAGTGAATGGTGATAAAGTACCAGCCAATCAGCCCCTAACTGCCATGTCACAGGCTGTGTTTGAAAAATGACTGAGGAGCTGATTGGTTGGTACTTATCTCCATCCAATGCTTAGTGAATAGACCCCAGTGTGTAGTCTTGAAAGTTTGTATATGGTATCTAATGTATACTGCCTACACTTCTCTAATTATGGTAAGAAATGCCTAATAGGATGTGAAAGGGTTAGGGATGTGAAAGTATGAAGAGTTGGTAATGTGATGGATAATAAGTGATATAATATATAGAAGAAAGGAAGAGGGATACTCTAACTTTATACAACACCTTTTCTATTATACGATAACCGTGAGACCAACAGACAGCCCCTAGGCCCTTAGTCAGTCCTTCTTTACGGTACCTGCAACCTAGAAGGTTTGGGCCATTCAGGTTTGTTTAAAGCAGGACTGGCGGATGAGAATTACTCTCCAGCCATGGAAGCAGTTGGTGAGATGGGCTAGGGACATCTGACAGGATACACTGCATTCATACAGTGTCCCTTTATGCAAAGCCATGTTCATGGGAATCGGTATGATTTACCGGCGGATGGGATGCCGGCGGTCAGAAAACCGACACCGGCATCCCGATGTTGCAAATCCCGACAGGGGCCAGAGAGTAGCTTAACCCTACCCCTCTCCCCCCCCCCCCCCCCCTAACCCTTCCCTGGTGGTGCCTAACCCAATTCTGCGATGTAGCCACTACATTTAAAGCAACAATTTTGACCTCTGGACACAGGTCACTTGCGTACATAATTTAAACTGGATGACAAGAACCAGGTCGCTAAAGAGAACAACATTACTGTACATATTCACTCTTGGCGTACTTATACAATGGCTCCACAGGTAATCATATATTATTTTCTCATTGCCTGATTATGCCATAATCCACATTTATGGGAAATCAGGATGGTTATCAGACTGCAACAGATCCCCCCCCACTGGAATGTGTGAGGTTATGGACCAAACCAATAGTGGCAAAGTATTTGACAGTATGACAATATGATCTGGTTTTTGCGATGGTCAGATCTGTGCAAATTTGCACTCCATGTGTGTCATCAAATTGTACACACCCAGTGATTCTGCAATCAGGTCTTAAGACCACATTGTGGTGTGTGTGGACAAAATATTACACCAATTACAGTTCTTTCCTAATAACACATTTATATGTTTGCTAACTAATTAAAACAGCATTAAGAGACTGTTTCAGAACATAACAATAGGGGTGTAGACAGTGTAAATGCGGAAACAGTGATCCCCACTGCCTCTCTGTAAATGTAAAGAGTGGCAACCCAGCTCAGTGGTTAGCATTGCTGTCCAACAGTGCTAGGATCATGGTTTTAATGCAGGGCTCCATCTGTGTGGTGTTTTGTGTGAGTTTCCTCCTAGCTCCTCCTGTTTCCTTACACAAGCTCCAGCGGGCCATGGATTGATGTGAATGATTCAATTTTCTCTGTATTGCGCTATGTAATATGAGGGTGGTATATACCAAAAATATTATTATAGTAACGTCTTTTGTTTTGTTCCAAACAGGCAGAAATGTTGTACAAGAAGAATCCAAAGTTGCTTAATCAGCTGCAGTACTGTGAAGAGACGGGCATTCCACTGGTGGCCATTATTGGGGAGCAGGAACTAAAAGACGGATTGGTGAAACTCCGAGTTGTATCTACAAGGGAGGAGGTGTGTACAGTACAATGATGTCCCAACAGCGTTCTAAATACATTGCGTCATTGTCACCACAGTTGTAACTACAGTACTGTACCCATAACAGTGGCTGGAGGTCATGGGCGTATTTATAATGGGTGCAGGGTGTGCAGGGCACACGGGCCCCTGGATCCAGGGGGGCCCGCACCACACACCCTGCACCCATATTATACTTGCCTCTCCGGAGTCCCGCATCGGCGCAGGTGTCTGCGCTGTAAAATACGGCTGGAAAATGGCCACCGTGGCCATTTTCCCATAGTTTGCGCATGCGCTATAGACTCTGGGCACACTCTAGTGCCCAGAGTCTCTTAGTGCGGCGCTGGCTGCGCACCGCTCAGTGCGCTGCCGGACGGATAGGAGGGGGCCCGTGACGGAGACTGCACATGGACCCCCTCCTCTCTAGAAATGCCCCTGCTGGAGGTGATATAATGCCACTGCAGTCTGTTATATCACTAAGCTATCAATAACCAAAAAAGAGGTATCGAAATTTTAGTATCCACTTACTAAGATAAAGGTTCTTATCAAAAATTATGACCGAGAAATAAGCTTTTAGGGGCGAGTTTATTTTCTGTAGTATTGATGGGACTGCAGCCATCTTACCTGTCTTTCTGGTGTGATATAAATAGAAATGAAGTCGTCTAGCCATGCCATCCTTTGTAATTTTGTGGACATTGGCATAACGTACTGCGTGCTCGGGCAACCTTAATGTAAACATTAATGGTAAGTTTTCTGGGGGGGGGAGTAAGTGGGAAACATTATTGGTTCCAGCCTTGTTCTAGAGCGAATATTAACATCCTCACAGCTTAGTCCTGAGAGCATTGCCCATCTGTACATGGTGGGGGATGGAATAACCTGACCAGCCATCTTTTTTTTATTTTTGGGTGCTGGGCAGAGGGGCTCATTTTATATCCTTTTGACTATGCCCCCAGATTTCTCCCCATTTCCCATACCATGGGGCCCTTGGACCACTTTTGAGTTTTTACCTGGTTTCATATTGTATGAGAGATCCTGTTATTCTAGATTTAAAAAAAAAAAAAAAATAGTTAACAAAATAATACATTTTAAAAAAATATTTACCGATCCTTTATCCATTGGCTGTAGTCTTGCCATCTTGATCCAATTAATCATTTATATGCTCCTGCTATTGTTAAAATTCAATTCCCAGCCTTCTAGGACTTAAACAGAGACTGCATGCTGGAACATGTAGTTGCACAATAGCTGGAGAACCACTGGGGACTTAAACACATTAGAGGTGACCTTCATAATTCATTCCCCTACCAGGTCTCCAGTATTACTCCAGACCAACACCACACCTAGTGTACAGGACCTATATAGTTGTGTCATATGCCTGTATACTTTGTGAAATAAGTGATTTTTTTTTTTTTTATTCATTTATTTTTAGGTCGATGTTGCCAGGCCAAACTTGGTGGAAGAAATTCATAGGAGGACCAAAATGTTATAAGACCTTTTCCCAAGGCACCAGTTGTCGTATATTCGGGTTCCATCTGTCTTTGGTGTTCTGTGGATTCCAGCAATTATTTGTTACCAACACCTGCATCTATTGTACATTTCCTCGGCTTCTCTGTTCAGAAAAAGGGACTACGTTGCATACTAAGCAAAGTTTAATAAAGCATGTGTTACTGGAAACAATGATCGGGTTACATCTTTATCAGTTATTTTGAATGCCATCTCAGTATAAGATAATACTCAGTATAAGATAATACTGGCAAAAGCCAAAGCTTTCTACCCCCTGTCTGCTCTGCCCTTAACATGCAGCTGAACAGTTTGCTAGCTGCCTTTTAGTTGGGAGACCAATATAACATCACTAGTAATTTGGACCCGTCATACTCCCCGTGCTGCAGTTGCACTTACTCTGTGTGGCTGGCGATGCAGGTTTTCCTTCTCACCCCTGGCCACGAACTTGTTCCATCAGTCTTCCGCGGCAGTTAGAATCGATGGGCGAGTGGGCCATGCCACAGGCTCTCGCTTTGCATGACGCAGACAGGACAGACCATACAGAAATCTTACATAGACTAGTTTATTGGTCACCTCAGCCTGCTGCCCCCTGCTGTACGGCATTACCACCATCTTTCCGCTGACTCGTCCCCTGCAGTGCTGCAGCTGCTCGTCCTGTCCCATCCCGTCTCCCCCTCGGCTCCGACCGACCAACACCCAACCCCAGCTTCCACTGCGCTCGCATCGAGGAGATGGGACAGACCTACAGAAATTATAATATAGATGTTAGCCCATCACATCCAATAGTAACACATAGTTCAATGTCATTCACGTAAGCCGTCAGTTGGATCAATTCCTTTTGTCTAGAGAAATTAAAGCTACTATTTTACATTATTTTGCTGCAAATTGAATGCCATTGTATTATTGAGATGAGTAGGATATGTGAAATGACTGGCCTGTGTATACCTAACCTTATATACTGTATGTTCCTTATGGATCCTTCCAATTATGATGGTTTCCACCACTCCTGTGTAGCAGTTGGCTATGTGACGGGAGGTCATCTCTAGCAGAGAAGACAGAGCGTGATTGACATGACGTATCGGCAGCAGATGTTTGGGTGATTCATAAACAGGGACAATAATGACGAAGCATCAGTTTCAGCTTTTTGCCCTGCCCTGGCCCTCTAGTGGAGTTGTGTAACACTACGTTTTAGAGGGTTCAGTTCTGAAGTTTATATGACTCCTTCCACAATAGCAAATACCTCCTATCACCTGAAATCATGAGTCATGTTGCAGTCTGCCTGGTTTCGCTGCCTTGATACTATAGGCTCTCCATAGCTAATAGCATACAAGCCTCGGATACTGCTGAATCTCCATTAGTGAGATCACCTTATCCCTGCTTGTGACCTTATCTCTGCTATTGAACTCCATCTGGCCCAATAACATAACCGGCAAAACACATTGGGAGAGTACTCCATTAACACCAGATTAAGTGCATAGTCAATTTAAATTGGGTTTAAAGCGAGTAAAAGATGATAGGATTCTGTATCTGATTCCCAGTTTGTTGGAATATTTATGCATTTGTCTATGGGCCTGATTCAGCTTTGTATGCAAATGCAGATGTTTACGCAGTTAGAGCGATTGCATGCGTGTAAGCTGCACTGCGCACACGGAGCGATTGTTTTGCGATAACGCTCTCAGAGGATTTACTCGCAAAGTGAATCAGGTACTCATTGTTTAGAGAAGGTGACGGAGTGGCTAGAGAAACCCAGACCTGTCAGGACCGTTTAAACACTCTTCTGGGCGTGTATAAATTAGCCATTTGATTCTTGCTCTCAGCAGGAGAGCCCTATGCTTGTCAGGAGGCCCGCTATGTCTGCGGCAGTTTAGGTTGGTAGCCGCCTGATCTGCGTCAATGTTACTGATGTTCACGCTGTTGTGCGTCATCAGACGGATATGAGAAGGCAGCAGTGGGTGTCCCTATGCTCGGGGAGGCTTTGGAGACCGTAGCATATATTGGCTATGGCCATCCGTGAGATCGCAGCTGCTATGGCATTTGCGTGTGGATCTGATTCGAGCCCTATATAAATTCAATAGTTTAATGAGAGAAGAAAGGAAAACCAATTTGTGTTACAATACACAATTCAATTTACTTCTCAGATTAAGGACGAGTTGGATCAACATATATATTTGCGGTAAAATCTCAAAAAAAACGTTTACTTTCTGAGGTTTTTCCGCATCACTTTACGGCATGATCTGGGTCCCCGCAGCAGCTATGGGAGAAATCTGCTGCAGGCATGTGGTCCGACAGTCTGCATAGTACGTCAGCCATTGTAGTCTATTGGCCACAATGCAGCAGAATTTCTCAGACAGGGATCCAAAGTAAATTTCTGGATTCTCCCCTTAATATCACTAGATGTTCCAGTACCTGTGTATGGATTTATCTTCTCTCTGGAAAGGATATTAATGAAAGCACAACTCATGTTACCATATTGTCCCTTGATTCAGAGTCCTTTTTCATGCTTTCTAATTGATTTTCACTCTAATGCTGGGTACACATCAATTGATCGGCCAGTATATCGTGTGCCCGTCGGCCAGTGTGTACAGATATATCTGCTAATCGCGCTAAGGGCAGTCAGGCTACCGCACGTACACTTGCGGCTTAAACATATCTGTGTGTGTATGTGTGTATGTATATGTGTGTGTATATATATATATATATATATATATATATATATATATATATATAATATGCACAAAGATCTCTGGATGTCTATTATGTAGTGTTGAAATCTTATTGCTGGTCTTTTGCAGTGTGCTTGGGAGAACATTTTTTTTCCTGGTCTTTCCATTGACCCAGCCAATGTACAACAATGTAATTTACCTGCTAATCTTCAGGCCTAGATTTGACTGTGCTTTGTCTTTCTTTTTTTTATTTTTTTTTATTTGTATCCCCCATAAATGGACTTACCCACGTAAATCACTTCATACAGAGAGTAAGATGAATAAAGTACTATTTATTTATTTTTACCATTAAATACATTATTACTACAGTTTAGTAAAGTACAGATTTACACGTGTAAGCAGAGAGGCATGTACAGTGCAGTTACTGCTAATACCATATTAGTGCTTATAAAAGTAACATGTCTCATCTTAGGTCAGTGGTTCCGAACTTTGTCCCGTGGCACCCCAGGGGTGCCGCTGGGCACTTGCAGGGGTGCCACGGGTTGGTGGACCAAACAAAATATGATCAATGTAATATGCAAAATAAGTGTTAGTGGCTGCCAATCATAAAATATGTGGACATACAAGAACAACCCCCTGCCCACCACCACATAACTGCACCTAAGGGTGACAGATAAACTCAAATTACGTAATCATTTTTGCAGAATTTCTTAATAAGAACCTTTTGTCCTAGGGACGCCGTAGAAGCAAAGCTGATACTCTAGGGCGCTGTGATTCAAGATAGTTTGGGACACACTGACTTAGGTGATATTTTGTGGATTAATAAAGCAGCTCTTCCTGCAGCATTGCGTATTACTGATATTCAAGTCCTGATCTTCTTTGCTGGGTTCTGATCTTGCTGCTTAGCACAGGTCAGCACATGGGACGAAGTCACTGGATGGATTTTCTTTCCGATTGTCTCCACCTAAAGTAAGATTATTAATAATTATAATTTAATAATTGAATCTTATATATGAAATTCATTGGTCTGTTTGTCCGGTTATGCATTCAGAGACCCCTGCACCGATTGGGATGAAACCAACGAGAGGTGATCCAGTTGGATCCTGGCTGGGTTTTAGAGGGGTTAGGGTCTCCGTAGGACCTCATGGCGGAGTGTGCCAAGCAGAACTTTGACCCAGGAAGCCTGTTCTGGGCCTTCCACTGGAGGATTTGGATGACATCTCATAATAAATCTTAATAACTTAAAGATTTAAACCCGGGCAACGCTGGGTACTTCAGCTAGTTATTTCATAAATTAGTGTAGGTGACGCTGTGATCTAACACTAAAACTATGTCCAGTTGGAAACTTAAATTAGATTTTTCTACTTCAGGGTCCATAGGGGGTCCACAGGGTTGACCTTGGGGGTTATAGCTGGAACAGGATCCATGGGCACCACACAGTTAAGCTTTTAGCTCCCAGGATGCACTTGGGTCCTCTATACCCCGCCCCCGAGCCACAGGCACCTTAGTGTAAGCTGGTGCCCGGCCGGACTCGGTCACCGCGCAGGGGGGCTGCAGGAGCAGCCCCCAGAAGCTTTTTATTTTTCTAATAGATTTTATTTATTTTAATCTTTTTACTACAGACGGCAGCGAAGGGCTGTCTGTACAGACGCCCACGCTGCCGCTCTGATCCCCGACTGGCGCCGCGACGCCAGTACTGATCTGGGGATCGCGGCGGGAGGACAGAGTCCGTACTAGCCGGACTCTGTCTACCTCCCAGGACTGCTGCCGGAGTCGCCGGGGATTCAGGTAAGCCGCGCGTCGCTGGCTAGCAGCGGCGCGCGGAATACCTTAAATGCAGTCCTTTAGCCTCCGGTCCTGGGGACAGACCGGAGGCTGCTGGCAGTGGCGGCGGGCCCCCCCCATAACCCGTGGGACCACTAGACCACCAGGGATAACCGGCAAGCGGGAAGCCAGCATCCCTGGGGTTAATGGCCAGCCAGGGGAGGAAGCCTTCCCTGTTCAGCGGCTCCTCCCCTCAGCTCAGCGCGCTTTTCAGCCTGCATGTCTAGCGTCCCTGAGCTGCAGTTCACTCGGCCACTCCTCCTCTGAGGTCTCCAGCGGCCATTTTCCCAGTGGCAGCGCAGATCTCAGGGAGCACGCGGACCGGTCCCCCTGTGTACCTCTCCCCTGATTAAGGACAGCGTACACAGCACTATAGCCCTCCCAGACACTGAATCTGGGCAGGTTGATTGTAGTGTAAAGGTGCAGTGAGTATATCTTCCTGCATGGTATGTGACTTTTGCTAGTGCTGCCTGTCTGTGCTTATTTTCCGCTTACTGTCAGCTTATACCTATCCCTTTACTTCTCCTACGGGCCCTACAGGTGTGTGGGGGAGGGGCGTTTCTACTGACCTCACTTATATAGATCACGTATTTGTGAGGTCCGTCACATACAGTTGTGTGCTACTCAGTGCCATATTGTGGGCTGTTGTTCAGCACACCGGTGAGTGCGTTTTACTTCTACCCTGGTGCCAGATATATAATATATTCTGTCATGTCAGACGAGGAGGTTGAGCGCTCAGTGGCTCCGGTGTTGGCCTCCTGCGGACGCTGTTCTGCAGGAGTAGATAGGGAGGATTTGTCACAGGATGGCCTGTGTAGTCGATGCCAGGTGGCTCCTGGCCCATCCAGACCTTCTCTGGCGCAGGAACCACCGTGGGCGATGTTTTCTCAAGTGCTGGTGTCTATTGCGGACCGTCTGTCGGTCCCGACTGCTCTCCCTACTAGGGCGGTGCCCCAGCCGACCATCCCCCATTCCCCGGGTGTCCCGCAGTTATTGCGGAGTCCTCCTGGGTCTCAATCAGTTGGTCCCTATGCGGGGTTGCCAATGTATATACAGGCTTCCCCTGTGCCGCAGCAGCCTGTGGTACCTTTTCAGGCCCCTATGGCGACGCCTCCACCATGGGTGGATGTGCTCTCCAACTCCGTGCAAAATTTGGCGGCCGCTTCCTCGGCTTTTCAGTCAATGTTGCAGACTGACATGCCTTCTAGGTTTTCTAAACGCCCACTCATGACACGGGCTGATCAGGTATCGGACTCAGAGGGTTCCTCAGATGATGGGGAGGTCCCTGATGACACTGACTCGGACGCCTCGGTCCAGGAAATGGATACCAAGTCGTCCATTAATGTGCGAGCACTAGTTAGGGCGGTGCGAGCTATTCTTCTTATAGAGGATGAGGCACCGGTTCCTAAGTCGAAGTTTCCTAGTTTCAAAAAGACTAAGGTGGCTTCTGCGGTGTTTCCCCTGTCGGATCAGTTGACGGATCATATGGCGGTAGCTTGGCAGGCGCCCAGTAAGAGATTCCTTCCTCAGAAGCGGTTGGCTTCTAATTACCCCTTCCCTGAGGCACATTGTAAAAAATGGGAAACTCCACCGGCGGTGGATTCCCATGTCATCCGTTTAACTCGGGGCGCCACCTTACCATTACCGTCGATATCCTCGCTGAAGGATCCCACGGACAGGAAAGTTGAGACTTGCTTAAAGTCTATTTACTCCCTCTCCGGGGCGGTGGCCCGACCGTCCATGGCCATCTCCTGGGTGGCCAAGGCCATTGAGGGGTGGGCCAATGCATTGGAAGATACCTTCCCAGACGACGCTCCGGATGTCCAGCGGGCGTTGTTGGGACAAATGAGGGACGCTGCTTCTTACATTGGTGAAGCTTCTTTAGATGCTAGTCTGCTGACCTCGCGGGTATCGGCTGCAGCGGTGTCTGGCCGCCGATCCTTGTGGTTGCGGTCCTGCAGAGCGGACTCTGATTCAAAGAAGGGTCTGGAGGCCTTACCTTTCAATGGTGAATTACTATTTGGTCCGGACTTGGACAAAATAGTGGACACCCTGGCTAAATCCAAGTCGGCCTTCCTCCCTTCGGCGGCACTGCCTGCTAAGGTTCGGAGTTCGGCTTTTCGTTCCTTTCGGGTTCAGGGTAAGGCGAAAGGTCAGTCCTTCCCGAGACAGTCTGCGAGTAAGACTGCCTCTAAACCCAAGAAGCAAGTCTGGAGTGCTCGGCGCCCTTCTTCCAAGCAGGAAGATAAACCTGCGGCCTGATGGGACGGGCCTCCCTCTGGGGGACCTCAGAGTGGGAGGCCGACTTCTTCTATTTGCCCAGTGCTGGCACAATACCACCACGGATGCCTGGGTTCGAGAAGTGGTCTCCCAGGGGTACGCCCTGTCTTTTCGGCACAGACCACCCCACCAGTTTTTCTGCACAAGTCCTCAGGACAGGACCAAGGCGTTACAGGTTCAGGAGGCTATAGAGTCCTTGCTGAAAGCAGGGGTCATTGTTCCCGTTCCTCTATCACAACGAGGGACGGGGTATTATTCGTCTCTGTTTCTGGTGCAGAAACCCAATGGTTCTCATCGCCCTATCCTCAACTTGAAGTCTCTGAACAGATTCCTCAGAGTTCCCAAGTTCAGGATGGAAACGTTACGTTCCATCATTCTGGCGATGGAACCGGGGGATTACATGGTGTCCCTGGACATCCAGGACGCCTACCTCCATGTTCCGATAGCATCTTCACACCAGCGGTATCTGAGGTTCGCTATCCTTCAACACCACTATCAGTTCCGGGCGCTACCCTTTGGTCTCTCCACGGCACCGAGGGTGTTCACGAAGATTATGGCGGTCATGGCCGCACATCTTCAGAACCAGAATGTACGGCTGCTGCCGTACCTGGACGACCTCCTGTTGCTGGCGAGCTCCCCGGAGGTACTGCTTCAACATCTCCACCTGTCGATCGCTTGCCTGCAAGCACACGGGTGGTTGATAAATTGGAAAAAGTCCTCCCTGATTCCATCTCAGCGGATGGTTCATTTGGGAGCCCTGCTGGATTCGCGTCAGCAAAGGATCTTCCTGACTCCGGAGAAGGTCGCCTCCCTACAGCTGCGGATACACAGTTGCCTGAGCCGTTGCCGCCTGTCGGTCCATTCGGCTATGAGAGTTCTGGGGTCCATGGTGTCGACATTCGACATGGTGGAATTTGCCCAGTTCCATTCCCGGCCCCTGCAGGGGCTGATTCTATCAGAATGGAACGGGTTACCTCACCGGATCCGCTCTCAGATGCTGGTGTTGTCTCCGGACGTTCGGCAATCTTTGGCTTGGTGGCTTCAGACAGCTCATCTGGTCGAGGGGCGCCCATTTTGGATCCCGGACTGGGTCCTGCTCACGACGGATGCCAGTCTCCGGGGTTGGGGGGCAGTGACCGGCTCTTTGTCGCTTCAGGGTCGTTGGTCAGCAGAAGAAGCACTTCTCCCCATCAACATCCTGGAACTGCGGGCAGTATACAGGGCCCTGCAGTCGTCCGGCCCCGCTCTTCACGGAAGGGCGGTACAGGTGCAGTCCGACAACGCCACCACGGTGGCGTATATCAACCACCAAGGCGGAACTCGCAGTCAGGCAGCGATGTCGGAGGTGTCTCGTATCCTGACTTGGGCGGAGGGTCACATTCCGGCGATCTCGGCGGTCTTCATCCCCGGAGTCCTCAATTGGGAGGCGGACTTCCTCAGCCGTCACGACGTGCATCCCGGGGAATGGTCGCTTCACCCAGAGGTGTTTCAGCTACTCGTGGACAGGTGGGGACTGCCGGAGCTGGACTTGATGGCCTCCCGTCACAATCACAAGTTGCCCGTTTACGGGTCAAGGACAAGAGACGCAGGCGCAAGTCTGGTGGACGCGCTGTCGGTGAAATGGACGTTTCACCTGGCGTATCTGTTTCCTCCGCTATCCCTGCTTCCTCGGGTTCTGCGGAAATTCAAGCAGGACGGCGGCATGCTCGTGCTGGTAGCTCCGGGGTGGCCCAGACGTCCTTGGTACTCCGATCTCAGGAGCCTCTCCATCGACGCTCCGTACCTTCTTCCTCAGCGTCGGGACCTGTTGTCTCAGGGGCCCTGCCTTTACCCGGATCTGGGTCGGCTGTCTTTGACGGCGTGGCTCTTGAGACAGCCGTCTTGAGGTCTCGGGGCTTCTCCGGTTCGGTTATTGGTACCATGCTCCGGGCACGCAAGCCTGCTTCAGCACGGATTTATCACAGAGTGTGGCACACTTACTTTCAGTGGTGTGAGTCCAGACATTATGATCCTCAGGTGTTCCGAGTTTCTAGGATCTTGGAATTTCTTCAGTCAGGATTGGATCTCGGCTTACGCCTTGCATCTCTGAAGGTTCATGTGTCCGCCTTGTCAGTGTGGTTTCAACGGCGGATTGCAATACTACCAGACGTTCACACCTTTTTCCAGGGTGTTCTCAGGATCCAGCCTCCCTTTGTGCCTCCTGTGGCTCCTTGGGACTTGGCGGTGGTGCTACGGGTCCTGCAGGGTCCTCCGTTTGAGCCTCTTGAGGCGGTGGAGCTCAAGTGGCTGACATTTAAAACGGTTTTTCTCCTGGCAATTGCTTCGGCCAGGAGGGTGTCTGAATTGGGGGCGCTTTCCTGTCGCCCTCCTTTCCTGATTTTTCACCAGGACAGAGTGGTGCTCCGCACTCGTCCTGAGTTTTTGCCCAAAGTGGTCTCGAAGTTCCACATTAATCAGGAACTTGTTGTGCCAGCTTTTCAGTCCCCTGGTCTTTCAGCTGGTGAGACTTCCTTAGATGTGGTCAGGGCGCTTATAATTTATGTAGACCGGACGGCTTCGGTTAGGAAGTCTGATTCCTTGTTTATCCTCTTTGGTTTTCACAAGAGGGGTTGGCCTGCCAACAAACAAACATTAGCCCGTTGGCTTCGTTCCGTTATTTGTGAGGCTTATGCACAAGAGGGTTTACCTGTGCCAGCCTCTGTTAAGGCTCATTCCACTCGTTCTGTGGGTCCCTCTTGGGCTGCTAGACGTGGCGCCTCCGCTGTTCAGCTGTGTAAGGCGGCCACTTGGTCTTCTATTCAAACGTTTTTGAGGTTCTATGTGTTTGACACCTTCGCCTCTCAGGATGCTTCCTTTGGGCGCCGGGTGCTCCTTTCAGCACAGGAGCATCCCCGCCCTTAGTTGAACTGCTTTGGGACATCCTCAAGGTCAACCCTGTGGACCCCCTATGGACCCTGAAGTAGAAAACAAGAGATATGGTAAGAACTTACCTTTGTTATCTCTGTTTATACGAAGTCCATAGGGTCCACAGGGCGCCCGCCCTGACGCACCTGGCTTCAAATGGGCTGTGTGGCTGGTCACCGGTTTTCCGTCTCCTATTGCTGTGAGTATGGTTTCTTGTGTGTTCCAGTCTTCCTTCTCTCTGTTCCATATTCTCCTCCGGCCTAGGCTGCTTACCAACTGAGGTGCCTGTGGCTCGGGGGCGGGGTATAGAGGAGGACCCAAGTGCATCCTGGGAGCTAAAAGCTTAACTGTGTGGTGCCCATGGATCCTGTTCCAGCTATAACCCCCAAGGTCAACCCTGTGGACCCTATGGACTTCGTAGAAACAGAGATAACAAAGGTAAGTTCTTACCATATCTCTTGTTTTCTACTTCAGGGTCCATAGGGGGTCCACAGGATACCTTGGGGTATAGGTGTGACGTCAGTCGCTGGGCACCATAGAGTTAAGCTTTTCAGCCTCCCAGGATGCACTAGGGTCCCCCTCCTATACCCCGCCCCCGAGCCAAGGCACCTCAGTTTAGTTTGGTGCCCGGCCGGAGTCGGGTGCACCTGTCGGAGTGGGGGCTAGAAGAGCCCCTGAAGCTTTCTTCAGTGCAGCTGTGGCTGCACATCTGGATGTACAGCATGGACAGTCAGTCCTGACGTCCATGCTGTCTTCCCTACACCCCCGCCGGTACCGATCCAGGGATGCTGGTGAGCATCTGGGGTCACAGCTAGCGGTGACCCCAGATGTTCCGGACCATGGCCGGATCCAAGGGGGACAAAGGTAAGCAGCGGGGTCCCGCGGTGAGTCCCCGCTGGTCACATGGTCCTAAGTCCCCAGGCAGGAGGCTCCCTGGGGACTGGCTGCAGCGTGGAGCCAGGCGACCAACCTGCGCTTTCCACTACCCCCTGGGACAGCGGACCGCAGCAGAGCGGTAGCGCTGCGGTGTCCCAGGGGTTAAATGCATGCCAGGGGAGTGCGCCTTCCCTGTCTCACAGCCGGCGCCTCCCCCGCTGCACACAGCCGTCTCTGCATGCTGCTGACTGGTCCTGTGGCAGCGCTCCTCCCCCAGACCAGCCTCCTCTCTGCTCCTCGGCGGCCATCTTCTCCAGAGCGCATGGTGAACGCTGCTGGAAGCGCTGGACGGAAGCATCGTGGTCTGGGTCCCCCCGCATACCTCTCCTCCGCTGTGGTCAGGTCTGTATGCAGCGCTGTGTCCTACCAGGCCCTGTGTCTGCGTAGTTGAGTGATCAGCGCTGTTAGTGCAGGAATTGATTTTCTTTGCATTGTATGTGACTGTGCTAGCGCTGCTGCCTGTAACTTTTCTCTAAACTGTCAGCTTTATTACTGTCCCTGTTCTTTCTGCTAAGCCCTTGCGGTGCGGTGCTGCAGGGTGGTCTCTCGCCTATTTAAGTTATAATTGGTGAGAGGGGTCACATACTTTGTACCATCATGTCCGAAAGTGATTTTTCCCCTCCGGCTACAGTGTACTACGTGTAAAGTACCGTTAGCGGAGGGGGAGGGTAGCACGGAGGGCCTTTGCCGGCAGTGTTTGTCCATGGCGCGGCCTCTTACGGTTACAGCACCGGTACAGGAGCCGCCCTGGGCTTGTTTCGCTCAGGCGCTTACAGCCTTAGTGGGCCAGTTAGCTCCGCAGCCCGCGTTTACACCGATGGGTTTATCCCAGCAGTCAGTGGTGTCGTCACCCATGCAGGGTTTCCCACGACAATTGGTGGTACCCCACAGTCTCCCTATTTCCCCGCTCCCGGTTTCTCAGGAGCCAGCATGGGTTAACTCCCTGACGAGTTCTGTACAGCACTTGTCGGATGTGTTGCAAGGGGAGTCTGTGATGCGGCCGTATAAACGGCCAGTGGCGTCTCTGTCGGCTCCTTATGAGGATGACGAGGGGACGTCTGATGATGGGGAGATTCTGGATCCTTACGATCAGGAACCTCTCCATACTAAGGACGCTGATGCTAAGTCCAAAGTATATATTCCTGGACTTATTCGGGCGGTCCGCACAGCCTTGGTGATTGAGGACGAAGTTCCCCCAGCGGCTAAATCTAAGTATGCCTTTTTCAAAGATGTGAAGGGCGATGCCACAGTCTTTCCTCTTTCGGGTCAGTTGGTGGACCATTTAGAGGAGGCGTGGAAACAGCCTGTCAAAAGATACCAGCCGCAGAGACGCCTGGCGGTGGCTTATCCGTTCGCGGATAATTATTTTGCAAAGTGGGAATCCCCTCCACAGGTGGATTCTCACGTGACCCGTCTTGTCCGTAGTGCCACATTACCGATGCCATCTATGTCCTCCCTTAAGGATGCTACGGACCGCAAGGTGGAGATCTGCCTGAAGTCCGCTTATTCCCTTGCGGGGGGGGCAGCACGGCCGGCTATGGCCATTTGCTGGGTTGCCAGAGCGATGGAGCGCTGGGCGGATTCATTAGAGGCTTCTTTTGATTCCGACTGTCCGGCCGAACAGGCGGAGTTGATTGGTAATCTCCGTGATTCGGCCACTTATATCAACGAGGCGGCCCTAGACATTAGTACTCTGGTGTCTAGAATTTCTTCAGCAGCGGTGGCTGCTCGTCGCACCTTGTGGCTGCGATCCTGGAAGGCGGACGCAGATTCCAAAAAGGGTCTGGAGGCGTTGCCGTTTACCGGAGAAGTTCTCTTCGGTCCGGATCTGGATAAGATTGTGGCCATGCTGGCGGCAGCCAAATCGGCTTGTCTCCCGTCGGCCGCTGCTCCTTCTGGTTCTGGACCATCGTCCTTTCGGTCATCTAGGGCCCAGGGCAGGCCCAAACCACAGTCGTTTCCTCGACAGGCTGGCCCTAAGAAATCGGCCAAGCCCCGGAAGCAGGCATGGAGTACCAGACGTCCGGCCCCCAAACCAGATGACAAGCCTGCGGCCTGATGGTCCGGGCCTGCCTTTGGGGGATCCCAGGGTGGGAGGCCGCCTGCTGCAGTTCGCCCAGTGTTGGTCGGCCACTACGACAGACACTTGGGTTCTGGAGGTGGTTTCCCACGGATACGCCCTCTCCTTCCGGCACAGACCCCCGGCTCGATTCTTCACCACGGGTCTACCATCAGACCGGAAAAAGGCTACGGAGCTGCGGAAGGTATTGCACACTATGCTCCAGGCTGGAGTTATAGTGCCTGTTCCATTCTCCCAGAGGGGTCAGGGTTTCTATTCAAATCTATTTTTGGTACAGAAACCCAATGGGTTGTATCGTCCGATTCTCAACCTCAAAGCACTCAAGTCTTTGCGGGTTCCGAAGTTTCGGATGGAGACCCTACGGTCAATCATTCTGGCGTTGGAACCTGGGGACTACATGGTGTCATTGGACATACAGGATGCTTACCTGCATGTCCCTATTCTTTTGCGCCATCAACAGTTCCTCAGGTTTGCAATCCGCAGCGACCACTTCCAGTTTCGGGCGTTACCTTTTGGCCTGGCGACAGCACCACGTGTTTTCACCAAGGTGATGGCGGTCATGGCGGCTTCTCTGCGGCTGCAGGGAGTCCGCATGTTGCCGTACTTGGACGACCTGTTATTGGTGGCGGGATCTCCAGAGCTCCTGTTATGCCACTTGGACCTGACCATTGCACTGCTGCAATGGCACGGCTGGCTAATCAACTGGCAGAAGTCCACTCTAATCCCGGCTTGGAGGATTCTGCATCTTGGAGCCTTATTGGACTCGGGACAGCAAAGGATCTTCGTGACGGAGGACAAGATCTCTGCTTTACAGTCAAGGGTGCGCAGTTGTCTGCACAGCCGCCGGGTGTCCCTACACTCGGCGATGAGGTTACTGGGCTCCATGGTGTCGGTGTTCGACATGGTGGAATATGCCCAGTTTCACTCCAGACCTCTGCAGCACCTGATCCTGTCCAAGTGGAACGGGCTGCCTCAGTCTCTGAAGTCCCAGACGATTATGATCACCCCGGAGGTTCGCCTGTCCCTTGCGTGGTGGTTACAGACGACCCACCTCAACAAGGGACGTCCGTTCTGGGTTCCAAATTGGGTCCTGTTGACAACGGACGCCAGTCTTCGGGGCTGGGGAGCAGTTTCGGGTCCACACTTGTTCCAGGGCAGGTGGACGCTGACAGAAGCGGAGCTTCCAATAAATATCTTGGAACTCCGTGCGGTCTTCAGTGCTCCCCAGCAGGCACATCGGTTTCTCCAGGGTCACCCGGGGCAGGTCCAGTCGGACAACGCTACCACCGTGGCCTACATAAACAGGCAAGGAGGAACTCGCAGTCGGGCGGCTCTCGTAGAGGTCTCTCGGATCCTGGTTTGGGCGGAACGCAATCTTCCGGCCATATCAGCGGTCTTCATCCCGGGAGTGCTAAATTGGGAGGCGGACTTTCTAAGTCGCCAGGACGTTCATCCGGGGGAATGGTCCCTGCACCCGGACGTTTTTCAACTGCTGGTGGACAGGTGGGGTCTTCCAGAGATCGACCTCATGGCGTCCCGGCACAACAACAAGTTGCCGGTGTACGGGTCTCGCACAAGAGACAAAGGGGCGTCTCTGGTGGATGCTCTGTCCGTCCGGTGGACGTTCCGGTTCGCATACCTGTTCCCTCCGGTCTCCCTTCTTCCACGGGTAATCCGGAAATTCAAACAGGAAGGAGGGACGCTCCTGTTGATAGCTCCCGCGTGGCCCAGACGGCACTGGTTCTCAGACCTTCAGGGTCTGTCCGTGGACAGTCCTCTGCGGTTGCCGCTACGACCGGACCTTCTGTCTCAGGGTCCTTGTCTTCACCCGGACCTGACTCGGCTGTCTTTGACGGCGTGGCTGTTGAGACGGCCATGCTGAGGTCCCGGGGGTTTTCCAGCTCTGTGGTGCGTACCATGTTGCGAGCTCGGAAACCGTCTTCCGCGAGGATATACCATCGCGTGTGGCATACGTTCTTCCAGTGGTGTCGACCGAGAGGTTATGCACCGCGGGAATTTCGTCTGTCTCGGATTCTCGCCTTCCTGCAAGCGGGACTAGATCATGGGCTTCGCCTTGCTTATTTGAAGGTACAGGTTTCGGCCCTATCTGTCTGGTTTCACCGTAGGATTGCTACAATCCCGGATGTGCGCACCTTTATGCAAGGTGTTCTCCGCATTCAGCCGCCCTTTGTTCCACCTGTGGCGCCTTGGGATTTGGCTGTGGTCCTGAGGGCTCTCCAAGGACCGCCGTTTGAACCACTGGGCTCAGTGGATCTTAAATGGCTAACAGCTAAGACTGTTTTCCTTCTGGCCATTGCTTCGGCCAGACGTGTTTCTGAGTTAGGGGCTCTTTCTTGTAGACCCCCTTTCTTGGTTTTTCATGGGAACAGGGCAGTGCTCCGCACTCGGCCCGAGTTTCTTCCCAAAGTTGTTTCCCAGTTTCATGTTAACGAGGAAATCGTTGTTCCGGCCTTTAACTCACCGAGTCTTTCCGTGGGTGAGGCCTCTTTGGATGTTGTGCGGGCCTTAAGGACTTATGTTGACCGCACTTCGTTTAGGAAGTCGGACGCTTTGTTTGTCCTCTATGGCTTCCATAAAAAGGGTTGGCCTGCTTCAAAGCAAACTTTGGCAGCCTGGATCCGTATGGCTATTTCTGAAGCTTATCTTCATGAAGGCCTACCTGTCCCTCCTTCTCTGAAGGCTCATTCCAGTAGGTCTGTGGGTCCTTCGTGGGCAGCTCGACGTGGTGCCTCGGCAGTTCAGATCTGCAAGGCTGCTACGTGGTCCTCTGTCCATACCTTCATGAGGTATTACAGGTTTGACACCTTTGCCTCTCAGGATGCTTCCTTCGGGCGGCGGATTCTCCTTTCTGCACAGGAGCGTCCCCACCCTTGAAGGATACTGCTTTGGGACATCCCCAAGGTATCCTGTGGATACCCTATGGACCCTGAAGTAGAAAATATGAGATATGGTAAGAACTTACCCTT
This sequence comes from Taudactylus pleione, assembly GCA_031769625.1. Lineage (NCBI taxonomy): Eukaryota > Metazoa > Chordata > Amphibia > Anura > Myobatrachidae > Taudactylus > Taudactylus pleione. The sequence continues at coordinate 519,076 of JAUIMM010000430.1, read as the reverse complement.
GTTATCTCTATTTCTACGAAGTCCATAGGGTTCCACAGGACTCCCGCCCTGTCGCACCTGTGCTGCAGATGGGCTTTGCTCTGGTCACCGGTTTTCCGTCTCCCTCTGGTGAGAATGTGATTCTTGTATGTGTCCAGATCTTTTTTCTCTCTCTTCCTTCTCCTCCTCCGGCCTATGGCTTGATAACTAACTGAGGTGCCTTGGCTCGGGGGCGGAGTATAGGAGGGGGACCCTAGTGCATCCTGGGAGGCTGAAAAGCTTAACTCTATGGTGCCCAGCGACTGACGTCACACCTATACCCCAAGGTATCCTGTGGAACCCTATGGACTTCGTAGTAATAGAGATAACAAGGGTAAGTTCTTACCATATCTCATATTTTTTTTAATGTCCAGGAATGTGAAAAATGCAACAAACCTCTACACCCGGCTGTCTTTAAATAATAAAACATATATACAGTGTGTTTCAGTGGGAGGAATACAGGATTTTATACAGTTATTGTTTATTGGAGCTCACAGTCTAAATTTCCTAGTATACAAGTGCTAAAACACTATGGTCAATATTTGTCAGAATCCAATGAACCCACCAGTATGTTTTTGGACTGTGGGAGGAACCCACGCAAACGCAAGGACAACATACAAACTCCACACAGATAGGTCATTAGTAATGCTAACCACTACGCTAACATCCTGCTCAAAGGTATCTGTAGTCCTAAAGTGCTTCCGATATGCTCCATATAAAAATGTTCCTTCCCTCTATATTGTACTTCATGTTACACTCCTTTAGGAATTAGTTATATGCTCTCTTACCCTTCCTTCCCCGCCGGGTTCTGTCCCTGCAGTGTTACAGCGCATGTATGACCTTACTTCACGCATGCTCACAGTGAGTGTTGGAGGGATCTACGTGGATCCCTTTTTGCACTCAGGAACTTCTTTTAATAGAAAGAATTGTGCTAAAAAGCCATCTAACAGGCATTAGTTATTATAATCAAGCTCTGAAAACTTTAACATTGCATTAGGGGTGGTGGCGTACCCCGAAGGATTTTGTCTGTTGTGTGTATAGTCTGTCTCCATGCAGGCTTTCGCTCTAATGCACTATTGGCCTACATCTGAGGCAGGCAAAACTGTGGCACTCCAGATGCTGTGGAACTACACATCCCAACATGTCCCCAAAGAGTTTCAGCATAACCTAACAGACTGTGGCAGAGCATGCTGGGACGTGTAGTCTGGAGTGCCACAGGTTTGCTTACCCCATAGCCTACAAATTGCCTCTCCCACTACAATGGTGCTGGGGGAGATTAAATGCAATAGGTTCTGACACTCTAAAAAGACATGCCTAAAAACCTACCTGGAACCCAATATGCTGTAGTTTTTCATGCAGACCGTCTAAAACCCTCCTTCCATCAAATATAAATGCCGGTTTCAGCATTTTCTCATAGAGTCTCTCGTAGTCCAGATCCTGTAAAAAGTAAGTCATTACAGCAATGAAGCAAAGATACGAGGACATAGCGGAAGACATCAGTGCTTAATTCAGGTCGGACGTCTCACCTTGAAAAGGTCCCACTCAGTGCAAATAACAAGGGCGTGGGTGTTCTCACAAGCAGCATATGGCTCTGCCAGGATGGTCACCAGCTTTGACACTGTAACGAAATAGAGTAGATGGCATAGTAAATCTGCCAGTATTACAAGGAAACCTGTATGAACGTGGCTTATATTCTACCCTGAGTATAGAAGCCACTGGAAGAAACCTGACCACTCTTCTCTACAACTCTCATGTTGGTTGAACCAGCTTGGGGTAACGTGTGCCCATAGCAACCAATCGGCTCTTAGCTAGCATTGATCCATTCTATAAAATGATAGGTAGAAACTGGTCGCTATGAGCAACTTCTCAGAAGCAGCCAATAGATGAGGAGTAGACTGTGGCACATGGTCAGCAGCTATATTGTGGCAGGCATAGGTACTTAAATGATGCTCATATGGTATTAAGGAGCCTAATGTGTGCAAATAAAATATTAGCTACACCACCACCAGTCTCAGCCATTAACACAAGGCGGGATGGATCCATGGATGAAGGCTGTTCATGCCAACTTCGTCAGACCAGGTGACTGTGACCGGATGGCTTTGCCACCCGATCACAGATTAGTTTCGATCCCCACTGGATTTTGAGGTACAAGGGATTCCCACTTAACGTCAGTAACCGCCTGTTACTAACTTCGCCCACTGCGCCGTGGGCTGGTAACACGCTGCCGCCACCAACCTCCTACAATACAATGTTACCGCTTCTTATGTACACTCAGGCTCCTACACTGGCACCTGGAACCACTTCTCCCAGGCTCCTAGAACCGACTCTGCTGGATATGCGTAGATGAGCTGCGGTCGCACCACCTGATTAGTGTCAGCTGATGCCCAGGCTCTGAACGGTAGCTGGCAGAGGACTCGAGTTTGGTGACACTGGGCTCAATTCTGAAGAGCCGGAGAACGGAATAGCGTTTGGCGCAATTCTGTTGTCACAGGTTACAGATGAAGTTGTTCTAAAGGCAAGAGTTTACTGCTCAAAAAGCCTTCAAATATAATCTTCTTATTTTAGGGGTGGGTACAGCACACAGATATTCACAGTATTACAATCCTTCTTGATGTTCAAAAAGATTCACACAAAAGATACACACACACACAGGGCTCACATGCCCTCTTTATATCCCATTCTTACACACAATACCACGGGGTAAATCTGCCCTGTGTTCCTTAACCACTATCTCACAAAATATAAATAATTATATCTTAAGCTGGCCATACACGCTACAATTATTGGGGCGATCCGCTCGATATCTGCGGGGGGCGACCGAGGGTTAAATATTGCTCGGTCGGGCATGTCGGATTGTCCAGCATGCCCGCCCGATGCGATACTTACCGGTAAACTGTCGGCCACATCGGGCAGCATATGGCCAGCCGCGGCCGACAGACAGACATTTCCTGTGTTCCTTCCCATGGAAGGAACAGGGAAATGTCTCCTCCCCCGGGGGCGGAGCGCAGATGTCGGGCAAATACCCTGTGAGTAATCTCACAGTGTATGCTGCAGCTGGCAGGCTACCAGATAAAATGTCTGTCGGTCTGACAGACATTTTATCTGGACGTGTATGCCCAGCATAACATTTCAAAAGGAGCTAACCAATTTCCTCCTTTCTAATCACCCACCCAAAAGCAGTTTGCTTCCTAAAACACATAAACTGATTTAGCATACCGTATAATGGGGAGATGTACTAAACTCTGGAAAGTGATGAATTGTAAAGTGATAAACTGCCAGCCACTCAGCTCCTAACTGTCACGTTACAGGCTGTGTATGAAAATTTACAGTTAGAAGCTGATTGGTTGGTAGTTTATCACTCTCCATTTTATCAATTTCCAGAGCTTAGTACATCTGCCCCTAACTGTCTCTTAAAATGTAAATCTAAAATTCACAGATAAATTGCATTCATCCTTTCAAATACAAGTATCTATGTATCAAATCAGTGTGGCTTTCCCAGTATTAACACCTTCAGTTCTTAGGAAGTTCCACACAATAGGGCAGGGGTTCCCAACCACAGTCCTCAAGGCACACTAACAGTCCAGGTTTTAAGGATAGCCATACTTGAACACAGGTGTCTTAATTAGTACCTAAGTTATTTTAATTTAGCCATCTGTGCTCAAGCATGGATATCACTAAAACCTGGACTGTTAGTGTGCCTTGAGGACCGAGGTTGGGAAACACTACAGTAGGGGGTAAATTTACTAAAGTGAGATCTTTTAGAAGCGGAGATGTTGCCCATAGCAACCACTCAGATTCTAGCTATTATCTTTTAGAATGTGCTAGTTAAATGTTAAGTATCTGACTGGTTGCTATGGGCAACATCTCCACTTCTAAAAACTGTCACTTTAGTAAATTTACCCCTAGGAGTTTCCTAAGAACAAACCAATTGTTTTTGTTTCCCCCAAACCTGCATTTTATACCCCTTTTACACCAGAGCTAAAACCCGGGTTATTTCAGGGTTAACCCGGGTAGCTCCTTGGTGTAAAAGGGGAAAGGGTTGGATTGCCGGGTTGAGTGACCCGGCAATCCAACCCAGGTAACTTGCAGGGTTTAACATGGGAATAACCCGTGAAACCCTGCAGTGTAATCTGGGTGACCTGGATCGTGCCACATGCCTGCCGATTGTTCTGCTTTAGTGGCACTTGGAGATGACGTCATCTCCAAGCGTCCACTTCAACGCCGCAAAAACCGCGTCTCTGCAGACCCTGCTCCGGTGTGAAGGCGCCGAGTTGGGAATATCCTGCGTCGGCGCCTGGGAACTTCTGGGTCTGATCTGGATTGGAACACTTACTATGTGAGGATGTCTAAAGAGCAATTTGTCTACCTTTTATAGCAAAATACCTTATACATTCCTCACAAGTACATAGTCTTTACATACAAACATGTCTCCCCAAATTCAAAACTGCACACACTGCTTTAAATACAACTTAGTAAAATACATTAATACCTATACGTGTACAGTACATGGTGCCCTGTGCACCCCGCCGGGTGCCGTCGCTTACGAGGTCGATACACACTACACATCGTCTAGTGCACAGCTTCTCAAACTCGGCCCTCAGGACCCCAAACAGTGCATGTTTTCCAGGTCTCCTCACAGAATCACAAGTGAAATAATTAGCTCCACCTGTGGATCTTTTAAAATGTGTCAGCCAGTAATGACTACACCTGTGCACCTGCTGGGTGACCTGGAAAACGTGACCAGTGTGGGGTCCTGAGGACCGAGTTTGAGAACCACTGGTCTAGTGCATAGGTTCAAAAACTTGGTCCTTGGGACCCTGAACAGTGCATTTTTTCCAGGTTTCTTCACAGAATTACAAGTGAAATAATTAACTCCACCTGTGGCTCTTTTAAAATGTATCAGTGAGTAATGAACACACCTGTGCACCTGCTGGGTGACCTGGAAAACGTGAACTGTGTGAGGTCCTGAGGACCGAGTTTGAGAACCACTAGTCTTGTGTGTATCCATCTGTACTCCGTATTTGTTCTCTCTATACTGGTGTTTGGCCTGAACAATAATTGAACCATACGATTGGCTGATGATATATTTACATTAACAAGCAGGTGTACTTAATACAGTGGCCACTGGGTGTAAGTACTGTAATGCAATTTATAAAAATAACCGGTTCCATTAGCAAGTTTATGTGAATTACCTCTCTCAGGATTGTCCCCAGAGATGGCTGGGTGGGTAAGATCCCGAATAATCTGCTCTGCCGTTACTTTTGGATCATAGATTGTCAGGCGGGCACCCTCATCCAACAGATACTTGCAAACATAGATGCTTGATGATTCCCTTAGAAACAGAGCAATGAGACGGTATGGTAATTATATTTAACATACACTGGTATATGCCAAGTTAATTATATAGAGAACAGACAAATTATTGTGGCCAGAAGTAAAAAAAATATTCAAATATATAAAGCATTGTTTTATTGTCCTGATTCCAGTTTCTATGGAGTTCTATTTTGCATTTGTCGAAGCTGAATATTTGGCTGAGACAAGATCTGTTTAAAATTGAAGCGTGCGTGACGCCATCTTGCAAATGGCAGCTAGACTCCATTTTAGAAACAAGAATCTGCAAGACGCCATTTTGTGACCAGCGTCAATTCAAGTTACAACTCAGGAGCTAAGAACAGATGGCAATGTTTTTGTTAATCTACCAAGGGCAACTGGAAGAACAAGCTCCCTGAGTAAAAGTAAATAGAATAGACAATGGGTATTTTTACATACAAATTGGGAATCCCTGGATGCAGACAAAGTATAGTTGTGGCAATTGTAATATAATCCAGGCATTGATCTACACAATTGGATTTGTCTGAATCCTAAACAGGTCTTAGCCCCACACACAGACAGAATGGCCCCAACTTCACAGCTTGATTCACAGTTCACACAAGAGTCTGGGAGAACAAAAGAGGTTTTTTTCCTTTGAACACAGGACAGGTGGGGGCCTGCTGACAGAGGGCATGTGGAACTACAATGCTCAGCAATCCACACTGCTGGATGTTCACTTCGTGTATGAGAAATTATGCACTTAAATCTCACCCATTAATTACTAGCGTCCTTATATCAAACCCCGAATACCCACAAATTACATATTCACACATAAGGTTCAATAAGCTCTAAAGTGTATGATTTAAGTTGGTTCAGTTAGTTAAATGCTGAGAAATAAAGATATTTGATAACTAAGGTATTATCCATGCTAAACAAGTCGTGTTTGGAGTTGTACTGATGCGTACTCTTTTTACAGTTCCGGTGTTATCGGTGGGGAGATCGCATCATGCATTCTCGAGTTATGGATCGCAGAGCCTACAAGCAACAAAATGTATATTTTAGGAACAGCTGTTAGGATGTTGCAGGGGGCGTGAAGAGGAAGATCCCCAGCTGTTAGAGGCAGGGAGAGTCTGTTTGAACCAGCCTGCTAAATGTGCTGTAACAGATGCTTCTCCCCTGGGAACCAATGATATCAGCAACAGACTTCCCTATTGTCCTGTTTATTCTGGGGGGGTATAAATATGAGTGCACGGATGCTGGTTCTCAGTCTTCATGCTGAACGCTGTATGACTAGGGGTCTCTTGCTGATGCCTATCTCCGGGTCCGGAAGCGCCTTCGTATGTATACTGTACTTGGGGTCTGTATAACTTCCTTTTGTGCCTAAATTGTGTCTTGATCAATTGCGTGTTACTGTCTGAACTTTTACCTGAATATCACTTGTGCTTTGGAACCACAGATTCCACGTCTAAGTCTTTATTTCTGGTATGACTGCGTACGCAAATTAGCGTCATCCTTAGAGGTTTATAGGAAGGGTTTTAGAAGGTACAGGCAGGGGTATATAGAGGTTCATTTTAATATTAACACATTTCAATATAAAGACCAGCCAATGCAACAAGCAATAGAAACCAGACATGATCTTGCAAATAACTGTACTTAAGTGAGTTGAATTGAGGCTTAATTCTACTTAAAATATAGTTTGCTTTTTCCTGCCATTTTACCATCCATGCACAGTGACTAAGGGGTCTACGTACTAAGCCTTGGAGAGTGATAAAGTACCAACCAATCAGCTCCTGCCACTTTACAGGCTGTGTTAGAAAAATGACAGTTAGGAGCTGATTGGTTATTTATCTCCGTCCACTTAATCTCTCTCCAAGTAGACCCCACAATAACTAGACATCAGTCTTCCAATTTACTGAAGTGACGTTTTCGGGGAATGGGTATGTAATGCCGGCTGTCAGGATGCCTCCTGTCACAGTACCGACAGCCGGCATCCCAATGGTTGGTATCCTGACAGGGGTCGGGTAAGTACACTTAGCCCCCTCCCTTCTTGTGCCTAAACCTAACCCCCCCTCCCCAGTGGTGCCTAACCCTCCCCTCTAGGGGTGCCTAACCCTAACCTCCCCCACCCAAAGCCTAACCCTAACCCTACTATGCTGCCGCCAGATCTCCCCACTCCCCCCGCCCCGTGGCTAACACTAAGGGGTCCCCGGGCTTACCTGGTTCGGGCAGCTGTCCTTCTGTGTTCCTGCATCAGGATAAAGACAGGCAACGGTATTTCGACGTCTATCTTAAGTCCCTTGTTGTGCTTCCAGCTTCAGGATTTAGACCGGCAGCATCGCGGCCGCCGGTCACCCCCATTTTCAGATTCATTTTTGTTTGTGTACCTAGGTGCCCACACTTCTGGCAACGTCTAAAGTAAATGCAGCACAGGGACTAGAATGGGAATGTCCAGTGACGGTCCTGTGCTCAGTAACCTAAATTCCTCTGTACAAGCTGAAACTATAAAATCTATTTTGCTCCAGAATCATAAATATAATAATATAACTATTCTAGCCTTATGTATATGTCTGTCCATTTTTGGTCACATGATCGACATAACCCACGTGATCAGGGTCAGCTAGAAGTCTATGGAAGGGTTGCGTACAGGATCTTAGTGGTCGGGATGCTGGCGGTCAGAACACCGACCGTGGCATCCCATCAGTCAGAATCCCGACCCAATTAGGTAACTGTAATCATCCTTTCCCCCCCTCCCTTCCCCCCTGCAGCCTCCCCCTCCCCCTGTTGCCTAACCCTAGACCTCCCCCTAACCCTAATACTTATCAGGATGATGGCGGTTGGGATTCCTATGCCGGCCTCCTGACCAACGGGATGGTAACTAAATCCCTATGGCGTTGTGGCTGCATTTGACATTACTTGCAGTAATTGTTATCTCAATATTGCTTGTAGCAGTAGAGTGATTTTCTGCTACTGGGTGTGCGCGGAAAAACCCTTAACTATGGCGTATGTGTTACACGGTGTGAGGTGCAGTTGCGATTAAGATACATGCTATCAGAAAGGTACTAGAAATGTGCCGGGTATTCCTAGGCGGTGACTCGGGGCGGCTATACGGACGTAACAACTGTATTTTGTGTCTACTCTACTAGGCTGCCTTTGTGTTATGCATGAAGATCTGAAACAAGTAAGTGTGGCAAATATGCAGAAACAGAAGAAATCAGGAAGGGGGCAAAAACTTTTCACGCCAGTGTAAAGGCACACATCCACTAAGTGATTTTATTGGACGTTATCGTTCAATCGTTTGCAAATCATTTGCAAAAATGTATTAAACGACCAGCGATGCGCGCTCCCGCTCGTCGTTTAGACATCTATCATGGTGGAAACATGCTGTACAACCTGACGATATCACAGCATGTTTCAAGATGATTGATGAGCCTTCACGGAACGACTGCTCGTTCAGTGTAGGTACATCACAGACTGACAAACAACAGCACGATTACAATGTCGTAATTGTGCAGTCGTGTGCATATCTTCTAGTGTATGTGTGCCTTTAGTCTCAGGCCAGACCACTAGGGGTATATTTACTAAAGTGCAGTTTTTTTTAAGTGGAGATGTTGCCCATAGCAACCAATCAGATTCTACTTATCATTTAACTAGCACCATCTAGAAGATAATAGCTAGAATCTGATTGGTTGCTATGTGCAACATCTCCACTTCTAAAAACCCGCACTTTAGCAAATACACCCCCTAGCGTAAGCCGGCCTTGGAGAAGCAATTACGTACTGTCCCCAGTATCCCTCTTGAAAGCAAATCCCAGGAGAGCGATCTTCTTATCTGCCACGGTGTTAAAAAGACAGCTTACGATGCGGGAAGCAAATCTGCGCCGCTGATATTCGTTGATGTCGAGCACCTGAAATTAGATTTAATATCATGTTTATGGATGCAGTGATTTTTCTCAGCCTAGCTGCATATACTGTATATGAGGGGACAGGTGAGTGCTTTAGGGATTTCTCTGATTTTGCTAAAAACACCTCTTAAATAATCATAGTAACAGTTTAACTCATTAAACATAATTTAATGTCATGATAGAAGGGTGGTTAGTGAGATATATTTGTTCAGTAATAGGTCCTAAAGGTGCGAATGTGAGTTAGCAGATGCTTTTTGGTCAATTGAATCCTTGCTCTTGCCTGCTGCCAGTATAAAGCCACCTCATGGAGATTGAGGGTCTCACAGATGTAAATCAGCTGAAAGCAGCTCCCTCCAAAACCTAGAAGAGATAAAGAGGAACATTACGCGATCTATGGAAAAATAAATACAATCACCATGTTGTAGCCGAGCATCTCTGTTTTAATATTGGTTTCTTGATATTTCAGTGATCTTGCAAATTACAATCTTTGTTTTACTATTTTCTCTTTTCCCCATTTGTTCAGTAATGACTGAGGGGCTAATTCAGCAGTACACGCAAGTGCACTGCTGAACGCAGATCCCCGATTATCGGGGATCTGTGCATGTGCAGGACCCATTCTGCGAGTGTGCAGAATGGGTGCTGCTAATACGCACGCTGGCCCCTTGAATGCCTCTGCCTGATTGACAGGCAGAGGCATCTTAGGGGCAGGGGCGGCTTGCGTTCCCGGAAACGAGCTGTGTCCGCCCCATTTTCCGGGAGTGGCAAGCCCAGAGACTGCGTGGAGATTCGTAGTCTGCTGGGCTTGCAAGCCGGCCAGCCTGAGTAATCTGAGGCTTACACAGCTGGCCGGCTGCCCGCCTGGCGCCGTCCACCATCGCAACCATCGACCACCGATGGTCGCGATGGTGATCACAAATGCAGCAGGGGTATCATTCACCTCCTGCTGCATTTGCATAATAGCAAGGATCACATTGCAAAGCTGCCTGCGTACAGCAATCCTTGCTGAATCAGGCCCTGAGCCTTTAACCACAAGAGAAGGCAAAATTAAGCAGTTGTAACTAGGGGGTCTATTTACTAAGCCTTGGATGGAGATAAAGTACCAACCAATCAGCTCCTAACTGCCATTTAACAGCCTTGGATGGAGATAACGTGAACGTAGATAAAGTACAAACCAATCAGCTCCTGACTCATTTTTCAAACACAGCCTGTGGCGTGACATGGCTTTTAGGAGCTGATTGGATGGTATCTCTCTCCGTTCATTTAATCTCCATCCAAGGCTTAGTAAATAGACCCCTATGATTGATGGCATTCAGGGCAAATAATAAAAAAAAAAAGTCCCCTCTTGAAAATTGATCCTTAAAACTCTGGCTGAATTCTTTAATTGATACTGAAAACTGGAAGCACAAGTTGAGAAACACAAGAGTAAAGCTGGGTACACAAGTAAAGATCTTGGGGCACATTTATTGCAAAATGCGATCAGGGCATGCAGTACCGCCCCTGATCGCATTGCAAAATGCGATCCTATCTGCCGGATGTATTATCCGGGACATACAGGGAGACGGGCTCCGAAAAGAGCCCGTCCCTGCGATGTCTCCGGAGGGCGGTCGGGGCTTCTGCGCATGCACAGTCCCGCGGACTGCACATGAGCATCGCCTATTGCCGGCGGAGGGATCTGGCAGATCCCTGATTTTATAATACTCCTGTCACCAGCGGAAACTCAAATATTAGGCCACCTAAAAAGAAAAATAGTTATCCCCTTTTATAAGTCTGTCACTGTCACCTTCAAAGGAGAAACTGCTAATCTTACCCAGGTGGTTACCCACTTTCCAGCCCTAGTACCTCTATATGACATTAATGCACTTTATTTTAACCCTGACTGTGCCAGGGTTTCTGCTTGTTTGTAGCCACCCAGGAAAATAATCACACAAGGGAAGTAAAGGGAAAACCGTGCAATTCATGTTGCCTTTCAATAATATAATGTTGCCAAGGGTGGTAAAGGATAAAGGGTGACAATAAAAGGGCAGATATACACTGTAGTGATTGTTTACCACATGTGTTCACATTATACAATGAATCAACTCCCTCCTTTAGTAAAATAAGTGTTTTGCAAACTTAACAAAACAAACATAACAAAAAGAATGTAATAAAATGTTCTTGCTGATTCCTCATGAATGTGTCATAGATTCCTGATCATCATAGCAGTAGGGGTGCCGAGAGAGGAGGGGGTGGGTACTAATTAACCGGGGCTGGGTCCGCCATGCCTCCCGCGATTAGCCCACACCCTTGAAAAGTACCAGGACCCGCCCCAGCTCCCCGCATATCAACACTACAATCTTTAAGTTTCCCAGGGACCGGCCACTCCCAAATAAACTGGTGTCTGGCATTACCAGGGGCTGCAAGACCTTTGCGTTTTCCTGCTCATAGAAAATTCCACCCACAGTATACTGTGGGACATATTTATTAATAGATGCGGCCAGCCCCTGATAATAAGGATTCCTTATTGCCGCAATACACGGCACTGAGGAATCCTTATTCACCTGAGTGTTTTATTACTGAGTTGCTGGGAAGGGTGCTCTGATAGGAGCCCATCCCTGCAGTCATTAAAAGTAAAGTGATGGCATCTGTAATCACTTTACTTTCTATTTCGCCCAGATGCTCATGGGCCGATGTCGCTCAGTGCATGTGTGAGTGGGCAGCAAAGGAGAAGGACCCTACGGAACCCTCTCCTGAAAAATTCTGCAGAGTATAGCCCATAGGCTACCACGGGCTAGCGCCATCCACAGATAAAATCTATAGCTTCGCAGCCCATAGAAACCTGTGGGGACATGGCTGCTGTCGGAATTGGAGGAACCATGGTAGATATGTAGATATCAGCTGCAGTCACTCCAAGGTACAGTGGGATGATACTTAATATTTGCGGGGGATATCTTGCAAATATTATTTGATGTTTTGGCCCTTAAGAGGAGCTTCTGTGTATTAGAAGCCTCAGAGATGTTATCTGTACTTCCTGGTTAATAACCACGTTCACCCTGGAAGGTGCTTATCTCTGAATATCAGCCTTTTCCTACTCTATGGGGAATCCACATTTGTACACGTCAGCTGCATCTCCACCTGCAACTTATGGGTGTAACTGGATGGCAACGAAACGAACGCATGTAGGCTAAGTGTTCTGAGGGCGTGTCTTGGGCAAATCTGATTTCAGAGACTGTCCTTTTGCACCAGATATAGGGAATGGGTATGTAATGCCTGTAGTCGGGATGCCTCCTGTCTAAATATCGACAGCGGCATCCCGACGGGTCAGGTAAGTATACTTACCCTTCCCCCTTCTCACCCTAACCCTCTCCTTCTTGTAGTCTAACCCTCCCCACCCCACACCCTAACCCTCCCCATTAGTGCCTAAACCTAAGTCTCCCTCCTTCGTGCCTCAACCTAACCTTCCCCCTTTAGTGCCTAACCCTAAATCCCCCCCTAGTGGTGCCTATCCTTAACCCCCCTTTAGGGATGCCTAACCCTAACCTCCCCCTAAAAAACCTAAAGCTAACCACGTTATGCTGCATAGACCTAACACTTCCCCCCCTCCCTCCCTGTATTCTGGCATCAGGATTAAAATAGGCAACGGTATTTTGACGCCTATCTTAAGTCCCATGTCAGGCTTTCACCGTCGGGACATAGACTGGCGGCATACCGTCCGCTAGTCTGCTAACTACATCCCAGATATAGGGCTGGTGCACATGATAACAGCTACTTCAGCAAGTGCGTGGATGAGGGGATCAGCCACACAGATGCCCGCAAACCTGAATACTGGAAAAAATCTGCAAATTTTACCGAGCACGCCGTTCGCCCAACTTGCGTGCAATGCTACAACAGGCCTTAAATAGTAGAAACTTGGAACAATTTTGAGAAAAAAAACCCTCCATAAATTCGACGCTTATTTCTCAGTGCTGTTCAGTCTTCATATATGGATACATGCAAAGGCACTCAATCTCACAGCACCTTACCAACGCTAGCTTGCAGGAACAGTCGCCCGATACGATTGTCTGTACCAACAGCATGAGCCACCTCCCCGACGTCTGCTCCCGTCACCTCACAGAGAACGCTGATTGAATTTATGCTGCTGATTCTCTGTGCTAAAAAAGCATTGGCTGCCTGCAAGGAACACGAAGCACAGATTAATGGCTGGAGTGTGAGATGAATATTAGACAATGGGGTGTGTCATTAGACAGTCTGCAACTGTTCTGGATTTATGGAAGAATTATCTCTAGTTAAGTTGATCTTCTGCCTTGTCCAGTAAGGAAACATGGACACAATGGGATCAGACAGCGTAGTCGTTGAAGACAGGTCAGGTAAAATAGGTTCAGAGTCCAGGTTTAAACCAAAAGTCAGGGTCACTAGAAGGCAGGGTCAAAATAAAATAAAAAAGTCTTACTAATTTTGTTGTTGCAATGCGTTTGTTTGTTTTGCAGAAAGGTCCCTGAGAAAGCAGACTGTCTGCAAAACTGTATGCGTTCAGCATCCCAGCGGCTGCGATGCCGACGCTTACCTTACCGGCGCCGGTCAGAATCCCGGCACTGGCATCCCAACCGCTGGGATGCCAAAGGTAAGTAACGAATAGGTTTAGGGTGCAGGAAGGGGGAGGTTATGTTCAGGCACTAGGGGGAGAGGTTAGGGTTAGGCACCAAAGTGGGAGGGTTAGTGTAAGGAGAGGGGGAGAATTAGCATACCGACCAACAAGTGTCGGTATGTTAACCCTGTCGGGATCCCGAATCAGGATTTAATACCAAATCCCTGCAAAACACTTTGCAAATATAAGATTTTTTTATAAAATGTTATGCTTTACTTTTATGCCTATTCCTAATGTTTTTATATATTCATCTATACCACTTTTTATGATCGCATATTACGCTATTTTATTATGTGATTTGTGAAGTAAAATTGGTTTCACTTTCCATTCCCCAGGACACTGCGGTATTATATGTATTTTAATAAAACCACTTGGTATGATGAAACCTATATTGAATGGACAATTCCTTGGTTACAAATAGCTCATTATTAAGTAAGGAGGATTGCCCAACAAAGACATTATAAAATTATATTGTAGTTTTAAAATACCCTAGTTAGCACTGGAGAAACAATTTATTACTATAGAAACCCCTATGTATCTCCTTGTCTGCAAACTAAGGTAATTCCTTCCATTACATTGGCGCCAGTCACTAACCTTTTTTTGTACCTCTATCATTTAGCAAGCAAACTATTTAAAGGGGATGTAGTATATGTGGCCGCCGGTCTCAATCCCGACAGCGTAATCCCGGCAAGGGATTCAACATAGGCATCGAAATACCGACGCCTATGTTAATTCCGACGACGGAACATCGAGGACGCTGGATCGATTGTCCTCTCTCCCGGGTAAGTATACAATTAGCCCCAGGATGGAGGTTTAGGTTTAGGGACTCCCGGGGGGATTTAGGGTTAGGTACCGCCCCCGGAGAAGGTTAAAGTTAGGCTGGGGAAAGGGGGGGGTTAAGGTTAGGCACCCCCCAGGTAGGGTTAGGTTAAGGGTGCGGGGAGGGGGGTTAGGTTTATGCACCCATGGGGGGGTGTGGAGAAGCATACTTACCACCGGGCATTGGGATCTTCACCTGTCGGAGTGTCACTGTCGGGATTTGAGCCGCTGGTATTTCAATCTCATTCCTATTTAAAGAGCTGAGGTGAAAGCAAAAACAGAACAAAACATAAATGGGTCCATCAATAGTAATAACTCACCAGCTTGGAAAGCTCTGCTGACCAGGTGTTGGTGGTGATAATCTTATTTTTGGGCACCCAGTGTTTATATATTTCACACAAGGTCTCAATGGCCTCCTGGCCAGCTGGTGTCTCTTCGCCTCCAATAAGGATTCGATCCGGATTCTTTAAATTCTCTATGGCCGTCCCTTCAGATAGGAATTCTGGATTAGAAATAACCTGGTGACATAACAATATTATTTTGAAATGGAGATGGAACAAAGGTCCTGGGTCGCACACTAATCGCCATATCCGTCACAATGCTTGTATCACACTCCTCAATGCCGTGACCTGTTATTTTTACTAATTCTTTTAATCAAGATTTACCAGAAAACAAACTTTTGGAAAACCAAGGAGAGCACACGGGTCCTACGTACAGTCCTGGAAAAAACAGGGTCTGCGGCTGGAACATCCCTATACGTAAATTTCTTTTTTTATAGCTGTCATCATTATCAGCGAGCACCTGCATCGGTTCCATCGTTTGTTAGAAAAGATCAGTCAGAAAACAGGTGTTTTACGTGTATGCATAACTTCGCATCCCCAGCGATTCCATTGAAACAACCTGGGAGGGATGTATCAAGTACATCCCACCCACTATTGCATGAATAATAACGCCAGTATGCATGAATGCTTACCTTCCGGGCAGTGCCAGATTAATGTCCACATGGGCCTGCAGCAGAATTTTATGATGGGCCTATTGCAAGCAGCTGCAGGGGGTGTGACAATTGCTGCAGCATGTGACTGGTGGTGTGTGGTCATGACCTGTGTTGTGTAGGTGTGGTTTACATAGGGATATGGCCTGTGCTGTGGGTTTGTTTTGACTGTATACAGTGCCATAATTACAGGTATGCGACCGGTGACGCTGCACAGGGCTCGGCTTGCAGCACTGTCTCTACCCCGGCACAGCCCTTGCTACTGGCTAGCAGGGTGTTTGGAACGGCACCCTGCAGCCAGTATCATTGCTGCAGTGCTGCCCAGACAGACACCCTGAAGTCCCTGCAGCGTCCTCAGGATGCTCCGGGCAGCGTTGCACTTCCAGCTGCCGGCGGCCCTGGCCCCTCTACGTGACAGCATGATGTCATGCGCTTAGGGGGCAGGGCTGGCACTGGGTGCTATAGTGTATCAAAAAAATATATCTTTAGAGCCCGCACAGGAAAAAACAGACAGAAAACAGTAATAAGAGCATCCCTAATGTATATAATATACAAGATTGGGATGGGGTAATATTTTCCTGTCTAAACCAATTTATACACTAATCCTAGTATCCAGAACTGGACATAGATAAGAGTTGGCGGTGCTCCCCTGAGTCAGAGTAATGCAAAATATATGAAGGTATGTAGAAGAAAGAAGACTCTTGGTTGGGGGCACTCAAGAAGTTGTATCAATAGAAAAGACTAATGATACTAAAACTTAACTTTTAATATTCAAAATTTTAAAACACTAGATACTCAACAATACATGACATACACCATACAACATAAAAATCTTCCACTTAACTACTCAGGTAAGTGGGACAGATGGTGCACGTGACACCAATAATTGATGTGAAAAGATAAGCTAATTAAGCTACGTTCAGGCGAATATTATTCTCTATTATAGTAAATCAACAAGTTGTGTTTATCAATTACTATTTATGGATTCTCCTACAGTTGCATATAATTAATCAGTTGTTCACATAAATGTAAATTTTAAATTTTGAATATTAAAAGTTAAGTTTTAGTATCATTAGTCTTTTCTATTGATACAACTTTTTGAGTGCCCCCAAACAAGAGTCTTCTTTCTTCTACATACCTTCATATATTTTGCTATAGTGTATCGCCAGAGATGGTGCTGGTGAACAGCAGATTCTGTGTGGGGCAGGAGAGATCCGCCCACGCAGAGAGGAAAAGGAGTGTGGGAACACACCTAGAGGCTGCAATCTGTGAGAGCTCTATATCGGATAAGCTAACCCGGAAGCAGGGCAGGATTAACAGTGGGGCGGGCCGAGGGGAGCTGCATCTCCAGGCCTCACATTGAAAATAGACCCACAGGATACACTGACTGCAGTGCAGATAGAAAAAAAAGTTTTTTTTTCCTGTCACCGCCAACAGCCCAGCTCACTTACTTCCCAGCCGCCCGAAGCTTATACCATTCTCACCCCCACCTCCACCCCTCGGCTGGTTGGCTGGCTGACTGGCCGAACCCCGCCCACCTCTGGCCCGCCAAAGCTCCGTCCCCGAGTCATCTGAAGCTCTACCTCCTGTACTGTCCTACTCCAAAGCTGTGTCCACCAGTCTCCTAGTTCTGGACGGAAGGCAGCCCAGCATGTCCAGATTAACTTTCCACAGATCAGTGTAATGTCTGGCCCCTGTGTATTTATGTATGTTTTGTATGTAAATATATATATATATATATATATATAGCTAGGTGTGTGCGTGTATACTGAACAGTAAGCAGCCTAGAAGTATGAAAATATTATTAGCATATAGATGTGTCCACGCCGCTGCGACTTACCTTGGCATGTATACCACGAGTCGCATGCCAATGAATGGGTTCGTGTGTCTTGTTTGCTCCAGCGAATCAAAGGTTTGCATGGTGCAAATGCTGGCGTGGCCTGGCGTATTGTGGTGTCCACGTAGCAAGTCGCATTCCGCGATGTCTGGGCACGTTTGTCACATCAGCGGCAAAGATGAGCGTGGACACATCTGTATGCAGCTAAAATAGACACTGAATACCAATTTATGTAGAATATATAGAAAAAAAGGCGCCTGCAGGTCGCAAATAGAGTGAAACAAATTAATGTTGAACAAATTTAAATCTCTACAAAGAAAAATCTTCTAGGTTAAAGAAGACTGGGAAATGATTGGTTGCAACTTGCTGTAAGTAACAAAACTGCAAGTTCTCACTTTACCGGTGTTTGAAGACAAATTGGATGATTATCAATCCAGATTCATTAATTCACATATTTTACAACAAGGCTATACTGAAATTGTACTCCATAAACAGCCCCTGAGGGCCAAGTGTGAGATACACTAATCTAAAGCCGCATAAACACTAGACGACTTTTATGAATTATATGGACGATAACGATATAGTTCAATGATATATCGGTCATATCGTCCAGTGTGTATGCAGTGAACGACCAACGATGCGCGATCCTGCGGGTCTTTAACGATGTCTTTTCATCCGTACATGCAGGACAATCTGACTATATCATCAAGAAATGCCTGTTCAGAGATGTGGCAGGATGATTTTACTGAAAGATATCTTTCAGTGTGTACACTCAATATCGTTTGTCCTGCAATACAGAAAGTTCAAGGGAAATCTTTCACCAATATCGTGCATACAGCACATCGTCTAGTGCGTATGAGCCTTAACTTGTACAATAGACTTACTATTGTAGACAATGACTATTATTAATATTACACTCACCTGGAAAGAAATATTGCGCTTGGTACTGGTTTTGAAGATGCGTCTAATAATTTCCGCCGCCCTAACTGGAACAGTGCTCTTTTCAACCACTATCTTGTAGCCGTCTGCGACATCTGCAATCTGACGGGCGCAAATTTCTACATGCCTCATATTGGCGGCACGACCTTTACCTATGCCAAAGGTTTTTGTGGGAGTGTTCACCTGTGGGTGGATAATGAATGATTGTCAGGAAGTGAAACACAGTACTGAGGCCCAGATCCCAAAGTATTTCCACACATTAGAGAGAAACTGGGAAAATAGATTACCATGAAAATCAAAGCAACCAATCAGATTATAGCTACCACTTTACATAATGTATTAGATAAATGACAGCTAAAATCTGATTGGTTGCTATAATAAACAGTTATCGCATCTTATGACTGTAATTTGATTTGAGATCATTAGGAGTTTCAATTCTGGAAAAATATTTTTGGATGGGAAAATGTTGTGAGTGGAATTTTTTGGTGGGAAAATTTTGTGAGTGGAATTTTTTGGTGGGAAAATGAGTATCCAGGGAAAACTGAGGCATATCCGAGCCCTAGCTGAAGACCATAATATGAGAGACAATATCAATGTCGGACTGGGGCATGAAGGGCCCAAATGAGAAATTTAGTGGTAGGGGCCCATGCTTAAGGGGTGGTGTCAGCTAAAAGTCTGAAAATCTGACCCCTAGAGGAGCGGGCTGGGCCCTCAGAAATTTCCCTTGTGATCCTGTGGCCCGGGCGACCCTGGACCATGTGGTTGCATAAAATGTCAAACATCTTAACTCCTGTAATGGTATGGTGACTTTTACATAGATATTTATGAATGCTGATGACTTTAGATGGACCTTGACTTACTGAAATGAAGATGATGTCTGCATTTTTTATGGCTTCATTTATATTGGTTGAGAAGAAAAGATTTCTTCCTCTACAGGACTCCACCACTTCCTTTAGGTCAGGCTGTGGGACAGAAGAATATAATGATCCCACAGCATTAAGAACATGTGGAAGATCTCAGAATTTTATACTAATAAGACAATTCCATAACATGCAAAGTCTCCATTCACTTTGTTCAAGTAGACCTTTAAAGACACATCTTCATCATCTCACAGTGTAGTTCTGTCCTTAGAAATGACTGGTTTTAATTTATATTCTATAGTTTTTTTTACATTACATTTATGTCCAGTCACTTGAATAATAGTTTAGAACAATTATAGGATTTTCTAGGTTGTTACAAAGTAATGACTGCATATTTATTATACAGATAAGGGATGCAGGTCCATCCCCAAAGCATGCTCACAAGGCCAGAATGGCTGCCCAGTGATGGGATGGCAATCCCAAGCATATCTATACCCCATAGCCACCGCACTTCTACAATAGCAGTATATGCTAAACTGAATCAAAGCAATGGTCCTATTCATCACCCGTTTCCGCACTGATATACATACGGAAACATTCAGATCCGCCAGCCTTCTAAGTACACGTGTGACTTATTGTAGATCGTGCATGCCCAGTAACACTGCCAGGAAGAACCCAGCATTGTAAACTGTCACCGCTACTACAGGTTGAGTCTCCCATATCCAAATACTCAAAAATATGGAATTTTTTGAGCATGACTGAGATAGTGACACCTTTGATTTTTGATGGTCCAATGTACATAAACTTTATTTAATGTACAAAATTATTAAAAAATATTGCATAACATCATCTTCAGGCTGCGAAACATAAATAAATTTTGTGTACGTACACAAACTTTGCTTGATGCACAAAATTATTAAAAATATTGAATAAAATTATCTTCAGGCTCTAAGTATAAAGTAGGGTGTATATGAAACAAATGCATTCTGTGTTTAGACTTGGGTCCTATTCCCAAGATATCTCATTATGGTATGCAAATATTCCAAAATACGGAAAAATCCGATATCCAAAATACTTCTGGTCCCAAGCATTTTGGATATGGGAGACTCAACCTGTATTGTGAAAGTGGTAGTGAACAGGTTTGCGGTACAGCTGCTGTTTGGCACAGCTGACCCAGCACCAGAACAATGATAAATTTATCCTGTACATTTGGGTGTGTTGCCACAAATCGCGGCAAGTTAGATCCTTAATTTCAGCTGTGCTCATAAAGAAAACATATCCTTGGTTGTCTGTGCTAACGGTTAGCAATGAAAATCATTGAAGGGTCAATTGTCAGGATTATCACTCTATTTGTCCAGACGCATGGGTAGGCAAATCAGAAGAGTTCCAGCTGTTCGACTCCTCGAGTCAAGAGTCAGTGGCGTAGGTTCAACCCAGACGGCCGGAGGCAAGTTATAATTTGGTGCCACCCCCCACCCCCCAAAAAAAGAGAAAATAAATATGGTGCATATCTATCTATCTATCCAGCTCCTGGAAGATCTGCAGCCGCGCTTATGCTTGGGACCGCAGCACAGGTCCGCGCCTAGAGCTGCCACCAGGAAGGAGTTGGACGGGGAGTTGTGGGTGAGGAGGGGCGTCAGAGTCACACTGGCATGAAAAGCTGCTGAGGAGCAGCGACATCAATGAGCAGGGAAAGGCTATACTGTAGATAAGCGGAAGCGGCATCTGGTGGTTTGACATGGAGCCCTCCACTAGTATATGATTATGGTGGCTTCTCAGGTGCCGGGAAAAAGTGCCTTGTATTGGGCGGCCGTGACGGTACACTCCAGGTACATATTTACTGCCCTAAGTGGGGTGAATATATTGTGGGGTGAATGGAGGTGGTGCCCCTTCAGTGCTGGCACCCGGCGGCAGACGCCTCCATTGTCTCCCATAGTTCTGCCTCTGTCAAGAGTCACAAGCAGTGAATGCTCCTATGTGGCTCGTTACTGTGGTCAGAAGATGAAGGCACACTCTAGCTGATGGCAGTCTCCTTCTTGCCATATGTTCTGCTGGAAATTAGTGTTGGATGATTCATCCTGCTCAGTGAGACTTGGTTCTTCATGATGGGTGTTTTGGTCAACATATATTGTTTGCTAGAAGCAAGCAACAACCTATTATTTTATCATGTGGTCTAATGGTGCCGGTCCTCAAGTACCGCTAATGGTTCATGACTTCCAGAACTCCTGTGGATCTGTAGAATGTGTCAGTATGAATGAACTCACCGCATGTATTAAACTGTGACAGTTAGAAATGCACCAGCTACATGGTCTGGAAAATGTCAACCGTTAGAGGGACCGCGAGCTCGAGGACCAGTTTAGGAATGTCTATGGGTTGTGCTGTTCTACTTCCTATGCATTTTATACTACCTCAACAACACCAGTGAAATTATTACCCCCACTCAATTTAATTAAAGATGGAGAGAAGATGAGATCTTTGCACAAAATAACTTATGGTCACATACTTTGATGTTTACTTACTGAACAATTAAACTAAAGCAATCATAAGCCATGGCAGAGGCTGTTCCCCTATACAAACCTGAGATGACACCAAGGAACCATCTTTAACTTACAGCAGCCACTATCACCACAATTAGGAGAAATGATGTGAACAATGAATTTGAAGAAAATAAAAAACCCTACCTCATATATAGGCAGTCGGTCAGAGTTCCAGGCTTGGATTCGTTCTTTGTTTATGTCTACAACAGTGACCGTTATCTGAGGACACATTTGGGCAATGACAGTACATGTCGGACCTCCTACGTATCCTGCGCCAATGCAGCAGATATTGTTCACCTGAACCATTTTCAGTTACAGACCAGTCTCTATAGGTACGTGGCAAAAGGAATGAACCTAACAGTAAAAATACAAAGTCATCATAGTTTCCTTTGTCTTCAGCAATACATATGTGACTCAAATCAGAACTCCCATATTACCAATGGCCTGGAAGACTTTATCAAATTGAATACCTTAATTTGCCAATGACATGTAAGAGGGCGATTGAGTAATCTGACAGACTTTACAAACAGTATATGTTTTGCAATCACCAAAAACTACCCAGGTATGTATTTATTATACTGACCAAGATAAGCATATTTATCCTTGAACTGTTAACACCACCTATGGCTAATTAGATTTGTTCCCACTCAGGGAATAGATAACTGGAGGTAGTTGTAAGCCGGGCAGAACAATTGCCACCAACATTAAGCCATCATACACAGACTGCCCTTCCGCCGTTCAGCATATCTGATGAACGAGCAAATCTGTTTCCAATTTTCCTGCAACATTTCACAGGTGGAATTTGGCCTTACTGTTAAGGCGCACATCCACTTGCTGATTTCTATGTGCGATTGAACGATAACGATATAGTAATCATTCAATCGCACATGAATCGGGCACATTAATGTCGGAAACGACCAGCGATACGCGCTCCCGCTGGTCGTTTCCGACATCAATCATCGCCCGAATATGCTGGACAACCTGACGATAACGTCAGGTTGAGCATGGTAGGGGATGATTGATGTGCCTACACTGAGCGACTGAACGTTCAGTCGCTCAGTGTAGGCACAGCACAGACTGTGAAACGACTGCACGATTACAATGTCGTGCAGTCATTTTTTGGACTGCTAGTGGATGTGCCCCATAATTGTCCCCAGTCTTATCCAAACCATATCACTTATGGCTCTTAAAATCGAATATTTTTAAACCATTCCACTAGAAATCCTGCATTTACAAACAAGTAATTAAGAGGCTAATTTGTAATTTTCGACACTTTTCTGTTAATCCTTCCCTGACTTTGCATTTTCTCCAGATGCTATGACTTCTGTTCATTTTGAAGTTTAACCAAACAGCATGTCGGTGAAAAAGAAAGTGTGCCCATTTACTTTTTTTTTTAACTGTGCATGAATGGATACTGTACCCTGGCTGGGTAAATTTCACTGGACATTTGCCATTAGAAAATATTTGCAAAGCTTGGCAATCTTGCTGCTGCTGTATACAATGTCCAGCTCCAATGCTTGGGGAGCTTTCACATTGCGTAGGATTGTGCCAGGAAACTTGGCACTAATTGGATGGCAGCCAAGGAAATCCAATCAGGTGCCACCAGCTCTTTGTCGCTAGTCATTATACCACTGAAAAATATTCCAAGCACTGTATCTCTGGCAGCCCAAATTCTGGGGTCTATCAAGAGACTTAAGGCTTTTAGGACTAAGGAAAATAAACGCAGTGGAGTGGAATTCCGTGGATCGGCAGGGGTCGTAGGTGACAGGTAATGGTTTTAGTGTGATTGGTTCATTTTGTAAGGTGTGAAGGGGCTAAGGATCTGGATGATTTTGCATGGAAGAATCAAGAGCCAATAAGAATGAGGTGGGAGGTCATGTGAGATGTAAAGTGTTTAAGTTCAATTTGGTAGTATTTGTTTAAATGAGGTTGGAGAGGCGACCCAGCCCCGCCCAGACGGTAATCTGTAACTGTCGCGTCCACCTCTTGGCACCTCTGTGTATTGTACTTCTGCTCTGATACTGTGAAATGTTTTTTTTGTTACCCTGTATGGCACTGTGGACACCGTGTGGCACCTTATAAATAAAATTATTATTATTAATAATAATAATAACTACATTTTGCCAATTTGAGAAACATTTAAAGTGTCTTCAGCAATAGTGAATTAAATTATAAAACTCCTCAACCTAGACCTCTGTTATCAGACTTAGTGAACCTAGCTGCCGGATAAACTTGTTATCGCCAACAGCATGTAATGAAGCCGGTGAAATTATACATGCCAAATAAATAAAAATATTGGGCAAAATTATTTTGGATTTACATTTATAAGAAAAAACAAAACACAAGTGCATGAAAATAACATCTTTTTTTTTTTAATCCTTGTTTTGAGCTTGTCAGTTTTTTCCATGCAAAAAGTGCATTGCAGTTGGAAAGTTGAAGTATATCTGGGTAACTGACATTCGAAAAAAAATTGCTACACACAAAAAGAATCAGGTGCGTTTATTAGCCAGATCATGGTATATCCTGAAACAGGCAGCTCACAGGCAGCTACACCTGCTAAACAATATGCAATACATAGAAAGTGGGGCACAAGTTGTGCCCTACATCATGTGCTCCGTTTTACCCTCATGCCCTGTAGTAATTGTGTTTATCATATGTGAAAGTGTATCTGTGTGATGCTAATGCATTTTATCGTTATATTGTTTTTAATAAATTGTGTTTTTTCACTTGATCAAACTAGCGCTCCACTTTCTATCTATAACTGACATTCGGCCTGATTCTGAGATGTATGCAATAGTGATATTTATACAGTTGAGTGATTATCGGTAATCTGTGCAAGCGTCTAAATCAGTGCGACTTAGACGCTTGCACGGATTACTGATAATCGCTCAACTGTATAAATATGGCCATTGCGTACATTACCTTACTGTAGTCGCTCGCAGCGACTATTTACTTTACAGTCAGGGAGCATGTGGGGGAGGTATCAGGGAGTGGCAGCAAAAAATGCAAGTGTGTTGCGACCTTTTTCGGGGTGTCAAAGCCTGCGCCTGCATTCCCATACGCAAATTAAATGACTCTGGCGTTTCAGTACACGTGGCCAGTGGCGTCCCTCCCCTCGGTGACAGCCGTTGTGGGGAGGGCTGTAGTGTGCACGCCAGTAATCAAAGAGCATGGCCTCATGGGTAGAGGGTGTGGCCTCGCAGTCCAAACTACCATTGTAATCACTATGGGGGGGTGATAGAGGTGTCCACTGTAATCACCCTGGGGGTCCTGGTTGCGGACTGCCACTGGGGATCACTCTGTGTGCAGTGCCGCCTCCCTCACTGTGTCAATAGCCAAGTGCTGTACAGAATGCTACAGTGCAGCACCCGGCTCCTGTCACTGAGGAGTCGGCACTTTGGTGTCATCCCTTGGCGGGTGACACCCGGGTGCGGCCCGCCTACCCCTTGTGACACCGCTGCACGTGGCCATTCAGCCTGACCATAGGGTTACTCAAAAGGCCGATTATCGAAGGATCTTCGGCCGATGTTGAGTCTTTGTGCACAGCCGTTTAGATTTGCGATGCTGTCAGTAGGCACCTCCATACTAATCCCGGCGTCTGTGACATTTGCATATTTTGGCACAGGAGCTTTGGTGGCATTAGCGTACATCTCTGATACAAGCCCATTGTTGGTGTTGCTTACTTTAAAAAAAAAGCTTCAGGAAGAATATTTTTCTTAACCTTCTTAATGTGCTGCCTAAAACAACCAATATGTCTTATGCTGCGTTCATGACCAGCGGTACTTGTTTATAAATCAGTCAGAAAGGGTTAACCATAAAAGTAAAAGCCTCCCTTCCCCATGGCTTGTGTAATGCATACCCCCCAAAGTGTGAATTATGGGATAGGATATATGTGTAACATCTGGATAAAATTACTTCTATTAGCAGGATGACATTGCGAGTTAGCTGTATGAGAGCACAACCTGCAGTGATCAGCTGCACAGTAGACACTGGAGGAGGATACAGGCGGATACAGGGACACAGTCGAAGAGGGTCTGGGAGGTCCCACTGCCATTGGCTTCTGCTGGAAGATTATCTTCCAGCAGCCGCCCAGTGTGCATTTCTGACTGGTCACATTGTATGCGAACATATCAGGTAACGTTCAGCCTGGCGTTGTCGCAAACGATGTACCTGAGTCAGGCAAGTAGTTAAAGAAACCATCAACATTTTGAAACTTTTTTTCTACCACATCAGAAATTCGTTCAGATAATGGAAAGAAAAAAACAACTTTTTCTTGCAACTAGCCCTTTAAACAAGTAGTTTTACACCTCCAACCATCCTGGTTTTTATACATTTGGCTATTTATCCTTTTTATACATTTATTTGCTTTTAGGATGTATTTTATCACAATGTTATTTGCATACCTAACTGAACAGCTGATTCTGGTAGAATCCGCTATCATTACAACATTAAGGGGTCTATTTACTAAGCAGTGTTAGGAGACAGAGTGAAAAGTGATAAGGTGCCAGCCAATCAGCTTCCAACTGTCATCTCACAGGCTGTGTTTAAAAAATGACAGTTGGGAGCTGATTGGCCTGCACCTTATCACTTTCTTATCACTTTTCACTCTGTCTCCTAACACTGCTTAGTAAATAGACCCCTAATTCTCAAGCAACTGTTTTATTTAATTTGTTTGACAGAATATAATCCCTTATTACAGTTTACTGAGCCTGATACAGAGATGGACGCTAATGCAAGCACAACAGCATTCTCTAGCGAATCGCTGTTGCTAAAATATGCTAATGCATGTCCAATGCACAGCCAAGCAAACGGACGCCCACTGCTGCCTTCTCATATCCATCCGACAACGTACAACAGCGTAAACATAGGTAACATCGACGTACATCGGGCAGCAGAGTCTGCCCAGCCACAAACACTGAGGCTGTCCTGACATGCAGAGAGCTCTCATGCTACACAGATCGCAATGTTTCATTTGTGCACACCCATGAAACAGCGTTTAAATGGTTGCGACACGCCTATGTTTGCCTAGCTACCCCCTCTTACCTCCCCCAAACGATGACTTCCTGTCACGCACATTGTGAATGGATCCTCTGTGCGGGCATAATTGCAAAACAATTGCTGTGAGTGTGCAGTGCGGCTGACACGCATACGCAATGGATACCGCTCGATCTGCGTAAAAATCGGCATTGCATCTATCTCTGAATCAGGCCCACTGTTGTAATTAAGGAACTCACAATTTTAACCACTTAACTGGCGTGGTCGCATCGGAGCCGGAAGTACTTCATCTGGCAAAGTCGCATTATATGTGACCACGGCAGCCAGCCCCGTCCCCCGGCTTTAGCGGAGGAGACCCCAGCTGCACAAGTGCACAAGGAATCTCCTCTGTCTCCCTGGACCCCCCCCCCCCCCCCCGGAAGTGATGCGAAGGTTTGTGACACACTCTGGGGTGCATTCGCCGGTAAAAAAGGTGTGAGAAGGGGAACATAGCTTCCCACTGAGCACCGCTATGCTGATCTCTGCATGTGCAGAGATCAGCTGCAGCAGGGGGGCTGATGATCAGTCCCCCCTGCCCCACGCTCTGCTGTGCTCTGCAAATGGGGAGCGGGGCTGAGTAAAAGAAGGAGGGGGGTAACAGGGAGGGGGCCCTTGGGGGGGTTATATTTTTTGTTTAACCTGCCTCACACCTATTGCCACCACATTTATAGGGAGCGCAGCTCACACAAGCATATCTTTCTATAAAACTAAATGCAAATTAGTTTGGTTTAGTATTTTAAATGGTTAATCTGGTTCTATGGTTCTAGTCATATCAGCAGTCTAATATTTTGCATTTCACACATGAAGGACATTTACTGGCCCTATCAGCATAGCACAGATGCAAAAAGTTTCTTATGTAGCATGAATCAGCCCAGAGAGAGGAGACCAGTCTACGTGCATCTCATGAAGTAGCATATACACGGGAACAGAAGAGTGATTATACCTCTCTTATTGCCTGATGCATGCAAACCATTTATTCCCAACCCAGTTACTGACAGATGTAAGCCTGTAAGCAACAAAGACCAGTTTGTAAGTAATGTTACTAGCTTTGCCAGTGTGGCACAGATATATTGTACGAGAAACAGGGGCAGACACTGTACAAAGAGAGCAATTATGGATACTATATATATGTGTGTGTATATATATATATATATATATATATATATATATATATACACAGGTATATATACTGTATAAAATATATCCGGTATTGTACATACAGTATGCTGACAATTAGAATGTCGACAATCAGGATTTGTATATGTCATTTGACTACATTCACAATATCGACAATGACATTATATTGACATTGTGGATGCTGACAGTTAACATGTCAGCAATGGTATTTCACAATAAATCTTACTCTAACCATAACTGCAGCCGAACCCTATCCCTACCCTAACTGCCTACCCCTAATCTAACCCTAACTGCAGCCTAACCCTAATCCTAATCTAATCCTAACTGCATCCTAACCCTACCCCTAATCTAACCCTACCCCTAGTCGAACCCTAACTACAGCCCAAACCTACACCTAATCTAACCCTAACTGCAGCCTATCCCTAATCCTAATCGAACCCTAACTGCAGCCCACCCTTTCCCCTAATCTAATCCTAACTGCAGCCCAACCCTACCCCTAATCTAATCCTAACTGCAGCCCAACCCTAACCCTACCCCTAATCTAATCCTAACTGCAGCCTAACCCTAATCAAACCCTAACTGCAGCCCACCCTTTCCCCTAATCTAATCCTAACTGCAGCCCAACCCTAACCCTACCCCTAATCTAATCCTAACTGCAGGCTAACCTTACCCCTAATATAATCCTAACTGCAGCTCAACCCTAATCCTACCCCTAATCTAATCCTAACTGCAGCCCAACCCTAACCCTACCCCTAATCTAATCCTAACTGCAGGCTAACTTTACCCCTAATATAATCCTAACTGCTGCTCAACCCTACCCCTAATCTAATCCTAACTGCCTACCCCTAATCTAGTCCTAACTGCAGCATAACCCTACCACTAAACTAATCTAATTTTGGAATTCTGGCAAAGTCAACATTATATCATTGTGAATGATGATCAATGTCAACATTTTGTTTATGTCGACATTCAGAATATAGCAACATTGTCCAACAGTCTGAATGTCAACAAACTGACTTCATACCATCCAACCATTAGGTACAAATGTGCACTATACAGCAGGTTTAGGAAGCTTGTGGCTCATCACATGGACCCCGGAATGACAAATCTTGGTAATAGGACGTGATGGCATGTGTAGTTCCAGCACAGCAGGATGCCTAGGCTATGGTACTGTTTTGTTACATGTAAATATGAGTAAGGAGTCTATCTACTAAGCCTTGGAGAGAGATAAAGTGGATGGAGACAAAATACCAACAGCTCCTGTCATTATTCAAACATGACCTGTAAAGTGACAGTTAGGAGCTGACCGGATGGTACTTTATCTACATCCACTTATCTCTCTCCAAGGCTTAGCACATAGACCCCAAAATGATATCCTAGTTTCACGCTGATATACTAAAACCAACATAACTGTGCCGTCAAATGCTTATCTGCATTTATTAAACATAAAACCACCATAGGCATTCATTCCTTATAGGGATATTGTTAATTACACTGTATTTATTTCCATCTTGTGCAACAATGTGTAAAGGCAGTGTAAGACTATGCATGGACAGACATTTATACAGGGCCCCTGCTACCATTAGGCAGGGTGCTGGCTACTGGAAGGCGCCGCTGAGTCCACAAAAAAAAAGAAGGATCGTTCTTTCTGTGGGTGGGTCAATGAGTCCTAGCAGGGTGAGTGTGTGTGTGTGTTTATGAGTGCTGGCAGGGTGAGTGTGTGTGTGTGTTTATGAGTGCTGGCAGGGTGAGTGTGTGTGTGTGTTTATGAGTGCTGGCAGGGTGAGTGTGTGTGTGTGTTTATGAGTGCTGGCAGGGTGAGTGTGTGTGTGTGTTTATGAGTGCTGGCAGGGTGAGTGTGTGTGTGTGTTTATGAGTGCTGGCAGGGTGAGTGTGTGTGTGTGTTTATGAGTGCTGGCAGGGTGAGTGTGTGTGTGTTTATGAGCAGGCCCGCCAAGAGCCGTGGCGGGCCCCGGTAATAGGGGGCGTGGCCTAATCGCGGGAGGCGTGGCCACGCCCCCTTGCCGAGAAAAAAATAAAAAATAAAGATTTGCAGCCCCCTCAGCCCGGCGCAAAGCCAGGGGGGTGCGATCAATGTGGTCGCTCCCCGCACAGGCATAGGAGACTGCTGTGGCTGCTGCTCAGCAGCCACGAGCAGTCTCCAACTGCGGCTCAGCACACGCTGTGTGCTGGGCTGCTGTGAGGGGGGGGGGAGTGACGCCGGACCCGGGCCCCCGCCAGGCCCCTCAGGAAGCCCGGGCCCCGGTAATCTGTACCCGCTCCCCCCCCTCTCGGCGCCCCTGTTTATGAGTGCTGGCAGGGTGAGTGTGTGTGTGTGGAGGGGTTAATGGGTGCTGACATATATTGGGGCACAGATGTGTGGCATAAATATGTATTTGGGCATAGATGTCTGGCATAATGTATTGAGGGCACAGCTGTATGGTATATAAATAATTTGGGGCACATGTGTGGAAAATGTATTGGGGCATTCATAGCTATGTGGCATACAAATAGGGGAGGCACAGATGTATGGCATAGTATGTATTGGAGACTCAAATGTGTGGCATTAGATTTTGGGAGCACTAATGTGTGGCATTAGATTTTGGGAGCACTAATGTGTGGCATTAGATTTTGGGAGCACTAATGTGTGGCATTAGATTTTGGGAGCACTAATGTGTGGCATGTTTTATGTATTGGAAGAATTAATGTGTAGCATAATTATGAAGTGGGGATACAGGTCTGCGGCATATAATGAATTTGTGGCACGGATTTGTAGCATATAATTAATTGAGGACAGTGTTATGAGGTACACTATGATTTTGTTGGGAGGCCACCGCTCACCCACTGCTCTTATTAGCTGAGCAAGTAGTGAATATGTGCCGTACGCATGCGCGTGACGTCAATTCACTGGGGGGAGAGAGAGAGATACATATTAAATATATAGGTTATTTGAGGTCTGTCTTTAATTATGTATTACTAGGAGTTTAGAATTTTTCTGAAATATTCATGGTCAGGGAACTGTAATTGTAATGAAAGTTTTGACTCTGCATATGTACTAACATAATAAATGTAGATATAAGCTTGCATTGTGTGAATTATATAGGAATGTATTTTTCAACCAGAAAACAAAAAAAAACAAAACTACTTTTAATTAGAAAGCAAGTTGAGAAATCAGTCAGTCAGGGGCCCCATTTCCTGTCAGCTGGGGGTATCCCATTGCCACGCTGGTATCTGAGCTTATGTGTTAACACCCTCACTGAAATGACTTGACATATACATCTTGTGTTAGTTCCTCAGATAGATTGGTGACATAAATTCCAATATGTTGTCTATTTCACCTTTAGCTAACAAGAGCCCCCCGGCCCATTTAGACTGCATTCGTACATACACAACCATGCACTGCCAACGTACATTGCCATTTTTATTTCCACAGCAGCTATAGGAGCAAATGTTGCTTATGCCTGAGCTACCCTTATAACATGTAAGGATATACTCTATACACACATATACATCTGTCCCACTCATGTGCCTCTGCATATAGACTACCAAAGTCTCATAAAAGGCAGTATAGACTGTACCGCAAGCTTGCAAAAGATGACTAAACTGTACATTATTATTATTTATAATCAATGAAAGCAGAACATTATATATAATATAGTATGCGACTGGATGCAGCTGAAAGTGAGAAAATAAGACTTGCCTGAGGGTAGAGAATCCTTGATGCTGGATGAGAGAGTGGTGGGAATGGTGCTACCTCTACTGTACTATGCTGTAACTAGATCCTCCAGCCTCCAATGTGCTGAGCTGCTGAGGGTAAGAACACGCCTCTCCTGCACACCTACATTGTCTTCCTGGTGACTCTCGCAACACAGATCAATTCTTATAGGCCAGATTTTGATGGTTATTGACTATGGGCTTGGGTTATTGACAAGAGCATCTTGTTTTGCAAATTTTTCCCTTGAAATGCGTCTTATTCGCACAGGGTGTCGCAATGCAAACATGACTCACAAATGATATGTACCCAGCCTATATTCTATATATGTGCTACTGCGGGTGTATCTGCATGCGAAATTCTACATTACAGTGTCAGCGGCTGTGATGGGGGGCATCTGGGATGAACTTACGAAACTGGTGGGCACTACAGGTATCTGGTACTCATATCGTGCGATCACATGGTGGGTCTGTTGAAGTTCTGGCAGACACATTTGGAGCAGGCTTGCCTACCCTCCCGATTTGGTCGGGAGCCTCCCGAAAATCGGGTGCTGCTCCCGACCCCCCGGAAAGGCAGGCAAGCCTCCCGGCTGCCGCCTGACACCCCCCCCCCAACTACTAGAAGAAACACCCGCAGCAGGGGGCCCGATGACGCGATTCACGCTGAATCACGTCATCGTGGCTCCGCCCCCTGCTTCATAATGCCAATATTTTCGGCATTGTGAAGAGGGGGCGGAGCCACGGTGATGCGCTCGCATGGCTCCACCCCCCACTGTGCACAGACATTCAGCTCCCTCCCGGAAGGAGGGACCTGAATGTCGGCATGTATGATTTGGAGGTGATATTTTTTAGGAGGAAGTGGAGTAGGGACATTTGGTGCAGTAATAGTAGCAGAATCAGCACCATCACACATCTGCGTGTGTTCCACTTCCAAATCCTTCCAGAAATTCTTGATTGTAAAAATGCCAAAGTTTGATTTACTTCATTTATTTTAATACTCTTTTTATATATATATATATATATATATATATATATATACGCATGACATTTAATATAGACAAATTCGAAGTGTTTTTATCAAGGTTTTGACGTATACATGTGTAACGCACTGTATTATAACACACTACATTATAACCAAATGAAAAGCATAGATTGTAAAAATTCATACTTTGACCAAGACAATGAAGGTACTGTATACATCTAAAGTAAAATTTAAAAAAAAAATATATATATATATATTACTACTGACGTGCTTAAAACTTAAAAAAAAATATCAGTGTACAAAGAAAACAACGCGCTTTATTTGAACTATTATTACAAAGTATGCAATACAAGAGTGCCTTTGCTTTCATACCTTTGTTACATAACTTGCTTATTGGTACCCTGTGCATACAATCACTGTGATGGCTAGCACCTGCTATCATTCTCATTGCATGTTTTGTTGCCCTTTTAGCTGCGCATTCGCATCGGTACAATCGTGTACCATCGCCGCCTCACGCACACTTGCACAAGCTCTAACCTTACTCATAAATTGCTAACTTCAGCGCACGCTATCAGGCCGCAGGCTGCATAGGGCATCACAGTATATAATTTATGCCCGCCCCTGAAACGCACTTGCACGACTGCGTTTGCCCGACCATCTCCCCCCTCCACCGCATGTCACCAGGGCAAGGGCATTACAGGCATATGCCTAGGGCATGCGCAGAAGGACTTCTGGGTGTTCAACCCGGAAGTCCCTCTGCCCGGTAGCATCGTAAAGGACAGCTCTTATCGAGAGAGCTGTCCTTTGCGAAATCATTTGTACATACTGCGGTATGTACGCGAAGTCAGGGAGGATGTATCGCATTGCTATAGCGATGCTTAGTACATCTCCCCAGAGTCTATGCTCAGTTTCACAAAGGCAGAAAGTGTGTCTACTTTTACTTTCTGACTGAGGCTGTGCAGTAGGGATGGCCATCGGTATGGTTACCATCGATGGTAAAGTAGAAAGTGGCAATCGATGGTAACCAACTATGCAATGGATGACCATCAATGGCTTCACCAACCAATGGTTATCCCTGTTCTATGACTGACTGGCCCGTGGGCCAATCAGAATTGGGGGGCGTGGCTTTGCAGGTATTCAGGGGGCGGAGTTATTTGGTTATGTTCTTCCATCGATCGAGGGAAACCATTTGTTTCCCCCATCGATGGGAAAATCATTCAACATAGGCATAAACCATCGATGATTACGAATCATCGATGGCCGATGGCCATCCCTTCTGTGCAGAGAGAAAGCCAGGCAGCAGCGCATGTGGAGGTTGAGTGGCAGGACCCTGCCTTATCCACATGGGATAAAGGTAAGAGGTGGATGAGGGTAGGCAGATACATATAAGGAGTGGGGGCTTAGGGAGCTGATGATACTGCTATGGGGTGAGGGGACTCAGGGGGCTGGCGACACTGCTATGGGGGAGCGGGAGGCAGATACATGGATGTGTGGGAGTTCAGGGCTGGTGACACTGCTATGGGGTGAGGGGGTGGCAGATACATATGAGAAGTGGGAGCTCACGGGGATGGTGACACTGCTATGGGGTTAGGGGGGACAGATACATATGGGGAGTGGGGGCTCAGGTGGCTGGTGAGACTGCTATGGGGGAGGGGGTAGCAGAGAGATGGATGTGTGTGAGCTCAGGGCTGATGACACTGCTATGGGGGAAGGGGAGGCAGATACATATGAGGAGTGGGGCCTCAGGGGGCTGGCGACACTGCTATGGTGGGAAGGGGAGGCAGATACATATGGGGAGTGGGACTTAGGGAGCTGATGATACTGCTTTGAGGGGAGGGGGAGGCAGATACATATGGGGAGTGGGGGCTTAGGGAGCTGATGTTACTGCTATGGGTGGAGGGGGCTAAAGGAGTTGATGATACTGCTATGGGGGAGGGGGTAGCAGAGAGATGGATGTGTGTGAGCTCAGGGCTGATGACACTGCTATGGGGGAAGGGGAGGCAGATACATATGAGGTGTGGGAGTTCAGGGGACTGGTGACACTATGGGGTGAGGGGGAGGCAGATACATATGGGGAGTGGGGGCTCAGGGGGCTGGCGACACTGCTATGGGGGGAGGGGGAGGCAAATACATATGGGGAGTGGGGGCTCAGGGGGCTGGCGACACTATGGTGGGAGGGAGAGGCAAATACATATGGGGAGTGGGGACTTAGGGAGCTGATGATACTGCTATGGGGGAGGGGGAGGCAACGTCTTCAGACGTTGCCTCAGGATTCTGACTCAACCTCCTCATTACACTCTGATACTCAGAGTTTGGGTTCTTACTCAGTGGAAGAAGACCATCAATCCTCTGTGGATATCCCCTCTCTGGTGAGAGCAGTTAGATCTGTCCTCAGTATAGAGGAAGACGTCAGAAGGTGGCTAGAGATTATTTTCCTCAGTCTGAACAACTGACGAATCTCATGTCTGAAGCATGGTGCACTCCAAATAAGCTTTTCCATGCTACAAGGAACTTAACCTCTCCATACCCATTTGCACTTGGTGAATGTAACAAATGGGAAGTTCCTCCATCGGTAGATGCTCATGTAACTAGATTGATCAAGAGTTTTACATTACCCATTCCTGCAGAATCCTCATTAAAAGAGACAGAAATCTTGATAACAATTTAAAATCAGTGTTTTCATTATCTGGCGCTATTACCAAACCAGCTATGGCTGTAGCTTGGGTTGCCAAAGCTATGGAAGAATGGACGAAGTCTCTGGAGGATAGCATGCTGAATGCTACCAGAGAACAGTTGTCTTATCTCAGTCAGATGCAAGAAGCAGTTATGTATATGGGGGAAGTGGTCATTGACGCAGGTATCTTGGCTTCTAGGGTGTCTGCAACTTCGGTTTGCTGCTTGAAGAACCCTTTGGCTAAAAACTTGGAAGGTGGATACAGGTCCAAGAAGGCCCTGGAGCCTTTGCCTTTTTTTGGGAAGATACTTTTGGAGCTGGATGACGTTCTAAGTCTGCGGGGTTGCCATCTATGACTACCCCTAAGTATAGGCAGTCATCAGCTCGGTCCTTTTGCCCATAGAGTAGGACAAAGGGACAGTCTTCCTCTAGATGGGATAATTCCCACAGGAAACCGCAGACCAGGAAATCCTGGTCAACCAGACATCCTGCTTCCAAACCGGACGATAAGCCCACTCCAGAGTTGGAGGCTGACTTCTACAGTTTTCTCATGCCTGGCATCAGATAACTACGGATGCCTGGTTCGAGAGGTGGTCTCTCATGGTTACGCCATCACGTTCCTGAGGCATCCTCCTCAGAGGTTGGTTCGCACAACCCTTCCTGTAGACCTGGTCAAGTCTTTGGCCTTTTGGGAGGCTAATGGGGCCCTCCTGAGGTCAGGAGTCAAAATCCCTGTTCAGGTGATGCAACAGGGAAGGGGTTATTATTAAAATTTGTTTTTGATTCAGAAACCAAATGGATCACATCGCCCTATCTTGAAACTGAAGTCTCTCAACAGATTCATTCATGTGCCCAAATTCCATATGGAAACCCTATTGTCAAATATGCTGGCAATGGATCCTGGAGATTTCATGGTCTCCCTGGACATACAGGATACATATCTGCATATTCCTATTGCACAATCTCACCAAGGATTTCTGAGATTGGTGGTAGATCAGCAATGTTACCAAATTCAGGCTCTACCCTTCGGGCTGGCCACAGCCCCTTGGGTATTTACAGAGATAATAGCAGTCATGGCGGCTCATCTCAGACGACAAGGAGTCAGGATGCTGCCATATTTGGATGACCTCCAGATATTAGCACAATCGCAGGAGATAATACAATGTCATCTTCAGATGACCATTGTCTGCCTACAAGAGCATGGCTGGATAATCAATTGGAAAAAGTCTTCTCTTTCTCCAACTCAGCAAATGGTGCACTTAGAGGTGCTGCTAGACTCTCTGGGGCAGAGGATTCTTCTACTAGAGGACAAGATTGCGGCACTACAATCTCATGTGCACAGTCTACTTTGCAAGCAAGAAGTGTCAGTTCACTTGGCAATGCAGATGCTGGGCTCCATGGTATCCACATTCGACATGGTGGCTTATGCCCAGTTCCACTCCAGGTCCCTGCAGCAATGGATTCTGTCTCATTGGGATGGTCCTTAACATCGGATAAAGTCTCAGATGATCCGCATTTCACCAGAGGTTCGGCTCTCCCTCGCATGGTAGCTGCAGATGACTCATCTAGACAAGGGTCATTCGTTATGGGTCCCAGATTGGGTGCTCCTCACCACGGATGCAAGTCTGCGAAGATGGGGAGCGGTGACAGGTCATCACACCTTTTAGGGAAAATGGACGGCTCAAGAAAGTCACCTACAGATAAATGTTTTGGAGCTTCATGCAGCTTACAGAGTGCTCATTCTGGCACAGGACCTCTTTCACGGCAGGCCTGTCCAGATTCATTCCGACAATGTGACCACAGTGGCCTACATCAACCATCAGGGAGGCACACGAAGTCCGGCAGCCATGAAGTGGCGAACATTCTGCTGTGGGCAGAATGCCATCTTCCAGCAATCTCTGCAATATTCATCCCAGTAGTCCTAAACTGGGAAGCAGACTTTCTAAGTTGTCAGGACATACACGCCAGAGAATGGGCTCTTCATCCAGACATATTTCAAATCCTGGTGGACAGGTGGGGATTACCGGATGTAGACCTCATGGCATTACGTCACAACCACAAGGTCCCCAGGTATGGGTCCAGGACAAGAGACCCCTCAGCTGCCTTTGTGGATTCTCTGGCGGTGAGGTGGGACTTCGGGTTGGCATATCTGTTTCCTCCAATCTCCCTCCTTCCAAGGGTGGTCAAAAAGTTCAAGCAGGAAGGTGGCAGGATAATACTAATAGCTCCTGCCTGGCCCACGAGACTTTGGTTCGCAGATCTGATGTGTCTCAATAGACAGTCCACTTCCACTGCCTTTATGACTGGATTTGTTAGTGCAGGGTCCCTGCCTATATCCGGATTTACCTCGGCTGGCTTTGACAGCATGGCTCTTGAGCCTTCCATCTTAAAGGCAAAGGGTTTCTCTACTTCTGTGATCCAGACGATGCTAAGGGCAAGGGAGCCTGCTTCTGCACGCATCTATCACAGGATTTGGCATTCATTTTTTCTTTGGTGTTCCCACAGAAATTATAACTCTAAGGTCTTCAAGGTCTCGTGAGTGCTTGCTTTTCTTCAGGCTGGATTAGACTTATATCTTCGCCTGGCTACCTCGAGAGTTCAGGTTTCTGCATTGTCAGTTTGGTTCCAGCGCAGAATTGCTGCCCTGCCAGATGTTAGAACATTTTTGCAGGGGGTTCTCCTTCTGCAACCTCCGTTTGTCCCTCCGGTGGCACCATGGGATTTATCTTTGGTTCTCAAGGCATTGCAAGTTGCTCCTTTTGAACCCTTAGATAAGTTGGACCTTAGATGGTTGGCAGCGAAGACTTTTTCTTCTCGCTTTTTCCTCAGGTCACAGTTTTTGATTTGACAGCACTGTCATGTCGCTCTCCATATTTGCTTTTTCATCAAAATAGAGCTGTCCTCCGTAGTAGAGCGGGTTACCTTCCAAAAGTGGTGTCCCATTTTCATATGAACGAGGAGAATGTAGTACCTGGTTTTCAGTCTTCAGACTTTTCTAGGGGTGAAGCTTCACTGGATGTGGTCCGAGCTCTGCTTATCTACGTGGATTGTACCAACTTCATCAGGAAATCAGATGCGCTCTTTGTGTTATATGGTTTTCACAAATGAGGTTGACCAGCTAACAAACAGACTTTGGCTCGCTGGTTGAGTATGACCATTTCTCAGGTTTATACACAGGCTAATCTCCCTGTCCTGAACAAGGTGACAGCACATTCTACTCAGTCTGTGGGAACAACATGGGCGGTTAGACATGGCGCCTCGGCTGAAGAGCTGTGCAAGGCAGCTACTTGGTCTTCCGTCCATACCTTTATCAAATTCTATGCATTTGATACTTTTGCCTCCCAGGATGCTTCCTTTGGGCAGCGGATTCTCGGAACTGCTTTAGGACGTCCCCAAGGTAGATCCTGTGGACCCTGAAGAAGAAAATAAGAGTTATGGTATAACATATCTCAGTTAACTTTTTCTTTGAGGTCCATAGGCTCCACAAGGCACCCACCCTGACACACCTGGCCTCAGTTGGGATCTGTTCCTTTCTTTTTGTATCACCGATTCCCTCTTCATGTTTTGAAAGTGTTTCTTGGGTACATTGTAATTCCTTCTCCACTTTCTGTCTCTTGCCATTAGGCTTATTTACAAACTGAATGCCTGCGGCTGGGGGCGGGGTATATAGGGAGGAGGACCTATGCATGCTGGGAGCTTCAAAGCTGTAAGCTGTTTGGTGAAATGGATCACTCCAATTACATACCCCAAGGTAGATCCTGTGGTCCCTATGGACATCGAAGAAAAAGTTAACTGAGTTTCAAGATCCGGTTTGACCATCACTAAGTGTGACTTTCATGTTCTACTTATTAGAGATCACTTTGTCTACTTGTTAAAGACTCATTAATGCTTTAGTGTGGGAATGGGGGCATAGAGGAAGATGTGCACCCTGACTGAGATGAAGTGCGAGATGAGGTGTATTAGGACAGACTAAAGCCTGAACCTGCTAGTGAGCGCAGGTGAATATTGTGGAGAGAGAAGCTGCAGATGGAAGTACAGTCAGCAAGGGCAACGCCATTAGCATTAGATACCAATTCCTTAGAAAGAGCTGCCTGTCTTACAGAGAAAACTGACACTTCTTCAGAGAGAGCTGACAGTTTATTAGTGCAAGCTGCCAGAATTACAGATGTAAGTGTTCAAAGGAGAGCTTACTTTTCCTGAGTGTCAGAATGTGGGATGAAAGACAGCAAGCTACCAATGGACCAGAGAGTCTTCCCAAAGCTTCCTCATGTTGTGCAATATAATGTACAATTCAGGGCTGCATTACCCATGGGATAACTAATAATGGAACTGTAGGCAGCGTAATCACCAGTGATGTATTGTATGTGAAAGTAATGGCAGCTATAACAATGGGACTGTTTTATATTCCTGATAATTGAACACTGTATAACATAATACACTCTTGGGTCTGTATTTTTTTAATTTTTTATTTTATAATGCAGCCAAGGCACAAATTAGTAAGGACTAGAATAGTGCTTATAATCAGTAAAGTTTACAATGACCTTCTAAAATTGTCATTTAGAAATCCAAAGTACACAATTAAACAATGACGAAGGAGTAGCACACAGGTTGTGATGATTAGGGAGAAATAAAATAAGTATGTTACGTTAAAAACGACTTTAAGATTGTTTATATGTTTAATGGGGAAGTGAAAGGAGGGGCGAAGGAATGGGTAGGGAAGGGTACATAATAGTTTCAGGAACGTATTCAGGGCTTGATTCAGCAAGGATTGCAGTTGCTAATATGCATGTAATCGGCGGATTGATGCGTACTGCGCTCCAGTGGCGTCTTCCGAGTCCCAGTGGTCAATTGACTGTCACTTCCAAATCAGAATCCTCATGCGTTCCTGTGTTTCTCTGCTATTCCTAACTCTCCCTCTAATGCCTAAACCTACCCATCCATGCATGCATTCAATCCCTAACTTTCCCTTGCAGCCTAACCCTAGCCTCCTCCCCCTGCAGCCTAACCCTAACCTCCCCTTGCAGTTTATCCCTAACCTTCCTGCCACAAGTTAACCATAACCTCCTCCCCCTGCAGCCTAACCTCCAATTGCAGCCTAAGCCTAACCTCCTCCCCCTGCAGCCTAACCTTCCTGCCACAGCCTAACCACCTCCCCCTGCAGCCTAGCCCTAACCTCCTCCCCCTGCAGCCTAGCCCTAACCTCCACTCTGCAGCCTAACTCTAACCTCCTCCCTTGCAGCCTAACCCTAAATTCCACTTGCAGTTTATCCCTAAACTTTCTGCCAGAGCCTAACCTCCACCCCTACAGCCTAACACTAACCCTCCTGCCTGCAGCCTAACCTTCCTGCCACAGCCTACCCCTAACCTCCTCCCCCTGCAACCTAACCCTAACCTCCTCCCCCTACAGTCTAACACTAACCATCCTCCCCCTGCAGCCGAACCCTAACCTCCCCTTGCAGCATAACCCTAACCTTCCTGCCACAGCCTAACCCCCTCCCCCTGCAGCCTAACCCTAACCTCCTCCTGCAGTTTATCCCTAACTTTCCTGCCACATCCTAACCTCCACCCCTACAGCCTAACACTAACCCTCCTGCCCGCAGACTTACTCTAACCTCCTCCTCCTGCAGCCTAACCCCCCTTTGCAGCCTAACCTTCCTGCCACAGCCTACCCCTAATCTCCCCCCCTGCAACCTAACCTCCTACCCCTGCAGCCTAACCTCCCCCTCCCCTAAACCTATTCCTCACCCCGCCCTGCTACTTACCTTCGGTATCCTGGCGGTCGTGATGCCGGCACCGGGATTCTGATCGGCATTGGGATCCCTGCGCTGGTAATGTAAGAGTCAGCATCCCGTCCACCGGGATGCCGAACATATACCGCTCATAGGGTAGTTTTTGCATCTCTGAGTCAAACATGGACGGAATGGAGATTTTTAAGCAGATCGAGTGATTGTTTGCCATTGCACAAGTGTGTAAGCCGCACACTGAGCACACGCTGGGATTTTCTTGCAATTTGGATGAACAGAGAACCCATTCATTTGCAAAGTGAGTGACAGCTAGTCAGCATTTGGGGGAGGTTACAGGGGGTGGTCAGATAAACGCAGGCGTGTCTGACCGTTTAAACCCTGTTACACAGGCCTGCATAATTTAGCCATTGTGATCACATACACAGCATGAGAGGTCTCGGCATGTCAGAAGAGCTGCTGTATTTGAGACAAATCAGACCTGCCGCAAGGCCTGCATGGCTGGTTGATGTGTGTTAATATTATCTATATTCATGCTGGCACACAATGTTGTACGCATATGAGCAGGCAGTGGTGGGCTTCCGTATGCTTTGGTAAGCTTTGGAACAATTAACATATTTTTGAAGCTGCATTCCGTGCGAAATCACAGTTGCGATCGCATTAGCATCCATCTCTAAATCAGGGCCATAGACAGTATGACCCAGAAACAGTGGCTGTCATTTCTCAAAGTCCAGTCATCACAATCTGGCTGATCAGCTTGAGCACGCGAGGGATACCTTATGTTCCAAGACAAACAGTTTAACCATTGTCCCTTCCCCCAGGTAAGATTGTTTATGTGTAACAGGGAGACTATAGCTGGGCTTACACCAGGGACGTGCAGTCAGGGTAGGCAGAGCCTCCCGTCATACTCCTGAGATTTGATCTAAAAATGCTTAGAATACAAAGAAGATATTTATAACTTATAAACATCTTTTTTTATTTATTGTAATCATTTTTTTATAGTTAACACTCACTAGCTTTTTAGAGAACCCTGGGACTACAGGGAGACAAGAGATGAGGCAGCAACAGCTCAGCCTCGCTTCTGTATAGTCAGACACTGCTTACACAGCTTGGGGCGTGGCCACACCACAGGCAGAAGGCAGCACAGAAAGAGAGCTAATAGAGGTGTGCCTTGAGCACTGATGGACACCTTGGATGTGTCATGTGACAAGGAAGTGCAGTGCAGTATTTAGAGATCGGAGCTCAGTCAGCAGCAAGAGAAGACAGTGATGCAGGCAGGAGAATCAATGGACACTGAAGCTTAGTGTAGTGAGGGGAGTTACAGTGAGTAGGGGGTGAAACAGGCTCCCAGCACTCAGACCCATCTCCATGTGTGCCTCCCCAGCCATTGACCTCACCGCATGTCACTGCCTTACACTGCATAATGCAGCATACAAGATCAGAGGAGGAGCCGACAGCCTGATCAGAACTCCTCCATACACTATACGATGCATAGAGGAGATCTCCATTCACAGCCTAAGCTGAACGATGGTCAGATAGATTGGATAGAATCGAAAGCCTAACCAAACCATTTTTTTCAGCAGTTTTCAGGTTAATCGCTTAGCCCAGTTATGCAGAATATACACCTGAACAATGGATCTTCCGGTCACCCGATCCAACGATTTGGTGAGTGGTATGCACAAACCATATTGTCTGGCCACAGGTACCGGTAGTGACATCATCACAAGCAGTTCCTGAGCCAGCATATGGGTTGGGTCGGCAAGTCGACTATACAGCCTGCAAGATGTCCCGATATATCTGCAAGATATATCAGCATCGGCTGTGCCGCAGGGTGAACAACGTCGTTAACAGACATATCTTCTGTACACATGTACAGATGCAGTATACGATATGTCGTTCGTTGGCTGATTTAATGGCATATTGTATAGTATGTATGCAGCATACCAGTTGGCTGGTTTGCACGATTGTCGTGTAGTGTATGGCCTGCTTAGGGCTTTCTCAGTAAGATCTTACTCCAGAGGAAACTGTGTAAAAGGGTGGGTTTGGCAGTGCCTACTCCTGTATCCAGAGCTCCTGGCTCAGCCACTAGTAATAATTCACATCACAAAAGGTGATTGTTCAGGTAAAAAAAACAAATCTTGTTTCTTGTGCTGAGTAATACGCTGTAAAATTTAGGGCTGCATTACCCATGGGATAAATGCAGGCGCCTTCATAATGTGTTGATGTGGAAGTAATGACAGCTATACAATATGTTTTTCAATGGGGCGGTTTTATATTCTGGATAATTTGGAACTGAACATTTAGGACTCTACTATTTTTTTGTTATATTATTTTATTACCTTTTATGCAATAGTGCAGCAGTGACTGACATGGCATTGGACAGTAAAATAGTATGCGTATTAAACAAACAGTAGAGGTTACATTGACATTCAATTTTGTCAGCAGGAATCCAAAGGGCACAATTGAACAATGACAGAGTACCAGGCAGGGGGTGAAGATTACAGACTAATAAAATAGCTTGGATTCAAGTCAAAAGGTAGATTTTTATGTTTTTAATGGGAGGGCAAAAAGCAGGTGGTAAGGTTATATAATAGCGTCAGGCAGGAATTCTGTATTTTAGAACCTATTTAAGAAGATTATTATGCAAGAAGTGAATGAGTTAAGTAAATGATACCAGGGCCCCCAGATTTTGTGATAGGTAGATGGAGCAGTCCTGTGATAAACCATGGAGCTGTGCTAAATACCATTGAGCAATGCTACTCTCTGTTACGATCCTCTAGCAATTGCTAGAACAGAGATGGAGGTTTGGAGATATGTGGCACATCAAAGAACAGTCACAAGCAGAATATTAAAATCATGGCAGTTTACTTTATAAATGATATGGTGGACCAGGAGGGCCAGTACAAACACAACATGTCAATTGTGCAGTAAGGAGCAGAAACAATAGGACAGTCAATAGAATATACTGTAGACTTACAGTCCAAACTAAAGTTGTTAAATGGCCAGGCCTAGTTGACAGTGATGCTTGAAACGTGGTGCAGAAGCAGGATTTGCTGTATGGCCTGGAGGGCCTAGTAGACTGCAGTGCTTGAAAGGTGGTGTAGAAGCAGGATTGCTGTATGGCCTGGAGGCCCTAGC
The DNA here is from genome assembly GCA_031769625.1 of Taudactylus pleione. NCBI lineage: Eukaryota > Metazoa > Chordata > Amphibia > Anura > Myobatrachidae > Taudactylus > Taudactylus pleione. Next base: position 474,826 of record JAUIMM010000430.1, on the reverse strand, counting down.
AGACAGCGATGCTTGAAACGTGGTGTTGAAGCAGGATTGCTGTATGGCCTGGAGGGCCTAGCAGACAGCGATGCTTGAAACGTGGTGTTGAAGCTGGATTGCTGTATGGCCTGGAGGGCCCTATAGACAGCGATGCTCGAACCCGGGGTACTTGGGTCATTTAGAAGCCGGTGAGCAGAATAAACGCAGCATGTACAAATTATAACAAAGTCTGGATGCACAGAAAGCAGGTTGCATAACCAAAAGTTCCACATGAAAACTCTATAGCCGGCAGGGCGGCGACAGTCCAGGAAGTTCAAATAGGATCAGCTGCCAATCAGGCAACACTAGGAGGAAACATGTGAAATCCTCTAACGTTTGGGTCTCCTAACAACCGGCAACCTAGAAGCATGGTCAGGAGCAGGTGGAATATTGGCAGGAGACAAGTCCTGGACTGGATTTGTAACAGTACCCCTCCCTTGATGCGGGGTTGAAGAACCCCCAGATCCAGGTTTATCAGGAAACTTCTGAAAGAAAAGTCTTTCCAGTCTGGGAGCATGGAGTGCATCTTCCAAAACCCAGGAACGTTCCTCTGGGCTGTAACCCCTCCAATGAACCAAAAACTGTAATTTACCTCTGGAGAACTTGGGAGTCCAGAATTCTTTCAACCACAAATTCCTGTTGACCATAGACAATCACTGGACCAGGTTCGGCACTAGGCTTACTTCCAAATCTCGTGGAAGAAAAAAACGGTTTGAAGAGAGAGCAATGAAAGGTGTTGTTAATACGTAAAGAATTGGGTAGTTGCAATTTGAAAGCGACAGGATTCACTTGAGCAATGATGCGAAAAGGCCCGATGAATCTAGGTCCCAATTATGAGTAGGTTGGCGCAGCTTGATATTCTTAGTAGAAAGCCAGACCAAATCTCCCTATTTCAATAAACACGGTCTTCGATGCCTGTCAGCAATACTCTTGGAACGAAGAGAAACTTTGCAGAGACTTTGATGAACTTTGCTCCAAATACGGCGAAGCCGAGACACAGATGACTGAGTAGACACACTGGAAACATTAGGTTCAAAAGGAGTTAGCTCTGGGATGCTGACCGGTGACACCGAAAAATGGAGACACAGATGAAGCTGAATGACAAGCATTGTTGAATGCAAGTTCTGCCAGAGGCAAATGCAGAACCCAGTCTGAATGACATTTGGAAATTAAACAACGTAAATATAGCTCCAGAGACTGGTTGGCACGTTCCGTCTGACCATTGGACTGTGGATGATATCCTGAAGAGAGACTGATAGAAATACCCATCGAGGAACAAAATGCTCTCCAAAATTGTGCAATGAATTGAGTGCCACGATCAGACACTATCTAAAGGCAATCCATGAAGTCTAAAGATGTGTTGTATAAATAATGAAGAAAGTTCTCTGGCCGACGGCAGCTTGGACAAAGGAACAAAGCGTGCCATTTTACTAAATCGGTCCACAACCGTCCAGACATCCGAACATCCAGAGTAAACTGGAAGATCCACAATGAAGTCCATGGCAATGTGCGTCCAAGATCTCTTAGGTGTAGACAACGGAAGAAGACCAGGAGGAGCTGTCCGAGGAGTCTTATTACGGACACAGACTTCACATGCTAACACAAACTCACGGACATCTTTGGCTAAAGATGGCCACCAGACAGAACGAGAGAGACTGTCCATAGTCTTAGTAATGCCTGGATGACCAAAGGCTTTTTAGAATGAAAATCCAAAAGGACAGTTTTCCTAAGTCTCTCGGGAACAAATAGAAGATGAGCAGGAACATTAGATGGAGCTTCATATTGGCATCTCTGGAGTGTCTCAGCTAGAGTCCGGGTTAAGGCAAAATGAATCAAATCTTTAGGAATGATGGGTTCTTGAGAAACGGAGACTTGTTGTTCAGAGAAGAAACTTCTGGAGAGAGCGTCAGCTTTAACATTTTTAGAACCAGGACGGAAGGAAATAAAATTAAAACGAGTAAAAAATAAAGCCCAATGTGCTTGTCTGGAATTGAGATGCTTACCTGTTTCAATATAGGCCAGATTTTTATGATCAGTGAGAACCGTGACTTGATGTTTGGCCCTGTCAAGCCAGTATTTCCAATCTTCAAAAGCCAATTTAATGGCAAGCAATTCTCTGTTCCACACATCGTAATTACGTTCAGCAGTGGCAAATTTGCATGAAAAAAAAGCACATGGATGCAATTTATTATCTGGAGGACTTCTTTGAGAAAGAATTGCTCCAGCCCCAACCTCTGATGCATCAACTTCCAAAATAAATGGCAACTCATGATCAGGATGACGTAGAACAGGTGCATCAGTAAAGGCAGTCTTCAGATCTTCAAAGGCCTGGATAGCCTTCAAAGGCCAATTAGCTGTATCCGCTCCTTTCTTGGTAAAGTCCACAATAGGAGCCACAATGGTAGAGAAAGAATTCATAAATCTCCGGTAATAATTAGCAAATCTAAGGAAATGCTGGATGCCCTTCAAAGTATTGGGCTGAACCCATTCATGAACTGCTTTGACTTTACTGTGATCCATCGAAAATCCCTCAGTAGAGATGACATAACCCAGAAAGGATACTTGAGCGACGTGGAATTCACATTTCTCCAATTTAGCAAAAAGGTGATGCTCACGAAGCTGTTGCAAAACCAAATGAACATGTTGAACATGGAGCTCTTCTGACTTGGAGTAAATAAGGATATCATCCAAATAGACAACCACAAAAACACCCAGGAACTCTCAAAGGACGTCATTAATTAAATCCTGAAAAACAGCAGGAGCGTTAAGAGAGTCCAAATGGCATGACGAGGTACTCCTAGTGCCATGAATGAGTGTTGAAAACGGTCCTCCACTCATCACCTTCCTTAATGCGAATAAGGTTATAAGCTCCTCTGAGATCAATTTTGGAGAAAATGGTCGCTTCTCTGAGTTGATCAAAAAGCACAGAAATAAGAGGTAGCGGGTATGAGTTCTTGATAGTTATACTGTTAAGTCCTCTAAAGTCAATACATGGACGTAGAGACCCATCCTTCTATTGGACAAAAAAGAAGCCTGCACTGACCAGGGACTTGGATGGATGAATAAATCCTCTGGCTAAATCCTCTTTAATATAATCCTCCATAGCTTTACTCTCAGGAATGGACAGAGAATACAAACGACCTTTAGGCAACTTGGCTCCAGGAACAAGATTGATGGCGCAATCATATGATCGATGTGGAAGCAATGCATTAGCTTTTTGCTTAGAAAACACATCAGCAAAATCGAAATATTGAAGAGGAATGCTACAAGCGGACGAAACTTCAGGAAATTGTAGCATCCGCACAGGGAGTGAAAGGCATGAGGACTGACATTCAGGACTCCACTTAATAATCTCCCCAGAGGACCAGTCAATGTAAGGATTGTGTAATTTAAGCCATGGAAGGCCCAATACAATTGGAACCAAAGGACAACGCAGAAGAAAAAATGAAATGAGTTCTACATGTAAAACACCCACGGTAAGCCGAATAAGAGATGTCTTAACCTTAAGAGTTCCTTTCGAGATTAAGCCTCCATCCAGGCCACAAATGGAAACTTCTTGCTTTAATGGAACTGCAGGAATCTTTAACTTCTGAAAGAACGCATAGTCCATAAAATTAGCTGCTGCTCCACTATCCAAAAAAGCTTGTGTCTTGAACTCTTTATCAGCTGAATGAATGGATACAGGAACAAGTACTGAATTCTTGGAGGAAATTGAGGCTAGACCTAAGTGTAATCTCTTCTGTACACTTAGACCCTGCCTTTTTACGGATATCAAAGGACAGTCTTTTATGGAATGAGCCTTGTCTCCACAGTACATACAGAGACCTTGTGAACGTCTTCTATGCCTTCCTCCCAGAGACAGACGAGAAGCTCCAACTTGCATAGGCTCCTCACGATCCAGTGAAGGAGGCCACGAAGAAAATCGGGGAGACCTAGTAGGCAACTGCTGCTCTCTCCATCTTTCACGTAAACGATGGTCAATACGGATAACTGTCTGCATGAAGTCATCCAGAGTCTTTGCCGGGGAATGTTGTACAAGAATGTCCTTTATTACCTCAGAAAGACCAATCCGAAACTGACTACGCAAAGCCGAATCATTCCAGCCGGATTCCGTTGCCCATCTACAAAATTCAGAACAATAATCCTCTGCAGCTTTTTGTCCCTGTTTAAGAGAGCGAAGCTTGGATTCTGCAAGTGATACCTTATCTGGGTCATCATACAACAGGCCCAGCTTGAGGAAAAAGGCATCCACAGTCTGAAGGGCAACATGCGAGGAAGGCAGTCCAAATTCCCATGTTTGTGGATCACCCTGAAGCAGGGAAATAATAAGTCCAACTCTTTGTGTCTCAGAACCAGAAGAGACTGGACGCACGCGGAGATAAAGTTTACAATTCTCACGGAAATTTACAAACAAGTTTCTGTCCCCAGCGAAACGATCAGAAAAGTTCATTTTGGGCTCCTTAAGAGCAGCTTGTAACGAGGAAATACGGACATCTTCAACTTGAAGTGAGAGTTCATTAACTTTTTGAGTAAGAGTCTGAATTTGAGCTCCCAGAATTTGTGCTGGATTCTGCGTATGCTCCATCGTAGTCCAAAGATTTGGTCGGCTATAATGTTATGATCCTCTAGCAATTGCTAAGACCGAGATGGAGGTATCGGAGATATGAGGCACATCCAAGAACAGTCACAAGCAGAATATTAAAATCATGGCAGTTTACTTTATAAATGATATGGTGGACCAGGAGGGCCAGTACAAACACAACATGTTAATGGTGCAGTAAGGAGCTGAAACAATAGGACAGTCCATAGAATATACTGTAGACTTACAGCCCAAACTAAAGTTGTTAAATGGCCAGGAGGCCTAGTAGAGAGCGATGCTTGAAACGTGGTGTTGAAGCAGGGTTGCTGTATGGCCTAGCATACAGCGATGCTTGAAACATGGTGTTGAAGCAGGATTGCTGTATGACCTGGAGGGCCTAGTAGACAGCGATGCTTGAAACGTGGTGTTGAAGCAGGATTGCTGTATGGCCTGGAGGGCCTAGTAAACAGCTATGCTTGAAATGTGGTGTTGAAGCAGGATTGCTGTATGGCCTGGAGGGCCTAGCAGACAGCGATGCTTACAACGTGGTGTTGAAGCAGGATTGCTGTATGGCCTGGAGGGCCCTATAGACAGCGATGCTCGAACCCGGGGTACTTGGGTCATTTAGAAGCCGGTGAGCAGAATAAACGCAGCATGTACAAATTATAACTGGAAGTCTGGATGCACAGAAAGCAGGTTGCATAACCACAATTTCCACATGAAAACTCTATAGCCGACAGGCGGCGACAGTCCATGAAGTTCAAATAGGATCAGCTGCCAATCAGGCAACACTAGGAGGAAACATGTGAAATCCTCTAACATTTGGGTCTCCTAACAACCGGCAACCTAGAAGCATGGTCAAGAGCAGGAGGAATATTGGTAGGAGACAAGTCCTGGACTGGACTTTTAACACTCTCAAAGGGAGTGTTTTGTCCATTCTCTTGCTATAAAGAGCTTTGACGCGGCACAAATATGCAGGATTAATTTGTCTGTGGGTCTGTACAACAATTTCAGTGGTTTATTAAGGAAGAGTACATGTGGGTTACAAGGGACCCAGGACGCTGTAATCTGTTCAATGATATCTAAGATGCTGCTCCAAAATTGGCACATAAGGGGGCAATCCAACCATGTGTTGAGGAATGTGCGCCCACCACCCCACTGTTTCTCCAGCATTGGTTTGAGGAAAGATTACACCTACCCCCCAGAACATACCCTATGCTTAGAGGGAAAAGAACGAAGTGGGAGGTGTATTGGCAGATATTCGTTGAGATCACTGCTAGGGGAAAGTGGGTGAGAGCCCTATATTCCGATAATTCCTCCTTTTTACAAGTTTTGGAAAACAATTTCCGTTTTTGGCTTGACATTATCCATAGTTATATACAGTAGAACTAGAGACATTGGGCCTGATTCACTATGGATCGCAACTGCGAATGCAATAGCGATTATGCAGGCAGTTCAACTGCGATAGTATGCTAATCCATTGCATTCGCTATGTCGTCACAGCATAACATAAGGATGCCCACTTTACTTTACACACATCCGTAATGATTAGCAAGACTGCAAAACCATCGGTCCAATCGCAGCCTCACACACACTTGCACAAGCTCTGACCTTACTCAGGAATTGCTAACTTCATCGCACGCTATAAATGCTCAGGCTGCGTATGGCATCGCAGAGGATAATTTATGTACGCCCCTGCAACGGCGTTGAAACGTACTGGCACGTCTGCGTTTCACCAACCACCGCCCCGTCACCACCCACAAACGGCACTTCCTGCCTATCACTCTGCGAAGGGTCTGCATAGTCACTGCGATCACAATGGCTGTTCGCGCACTGCGATGCATACGCATGGGCAGAAGGCAACAATTGGCCGATTGCGTGCGTAATCGCAGTTGCGAACGGTAGTGAATCAGACCCTTTGTTCTTTCAATAAGCTCAATATTTGGGATAATGATGTATATTTGGAAATTACTACAAGAAATTAATACACTACATTGAAATCAAGCAATATTATAAACATCTACAAGAGATATTATTGCAGTGATCCATCCATTATCTGATGCTAGATAGTAGTTGCTACTTTAAGTTAAATCTGTTTAGAAATATTACAAATAGTTGCTGTTGTTTAATAATATGAGATATGGTAAGAACTTACCCTTGTTATCTCTATTTCTACGAAGTCCATAGGGTTCCACAGGATACCTTGGGGGTATAGGTGTGACGTCAGTCGCAGGGCACCAAAGAGTTAAGCTTTCAGCCTCCCAGGATGCACTAGGTCCCCCTCCTATACCCCGCCCCCGGGCCAAGGCACCTCAGTTAGTTACCAAGCCATAGGCCGGAGGAGGAGAAGGAAGAGAGAGAACAAAGATCTGGACACATACAAGAATCACATTCTCACCAGAGGGAGACGGAAAACCGGTGACCAGAGCAAAGCCCATCTGCAGCACAGGTGCGACAGGGCGGGAGTCCTGTGGAACCCTATGGACTTCGTAGAAATAGAGATAACAAGGGTAAGTTCTTACCATATCTCATATTTTCTACTTCAGGGTCCATAGGGTATCCACAGGATACCTTGGGGATGTCCCAAAGCAGTATCCTTTAAGGGTGGGGACGCTCCTGTGCAGAAAGGAGAATCCGCCGCCCGAAGGAAGCATCCTGAGAGGCGAAGGTGTCAAACCTGTAATACCTCACGAAGGTATGGACAGAAGACCACGTAGCAGCCTTGCAGATCTGAACTGCCGAGGCACCACGTCGAGCTGCCCACGAAGGACCCACAGACCTAGTGGAATGAGCCTTCAGAGAAGGAGGGACCGGTAGGCCTTCATGAAGATAAGCTTCAGAAATAGCCATACGGATCCAGGCTGCCAAAGTTTGCTTTGAAGCAGGCCAACCCTTTTTACAGAAGCCATAGAGGACAACAAAGCGTCCGACTTCCTAAACAAAGAAGTGCGGTCAACATAAGTCCTTAAGGCCCGCACAACATCCAAAGAGGCCTCACCCACGGAAAGACCCGGTGAGTTAAAGGCCGGAACAACTATTTCCTCGTTAACATGAAACTGGGAAACAACTTTGGGAAGAAACTCGGGCCGAGTGCGGAGCACTGCCCTGTTCCCATGAAAAACCAAGAAAGGGGGTCTACAAGAAAGAGCCCCTAACTCAGAAACACGTCTGGCTGAAGCAACGGCCAGAAGGAAAACAGTCTTAGCTGTTAGCCATTTAATATTCACTGAGCCCAGTGGTTCAAACGGCGGTCCTTGGAGAGCCCTCAGGACCACAGCCAAATCCCAAGGCGCCACAGGTGGAACAAAGGGCGGCTGAATACGGAGAACACCTTGCATAAAGGTGCGCACATCCGGGATTGTAGCAATCCTACGGTGAAACCAGACAGATAGGGCCGAAACCTGTACCTTCAAAGAAGCAAGGCGAAGCCCATGATCTAGTCCCGCTTGCAGGAAGGCGAGAATCCGAGACAGACGAAACTCCCGCGCTGCATAACCTCTCGGTCGACACCACTGGAAGAACGTATGCCACACGCGATGGTATATCCTCGCGGAAGACGGTTTCCGAGCTCGTAACATGGTACGCACCACAGAGCTGGCAAACCCCCAGGACCTCAGCATGGCCGTCTCAACAGCCACGCCGCCAAAGACAGCCGAGTCAGGTCCGGGTGAAGACAAGGACCCTGATACAGAAGGTCCGGTCGTAGCGGCAACCGCAGAGGACTGTCCACGGACAGACCCTGAAGGTCTGAGAACCAGTGCCGTCTGGGCCACGCGGGAGCTATCAACAGGAGCGTCCCTCCTTCCTGTTTGAATTTCCGGATTACCCGTGGAAGGGAGACCGGAGGGAACAGGTATGCGAACCTGAACGTCCACCGGACGGACAGAGCATCCACCAGAGACGCCCCTTCGTCTCTTGTGCGAGACCCGTACACCGGCAACTTGTTGTTGTGCCGGGACGCCATGAGGTCGATTTCTGGAAGACCCCACCTGTCCACCAGTAGTTGAAAAACGTCCGGGTGCAGGGACCATTCCCCTGGATGAACGTCCTGGCGACTTAGAAAGTCCGCCTCCCAATTTAGCACTCCCGGGATGAAGACCGCTGATATGGCCGGAAGATTGCGCTCCGCCCAAACCAGGATCCGAGAGACCTCTACGAGAGCCGCCCGACTGCGAGTTCCTCCTTGCCTGTTTATGTAGGCCACGGTGGTAGCATTGTCCGACTGGACCTGCACCGGGTGACCCTGGAGAAACCGCTGTGCCTGCAGGAGAGCATTGAAGACCGCACGGAGTTCCAAGATATTTATTGGAAGCTCCGCTTCTGTCGGCGTCCACCTGCCCTGGAACAAGTGTGGACCCGAAACTGCTCCCCAGCCCCGAAGACTGGCGTCCGTTGTCAACAGGACCCAATTTGGAACCCAGAACGGACGTCCCTTGTTGAGGTGGGTCGTCTTTAACCACCACGCAAGGGACAGGCGAACCTCCGGGGTGAGCACAATCGTCTGGAACTTCAGAGACTGAGGCAGCCCGTTCCACTTGGACAGGATCAGGTGCTGCAGAGGTCTAGAGTGAAACTGGGCGTATTCCACCATGTCGAACACCGACACCATGGAGCCCAGTAACCTCATCGCCGAGTGTAAGGACACCCGGCGGCTGTGCAGACAACTGCGCACCCTTGACTGTAAAGCAGAGATCTTGTCCTCCGTCACGAAGATCCTTTGCTGTCCCGAGTCCAATAAGGCTCCAAGATGCAGAATCCTCCGAGACGGGATTAGAGTGGACTTCTGCCAGTTGATTAGCCAGCCGTGCCGTTGCAGCAGTGCAATGGTCAGGTCCAAGTGGTGTAACAGGAGCTCTGGAGATCCTGCCACCAATAACAGGTCGTCCAAGTACGGCAACATGCAGACTCCTTGCAGCCGCAGAGAAGCCGCCATGACCGCCATAGCGTCCTGTATGTCCAATGACACCATGTAGTCCCCAGGTTCCAGCGCCAGAATGATGGACCGTAGGGTCTCCATCCGAAACTTCGGGACCGCAAAGACTTGTTGAGTGCTTTGAGGTTGAGAATCGGACGATATGACCCATTGGGTTTCTGTACCAAAAATAGATTTGAATAGAAACCCTGGCCCCTCTGGGAGAATGGAACAGGCACTATAACTCCAGCCTGGAGCATAGTGTGCAATACCTTCCGCAGCTCCGTAGCCTTGTTCCGGTCTGATGGTAGACCCGTGGTGAAGAATCGAGCCGGGGGTCTGTGCCGGAAGGAGAGGGCGTACCCGTGAGAGACCACCTCCAGAACCCAAGTGTCTGTCGTAGTGAACGACCAACACCGGGAGAACTGCAGCAGGCGGCCTCCCACCCTGGGATCCCCCAAGGGGAGACCCGGACCGTCAGGCCGCAGGCTTGTCATCTGGCTTGGGGGCCGGACGTCTGGTACTCCATGCCTGTTTCCGGGGCTTGACCGATTTCTTAGGGCCAGCCTGTCGAGGAAATGACTGTGGTTTGGGCCTGCCCTGGGCCCTAGATGACCGAAAGGACGATGGTCCAGAACCAGAAGGAGCAGCGGCCGACGGGAGTCAAGCAGATTTGGCTGCCGCCAGCGTGGCCACAATCTTATCCAGATCCGGACCGAAGAGAACTTCTCCGGTAAACGGCAACGCTTCCAGACCTTTCTTGGATCTGCGTCCGCCTTCCAGAATCGCAGCCACAAGGTGCGACGAGCAGCTACCGCTGCTGAAGAAATTCTAGACACCAGAGTACTAATGTCTAGAGCCGCCTCGTTGATGTAGGTGGCCGAATCACGGAGATTGCCAATCAACTCCGCTTGTTCGGCCGGACAGTCGGATTCAAAAGAAGCCTCTAATGAATCCGCCCAGCGCTCCATCGCTCTGGCAACCCAGCAAATGGCCATAGCCGGCCGTGCTGCCCCCCCTGCAAGGGAATAAGCGGACTTCAGGCAGATTTCTACCTTGCGGTCCGTAGCATCCTTAAGGGAGGACATGGATGGCATCGGCAATGTGGCACTACGGACAAGACGGGTCACGTGAGAATCCACCTGTGGAGGGGATTCACACTTAGCAAAATAATTATCCGCGAACGGATAAGCCACCGCCAGGCGTCTCTGCGGCTGGTATCTTTTGCCAGGTTGTTTCCACGCCTCCTCTAAATGGTCCACCAACTGACCCGAAAGAGGAAAGACTGTGGCATCGCCCTTCACATCTTTGAAAAAGGCATACTTAGATTTAGCCACTGGGGGAACTTCGTCCTCAATCACCAAGGCTGTGCGGACCGCCCGAATAAGTCCAGGAATATATACTTTGGACTTAGCATCAGCGTCCTTAGTATGGAAAGGTTCCTGATCGTAAGGATCCAGAATCTCCCCATCATCAGACGTCCCTTCGTCATCCTCATAAGGAGCGGACAGAGACGCCACCGGCCTTTTATGAGGCCGCATCACAGACTCCCCTTGCAACACATCCGACAAGTGCTGTAAAGAACTCGTCAGGGAGTTAACCCACGCTGGCTCCTGAGAACCCGGGAGCGGGAAAATAGGGAGACTGTGGGGTACCACCAATTGTCGTGGGAACCCCTGCATGGGTGACTACACCACAGACTGCTGGGACAAACCCATCGGAGTAAACGCGGGCTGCGGAGCTAACTGGCCCACTAAAGCTGTTAACGCCTGAGCGAAACAAGCCCAGGGCGGCTCCTGTACCGGTGCTGTAACCGTAATAGGCCGCGCCATGGACAAACACTGCCGGCAAAGGCCCTCCGCGCTACCCTCCCCCTCCGCTAACGGTACTTTGCACGTGGTACACTGTAGCCGGAGGGGAAAATCACTTTCAGACATGATGGCACCACGTATGTGACCTCTCTCACCAATTAAGTATTAAATAGGCGAGAGACCACCCTGCAGCACCGCACCGCAAGGGCTTTAGCAGAAAGAACAGGGACAGTAATAAAGCTGACAGTTTAGAGAATAGTTACAGGCAGCGCTAGCACAGTCACATACAATGCAGAGAAATAACAATTCCTGCACTAACAGCGCTGATCACTCAACTACACAGACACAGGGCCTGGTAGGACACAGCGCTGCATACACAGACCTGAGCCACAGCGGAGGAGAGGTATGCGGGGGGACCCAGACCACGATGCTTCCTTCCAGACTTCCAGCAGCGTTCACCATGCGTTGCAGAGAAGATGGCCGCCGAGGAGCAGAGAGAAGCTGGCCTGGGGGAGGAGCGCTGACACAGGACCAGTCAGCACAGTGCAGAGAGGGCTGTGTGCAGCGGGGGAGGCGCCGGCTGTGAGACAGGGAAGGCGCGCTCCCCTGGCATGCATTTAACCCCTGGGACGCCACAGCGCTACCGCTCTGCTGCGGTCCGCTGTCCCAGGGGGTAGTGGAAGCGCAGGTTGGTCGCCTGGCTCCACGCTGCAGCCAGTCCCCAGGGAGCCCCCTGCCTGGGGACTTAGGACCATGTGATCAGCGGGGACCCACCGCGGGACCCCGCTGCTTACCTCTGTCCCCCTTGAATCCGGCCATGGTCCGGAGCATCTGGGGTCACCGCTAGCTGTGACCCCAGACGCCCACCAGCATCCCCGGATCAGTACCGGCGTTCTGGTACCGGCGGGGTGTAGGGAAGACAGCATGGACGTCAGGACTGACTGTCCATGCTGTTCATCCAGATGTGCAGCCACAGCTGCATGAAGAAAAAGCTTCAGGGGCTCTTCTAGCCCCCACTCCAACAGGTGCACCCGACTCCGGCCGGGCACCAAACTAAACTGAGGTGCCTTGGCCTGGGGGCGGGGTATAGGAGGGGGACCTAGTGCATCCTGGGAGGCTGAAAGCTTAACTCTTTGGTGCCCTGCGACTGACGTCACACCTATACCCCCAAGGTATCCTGTGGATACCCTATGGACCCTGAAGTAGAAATATTGTTTTTTTTTTTTTTTTTTTTAAAGTATTTCAGTGTATTTAATAGTTTAAATATTTTATTGATGGAGTTGTAGTTTGGTTCTTTTAGGTGTAGCAACACTAGCGCCTCTCGTATCTCTCTCTTGTCACTTTGAAGTCACAAAAGGGATACTAGCTGTAAGGTCCAGTGTCCTATATATCCAGGTAGGAAAGGTCATACGTAAAATAAAGGGTGTTCATAATTCATATTGGCATCAATGTCTGCAAGTACATAAATTCAGCAAAGATAGACCCTTAGAGAAGGTATCATAAGTAACATGCTAACCCCACAGAGAATGTATAATAATCAATATCCCAAATAATATACTGGATATTGTAAAATTTCATATGCATCTTTGTGTTAATGTGGGATTGGCTGATTGAATGTACATTTATAAATCTATGATGTACACGAAAAACAGATATTCCTTTTCTTAAGTACTGTGGGCCTGATTCAGAGCCGCTCGCTGTGAACCGGCATTCTTCAACTAAAGTGCCGGCCGCGTGGCTGTCATCGCCGCACTAAGCAGGAAAACAGCCGCGTGGCCGGTACTTTAGTCGGATTTCTCCTCGCATCCTCAGGGGGGTGCGAGAAGAAATCCTTAAGTCCGACTAAACAGCGCAGTGAATTGAATAGCGTTGTACTGAATCGCCCCCATAGACTGCTGGGAAACGCCATTTACATGCCAGACCTCTGAATTAATGATTCAAATCACTGGGTTATTAGAGCAAACACAGGCATCGAATGTTTTTTTATTTTTTTTAACAAAGATAAATCTTTATTTCCTCTGGTTATGAATGTAGTAGGAATAATAGAGTCACTTTAAAATGCCAAAAATAAAAGTATGTGCACCTAGTTATTTGGTAGAGAGGACAGTATGTTTAAATATTTAAAATTCCTATGTATGTAACAACGTGCAGCCTGACCAGCAACACCATCACCTGCCAATCAGGACAACTGTAGCATCCTAGGAGATGTGGGATGAAACTTTTAATTTGGGATGAAACTTTTAAGCCTTTTGGGGAAGTATCTCATAACTTCTGGTGGCACAGCCAACAGTCTAGGCGGCATTTTCTCCAAGTACCCATTCATCTAACTGCAGTCCCTATAGGCTATAAGTGCACTTTAAGTCCAGCAAACTTCCTGTCAGTATGGATCATTTCAGTCGCTGTCTGTGTCATCGCTGTTGCTTTCCTCTTCATCATCGTTTTCCTTTTCCCTGGCTTCAGTTGTCTCTTCTCTCAAGTCAGCAAAAAAGTCATCGGCCCCACCAAATGCCTTCTTGCTGAGTGCCGGTAGCTGCCGGTTCTTCTTCCGCTTCCTGTAAACGTCCACTACGATGGAGCCCAGTGTGGAAACGTCCCAGAACTTCACTTTCTGGTCATGGGCACAGCTGGCCAAGAGTTTGCTATCCCGGGATTTTGCCAGCTGCTCTATGGGTTCCCCTGGATGCTGGCCCACAGTACCGATGACTCGGTTGGGCAAAATGTTAATGGCCCTGGAACAAAGGAGATTAGAGAGAACTAAAAATATTTATGATTAGGGTAACAGCTAATTTTTATACTGGTTGATTATAAAGCAAAATACAGTATTTAAGAAGAGAATATTTCTTCATACAAAATTATTCTAACTTGGGCCTATAGGGGCTGATTCTGAGCAATAAAGTAATAAAGCAAAGTAACTTTGCACCTGGACAAACCATGTGACAATGCAAGGGGTACAAATAAATTTATTTGTGTTTGCATGCGGGGTAAATACTGGCTGCCTTTGCATGTAGTCCACAAATGCTTGACAGCTTTATATTTACACTGCTATTTAGATTTGAGTTTGGACCATGCCCCTCCCACATATAAATAAATCTCTCTGCACATTTTACATCTGCCCCACCTGCATTGCAGCATGGTTTAACCCAGGTGCACAGTTACTTGCTCTTTTTTGCTTTACTCCCACCTCAGAATCAGGCCCATAATGCAGATTTGCCCATCTGTAATGATTTTGTTGTAAACATATGCTAAATACTTTGCTTGTGTGTCTGTCTCTCACCAAATGTTTGGATTCACCAATACCCTCTTTCAGGCATAAATTCCCGGCTTCAACCCGGCTCGGACCCGGGAAACAGTTTGAAGCAAGGCTACCCCTTTCAAACTTGGGGGGGAGGGGGGACAACGACACGGGTTGATTCCGGGTCGTCACCCTTCCCAAAAGACCCAGGACTTGCAGTGACCTGGGTCTTCCGACATTCAGTGGACGCTTGGAGATAATCTCATCTCCAAGTGCCACTGTTCCCGGGCCAATCAATTTGTTTTAGTGGTGACCCGGATCATCAAGACCCGGGTCACATCTTTCACGCTTGAGCCAGGTCATTGACCCGGGTTTAAACCCTGCTAGTGAGCAGGGTCGCAAAAACCCGGGTTTTAGGCTTAAGTCTGAAAGGGATACAAGCGGACAGGAGTCGATTTCTGGCCATCTTTGTGAAGTCGTGCAATAGTTGGGGTTTGTATCTTTCATACTGTATCTATGGACAAACTGATCAGCTGGCTTTTAACCTAAACACAGAACTAAAGTCCAAGGCACAGAGTTGTCTTTGTACCAGGGACATATTCCTAATTTTAGTAATCTTTAAATGTACAATATTTTCCAGTAAATGAGACACAAGGGAAATTATTACGTATGTTACAGGTGTAACGTCTGATTTTTACAATCAACTTAATCATCAGAATTTAGAACATGTATCATTATGCCGACATGGATACAGCTCCCCCCCCTTAATAATGAAGTTAGTTTTGTAAAGTAGTTTAGAAAGAGACAGATTGTAGAATGTAATAATTTATTTTCTTATATCTATAAACTGTACAGGTGTCAATCACTAATCCACATCATTATCCTGTTGTAAAGTGTCCACTTACAAATCATTAATCTGTCCACCTTTATTTGTGGAGGAGATTTATCAAAAGCTTCTAAAGAGGACAAGTGGAGGCGTTACCCTAAGCAACCAATCAGATTCTGGCTATCATTTATCTCGTACAATCTACAGAATGTTAGCCAACGTCTGTTTGATTGGCATTTGGAACACCTGCACTTGTCCTCCTTAGAAGGTCTGAGAAATCTCCCCCGTGAGAGCTACCGTTGCATTTGACACACGCTCAATGTCACTGACCTAATGATGCCATCCATCGACCCCGTGCACACAATGTTATCGCTGATCGGGATCATGCAGTCTATGGACTCCGCCTTCACAGCAAAACGATCACTTGTTGCCCCAAACCCGTTCCAGTTAAACAGGTAGATGGTCCCCTCGCTCGAACCACAAGCCACTTTTTTTCCTCTCTGAAGCAAAAGAGATAATCAGGGTTTGAAAATATCTCATCACATCGGAAACGGTTATTTCTCAAAGCAGACCCTGACATTTTGTACTGCCCATGGTAATCCAGGATTACCATGGGTTTCTTCTATCTAACGGCCAAAAGTGCCATAGTTCTAATAAAGACGGCATGGTCAACAACTTAAAGTACAGTGCACAGAGTTGCCTACAAATTCTGTCTGACCTCGCTATATATATATAGAAGACTGTATATGTGTTGGGGTCAGCATGTGCAACTTAGAGATTGTGTACGATATGTTGGAGGTCAGAATCCAGATGGTCAAAATACCAGCTCCGGAATCCAGACAGTCAAAATCTTGACGCATGTTGGTGAGTGTTCTAACCCTAACTTCTAGCCCTACCCATCCCTCCAGCAGCCTAAAGCTTGGTACACACATTTTTTTTTTTTTTTAATTCAATCATTTTTATTATTTTTAGAATAACATAAACAGAACAATTACACATATATTGACTCCATTACAAATTATGCCTGATAGAGAATCAGTAGAGATCAAAAGCATAACATTCGATATTATCTTAAATGGCACAATTTCCAATAGAGAACTTAAAATAAACACCCAACACCAAATAATAATGGCAGACATAGTAAAGCATACTATATGCAAAGATATATACAATCAGGCGATAAATATAAGTAAAGACCAATAACCAATATAGCAGGATATAGAGAGCACCTCACCAGGGATTGCAAAATATGCGCTATAGCAGTGTTGGCTAACCTTGACACTCCAGCTGTTATGGAACTACATAACCCAGCATGCACTGCTACAGTTTTGCTATTAGGGCATGCTAAAACTGTGGCAGGGCATGCTGGGATATATAGTTCCACAACAGCTGGAGTGTCAAGGTTAGCCAACACTGCGGTATAGGAAACTTGGGACCCAGTTTTTAAAACTGATCGGGTCCCGGAGGACGCGCTGGTGCTGTGTGTACCTCAGTAGCCAATCAGCGTGCAGCGGCGTTCCACCAGCCATGCACCACGCGGCGCCGTCCTCCCAGCCAATCACATTGCAGCGGCGTGCACCCAGCCATT
Source organism: Taudactylus pleione (assembly GCA_031769625.1). Taxonomy (NCBI): domain Eukaryota; kingdom Metazoa; phylum Chordata; class Amphibia; order Anura; family Myobatrachidae; genus Taudactylus; species Taudactylus pleione. The sequence goes on along the minus strand of JAUIMM010000430.1, from coordinate 457,857 downwards.
CACGAGGCGCTGCACCCCCAGCCAATCGCTGTGCAGCGTCTCCCCTCAGCCAATCATCACACGACACTGTCCCCGCAGCCAATTGCCATGCAGCGGCATCCCCCCAACTATTCACCACGTGGCGCCATCACCCCCAGCGTTGTCGTTGGTTCTGGCACACTCTAGCAGCTGGCACTCCTTCAGCCAGTTGAGCTCTCTGTACGCAGGAGGCGGGAGGTGGACAGCGCATGGGGCAGAAGGGAGCTGCATGGGGACAACAGTGACCCGGCCAAAGGTTCCTAGCAGAAGCAAAAGAGGTAACCACTGCCCCAAGTTTTAGCTACCCAAACCCCCTCCCTACCCCCCCAGTACTGCCCTAGCCCCTAACCTCTTTCTTGGCCCCCGTACTGCCCCATCTGCTATCTACACTTGCTCCCTCCCTACCCTCAGTGCTGCCCCAGCTCCTATCCTGACCCCACCTACCCCCAGCACTGCCCCAGCTCCTATCCTGACACCACCTACCCCCAGCACTGCCCCTAACACACTCCTTGCCCCCTAGTATTGCTCCAGCTGTTATCTAGCCATGCCCCCACCCTGCCCCCCGTACTGCCCCAGATGCTATCTAAACTTGCCCCCTACATACCCTCACTGCTGCCTTAGCTCCTATCCTGACCCCCTCAACTTCCAGCAGTGCTATCTAACCTTACCCCCTCCCTACCCCTAATACTGCCTGCCCTTAACCCCCAGTACTGTGCCAGCTGCGTTCTACCCTTGCCTACCCCCAGTTCTGCCTGGCCCTAACCCCCTCCTTGCCCACCCTATACTGCGACCAGCTGCTATCTACCCTTGCCCCCTCTCTACCCCCAGCACTGCCTGCCCCTCAGCTCTGTCACAACTGCTCTGTCTTCACCCCCCATAATATGTGATGGGACCCATAAACAGTGGATTATGACCCCAAATTGCTAAAGTAAGGAGTCCCTGGGACCCACATTTTCTTTCGCTCAGCGTGATCACTGCTCACAGTATATCAATAATCAATAAGAGCCCACAGGTACCACATGAGCTCGCATACCAAATATAAATGACCATTACTAGAGGCATATAAAAGTACAAAAGTAACTCGCATCTTAAGCCTGATACAAAATAATTGCAATATAGTACTAAATAAAATTAACAAATTTGAATAATCTGCCAAAAATCAAAACAAAACCCTCCAAAACAAACCGCCCTGTAGACACTTCCCTAGGTGAGGATAAGCCCCAAAATTGTTCTCTCTTATGAGACATAGGGAAGGTAACCTCATCACTTGGGGACACAGCCATCACCTCTCCAAGTTTAGTGAGAAGCCTTTGTGTGGAGGCAGCAATAAGCTTGAAGGATCAGCTGAAGGGAATTGGCCATCTGTAAGCAGATACAGACAAAATGGGGGTTGCTAGCACACCACCCATGTTCATCAGCAACAGCTATATTCTGCAGCCACTGTCAGGACCTGTTATGAGAAGCTGAATCCCATCACCATATGCAATTAAAATAACAGGAACCAGGGACACGATCCCTTAAGCTGCCCACACTCATAGCGATATTTTACACGATTTCGTCGAATCGTGACTACAAATCGTGTAAAATATGCCCAAATCGTGAGTATCCACTCACGATCACGATGCCAATGCGCGTCCCCGCTCGTTGTACATCGCATCTTCAGATCTGCCGTGCTGTAGGGCAGATTTGCCAAGCTGGGACACAATGCACTGGATGCATGATATATTTTAGTCCCTGGTTCCTGTCTCCGGTAAACAGATTGGAGAGTTGGCAGCAGGAGATCAGAGGCACCAATACCAATGAGAAACCCGCAGAGTAATGATCAGAAGCAGCAGGATCAACATGTCAGCAAGACCATTAGAGTCACTACTTCAGGTAAGGAGTGCCCCAAAATGGCGGGCGCTGTCTTCAGCACGCTAGAGCAAGGCAGCGGCAGAGGGACCGGAGCACTAGGATCGGCGGCCGGGTAATGGAATCAAACCAACAGGAAAGTATTATTTTGAGAAGCAGCAGTTAGGAGTAGGGGATGGAAACTCCGGGCCAGCAGAAGGAAACAGCCACCACAGTACGCCGGGGAATAATGTCTTAAAGTACACAGCAGGAGCCAGCCGCGACATACAGGAATGAATAGACCAACAAATCACCGATTGTGAAGCAAATATATCCAGGAAAACAGGATTTTTTCAGGATTTGTGTGGGGGAGCTGAAGAAAAGCTGCTTACTCCCAGCTACTCCAGACCAAGCCCTCTCGCTTGGTACACACTTAGCGATATTTTGAACAATTTGCCCGAGTCTAACGGATTGGAACGACAAATCGTTCAAATCGTGCAGTGATGACCCACTATGACGGGCGGTGCAAGCTCCCGTGGGCTCGTCAGCCACATATTTAGGTCGGCCCTACATGCAGATGAACCAGACGATGCGGCCGACGACCACATGGAGCGGGATGCGGCAGGGGCAGACATACCGTGTGGTCAGGCACTGGATCGTCTAATGTGTACCCGCCGTCAGATATGTCGGCTTGGCGGCAGAGGGAGGGTCGTCACTCGAATCACTGGGTATACACTTCGTTTAGTGTGCACCCAGTTTCACCCTAACCGTCCCCTTTGGCAGCCAAACCCTAACCTCCCCCTAGTGCCTAGCCCTAATACTCACCATAGGGATTCTGACCATCGGGATCACGGAGCCGGTACTGTGACAGTCGGGATCACGGAGCCGATATTGTGACCGTCGGGATTCTGGCCGCCGAGACCCTGGCTACATCCCCAACTTAGAGCAATTACAGAAGATGCAGAGTTGTATGCATCTCAGCCGCTTGCAGCCGAGTGGGTGTTACTGAGTGGCAATGGGGTGTAGGCAGGTATGATAAGTATTCTAGGGGCATGTCATGGACATGTAGACGGAATGGCAGACTAATCAGAGGTGAGCGTATTCAGAGACCCTTCCGACTTTAGCGGCACCTCCTGCACCAAGGATAGGGCTGGTGCAAATGCGCACTGATGATGATGATGACGGCTGCTCACACCAGTGGATGGATGGGGCAGTGCGGTCGCATAGATGTGACCTATTATGAACGCAGGCAGAGATCCACATTTATTTGCGAATGCGTAAAGCGGAAACAATTACGGCCACTTACACGCAGCTCTCAATCAGGCACTTACACTGCAAAGGTGACCTGATAAAAGTTAAGTTGATGTCAAACACCTTCCAATGTAAACTGGACAACAACCTTCCGGGAAAACAAAGGTTTTCAACAAGGTTCTGACACCAGGCACCAAGTTATGGCTTTGATGGCCACATAGTGACCGTCCGCCCCAAAACCGGGATAGGGATGTCACCACACAACCAACCTTCATTATAGCAACAGATGTCAAATCTCCATTCTGGTATTCAGAGAGTAACTCAAACCTCCGTCTCTTTATGTTGAATACTCCCATTGTTCCATCCCCACTATAAGGAAACACAGACACATGATTACTGAGACGCACCTAGGAGAAAAGCATCCATTATAGAAAACACATTTTCATTTAATATATATATATATATATATATATATATATATATATATATATATATATATATATATACACACACACACCACATCACAACAAGACATACCATTAAACTGCAGAGGAAATAGTTTAGATGATAATTCCAACAGTTTTGGGTGGAGGTATGCGTGTTCAAGCAAAATCCTAAATTTTACTTCCCTACAGAAGAAAGATCATAGGAGACTATGATGGGAGCATGTCCTTCCTAGGATGCTGGAGTCTGTAGATGGTGTAACATTGGCATAGAATATACAGAACCTGCTGGAATAAATAAACTGCTTTTTTTTCAGTTATTTTAATGGAAGCTTTTGTGGTTTATACACTTTCCTGGACTTTACACCCATTTCGTCGGGTCACTTGATAAGAAGGTACTGACTGCGTATCACTGTCTAAGGTTAAATAGATGAGTGTCAGCATGTAAGTTAGTGAATGGAGGGAAGTACCTGGCAGTAAGCAGAATCTTTTTGTTTTGGTCAATGACCATGTCGCTAATGTATTCTTCATGATTCTTCATCTCCATAAAAGCCGTACCTCTACGGAGGTCCCACACTTTCAGCAATCCGCTCTCATCACCGGTGGCAAAAAGGTTCTCATCTATCAGGAGCAGGCTGTTCAGTGCAGAGCTGCATGAAGGACATAAATCAGAATACAGCTCTTCCATTCACAGTCACCTAGAGTCTTCTTTATATTATAGTAAATTACTATGTAAAAATGCTAACAGTCCTGCCCTGCATTTTCCTGAGGGAAAAGGAAAGGAAGAGAGACAGAGGTGTAGTATTACTAAAGCTTCTAAAAATGAAAAGTGTTGGTGTTGTCCAAAGCAACCAACCAGATTATAGCTATCATCCTAGAAAATGAAAGACATATTTTGATTGGTTGCTATTGGTAACTTCTGTTTTAGACGCTTTATTAAATCTACCCCAGAAACATATATGTTTTTCACACAGTTCCAGTGTTAGATGTTCTTAGGCTGGAACTCTAATCAGGCTTTGTCTGCATACGCATAAGTGTATATGTATCCTATAAGTGGACACAATGCCCAGTAATGCCAGGTAAGTGACCAAAAACTGTCATAAGTACTTGCTGTCTCATGTCTCATGCAAGCATAATATATATCTAATGCCAAAGGCACTACAGCCTAGGAGGTGTAGCTGTGATGGTGAAAATAGCACTACAGCATTAGGTGTGGCTGTGATGGTGAAAATGGCACTACAGAATTAGAAGGCATGACTGTGATGGTGGCAATAGCACTAAAGTTCTAGGAGATGTGGCTGTGAAGGTGACAATAGCACTAAAGCTCTAGGAGATATGGCTGTGATGGCAGAAACAGCACTACAGTACTAGAAGAAGGTGTGGCTGTGATGGTGCCAAGGGCACTAAAGCTCTAGGAGGTTGGAAAGGTGACTAAAGCAATACAGCGGTAGGTGGTGTGACTGTGATGGTGACAAAAGCAATACAGCACTAGGAAGTATGGCTGTGATGGTGACATTGGCACTACAGCACTAGGAGGTGTGGTTGTGATGGCGACAATGGCACTACAGCACTAGGAGGTGTATCTATGATGGTGACAAGGGCACTACAGCACTGGTATGCAGTCGGGAAGCCGGCGGTCCTAATCCCGACAGCCGGCTTCCCGACTGCTTAATCCTGGTGAGGGTTAAATGACCGGTGTCTACATCTAGACGTCTGTCATTTTACTGACGCCGGGAGACCGATCGAAGTGATGCCGGGCGCTGCTGCGGACAGCCACAGGGGGGAACGCGGGGGGGGGAGGGTTAGGTTTAGGACTCCCGGGGGGGGGGATTTAGGGTTAGGCACCCCCCCGGGAGGTTAAGGTTAGGCTAGGGGGAGGGAGGGTTAGGGTTTGGCACCCCACCAGTGGATTTAGGTTTAGGCGGTGGGGAAGGGGGGGTTAGGTTTAGGCACTTAGAGGGGGGATTAGGGTTAGGCACTGGGAGGGAAGGTTAGAGTTAGGCACCCTAAAGGAGGGTTAGGGTGGGGGCATAGGTTAGTGAATACTTAACTAGGGACGATCGGGATTTTCATCCTGTTCGGACTGCCGCTGTCGGGATTCAACCGCCGGCCAGGGGTCATACCGTTTCCACAGCACTAGGTGGTGTGGCTATGATGGTGACAATGGCACTAAAGCATCAGGAGGTGTGGCTGTGATGGTGACAGGTACTACAGCACTAAATCTGGCTGTCATGGCAAAAATGTCTCTACAGTACTAGGAGGTGTGGCTGTGATGCTGACAATGGCACTACAGCAGGAGGAGGTGTGGCTATGATGGTGACAAACGCACTACAGCACTAGGTGGTGTGGCTGTGACAGTACTTACTGTCTCATGCAAGCAGAATATATATATGTAATGCCAAAGGCACTGCAGCACTGGGAGGTGTAGCTGTGATGGTGAAAATGGCACTACAGCATTAGGAGGTGTGGCTGTGATAGTGACAATGGCACTAAAGCTCTAGGAGTGTGGTTGTGATGGCAAAAATGGCACTACAGCATTAGGAGGTGTGGCTGTGATGGTGACAATGGGCCTGATTCAGAGCCGGACGCAATTTGCGGACGGTCGTTCAGGAAAAGGGGGTGGCTATTCAAATGAACCGTTCGCTCTTTGCGGTCTGTTCACGCCTCTATGTCTGAACGAGCGAACAAAACTTGCAATCGTTTTTTGGATAACTACGCCCCCTAGCCACTCGCATCCTACGTCATGTCCGCTATTTATTAGATTAATCGAGTACATCGACCAGGGTATGAACTGCTCGCTATTCTTGTGGTTGGTTTTTCCTACCACAATCTTGCGAGCAGTTCTGACTATAAAATAACCCAGTGACGTGGTCAATGACGCTGCTGTATTAATTATGCACACCCATAAAACGCCCGTTTTGACCTTTAAGCATGCCTGCGTTTGGATCTCCACTTCCCGTTTTCAAGCACCTTCCCCTGTTACCACCCACAAACGCCACATTCTGTCACTCAATATAGCAGGCATTCGCAATTTAGCGAACAAACAATTTTCGGCCGCAATGACTGGTTCGTGCATGCGTATTATGATCCGTACGCAAGCGCAGTTGGGCAAACATCGCTGGGAGCGAATGAGCAGCCACTTGCGTCCGGCTCTGAATCAGGCCCTATGGTAATACAGCACTAGGAGGTGTGGCTGTGATGGTGACAATGGCACTGCAGCAGGAAAAGGTGTGGCTGTGATGGTGACAATGGTAATACAGCACTAGGAGGTGTGGCTGTGATGGTGACAATGGTAATACAGCACTAGGAGGTGTGGCTGTGATGGTGACAATGGTAATACAGCACTAGGAGGTGTGGCTGTGATGGTTGACAATGGTAATACAGCACTAGGAGGTGTGGCTGTGATGGTGACAATGGTAATACAGCACTAGGAGGTGTGGCTGTGATGGTGACAATGGCACTGCAGCAGGAGAAGGTGTGGCTGTGATGGTGACATTGGTACTGCAGCAGGAAAAGGTGTGGCTGTGATGGTGACAATGGCACTGCAGCAGGAGAAGGTGTGGCTGTGATGGTGACATTGGTACTGCAGCAGGAGACGGTGTGGCTGTGATGGTGACAATGGTAATACAGCACTAGGAGGTGTGGCTGTGATGGAGACAATGGCACTACAGCAGTAGGAAATGTGGCTATGATGGTGACAATGGCACTACATCATAAGGAGGTGTGGTTGTGATGGTGACACAGATACTACAGCACTAGGAGATGAGTTGTAAATGTGCAGCATAATACAACTCTCATAAACAATGGTCCTAAGCGTGCTAGGGTATCCTGGAGGCTTTGGGGATATCAACCACTGGGTCTGCAACACCTCTAGGACCCTGTAAAGTTATGAAGGATATCCTTACTCATGGGCTTTGGTAATGCGCTTCACAAGCTTTCCCTCCTCCACGTTGAGAATATGAATGGACTTGTCTTTAGAAACGGTAAAAAGTTCTAAATGAATAATAGATATAAAGATTACAAAACAGCATTTATATTATCCATGTAGAGTACGTAAACAGTACATAAACACACCTGCCGGGACCATACAGTGAGGTCATGCTGTGACCAGCCCCCTCCCTTTCCGTACATTTACTCTGTATTGTCTGATTTGCCAAATGTAGTATAGGTCAGCTCCTCTAGATTAGCTTTTATTTTCAATCACGTCTGTATAAATCTATAGGCTCCTGACCCATTAATGCATCCATATAGAACAACTAGTTTTTTTCAGGTCAGAAGCCTTTATTCAATAAAATCAGTTGCTCTCAACCTCAGTCCTCAAGTTTTCCCAACAGGTCTTGTTTTCAGGATTTCTGTCTGTGGAAGCGGGTGGGATAATTGCTGATCCAGCAAAAACAAGAGATATGGTAAGAACTTACCTTTGTTATCTCTGTTTCTACGAAGTCCATAGGGTCCACAGGGTTGACCTTGGGGTATAGCTGGATCTGGATCCATGGACACCACGCAGTTAAAGCTTTGCTGCTCCCAGGATGCACTTGGGTCCGTCCTCCTCTATACCCCGCCCCCGGCACCTCAGTTGGTAAGCAGCTAAGGCCGGAGGAGGAGACTAAACAGAGAGAAGGAAGACTGGAACACACAAGAAACCATACTCACAGAAATGGGAGACGGAAAACCGGTGACCAGCCACACAGCCCATTTGAAGCCAGGTGCGTCAGGGCGGGCGCCCTGTGGACCCTATGGACTTCGTAGAAACAGAGATAACAAAGGTAAGTTCTTACCATATCTCTTGTTTTCTACTTCAGGGTCCATAGGGTGTCCACAGGGTTGACCTTGGGGATGTCCCAAAGCAGTTCAACTAAGGGCGGGGACGCTCCTGTGCTGAAAGGAGTACCCGGCGCCCAAAGGATGCATCCTGAGAGGCGAAGGTGTCAAACGCATAGAACCTCAAAAACGTTTGAATTGAAGACCAAGTGGCCGCCTTACACAGCTGAACAGCGGAGGCGCCACGTCTAGCAGCCCAAGAGGGACCCACAGAACGAGTGGAATGAGCCTTAACAGAGGCTGGCACAGGTAAACCCTCCTGTGCATAAGCCTCACAAATAACGGAACGAAGCCAACGGGCTAACGTTTGCTTGTTGGCAGGCCAACCCCTCTTGTGAAAACCGAAGAGGACAAACAAAGAATCCAACTTCCTAACCGAAGCAGTCCGATCCACATAGATTCTAAGTGCCCGGACTACATCTAAGGAAGCCTCACCAGCTGAAAGATCAGGTGACTGAAAAGCTGGCACAACAAGTTCCTGATTAATGTGGAACTTTGAGACCACTTTGGGCAAAAACTCAGGAGGAGTGCGGAGCACCGCTCTGTTCTGATGAAAAATCAGAAAAGGGGGGCGACAGGAAAGCGCCCCCAACTCTGACACCCTCCTGGCAGAAGCAATTGCTAGGAGAAAAACGGTCTTGAACGTCAGCCACCTGAGGTCCACCACCTCAAGAGGCTCAAAAGGAGGACCCTGCAAGACCCGTAGCACCACCGCCAAGTCCCAAGGAGCCACAGGAGGCACGAAGGGAGGCTGTATCCTGAGAACACCCTGGAAAAAGGTGTGAACATCCGGTAGTGTAGCAATCCGTCGCTGAAACCACACGGACAAAGCAGACACATGAACCTTCAGAGAGGCCAGGCATAAGCCGAGGTCCAAACCTGATTGAAGGAACTCCAAGATTCTGGAAACCCGGAACACCTGAGGATCATAGTTTCTGGATTCACACCACTGAAAGTAAGTGCGCCACACCCTGTGGTAAATCCGTGCGGAGGCAGGCTTGCGTGCCCTAAGCATGGTACCAATGACTGAACTGGAGAAACCCCTAGACCTCAAGACGGCTGTCTCAAGAGCCACGCCGTCAAAGACAGCCGACCCAGATCCGGGTAAAGGCAGGGCCCTTGAGACAACAGGTCCCGACGCTGAGGAAGAAGGTACGGAGCGTCGATGGAGAGACACCTCAGATCGGAGTACCAAGGACGTCTGGGCCACGCCGGAGCCACCAGCACGAGCGTGCCGCCGTCCTGCTTGAATTTCCGCAGAACCCGAGGAAGTAAGGATATCGGAGGAAACAGATACGCCAGGTGAAACGTCCATTTCACCGACAGCGCGTCTACCAGACTGGCGCCTGCGTCTCTTGTCCTTGACCCGTAAACGGGCAACTTGTGATTGTGACGGGAGGCCATCAAGTCCAGCTCCGGCAGCCCCCACCTGTCCACGAGTAGCTGAAACACCTCTGGGTGAAGCGACCATTCCCCGGGATGCACGTCGTGACGGCTGAGGAAGTCCGCCTCCCAATTGAGGACTCCGGGAATGAAGACTGCCGAGATCGCTGGAATGTGACACTCCGCCCAAGCAAGGATGCGAGACACCTCCGACATCGCTGCCCGACTTCGAGTTCCTCCTTGGTGGTTGATATACGCCACCGTGGTGGCGTTGTCGGACTGCACCTGAACCGCCCGTCCGTGAAGAGCGGGACCGGACGACTGCAGGGCCCGATAAACCGCCCGCAGTTCCAGAATGTTGATGGGAAGAAGAGCTTCTTCCGCAGACCAACAACCCTGAAGTGACAACGAGCCAGTCACTGCCCCCCAACCCCGAAGACTGGCATCCGTCGTGAGCAGGACCCAGTCCGGGATCCAAAAGGGGCGCCCTTCGACCAGATGAGCTGTCTGAAGCCACCAAGCCAAAGACTGCCGAACCTCCGGGGACAACACCAGCAACTGAGAGCGGATCCGGTGAGGTAACCCGTTCCATTCCGATAGAATCAGCCCCTGCAGAGGCCGGGAATGGAACTGGGCAAATTCCACCATGTCGAATGCTGACACCATGGAGCCCAAAACCCTCATAGCCGAATGGACCGACAGGCGGCAACTGCTCAGGCAACTGTGTATCCTCAGCTGCAGGGAGGAGACCTTCTCCGGGGTCAGGAAGATCCTTTGCTGACGAGAATCCAGCAGGGCTCCCAAATGAACCATCCGCTGAGATGGAATCAGGGAGGACTTTTTCCAATTTATCAGCCACCTGTGCGCTTGCAGGCAAGCGACCGTCAAGTGGAGATGATGAAGCAGTACCTCCGGGGAACTCGCCAGCAACAGGAGGTCGTCCAGATACGGTAGTAGCCGTACATTCTGGTTCCGAAGATGTGCGGCCATGACCGCCATAATCTTAGTGAACACCCTCGGTGCCGTGGAGAGACCAAAGGGTAGCGCCCGGAACTGGTAATGGTGTTGAAGGATAGCGAACCTCAGATACCGCTGGTGCGAAGGTGCTATCGGAACATGGAGGTAGGCGTCCTGGATATCCAGGGACACCATGTAATCCCCCGGTTCCATCGCCAGAATGATGGAACGTAACGTTTCCATCCTGAACTTGGGAACTCTGAGGAATTTGTTCAGAGACTTCAAGTTGAGGATAGGGCGATGAGAACCATTGGGTTTCCGCACCAGAAACAGAGAAGAATAGTACCCCGTCCCTCGTTGTAATTGAGGAACGGGAACAATGACCCCTGCTGTCAGCAAGGACTCTATAGCTTCCTGAACCTGTAAAGACTTGGTCGTATCCTGAGAAGGACTCGTGCAGAAAAGTGGTGGGGCGGTCTGTGCCGAAAAGACAGGGTGTACCCCTGGGAGACCACTTCTCGAACCCAGGCATCCGTGGTGGTATTGTGCCAGCACTGGGCAAATAGAAGAAGTCGGCCTCCCACTCTGGGGTCCCCCAGAGGGAGGCCCGTCCCATCAGGCAGAAGGTTTATCTTCCTGCTTGGAAGAGGGGCGCCTGGCACTCCAGGGCTGCTTCTTGGGCTTAGAAGCGGCCTTGGTCGTCGACTGCCTCGGGAAGGACTGACCTTTTACCTTGCCCTGAACCCGAAAGGACCGAAAAGCAGAGCTCCGTACCTTGGTAGGAGCAGAAGCCGAAGGGAGGAAGGCTGATTTAGACTTAGCCAGAGTGTCCACAATTTTGTCCAAGTCTGGACCAAAAAGCAACTCCCCATTAAAAGGTAAGGCCTCCAGTCCCTTTTTGGAGTCAGCGTCAGCTCTCCAAGACCTCAGCCACAAGGACCGACGCGCCGACACAGCTGCAGCCGACACCCGAGAGGTTAGCAGGCTTGCGTCTAACGATGCTTCCCCAATGTAGGAAGCCGCATCCCTCATTTGACCTATCAACGCTCTCTGGATCTCCGGAGCATCTTCCGGAAAGGTATCCTCCAAAGCATTGGCCCAGCTCTCGATGGCCAGGGCCACCCAAGAGATGGCCATGGATGGACGGGCCACCGCCCCCGAGAGAGAGTAGATAGACTTCAAACAAGTCTCCACCTTCCTGTCCGTGGGATCCTTCAGGGAGGAGATCGACGGCAAAGGCAGCGTAGCGCTTTTAATTAAGCGGGTAACGTGGGAATCCACCGCTGGAGGAGTTTCCCACTTCCTGCAATGAGCCTCCGGAAACGGATAGTTCGAAGCCAACCGCTTCTGCGGTTGGAACCTCTTGCTGGGCAACTGCCAGGCCCCTGCCATATGATCCGTCAATTGATCGGACAGGGGAAAAACAGTCGAAGCTACCTTGGCCTTTTTAAAATTTGGGTATTTTGACCTGGGGGCGGGCACATCCTCCTCAATGTGAAGGATGGCCCGCACCGCCCTAACCAATGCCGGCACATTAATGGAAGACTTAGCCTCCATCTCCTGGGCCCCGGCATCCGAGTCAGAGTCTTCATGGATCTCCCCGTCATCCGAAGACACGTCCGTGTCCGTGAACTGAGCCGCCAGTGAAGCCGGAACGGAACGCTTGGACGCCCGTGGGGGCAAATCACTGTGCAACATATGTTGAAAAGCCGATGACGAAGCCGCCAGACTCTGAACAGAGCTGGAGAGGACGTCCACCCAAGGCGGGGGTACTGCCTGAGGATACCCCTGAAAAGGTACCATCGACTGCTGCGGCACCGTGGGGGATTGCACGTATACCGGCAAACCCGCATAAGGACCCACAGTCTGAGACCCAGGAGGAGACTGCACCAGACGAGTCACACCCGGGGAACGGGGCACGGTAGGCTGGGGCAACGCCCTAGTAGGGGCCGCAGTCGGGACCGCAAGTCGGTCCGCGATTGACGCCAGCACTTGCGTAAACATTGCCCACGGAGGATCCTGCGCCACCGGGGGTTTAGAGGGTCCAGGTACCAACTGGCACCGCCCGCACAGACCGTCCTGAGACAAATCTGCCCCGTCAACCCCTGCCGAACAGCGTCGGCAGGAAAACAACACAGGAGTCTCGGAGCGCTCATTCCCCTCATCAGACATGACACAAACTTTTTTGCAATAAAAGTGTCTCACTGAAACAAGGTAAGGCGTATAACACCCACGCACTCCCAAGTATGCAACCCAAACAGCCCACAATATGGTACTGAGGAGCACACCGCAGTATGTGACGGACCTCACAAATACGTAGATTTATATAAGTGAGGTACACAGAAAGAACATTTGGGATAGGTAAAAAGCTGACAGTAAGTAGAAAATAAGCACAGACAGCAGCACTAGCAAAAAGTCACATACCATGCAGAGAAGTATTACTCACTGCACCTTCCGCTACAATCATCCTCCCAGATTCAGTGTCTGGGAGGGCTATAGCGCTGTGAACACTGTCCTTTGCAGGGGGAGAGGTACACAGGGGGACTGGTCCACTGGAAGCCTGCCTGGGAGCTCTGCGATGCTGCCTGAAGATGGCCGCCGGAGAGCTCTGAGGGAGGAGTGGCCAGGAGATAACAGCCCAGCGACGCCAGCACACATGAGAGAAGGCGCGCTGGGCTGAGGGGAGGAGCGCTGAAGCAGGGAAGGCTGCCTCCCCTGCTAGTACTAAACCCCCGGGGAAGCCGGTTCCCCGCCGGTACTTACACCCCGGGGGCCAGAGGTCACGCGGGGTATTCCTGAAGAGGGGGAGCCCGCCGCCGCTACTAGCGCCGCCGGTCTGTCCCCAGAGACCGGCGGCATGAAGACTGCATTATCCCCGCGTGCAGCGCTGACAGCGCTGCACGCGGCTTACCTGGCCCCTTCAGTCCGGCAGCAGTCCTTGGGTGGTCCCGGAGCCACGCTAGTACTGACTCCGGGGTCCCGCTGCGATCCCCGGATCAGTACCGGCGTCGCAGCGCCAGCGGGGCTGTTGGAGCGGCAGCGTAGACGTCCAGATGGACAGTCTGATGCTGCCGCTCTGAAGACAGTAAAAATAAAATAATAAAATCTTTTTTTTTTTTTTGAAATAAAGAATAAAGCTTAGGGGCTGCTTATGCAGCCCCACTGCGCAGGGTGACCCGACTCCGGCCGGGCACCAACTAAAACTGAGGTGCCTGTGGCCGGGGTACAGAGGAGGACGGACCCAAGTGCATCCTGGGAGCAGCAAAGCTTTAACTGCGTGGTGCCCATGGATCCAGATCCAGCTATACCCCAAGTCAACTCTGTGGACCCCCTATGGACCCTGAAGTAGAAATAGATTAACCCACCTGTGCATGATTAAATAAATCCACAAAATATGTCCTGTTAGTGGTACTTGAAGACTGGAGTTGACAGCCCCTATTCTAAATAGGTTTCCCTTTCATTAGGCAATCAGTTAACCTGTTCTATAGTAAGAGGATAAACTGGCCTGTGACAGCATACCCTACAATGGGATATAATATATAATATCACACTACTAGACAGGATACTGCCTCCCACAAGTTCAGCACACATATCTCCTGAAGTACTCTGTGCTCTAATGTTCTGATTGGTAACAGGTCATTCTATCCCCGCCCACTTCAAAATAGAGGACATTCCAGGGACTGAATACAATAAGGTGCTCGAACTCTAGCCAAATACACCTTACAAAAATTAAATTTAAATTTTTTATTTTTTTTATTTTATAAAAATCATAAATTCAGAATGTATTAGGTGTGAAAGTAACATCTTACGTTGTCCATCACTGGTAAAAGCAGCATCTCTACATGATTTCAGGTGATGCCCTGAAGACCAAAGTTCTTTGTTCCCATCCTCCAGGCAGGAATATGAATACCTGAAATTAATAACGATTCATTACTCTGTTAGTCTACATTAGTATCTAATTGCTGAGAGAGCATTAACAAAACTCTACAGCTTAGGGACCCGATTCAGACCCGCTCGCTAGGCTTTGTTCGTACGCAGCTGAACGATTTTCGCTATCTGCGCATGCGCAAGACGCAGTGATCGTGCGCGAACCAGTCACTGCGATCGGGAAGCGATTGCATGTTGAACACAGACGGCTCGCTAGAATGAGTGACAGGACGAGCCGTTTGTGGGTGGTGACAGGGGAAGGTCGATGAAAACGGGGGTGTGGTGGTGCAAACTAAGGCGTACCTGAGCGTTTCAACGGCGTTTCAGGGGCGTGCATAATTTAGACGCAGCGTCATTGTACATGTCACCTGGCTGTGTTACACACTGCAGTGATCGCAGTGCTTACGGTAGGGTATGGTCAACCACAAGTGCTGCGCATGGGTCCGATGGTACTCGATGTTACTGATAGTTGCATACACTTACTAGAGATGACAATTGTTATGAAGGAAAAGTGGGCGTCTTACATGCGGACCGCGATCGAACGCTAAGACATAGTGGGCTTACTTATGTCTTGCCGTGCGATCACAGGATTTGCATACTGTAGCAGCTGACGGCTGCGGGCGAACGCACCTAGCGAGCGGGTCTGTATCAAGCCCTTAGGGCAAAGCTGCACCTAAATGCAATATCCGCAACTTACCTTATTTGGCTGTAATGAATCTCATAGCAAGCAATGGTGGCTCTGGGTACGGACATAACCTTAAAACCTATAGCAACGTTCACCTCAGAAGCTAGGGGTACATGTAATTGTAAATAGTGTAGATAGATTGCAGCATGTACTGCTTTATTGTGCAATTAGTTTAGTTAGACAGTAGCATGCAGAGCTAGTTTAGTTATCTTTTATTATACCAAATGAATATATTACAATTACAAGTGGATTGGTTAAGTCAAATGCACTATTTATACAATGAATAACGAATATACTAAGATGAACACCTTATCACTTTTTTTGACAGAACCTCCCATACAGTAGGTTAAATTATTTGAACAGATTTTTATTCAAAAGCCCTGATTCAAAGCCACACAGTAACATACAGCGGTTGAGTGAATGAATAGCCGACCAATCTAATAATGGCAATGAGGACCAATCAGATTTGAAGGCGGGGAATACAAGCACATTTAACTGTTTCACTAAAATAATCACCCATCATTACTAATCCCAGAGGAAGATCTTTAATGGTTGAAACGCGTTGGAGATGTATCAGACCAACACAGTGAATATACAGTCAGGTCCATAAATATTGGGACATTAACAGAATTTTCATATTTTGGCCTCTATTCACCACCACAATGGCTTTGAAATGAAACAAACAAGATGTGCTTTAACTGCAGACTTTCAGATTTAATTTGAGGGTAATTACATCAAAATCAGGTGAACGGTGTAGGAATTACAACAGTTTCTATATGTGCCTCCCACTTTTTAAGGGGCCAAAAGTAATGGGACTATCAACTCAAAAGCTATTTCATGGATAGGTGTGGGCTATTCCCTCGTTATTTCATTATCAATTAAGCAGGTAAAAGGTCTGGAGTTGATTCTAAGTGTGACATTTGCATTTGGAATCAGTTGCTGTCAACTCTCAATATGAGATCCAAAGAGCTGTCACTATCAGTGAAGCAAGCCATCATTAGGCTGAAAAATCAAAACAAACCCATCAGAGAGATAGCAAAAACATTAGGTGTGGCCAAATCAACTGTTTGGAACATTCTTAAAAAGAAAGAACGCACCGGAGAGCTCAGCAACACCAAAAGACCCGGAAGACCACGGAAAACAACTGTGGTGGATGACAGAAGAATTATTTCCCTGGTGAAGAAAAACCCCTTTACAACAGTTGGCCAAATCAAGAACACTCTCCAGGAGGTAGGTGCATATGTGTCAAAGTCAACAAGCAAAAGAAGACTTCACAAGAGTGAATATAGAGGGTTCACCACAAGATGTAAACCATTGGTGAGCCTCAGAAACAGGAAGACCAGATTAAAGTTTGCCAAACAACATCTAAAAAAGCCATTACAGTTCTGGAACAACAACCTGTGGACAGATGAGACAAAGATCAACTTGTACCAGAGTGATGGGAAGAGAAGAGTATGGAGAAGGAAAGGAACTGCTCGTGATCCAAAACATACCACCTCATCAGTGAAGCATGGTGGTGGTAGTGTCATGGCGTGGGCATGTATGGCTGCCAATGGAACTGGTTCCCTTGTATTTATTGATGATGTGACTGCTCACAAAAGCAGCAGAGTGAATTCTGAAGTGTTTCGGGCAATATTATATGCTCATATTCAGTCAAATGCTTCAGAACTCATTGGACGGCGCTTCACAGTGCAGATGGACAATGACCCGAAGCATACTGCAAAAGCAACCAAAGAGTTTTTTAAGGCTAAAAAGTGGAATGTTATGCAATGGCAAGTCAATCCCCTGACCTGAATCCGATTGAGCATGCATTTCACTTGATGAAGACAAAACTGAAGGGAAAATGCCCCAAGAACAAGCAGGTACTGAAGACATTTGCAGTAGAGGCCTGGCAGAGCATCACCAGGGATCAAACCCAGCGTCTGGTGATGTCTATGCGTTCCAGACTTCAGGCTGTAATTGCCTGCAAAGGATTTGCAACAAAGTATTAAAAAGTGAAAGTTAGATTTAGGATTGTTTAGTTTGTCCCATTACTTTTGGCCCCTTAAAAAGTGGGAGGCACATATAGAAACCGTTGTAATTCCTACACGGTTCACCTGATTTGGATGTAATTACCCTCAAATTAAATCTGAAAGTCTGCAGTTAAAGCACATCTTGTTTGTTTCATTTCAAAGCCATTGTGGTGGTGAATTGAGGCCAAAATATGAAAATTCTGTCAATGTCCCAATATTTATGCACCTGACTGTATTCCCATTTATACAAGTAAAGAACTACTGCATAAGCAAAGAACTACTGCTATTCCAAATCCGGACAAAGCCGCATCACGTGACCGGCCACTGCACACGTGACCAGGAAGTAACAGCATCGGAGAAGGAACAGAGCATCAGGTCGGCACAGACGCAACCACCAAACAGAAGATACAACACTCGGGCAGGAGGAGGAGGGATCCAGTCACACGGGGAGACAGGAAGACAGGTAAGTCTCTGAACAAGGAGGGGGAAGCCGGATCAGGCCACGAGTGGTCGCGTCCGGCGATTCCCCTCCCCAGACAGGGAAATGGCAGGTCACTTAGTTGAGGTGTAGGATACAGTCTTTCATTAGACGTATCACTCACTTCATCAACACCCTGCACGACCCAGGTCCGGAGATCCTGCACCGTAGCCCAAGTGGTTTTCCTCTCTTCTGACCAGAAGACATCCCGTGCAACAATTAATAGTACAATGCTTACAGACTGTTTCGTTTGGGACAATTGAACTACATTCCAATTGATGAGACAGCAGGACGCCGCTAGTCTCACTTTTGCACATACAAGCCTTAAATACTCCACCACCCCCCTTAATTCCCACCAAGAGTTTCAGTAAAGTGCACCCAATTTGTATCTAATCACCATTGAACCACATTAACAAGCATCTAGTAGGTTCTCTGCACTGCAAACCATTGTGATTACATTGTATTACATTGAATACATGCTGGTATCATACTGCCTATATGCCATTTTTAATCCAGTAAACAGAAGTTTCTGCATAGATCATGATAGTTTGTGGAATACTTGATAAATATCAATAATGACAATCAGGACACGTAGCACAGGCATCTGCCTGAAGTAAGTACAACATACAGAATCAGAAGGTGTAGCGCTGTTACCATTTTTTCTTTGTATTATAACCTTAAAATTGTTTTAATAGAAACTATAGAGTATTAAGAAGTGGTTCTTCATATAAGGGGTTTCCATTAAAATTAGTAACAACACACACAAAGAAACAGTAGAAAATCTGAAGAGTATATTTTATTAATAACGTGATTTTTTTTTTCTTAACAAAAATAAATATACCTTTCTGTAGGCCTGTAAATCATGTGTCATGAGACAGAAGTCTCCAGTGATATTACAAATCACACCAACACTTGTATGACCTTCCCATTGTAAAAAATACAAACAAAAAACAACAAATAAAAAAAAACTATCTGGAGCGGAACCAGTGGCGTAGCCATTTTATGCTGGACAGTTGCCTTCAGCACATTATATTCTCCTAAACACTACTAGCATTTCAATTACGTGCATTAGCACATTTAGTGTGCATATCAGCCGCACATACAGTAGCCCCTAAATTGCATATTTTAGTATGCACCCCTACAGGTCTGCCAACGTGTGATTTACGGTGCTGTTGCCGGTGTTCCAATGGCACATCACGGGCATCCCTCTATATCTGCCGCTAATTGAATTGACTCCTATATTTGTCTTCACCATTTCTGAGTTTTATCTGTGTCAGAGTTTACATCTTTCCAATATCACCTGCCTTTCAATACCCTGCAATGTATGTTAAGTACAGCCCATCATATCATGTATTAGACAGGACGGACATGTGCATATAAAGCAGCTGAACAGTCCGTCAAATCTCACTGCTTAATCAGCACCGGATAAGGAACAATGAAACACAATTGACCACTTAAGAAGCTGAAAAGAAGTGGAGGGGATTTCCGAATGAAGCAGGGAACACAGAAAAACCAGTGCAGCAACTATTGGTTGATCTATTGAGCAGAAATAAGGGTTATCCCTTTGGTTTGGCAGCAAAAGGTTAGTGCAGATAGGACAGAGAATGGATGCTACAGGAGTCCTGAGTGAGAAGCTCTGCAATGTCAGGGGAGGGACATTAGGGAAATCAGCCTCACCAGTCCAATATTTAAAAAGAAAAGATCTTTTACTTGATTACTTACACAAACACATCTCCATCTACGTCTCCAGCAGCGAGGATATCCCGACTGGGGTGAAACGCAATGGTATTCACAGCAGCCTCAAAAGATATGTCCCCCGGTGTATCCCTCACCCTGGGTTCTGCGGGGCCTGGGGTGTCGTCAAGCTCTTCAGTCTCATCCTGTACAAATTGAGCATATGGGGTATTTATTAGGCTACCTAGTACCCTCTCTTGAATCTTTTTACATGCCAGGCCATGAAGATTCCCCTCTAGTTCCAGAGAGCCACCTGCATAGAATCTACGAGGATCTGATTTCTCAGAAACACCCATCCACACCATAAAAGTATATATATTTTCTGTGTTACAAGTTAACCATCTAGAATCGATATGTACAGGTAAATGGAGACAAAGGCACCTTTCTATGGCATTAACCCTTTGCAAATTGCACAGAAGTTAAGAGGCATTTTCCGGTGGCTTTGCCAGAAACTAGACCCTCCACTGCTTCACAACAGAATAGAAAATTTGTACAAAAAAAACCCCAAATAGAACAATATAAATTTTATATGGGTCGATGAAAAAAACTTTATTGTAAGCATAACCCATGCAGCAAAAAAATTTGAAAACATTCATTCAACGTCTGAAGCGTAAAACTTGCGCACACACACACATCTGGCAGCAAAAAGGTTAAATTGTTTGACTCTTTCTCCTACCTATCCAAGATATTAAATGTTATTATTATCCTTTATTTATATGGTGCTACAAGGGGTCCACAGCGCCTTACCCAGGACATAGAGAGAAACAGTATGAACAAGACAACAAAAAATGGGACTTCCAGCACAGAAAATTGCAGGAAATGGACATGGTATATAAACATTGCTGCATCAGCAGTCATAATACCCAAATAAGCAGAACCCAAGGGTTGCAGACAGTAGGGACTAGATGATGGTATAAGTAGAAGAAGGAAAGGCACACGAGGGAAGAGGGACCTGCTCGTGAGAGCTTGCATTCGAAAAGGAGGGGCAGACAGACAGGGGTGACCGAGAGAGTGGAGAGACAATGAGCAAGTAGCAGTAGAAACCAATTAACTGGATAATTAAACAGGTTCTCTGCAATATATTTGACAACTTGAAAGTCTTAGACGAAGGGTAGGTATTTGAGTGAGGGCACCATAGGAAAATGTCATACACAACAGCACCCGTCCTGACAATCAGTTCATTTAGGGTAAAAAATAAAATAATATTTGTACCGGTTGACTTTCTTGATCATCTGTTTCCAGGTCTTTGTTAAGTGGGGCGGCCTACAAGAAACAGAAATCACATAAAAATAAGTCATTGCATTAAAACACAAGTTTGCACAAGCAAAAAATATTACTTAACATCATCGTTCGTATGCAAAGACATAGAATTTGACGGCAGATAAGAACCACTTGGCCCATCTAGTCTGCCCCTTTTCATTTATCCTTTTGGCAACCTCAACCCTATTTGCTCCTTACGTCTATCTTAATGGAGCGTACACACGGTCAGATTTGTCAGACTTGTCAGATTTGTCAGATGAACGACTGAACGATTAAACGATTTGAACGATTTGGACGATTTGACCAAAGTTTTGAACGATTTGGACGATTGAACGATTTTTACCTACATTAAAATGAATGGAATCGTCCAAGTCTGACTGCAAACCCATCAGATGTCAGATATCGTTATCTGACAAACGGGAACGCGCATCGTTGATCGTTCATCGTTCAGGCATGTCAGATATGAACGATTTTTCATCAGATATGAACGACTGAGCGATTTTTAAATCGTTATCGTCCATATCTGAAGAAAAAATCTGATCGTGTGTATGCTCCATTAAGGATATTCTTCTGCCTATCCCAAGCAACATAACTGTGAACCCAAATGGTCACTAACAATTTGTGTTACTCATCCTGAAAAAAAGTGACTTAACATATTAAAATTTAGAGCACAACTATCATAAGTTTGCAGCAGCCACGGTGGTAATCTAGAAAAACGCTTTATAGATAGTGGGGACTTAGATTCAAAGAGATGGAATTCTAGAACAGCACATCGTGCATGCCGACATTGCATGGAAAACTTGCAAATGTTGACACTACTGTAAATAGCCGTGACCCGCCAAAGTCACCAGCCCAGTTACTGGTGTTGCGGCCTGGCGGAGATAGATGGAGTCGCAGTACATGCGTCTTAATTCAGACGCTTAGTACTGCCAACCCAAAAACATAAAGTAAAACAGAAAATAAAAGCTTAGGACCGCCTGAGCAGTCCCATTACAAAGATGCATCTTGATTCTTCCGCATCAAACGAACAACTGAAGGCCTATGGAGAAGGATCCAAGGCATCCTGGGAGCTGAGGCTTTAACGGTTTGGTGCTTGGATCTCTCCACCCATAATATCCCCATGGTATCCCTGTGGACCCTGAAGAAGAAACGCATGATCCTATGGAATATATAGTAATACACTGATGACGTTCGATTCATACTAAACAGTAACTGTTGGATCTGCCAAAAAAGGTAAATTCACAAATTATTACGAGAATTTAGGGTGGTTACGGGTTTTTCTGTCTTATTCAGTTGCCAATATCCAGGAGTCTGCGAGTTTAGTGTGGATCCAGATTTTTCTTGGTGTGTGAAATTAGTATGGTTATTTTCTTTACATTTAGTATGGATCTGCTTTTTTTCTATACATTTAGGGGCCTATTTATCACTAGCTGAGATACCCGGCAATTCCCCGGGTTGAAGACTGGACCCTGAAGTACACCTGCAGCCTTCATATTTTTAAGTAGTCCTTGCTTATAACCTGGATAATTATGCATATTAGGAGTAAATGAGAATGCAGGCAGGTGTATTCTAATACCATATTTGGAATGGGATATATCAGGAGCAGGCTGACTTCCCGAACAGAAATCAGCATAGCTTTCAAAATCCTTGCGTTTCAGAAATCACTGCAAAACAGTGGGGGTGACTCAGCTGCGGACGGATATGCTATCGGAGCTGCTAACATGTTAGCAGCTGTGCTAGCTGTATTATGGTAACGTAGCAGGAGGTGTCACGCCTCCTACATTAATTACTGATCCAAGTTGCATCCAAGGACGCAGAATTGGCTTATCTGCTATCCCATCGGATCACGCAAGCCAGCCGCCGCAGATGAGTTAAAGGAAACAGGAAATCTCAGTCAGCCGATAGAGATCCTGGCCTTGCCTCTCCACTCCACTCCACTCCCCCCCCTCCCACACACTGACAGTCTGCTGCCGTACTGCTTGCGGGATTGCAGACCCCCAGGGCGGGTGCTGTAAGATGAGACAGTGAGTGAAATACTAATAATACACACTGTTTAATGTCAAAGTTTATCATGCAAACACAGGGGGCCGACTAAAGCTGCATACACACGTAAAGATTTTCTGTCCAACCATCCAACTAGTTTATTGGTTGAAATGAAAATCTGATAAGGTGTGAAAGCAAATGACAATCAGCAATTTGCCCCCGAATGTCAGAAAATGGACAAAAACTGTTGTTTTAGTAAATTATGTAGATCAAACACTTCACAAACTTTAAAAAAAAATTTTCATCTGTTTTCTGGCATTTAGGAGCAAACTGCTGATCATCAGTTACTCCCATACGTTACCAGATTTTCATTTCAACCAATCAACTAGTTGGACAGAAAATCTTTACATGTGTATGCAGCTTAACTCTGTATTCCATGTATGTTGGAATAGTGATGTAACACAGCACTTTGGAAGAGATCCGTATAAGTGTGTGTGTGTGTAGCCAGACCCTCAGCACCAGAACCTGTGTAATTTAAGTGTAACAGTTTTATGGGATTGTGTGACAGTGTGTGGCCCTGACAAAGTTCAAGTCTAGGCAAAAACCTAAGTCCTGTCAAAATACACCACCCTGCCAAATTTGGTGAAGCTAGATACAAAACTCTGGCCACGCATAAAGGACTAAGGGCCTGATTCAGAGCCGGACGCTATTTGCGCTTGCTCGTTCAGCAAAAGGGGCCGGATATTTAAATAGAGCGCTCGCTCTTTGAGGTATGTTGACGCCTCTATGTCTGAACGAGCGAACGAAAAATGCGCTCGCTATTTTGTAAAGACGCCCCTTGGCCGCTCACATCATACGTCATCTCCGCTATTTATTAGATTAATCGAGTACATCGAAAGGCGTATGAACTGCTCGCAGTGCTTGTGGTAGCATTTTCCTACCACAATCATGCGAGCAGTTCAGGCTAAAAGACAACCAAGTGACGTGCTCGATGACGCTGCTTTGTTAATTATGAACACCCTTAAAACGCCCTTTTTGACAGTTTGGCACGCCTGCGTTCGGATCTCCACTCCCCGTTTTCAAGCACCTTCCCTTGTTACCACCCACAAACGCCTCATCCTGTCACTCAAATTAGCAGGCATTCGCTATTTTGCGAGCACACGATTTCCGACCGCACTGACTGGTTGGTGCATGCGCATTACAACCCATACGCATGCGCAGATGTGCAAACATCGCTCGGAGCGAACGAGCGGCCGCTTACGAGCGGCTCTGAATCAGGCCCTAAGAGACACACTTTCTCACTCATTATATAGATTAAATATTTGTAGCATAATTCCATGAAAACACCAAATTTCCCACAAATATTAAGTATCCCCCCAGATGTACTATGGAGGGATCGCATGCGGACCATCCATATATATATATATGTATGTATATGACAGCAGTAGCAATGCCCATAGATGGCGTTGCCCATTGGGAATGCGCTCCCAAATGTTTCACCTCCCAGAAATTGATGCGTATGAGGAAAGCAGTACAACCTCCAAAAACTGTATTTTCTGAGGTTTGACCTCATATTTGAGGATAGTGCATCCCGCCTACAGTACAGACTGGTGTTGCCCATAACAACCAAACATTTTCCAAGTGTCCTTTTTTCTAATGCAGGAGCACACACCACCCTCACTAGGGTTAGGACTAGACTGTACAGCGCAGATGGACCTGTGACGTCACACCCACGTGATCCGGCCTGAAAGGGGGAGGGGCGGGGATGCTAACGGGGGACCAAAAGTGGCCGCTCGCCACGCTTCGGGCACGGTGACTCGCTGCGATCGCCACAAATATTTATTCCCCCTCTATGCCCTAGTGGATGGTAATGCAGGAGCGGTCCAGCCTCCTGCAGCGGTCACGTGGTGGATACGTCACAGAGGTCCTTTCTCCAACTAGGAAATAGCAGCAACCATATCACTAGTGGCAAATCAGAAAAGGGACAATCTGCCATGTGCATGAGATGAAGTGTTGACACACAGACCATATTACCATATTACACATCCCAGCTGCTGTCTCTCCTATTACGCTACACGTATATCGAGAGGTGAACCCGCTTCTGTGGATACTAGTACTACCACTCCCCAATAACTACCCCGAGTAACTGCTGCATGGAACATGGCATAATTGTGAAGGAAACCCGGCGATAGCGCTTCAGGGAGGAGCAGTCTGCTACACTGCACTCATATATATGACATTCATTAATAGGACACCTCAATACACGCTGATTTAACCTGGTTCAATAACAACGTACAGTATTGCACTATAAAACGCAGCAGCACATGCGCTTCTTACCTCCATGGGCGCCGCCATTTTTAAAACCGTCCAGCAAGGTCCTAGTTGCTGCATAAAGCAACAGGGATACAATGGGCAAGTCATTTCGTTATTGTTGTATTCTATATTAGAAAATGCAACACAAATTCCAACTCTTGCAATTCTGGCCACATATCAGCTCATCTATTAGTTCAGTTAACAAAGTCACAGTTTTCCCAATATTACTTTATTTGTAGAGACAGCTGCTAGGACTTCTCTAGTCTAACTTGAAAGGGGAAAAACCTGGCCGCAAAGCAATTAGTGGATTCCCTGTCGTGTCGCGACTCACATTAAAGTAGATTAAATAGAGTTTGTGAAATGCTGCTGAATTGTTGTCGCATACTATATACGCTCTCTGAAGTCATTAGACTTTTTTTTGCATTAAACTACTGTATATTATAGATATTAAACTAAAGTATATAGATGGTGAGAACTGTAGCTAACATGCAAAAATTACAAAATGATTCTAGTTTGTATAGGAAACATGGACAACAGTGTGTATAAAACCTGGGACTGTCCCTAGAAAGTAATGGCAGCTGGCAATAATTGCAGATTTATACTAAATATGATTTTAAAATGTAATTCGAAGTGAACAGTTTCTATCTATATGTGCCTCAAACATTTAGGGGGGTATTTATCAAAGCTGGGAGAGATAAAATTGGAAAAAATAAATTACCAACCAATCAGCTCCTAACTCATTTTATAAACACAGCCTGCAAAACGTCTATTGGAAGCTGGTTGGTTAGTACTTTAGCTCTCTCCCAGGTTTGATACAATATTACATTGTTCTCTGTACTGGCAGCACAATTGGCGTAGTGGTTAGCATCACTACTTCACAGCCATGAGGTTGTGAGTTAAATGCCCGATAGAGGCACTATTGTATGTGCTACCTCCAGGTGCTCCAGAGTCTCCACATGGTCCAAAGGTTAATCGGCTTCTGACAAAAAATTAATCCCAGTGTACAGTATATGTGTGCCCATGTGATAGGGGCCGGCCCTAGCCTAAATTTTTGGGTAAGCGAGTATATTTTTTGGCGACCCCCTATGCAGTGCCCCCAGTAGTGGTCCCTTCTGTGCAGTGCACCCAGTAGTAAGCCCCTCATATAGTGCCCCCAGTAGTGGTACCCCCTATGCAGTGCCCCCAGTAGTAGTCCCCCCCATGCAGTACCCCCAATAGTGGTACCCCTTATGCAGTGCCCTTTAAACAGTGGCCCCGGTTGTAGTTCCCCCCTTTGCAGTACCCCCAGTATTGCTATTTATATAGTGCCCCCAGTAGTTGTCCCCCCATGCAGTGCCCCGAGTGGTAGTCCCCCCCTTGTAGTGCCCCCAGTGGTAGTCCCCCCCTTGTAGTGCCCCTAGTAGTAGTCCCCCTTGTAGTGCCCCTAGTAGTAGCCCCCTCTTGTAGTAGTCTCCCAGTGGAGGTCCCCCTCCTATGCAGTGCCCCCAGTAGTAGCGGCCCCCTTGAAGTGCCCCTAGTAGTAATCCCCCCTTGTTGTGCCCCCAGTGGAGGTTCCCCCCCTTATGCAGTGCAACAGTAGTAGCCACCACCTTGTAGTGCCCATGGTAGTTGTCCCCCCTTGTAATAGTCCTTCCCTTTTTGTTCCCCCCAGCAGAGGTTCCCCCCCTATGCAGTGCCCCCAGTAGTAGCCACCCCCTTGTAGTGCCCCTAGTAGTAGTCCCCCCCTTGTGCCCCCAGTGGAGGTTCCCCCCTATGCAGTGCCCCCAGTAGTAGTCCCCCCCTTGTTGTGCCCCCAGTAGTGGTTCCCCCCCTATGCAGTGCCCACAGTAGTAGTCACCCTCTTGTAGTGCCCCTAGTAGTAGTCCCCCCTTTGACCCCCCGGAGAAGACACACATGTAATAGAAAAAAAACCCCACTTACCTGAATCCCTGCTCCGTCTCCTGCTCCCGCCGCCGCCATCTGCTCCTCAGTCCGTCCTCCCGGGCCTGGCCTCTCTGCATTATGGGAGAGACGTCATGACGTCTCTCCCATTACCCACTGCGGGAGCTGGACAGCTCCAGCCCGGCTCCAGTCTGACAGACTCTCATTGGCTGCTAATTAAAACAAACACACAGCTGCCGGCGCCAGCGTCTGTGTGTTTGTCACTGTGTAGTGCTGACCGAACTCTGTCCGGTCAGTGCTACACGCGCGTAGAGCTATGTCACAGAGACACAGTCTGCCCGCGGCTCACATGGTCGCAGCTGAGGCGCCCTCCACTATGTGGCGCCCTACTCAGCTGCGTACCATGCGTATGGCTTTTATTTTAGTTGGCTGATATTATTTTACATCAGACATGTCAAACAAGCGGCCCAAATACACATATTATGCTGCCCAACAGTAACAGTGTCACGTGATTATATAGTGCCGGGGAGAGATGCCACGCCCCACAAGACCTGTGTTCCCGCAAGCCCGCCTTCCCGGAAGTAACGAGCTGATGGTTAGAGATGCCACAAGGTCTACCGCCGTACTCCCAGTGGAATCTCTGCACACCCAGACCTCTGTACGGGATGCAATCGGGAAACTGGCTGACATAATCCCGACATCCGGCTTCCCAACTGCTTTATCCTGGCGTGGGTTAAATGACAGGCGTCTATATCTAGACGCCTGTCTTTTTCCCGACGCCGGGAGACAGGCGCCCGGCATCCCGATCGAAGGGATGCCGGGCACCACGAGCGGACAGCCTTTGGGGGGGGAGGGTTAGGTTTAGGGCTCCCGGGGGGGTCTTAGGGCTAGGCATCCCCCCCGGGAGGGTTAGGGTTAGGCTAAGGAGGGAGGGTTAGGGTTAGGCACCCCCAGGGGGGACTCAGGGTTTGGCACCCCCCCTGGGGAACTTAGGTTTCGGCAGCGGGGAAGGGGGGGTTAGGCACTTGGGGGGGAGGTTAGGGTTAGGCACCCCTAAGGAGGGTTAGGGGGGTAGGTTAGATAGTACTTACCTGGGGACGATCGGGATTTCCAGCGCTGTTGGGCTGTCGGGATCTGTTCCTTTGTTGGCCTGACACTGCCGGGATTCGAACTGCCGGCCATGCGGCTGGCGGTATTTCATACCGATTCCCTCTGTACAGGAGCCTGTGAAACAAGCTCAGCCAGCCGGGACAGGACAAGCGCTGCAGCTTAGACTGGAGTCACTGATAATATCACACCTGTAAGTGCTGCCATGCTCTGACAAGTGCCACAGTCTGTGCAGTCACACAGCTGCTGCCTACCTTTCACAGTTATAGAATTGGGGGCAGCGTGTGTGTGTGAGGCTATGAATGCAAATGGAAGTAATTGAGATTCAAGTGCGATTCAAATTTGAAGCTCAAATTCAATGAAGTCGGTGTACCTGACTTTTATAAGTATTTGCCTGCGCGATTTGTAGAAACTCGCTAGTTCGCATGTGAAATTATTTCTGTGTTCGAAGTACCTACCAGTGTGAGCAATTATTATCATTAATGAAAGGAAACAAGTCTCCTGCTACTGTATATCCAGATTGACAGACTTTCATCTTGGTTCAGTTTTAAAAGTTATTACATCCAATAAGATTTCTCCTGAAATTGGAAAATTGGTGACAGCAAAAAGATGTCAAATATCAGGAAGAAAACCTAAAAGTTAATGTGTTCTTCCCAATACTTGACATCTCTTTGCTTAAAAATTATTGTTGGTTTTTCTTAATAAAAAAAGCTTTCAAGATTGCATATAAGACTTTTTTTTTCCTTGCAGCCCACACACTCTACATACACCTATCTTCCATCTACAGCTATCCTAGAGCTCTTGATTCTACCCTTCTGTTTATTATTACTTAGTATGAGGTACCCACAGGGGAGTAGCGAGGGTGATTCCAGTGGAGCATGAGCTCCGGGCTCCAAAATGGACAGAGGGCGCCATTCGGGTTTCCGGAATTCATGGGGTGCTTTACAGTATGATGGCCACCTGTTAGTTTTATCTTGGTTTGTTTGCTCTATATCTTAAATAAGTTACGGATATGAGATCCGTTTCTACACTTCATGCTCCCTCAAGATGCTCAGATTGTTTCCCCTCCGGAACTCCCTCCTCTGTGATCATCTTCTGTCACCTCCCCTTACCTGTCAGATTAATTACATTCACTTCTCTCCTCTCCTGTCCTTTTCTTATTGGCAGGTATGAGTTTAAAAAAAAATTCACTACGTTGCTATATAAAGTAATGAGGTGTTCCTAGTCATGACCACAAGGAGACCTGAAATAATAATAATGGTGGTACACAGAACATGATTAGTAGTACTCACATTAATATAGGAGGTGCAATGTATATTTGCGAAGTAGGAGCATAGCTGAGAAGGGAGCTTACCATAGGTGTCCCCACTCCAGTCATAGCTGCTTGGGGGCAGTAATTGCAGTAATAAGCTGTGCACCCTGTGGAATCTCACTCTAGCACATGTATTCTGTCAGTTTAAGTTAAATGATCAGAATATATAATACAATCTGCTCTATTGACTAATAACAATGATTCAGATTATGACCTTAATCAAATAGAATACGGATTATTCCAATATATGTGGAGTTATGTTTTAAGATTATATTTATCCCCCTTTTTTTCCCTTGTCCCCTCCCCCCTCTTTTTTACTGGCAATTTTTAAATTATTGTCAATCTTAAACTATTGTTGTTTGTACATACACCAATTAGTTTTCTTTTTTCTTTTTCTCTATCTCTGTATATATTATATTCTGTGTCGACAGATAACATTTTCAATGGTGTAATTATATCAGGAATATAATAATGCAGTGGAACGCATAAACTGCAATTTCCATTGATCTGTGAAACGAGCTAGGAAGCTCAAGTAGTATCCGGAAAATTCAGTTGAACCGCATAGAGGTGATTACCTATGTATACTGGTTGCCCAGTGAGGCTAGAGGACTTTATCTATAAAGTTTTTTTTAATATGATCATGTGACTCCTTTCCACAATGAATACAATAGAATTGGTCACATAAATAAGGCGCTGATTAGATGTTTCATACAAATTAATACAAAATTAATATAAGAACAGAAGTCTTTGGGATATCTTTCTATATGTCCATATTCATATGCTCCATTCAGACGAAAATTCAGTATTTCTCTTCAAAATATACATGAATAAAAAAGAGAAAATACTATAAAGTGTAGTATTTAGGTAAATTTAATGACACATATACATATAACATAGGGAATATAATTTCCACAACAGTAACAAAATTGACACAAAAATGTTTTATTCTGAGATCACCCAGAAAAAAGTATAAATTGGAACCGTACTGTATGTGGCACCAAAGCTAGGTGCTTTTAAAGAGCGTTATTGGGGAGTCTTCCGGATAGACTGCCCAAAGTCCCTTCAAGTCTCTGAGTCAACTCGCCTCACATGGTAAAGGATTCCACCAGCAGATAGATCTCAGCTTCCAATGCGTTTCGAGTAAAAGAATACTCTTCTTCAAGGCTGTATGGGATCTATGGCTGGACCATCTGCTTTTTAAAGGTCCAATGACCCGGAAGTGAAGCACACTCAATTCCTGACCAAAGAAAATAATAATATATAGCATTCTAAGGACCCTAGGGTAGGGTCTGGGCACTTGTAAGCCCCAGGGAGCTTTCTGCTCTGATGGAGCAGGAAGCTCCACACTGACATCACTGATGATGTCAGTGCGGCCGCCCACAAAACGGTAGGCGTTCGTAAAGGAACGCCTCTGTTTTGGAAACCACCCCCCCAGCCCGCCTACCAAACGGGAAGCTGTCTATCAACATCGACAGCCGCCCCTTTGGTAACGAGCTCCGGAGCGACAGAGTTTCTCTGTCGCTCCGGGGCTTGCGCACGCGCAGTGCGGCCGATGTGCGTGTGCAGGCCAAACTATCGAGTCGGTTACGAGCGCATCGGCACTCGCGACCGACTCTGAATGAGGTCCAGAGTGCCTGGTTCTCTCTTTGCTTTAGTATGAGGTAAGGATGGCCATCGGTGGTCCTATTATCGATGGTTACTATTGATGGCTATTTAGCATGTGGCCATCGATGGTGACCAACTATGCAGTGGATGACCATTGATGGTTTCACCAACCAATGGTCATCCCTGTTCTTTAACTGACTGGCCTATGGGCCAACCAGAACCTGGGGGTGGGGCTTCACAGGTTTTGGTAGCAGAGCTTTACTCAGGAGCTTGCAAAAAAAACCCCATTTTGTTATGCTTTACTATCTTTGAATGGAAATTATCTGGTTCTCCCCCATCGATGGTAAAAGCATTCGACATCGGCCATAAACCATCGATGAATCTGAATCAGCGATGGTCGATGACCATCCCTAGTATGAGGTAGGGAACCTCATTGTGGATTACACTAAGGGCCATATTCAATTAGACGCGAAAAGCCCAGTTTTTGCGAAAAGTTTTAGTTGATATGAAGTTTTCGCACAAAATGGGTATCGTGCAATCCTATTGCCCAATTTTTTGCCCTGGAAAATACTGCATATGCTAATAACCGGCAACAAGCTTTCACCACCTCAGAGCAGGTGAAAAGTTGTGCAAAACCCCATTGTTGGACTAAACATGCGGGGACTTTGAACCCCCCCTAATGACAAATTTTTGAAATAGCTTAATTTGGCCAGTGTTGACATGTCATTTTTGGGGTGAAAAATGTAAAAGTGTTGGAAAATGGGTTTAAAGTAGTGGGTCTGGTATTTTGGGGAGCTCTATGGGTGGACATGTGTTTTAAACATTGCATGTTGCTGTACCAGGTATATTTTTAAACAGATTTAAAAGTGCACTTTTATGACATAAAAATATATGGGACCCATTTTATTGTACCCCTAATTTTACTACAGCATTTATTTAGCAAAAAAAATGATTTCTATAATTTTTCCATTATTACACTAAAATGCATGTCACAGCCATTTGACACAATTTAAGAACCCAAAATACTTTTATTAAATCTGATTACACTGATTTTCACAGATTACATTACAGACTGTTTTCGGGCGAATGTCGCATTTGCGTCTTTTGTTATAGGATAGTGCGAAAAACGGGAGCGCGCATAGACAAAAGATGCGAAAATATTTCACCAAAAGCCCCGAAGTGTGCGAAAAATTCACCGACGTCAACCTTTCACTTTATTGCACCTAATTCAGTGGCGTAACAACAGCCCCCGCAGACCCTGCAGTGGCTTGGGGCCGATTAAGGGTAGGAGGCGCAGGGCCCGTTGCTACACCAGTACATTCTACAAGGCACAGGCTGATTCATATGTCAGCCAGTGCCAGCTGCCTTACTTCAGGGATTTGCATTCACCTGTGGAACACAACCCGAAAGCTGTCCTAAGCAGTGTCCCCCTCCCTCAGACTCCGCTGCCTGCCAGCCCACCCACCTATGTAATGGGTCGCGCTGTACTCTGGAGCTGCATCCTGGAGGTCCATCGAACCACACAAGGAGCAGAGGGGGAGGAGACTCAGGAGAGGGGTAGGCGCTGGCGTGCTGCAGTGTAAATGGAAGTAGGAGGAGCAGCAAACGCCAGATGCTGCTTTCCACTGTCTGTTCTGTGTGAGGCTGAAGAAAAGGAGATAAAAACTTGGGGAAAGGTCTTCAGTGAACTGAGCAAGTTATATTCAACCTACGCCTGCCGGGAGTACCTGAAAAACCTGCCCCTGCTGAGCAAACACTGCGGTTACCGGGAGGACCAGCTAGAAGACATCTCTCGCTTTCTTAAAGGTAAACGTTATCTGTACAGCTATTCAGTGATTGTCATTATTATACATACAACGTGCATGACAGATATACAGGCGCCCGGGGATGGTGCATGTTATGGAGAATACAGAACAAATTATAATAGTGCCCATTTGGTTATACTTTGTAAAGAGGAAAATCTTATAAAGTGGGACCGGCCATTTGTCAGCTTGCAGCACTGTATTTTGTGTTTATTTGGTGTTATACTGCCCCATAGTGTACAAAATGTGCAACAGCTTGAGATCTTGTACAGTATACACTGTAGGTCATGGACGGACCTACAGCGCTGTTCATGAGACGGTGGGGTACGGAAGGTGCGCTCGCCCTGTGGGTGCAATGATGATGGGGGAGTGTTGGACTGTGTATGTGGTTTCTAGTGTGTGTGGTGTGAATGAGTGGGGAGGGGTGGACCAATGGAATGACAGAGGCGGACACAAGGTGGGAGTAAATGGTTTTATTGGAGTAGTCACAGTGCTTCTATATAGTCCCGGGCAACCAGGTGGGTGTGGTGGTGGGTGAGAGAGGTGGGGGGGAGAGACTGGGGAGGTGGGTCGACCCCTTCAGGGGGCTCCTTTCCGTGCGGGTCAATAGACCGGCACGTTACCCCTGCTGGACACTATGGTCGACAGTCTTGGGAGTCTTGGTGGGTGAGGGGGGGAGAGCGAGAGGGGTATGGTGTGGTGGGTGGGTGTAGTACACCTGGCGGCATCCCGCATATGAATGAAAAGTCTCGAAGTCTTATACCTACCGGTAGGTAAGGCCTGAGGTCGGTAGGCCGTAGGGGTGTTGCTTTGCTGCAGTTCCTTGTTGACTGATTGGAGCTGCTGCGGTGGTAAAGATGAGTAGCTGTTGTTCAAGAGGATTTTCTATTTTGCAGCGGTCAGCGACTGGATGGTGCTGGTGGTTGTGAATGCAGCAGTGGGGCTAAGTTGCTTGTGGGAACTGCCAGTGGTACCGGGTCACTGGGGTGGGTCCCCCTGTGAGAGCCGGGGGTGCAGCATGGGTCATCCTTCTGGCAGGTTGATGGACTGCCTGGGACGGGCTTGATGTGTGACGATCTGTGGTCTGTATGGTTAGGGTGGAGGCGCTTGCAGCAACAAGTGCGGGGGCGATGCAAATGGGACAGCTGAGGCCAACCGGAGGTCCCCGTGGGGATGAGGAGCTTCGGTAGGAGTAGGCCGTTGGTCTGGAATGTGGGCGTATGGGGTCTCCAATGCGTTTCGGCAGGGGTTCTGCCTTCTTCAAGGAGGTAAGGAGAATGGTGTTGCAGGTATGGGGTTTAATTCCTGTGCCTGATGGTGGTCATGTGATGTGGGCGGCCAATGGTGGACAGGGAGGTGGGGGGTAGGTCTGTGTGGGGATAGGTTGCTGAACTCGCTGTGTGGTGAGGCATGAGGGGAGGTTGGGCTGCCTCTGGTGATGTGTGCTGCAGATCTGTTGATAGGCTGTGACATGTGGGAGGGGCCGTGTTTACACAGCTGTCTGTGATTGCTGTAATTAAGGGCCATAGTTACACAGATGTCTGTGATTACTGTAATTAGGGGCCGTGGTTACACAGATGTCTGTGATTACTGTAATTAGGCCTGTGTGTTGGAGGGCTGAGGCTGCATGTGCGTTACGGCCGTCACGTGGTGCGGGCGGCTGGGGCATAGTCAGGGTGATGTGGGTGTGTGTTTGAGGATCTGGTGAGATAGGCTGCAGGGGGCGTGGAGAGCGGGTGACGTGGATACTCCTGTTTGGTTGTGGGTTTATGACAACTGTGGTGTACATGCGTTCCGTGTAGAATGTCACATGATGCGAGCGGTCGCTGTGGAGCCGGGCTGAGTGGGTGTGAGCTGTGGGGTGGATCTGATTGAGTAGCGGAGGTGGGGAGTGTGCTGCGATGGCTCCTGTAGGTGAGGGTGGTGGTTGTCATGGCAACCGTGCGGGCATGCTGTGTAACGCTGACTGGGGTGCTTAAAGGACAGGGGTGTGTGTGGCAACTCGCGCGGTACAGTGTGGGCGTGGGGGGGAAAGGTAATGTGAACATAGTGATGTGTATATTTGAGGATGGGAGGTGAAGTGGGTGTAGTGGTGAGTAGTGCTGACATCATAAGTCCGTGGAAATGGCTTTGGTATGGGGCGATGGATACGTGATGTGTTGTGTGGGGGATGTCGCTGTGTGGTGGGGCCGCATTTTGTGTGTGTCCCTCATTCCCAGCAAAAAAGAGAGGGTTTTTATGGTGTGAGCTGCAGGGCTGTTGGCTGATTTGATGTAGAAGGACCATTAAGTGATATTAATATACAAGCGGGCTGGATGTGGGTGGTGGGATACAAAGTCTGTGTGGGGGGGTTCTTGGTGGGGTGAGGGGGGGCTAATATGTGGATGGGGTTGTGCGGGGGTTCCTAGGGGGAGGCGGTGTGTAACGGAACCTAGGTGGGCTGGGAGGATGAGGTGTAGGTTGCAGAGGATGGGACGTGTACATAGGCTGTACACAGGATTGTGGTGTGGATGTGGGGGTGTTAAGTACGGTGGGGTGGGGGTACTGGTGTGGTGTTGGTGTTTAGGCAGGGTGTGTGCCGTGGTGGGGTCCTGGTATGTAATGGTGGGGGGGGTTGTGGGGGGTGGGCAGCCTAAGTAGTGGGTTGGTGCTCCTGTTTGTGTGGTGGGGTGAGTACCGTGTATGCTTTATGGGCAGAGATATGGGGTTTGTGGCATGGCAGGGGTAGGTGGTGTCCGTCTGCGTGTTGGTAACATGGGGTGGGTTTATTTGCTGATAACTGATTTTACCTCTTTGTCGATATTGAGTCCTCTGGGTGTCAGTGTCCTTTGTGTAAAGATCCACCGGAGTTCCTCTTTGTTGAGGATTTTGATGTGGTCGCCACCTCTCCAGTGTCTTGTGACGTGTTTGATGCCTGTGAAACGGATGCCTAGGGTGTTGCTTTGGTGGTGTTCTTGGAAGTGTATGGGTATGCTATGGGTGTCTGATTTTTTGGTGATGTTTCTGTGTTCCGCTATCCTTGTTTTGAGTGGTCTTGTGGTTTTTCCTATGTACTGTTGGTTACAGGGGCATTGTATCAGATAAATGACGTTGGAAGTGTTGCATGTGATGTGTTCCTTTATTTTGTAGGTTTTTCCTGTTTGTGATGAGGTGAATGACGTGTTGGGGGTGGTGCTGCAGTATTTTAGGGTTGTGCAGTTCGTGCAGGTTCCGCAATGGAAGAAACCCGCTGTGAGTTTGGTTTTGTCAATGGTGCTCTGTGTTTGTTGCGGGGGTCGGATGTGGTTCTGTACCAGTTTTCTGTGTATGTTGGGTGCTTTTTTGTAGATGACTTTTGGTCTGGTGGGAAGGATGTCTGCGAGTTGTTCGTCCTGTAGTAGCAGGTGCCAGTGCGTGGGTGTTGTATTGCGTGATGAAAGGGATGCTGTTGTGTGTGTCTAGTGTTCGTGGTTTGTAGTCTAGTAGTCGTTGTCTTTCGTCTTTTCCTATCTGGGCAAGGGTGAGTTCTAACTTGTCTGGTTTAAACGCTTTGTCAATGAATTGCTGTTTAAGGGTGTCGGCTTTTTCCTTGTAATCCGTGAGTCTCGTGCAGTTGCGTCTGATCCGTTTGAATTGTCCTGTCGGAATGTTGTCGAGCCATGTGGGGTGATGACCACTGGTAGATAGAATGTAGCTATTGACATCTACCGGTTTCTGATGAGTATCTGTTGGTTGTCAATGAAAATTTCCAGGTCGAGGAAGTTTATTGAGGTTTGGCTGTATTGTGTGGTGAAAAGGAGATTTCTATCAGTTATTGATGTATTTGATGAAGTCGAAAAGGGGGTCAAGGGGACCTTTCCAAATATATCTCGTCCAGATAACCATTTACTCCCACCTTGTGTCCACCTCTGTCATTCCATTGGTCCACCCCTCCCCACTCATTCACACCACACAAAATAATCACTAAGGACAAGGCAGTGGGAGAAACTCGGTCACTGGCTCAGGAGATAGAGTCGGAGTAAGGACGTTAAATATACAGAAGTGTCAATGCAAATGTCTGGGCACCAGGAATGACATTGGATGTGCATCCTTTCTAAGTATTGTGCTAACCAATTACGTGTCCTTGTATGGCACTTCATTTTTCTCTTTCATCCACTAGGGGACACTGGAGGTGCTTACACTGGGGTATAGAGGCATGGATA
Organism: Taudactylus pleione; assembly: GCA_031769625.1. Lineage (NCBI taxonomy): Eukaryota > Metazoa > Chordata > Amphibia > Anura > Myobatrachidae > Taudactylus > Taudactylus pleione. Next base: position 420,874 of record JAUIMM010000430.1, on the reverse strand, counting down.
ACTGGAGCTGGCATTTTAAATAATTTAGAAGTGTGAAGCTCCTCCCCCTCTATGCCCCATCAGCCCTCAGTTTAGATAATGTGCCTATAGGAGCTGGTCACAATCTGCTGTGCTCCAGCAATATACATAGATTTTTCTTTACTTTTATTATTTGATTGCATCTTTTTTACACTATATTGGTGCCCTTCACCACCTCTCTAAAGGTGGGGTCCAGGGAACCTGGTGCCCTGTTATACAGGAAGGAGTGCACAGGGTTTCATCAAAAGCCACTGACAGCTCCTTATCGCTACACAGCACTCTTACAAGCAAGAAGAAAGAGTGCTGTTCAATGCTGTTGACAGAGCCTTCCAGAGGGAGCGCAGTGAGTACATCAGCTGCGCATCCCCCGTCTCCAGCCCCACTGCTGACGCTGACTACACAGGGAGCACAGCGCTACAGCGCTGCTCCATTTCTTACGTCCACCTCCCCTCTCCCCGCTGACACTTGCGGCATAGTGCTCCTCAACAGCGAGGCTTGCAGGGGGGAGGTGTTAACGTCTGTGCAACAGCCATTTCTTAGCTCTTAAGAGCATGAATAAGGGGGTGGAGCCTAACAGCGAGGGCTCTCTAACCCTATAAGCGCGGCAGCGGCTGTTAAGAACAGCCTGACTGCCGTTTTCTGCTGTGTCTGCCTGCATCTCTCCAAAGAGTGTGCAGCACTGATACGGAAGGCTGATTCCCCCAGAAATATCCCTAGAGGCTGTGACTAGCACCAGAGGGTGTACATAGTGCAGGGAATCAATTCTGTGGGAAGGGAGTGGTGTGATCTCCTCTATTTCCCTAAGTACCTTCTGTATTCTGTATCTGTACTGTCCAATTGTGTGGGTGACTGTGTTTATATGTCAAACAGAACAAAGGCTTCTCAAAGGATGTTTGTCTGTGGTCCATGTTATGTGATGCTTGTATAGCAATAGAGCCATCTATGGCTACTACTGACTCACCTGCTCCTCCATGGGCCACTGACATGGTAGGAGTTATGTCGGACTTTACATCAGAGTTGGCTGAGGCATGGAGGTCTCAACCTCCCTTGGTGCTGGTTTAACCAAGTCTCTAGACACCCTGGTACAGGCATAAGTACAGCAATATCTGAACCCTAAACTTCCTACAAAAAACCATCTCAAAAGCATCCTCTTACGACTGTTCTCTAGTCAGTGGAGTCGGACGAGGAATTCAGTCGCCCCTTAATTTACCTGCGGATATAATTCCAGCATCCCTGGAGTGTGAATTATTTCATGTACAACCAAAGAGCTCAGCTGTTTTTCCGTTCTCACCACAACTTCAACAGCAGCTCTTAGTGGCCTGGAAACAACCGGATAAGCGGTTCCAAATTCCATGTTGGTTTCCGTCTGGCTATCCTTTCCCATCATCTATGATGGAGAAGTGGGAAACACCTCCTCCTGTGGATGCGTCTGTCTCCCATCTCTCTAACAAAAGGGACTCGAAGCCAGCCCTCCAGTACCTGGAGCTACGGTACTAAAAGACCTTTCGGATCGTAAGTTGGAGACGACACTAAGATCCATTTATACTGCAGTGGGAGCTCAACTTAGACCTACCCTTGTTACCATCTGGGTTGACAAGGCTGTGGTTTACTGGGCTGACCAGTTGATTACAGGTTTGGACTCAGGTACTTCCAGAGCAGAATTATGTCTACTAGCAGAACACATCCGTAAGTCGGCAGTTTACCTGGGAGAAGCTTCTAAAGATATCAGTTAGATCAGTGCTCGCATGTCTGCTTCTGCTATTTCGGACCACAGAGCCATCTGCTTGCACGCGAACGCAGAATCCAAGCGTGCAGTGGAGGGTTTACCATTCACTGGTGACATGCTTTTTTGCCCGGAATTGGACAAATGGATTTCCCAGGCAACGGGGAGGGTGCGGAGGGGGGGGTAAGTCATCATTCCTCCCGTCAACTGCTCCGGCTCCAGAAGATCTTACACTGGACCTACGTTTCATTCCTTTCGGGTGCCACATTCCTTTTGTGGTAGAGCCAGAGGTGCTCCCACCCAAGCAAGAGGTGGCACAGGTAGAGGTCGCCCACACACTGTTGCACATCGACAGGAGCCTAAACCACCTATAAAAAAAAAAAAGTGGCAGGTCGGTCTTCCGTCCCACCTGGGTTCCCCTGTGGTGGGAGCCTGCTTGCAGAAATTTCAACAAGTTTGGAAGCAGACCTCTTCAGAACCGTGGATTAGCAGACTAATTTTCCTGGGGTACCGAATAGACTTCGAAGTCCCCCCTCCACCTCGGTTCTTCACTACGAGTCTGCCAATATCTGCAGACAGGGCCAGGAGGCTATCCAGTTTCTAATAGTATCATCTGTGCTAGTTCTGGTTCCAGAGCATCAATGAGGTATGGGGTTTTACTCAAACCTGTTTGTAGTGCCCAAACCAGATGGTTCAGTCAGGCCCATCTTAAACCTCAAGTCCTTAAACCTATATCAGAAGATGTATTGTTTCAAAATGGAATCTCTGCAGTCCCTGGATATCAGGGATTTCTATCTCCTTGTTCCCATTTGGGAACCGCATCAAGCCTTCCTACAGTTTACTATACTGCAGGAACACTACCAGTTTCGAGCATTGCCATTCGGTTAACCTCCGCTTCCCGCATTTTCACCAAACTCATGTCAGTCATGAGTGCTCTTCGGTCATTGAGAGTGAGCATAATCCCTTATTTGGACGACCTATTACTCAAGGCTCCATCGGTAACCCTTCTCTCAGACCATGCTTTACTGACGTATCACACTCTAATCCAACACGGTTGGATAATCAACTTCAAGAAATCAAATCTGTTAGGATTTGTGGTTAGCAAATCATCTTGGTGGTAGTTCCCAGTCTTAGTGTTACTGGGATACTGCATCATGTCCTGTCCTTTTTCTGGCTTTTTGCAAGTAGCTGGAAATCCTGTCTTGTCTGTGTCCATTCATGGCCTGTCATTCATGTCTGTCTGTGTGTTGTTTCATGTGTTCACTAATTAACTAGCTCTCTCTGCAGAGCTCATGTGCACACATGCCTTTGATTAGGAAGTGCTCTCTCCATGAATTGGTTCTGATTGGACCCTGCTTCCTTTAAGTTTCAGCCAGCCTTTCACTTCACTGCCGGTTATATTGCCTGACATCCAGAGAGTGTTTGTGCTCAGAAGTCTGAATTCATTGCCGGTCTTACCTTGTTTCACAGTTCCTGTATGCTGAGTTATTCTTCCAGTATCCTGCACCTGTCTGCCTGTTTAGGATTAGCCTGTGGAATATACCCTGCTGCTGCCTGTGGACTTTCATTCCAGAGTCCAGCCTAGCCGTGTCAGTCTGCTTCCAGCCTGTGTTTCTGTCATGCCAGAGTTCATCTGTCTGCCATATTGCTCCAGACACACCTCAACCTGCATCTCATCTCGGCTCTCAAGCTGCATCTCGGCTGTCATAGCCACACCATATAGCATTCATGTAGCAGCCCCCGTGCTGCCAACATTCATCATACAGCTTAGTAGCCGCTCCAGCGCCGCAACATCGGCACAAGTACTGCACCATCGCCACAACTTCGGCACAGTTGCCGCACCATTGGCTCTCAAAGCCATTTCCAACTCCTAGGCTGTTTATCTACGGCTATTGCCGCAACACCAGCACCATCGCCGCAACGTCGGCACTATAGCCGCACCACTGCCCACAAGGCCGCACCTTGAACTTGTTGCTTCAGCCACTGGTCCTGCCACTTCGTTGTTCATTGTCTGTCTAGTGTTATCTTATGTTTTGTCTGTCTAGTTCTTGTATGTATCTTGTCTGTCCAGTCCTTGTTTTGTTTTCTGTCACTCTTGTCGTAGTCCATTCTTGTCTAGTCTTGTCTTGATATCCTGCAGTATCGAGTCCTGGTCATTCCTGCTGTGCTGCCTGCTTAGGTTGTCCTCTCGCTTCTTGCCTGACTACCCAGCTGCACCATTGTCCCTGTACTCATCATTTGCAGCCTCACTCCAGCTAGTATCAGTACAGGAAGCACTGCCACTCCTCAGCAGTCCTGCAGTCTCTCATTGGTTGTGTAAGCCTCTACTGCTGGAGGCGTAAATCCAGGCAGCCACCTAAGTACCGGTGTATAAATAAAGCACTAAGGGAACAGCGGGTGGCTGTTATTGGTAGAAGATCCTCTCCCTGGCTCTAGAGGTCTTACACAACCGTGCGAGTATCATAACAAAATCTCAACCCTGTTTCTGGGCATGATCCTTGATACGGCATCACAGGGGTTTTTTCTTCCAATAGACAATGCCTGGGATATCCGATTGTTCATTCAGCTGGTCCTCAGACCAAAGAAAGTGTCCCTACTTCTTTGCCTGCGTCTCTTGGAGAAGATTGTAGCTGCTTTCGAGGCGCTACAGTTCGGACGGTTCCACTCCAGAGTGTTTTGGCTGGACCTGCTGTCACAGGGGTCAGGGTCTCATCTGCTTCTACATCGGTAGATCTGTCTGAAACCGGTTACCAGAGTGGCTCTCCTCTGGTGGACACAATACAACAATCTTTTATCGGGCCAAAAATTCGGAGTGTGGGACTGGATCATCGTAACAACGGATGCCAGCCTTAGAGGATGGGGAGCAGTAGTCCTCGACTATCACTTTCAGGGTCGATGGTCCCCTCTGGAACAGAAGTGGCCCATAAATGTGTTGGAACTCAGAGCGATTTACAATGCTCTGACAGAAGCAAGAGTTTCTAAAGTCTCGTCCGTTAAGAGTTCAGTCCGACAACGCGACGGCTGTCGCTTACATCAACCGACAAGGCGGTACTCGAAGTTGCATGGCCATGCGAGAAGTAACTCAGATTCTCCGGTGGGCCAAAAATCAGTCAGTAATCCTGTCGGCAGTGTTCATCCCGGGTGTGAACAAATGGGAAGCAGATTACCTAAGTCACCAGAACTTCCATCCCGGGGAATGGAAGCTTCATACAGACGTGTTCAACATGCTTATTCATCGATGGGGTGTCCTCAGATGGATCTCATGGTGTCACGATTGAATCATCAGCTCCTATATACGTGTCAAGAACTCGGGATCCGCAAGCATAGACAGTCGACGCTCTGACAGTTCCTTGGATCTACGACTTCGTCTACCTTTTTCCTCCGATTCTTCTTCTTCGTCGGCTTCTCAAAAGAATAACACATGAGTCGGCCTCTGTCATTCTCGTGGCTCCAAACTGGCTTCAGAGAAGTTGGTTCTCGGACCTTCGGTCCTTAATGGTAGACAATCTGTGGCACCTTCCTCTGCGGCCAGATCTTCTACAGCAGAGTACTTTCGTCCACCCCAACTTAGCGCAGCTGCGTTTAACAGGGTGGCTCTTGAACAATATCTTAAGATGTAGAGGTATCCCAGACTCCGTTATTCTCACCATGCTGCGCTCCAGGAAGCCAGTTTCAGCTGCACATTATCATATCTGGCGTTCTTATATCTCGTGGTGTTCCAGTCGGGGTCTTCCGTCTAGGACTTTTCGTTTGTCCCGGTTTCTGTTTTTTTCTCCAGACGGGATTGGATTCTGGCCTTCGCCTTGAAACTTTAAAGGTGCAGGTCTCTGCCCTTTCCAGTTTCTTTCAATGCAAATTGGCCCTCATTCCTGAGGTGCAGATGTTTCTTCAGGGGGTCTTGCATGTGCAGCCTCCTTTTGTACCTTCAGTAGCTCCTTGGGACTTGAACTTAGTGCTTCTGTTCCTTCAGTCGCCCATGATCGAACCTTTGGAAGAGGTTGATCTTAAGTACTTGTCTTGGAAGATGATCATCCTTCTGGCTCTAGCTTTGGCTCATACAGTTTTGGAATTGGGTACTCTGTACTATAAGCCACCTTACCTTGTGTTTCATGCTGATATGGCGGAACTCCGGATGGTAGCCGCATTCCTTCCCAAGGTTGTGTCGGCTTTCCATATCAATCAGCCTATTGTGGTACCATCATTGGTGGAGGACTCTGGTGGTTCTTCTACCTTGGATGTGGTTAGAGCTCTCCGCACCTATGTTGCCAGGACAGCATCCCTTCATAAGTCTGGGTCGTTTTTTTGTCCTCTATGATGCTGTTCGGAGGGGCTGGACACAGTCTAAGCAGACGTTGATTCAGGCTGACTATTCATCAGGCTTATGTTAGTGCCGACAGTCGGCCTCCTTCTTCCATTTTGGCTCATTCCACACATTCTGTGAGTGCGTCATGGGCGGCCGGTAGGGATTGCCTCCACGTCACAATTGTGCCATGCGGCCACTTGGTCTTCAGTTCATGCTGCTTCGGCATCACGTTTTGGCCACCTTATTGGGTTACATGGGGCACCGGCTACCTTTCAAAGGATGATGGATATAATTCTAAGGCCCCATAGACAGTATGCTGCTGCTTATCTAGATGATGTGGTCATTCATAGTCCTGATTGGCAGTCTCACTTGCCCAGAGTACAAGCAGTGTTGGACTCCATCTATAAAGCAGGATTGACAGCCAACCCCAAAAAATGTTACCTAGGGATGGAAGAAGTAAAGTATCTTGGGTACACCACTGGCAGAGGTTTGATAAAGCCACAGCTTAATAAAATTGAGGCAATACAAAACTGGCCACAACCCCTGAATAAGAAGCAGGTGAGAGCCTTCTTAGGGATTACTGGGTATTATAGGAGATTTATTCCCAATTTTGCCACCATTGCAGTCCCACTGACTGACCTTACAAAGGCAAACAGGAAGTCATGGTTAAATTGAGACCTGAAGCAGAAAACTCTCTTCAGGAGTTAAAAATTGCATTGTGTACCCAACCAGTTCTGATGACCCCTGATTTTAACAGGGAGTTTGTTGTGCAAACTGATGCATCAGATGTAGACATAGGAGCGATCCTGCCTGTCCCAGAGCAAAGAAGGTAAAGAACACCCTATTTGTTACTTAAGCATGGCATTGAATGTACATGAGAGAAACTATGCTACGGTCGAGAAAGAAGCGATGACTGTAAAGTGGACATTAGAAATTCTCAGGTACTACTAGGTGGGAAGGAAGTTCAGGCTGATCACTGACCATGCCCCTTTGAAATGGATATCAGAGAACAAAGGGCCTGATTCAGAGCTGAACGCTCTGACCAGAGCGCTCGCTCTGAATCAGGGCCCTCCTACCTGTTTTAGGAGCGTCCTCATGGACATTCGCATAGCTGTGGGTTACCACCCACAGCTTATGCGAGCGTCCATGATGATGGTCGCGATGGTCAAGACCATCGCGACCATCGGGCTTGCGACGAGACCCTGCGGTAGGGTCTCGCTGCCGCAAGCCCTGGAGTGATTTTGGCTCTATCAGAGCCAAAATCACTCCCACTGACATCACTAGTGATGTCAGTGGGGCCGGCTTCAGACGGTAGGCGTTCCCATGGGAACGCCTCCGTTTGGCAGCCACGCCCCCGGCACGCCCACCAAAGGGGGCGTGCTGTCAATAAACATCGACAGCACTCCCCCTTTGGTGCGAGACCCGGAGCGACGGAGAGCCCGTCGCTCTCCGGGTCTCGCGCATGCGCACGACGGAGCTCCCTCCGTCGTGCGCATGTGCAGTGGGGCAACATTGACTGAATGACCCCCAAAGTGAGCAATGGGAGAATAACAAGGTGCTTCTTGGCACTGCAAACTTTAAGTTTACAGTCGAACACAGGCCAGGAAGCCAGCTGGCCAATGCAGGTGCTTTGTAGCGTGTTCGTTGTTTGGGGGCTTCAGTTGTTCCGCCCCACAGGACAAAACAAAGGGGAGGGATATGTGATAGAAGCACTGGAGAAGTCTGGGATGGCATATATATGTGTCCCAGATTCCTATCATAGGTGTTTTTAAACCCTCAGGAAAAGTCTTTTCTGCTAAACAGTGTCGTGTTTTTTTAAAAGCTGGATAAAGGGTCCTGGGGTATGGATGTGAGACGAAAAGGGAGGGCTCCATCCATGTTTCCTGGCTGCTGTGTGTAAGGAGGTGTCCATCTACCCTAGGAGAGGGACTCCCTACCCCGACTATATGACACTATGTATAGGGGCACTGACAGCATGCTGCGCTATACTCTGCTGATGGTGGCTATGTATAGGGGCTCTGTGGCAGCACGCTGCACTATACTCTGCTGATGATGGCTATGTATAGGGGCACTGACAGCATGCTGAACTATACTCTGCTGATGATGGCTATGTATAGAGGCACTGACAGCATGCTGCACTATACTCTGCTGATGGTGGCTATGTATAGAGGCACTGACAGCATGCTGCACTATACTCTGCTGATGGTGGCTATGTATAGGGGCATTGACAGCATGCTGCGCTGTATTTTGATGATGGTGGCTATGTATAAGGGCACTGACAGCCCACTGCGCTATTCTCTGCTAATGGCTATGTATAGGGGCACTGACAGCATGCTGCGCTATTCTCTGCTGATGGCTATGTATAGGGGCACTGACAGCACGCTGCGCTATAATCTGCTGATGGCTATGTATAGGGGCACTGACAGCATGCTGCACTATACTCTACTGATAGCTATGTATAGGGGTACTGACAACATGCTGTGCTATACACTGCTGATGGTGGCTATGTATAAGGGCACTGACAGCATGCTGCACTATACTCTGCTGATGGTGCCTATGTATAGGGGCACTGACAGCATGCTGCGTTATACTCTGATGAAGGTGGTTATGTATAGGGGCATCGAGCACGCTGATAGGCTAAGGTGGCATGCTGCGCTATACTCTGCTGATGGTGGCTATGTATAGGGGCACTGACAGCACGCTGCGTTATACTCAGATGATGGTGGTTATGTATAGGGGCATCGAGCACGCTGATAGGCTAAGGTGGCATGCTGCGCTATACTCTGCTGATGGTGGCTATGTATAGGGGCACTGACAGCACGCTGCACTATATTCTGCTGATGGTGGCTATGTATAGGGGCACTGTGACAGCATGCTGTGCTATACTCTGTTGATGGTGGCTATGTATAGGGGAACTGACAGCATGCTGCGCAATACTGTGATGATGGTGGCTATTTATAGGGATACTGAGCATGCTGATAGGCTAAGGGGACATGCTGCGCTATACTGTGCTGATGGCTATGTATAGGGGCACTGACAGCATGCTGCACTATACTCTGCTGATGGCTATGTATAGGGGCACTGGCAGCACGCTGCACTATACTCTGCTGATGGCTATGTATAGGGGCACTGGCAGCACGCTGCGCTATACTCTGCTGATGGCTATGTATAGGGGCACTGACAGCATGCTGCACTATACTCTGCTGATGGTGGCTATGTATAGGGGCACTGACAGCATGCTGCACTATACTCTGCTGATGGCTATGTATAGGGGCACTGGCAGCACGCTGCGCTATACTCTGCTGATTGTGGCTATGTATAGGGGCACTTGCAGCACGCTGCGCTATACTCTGCTGATGGCTATGTATAGGGGCACTGACAGCACGCTGCGCTATACTCTGCTGATTGTGGCTATGTATAGGGGCACTGACAGCACGCTGCGCTATAATCTGCTGATGGCTATGTATAGGGACACTGAAAGCATGCTACGCTATACTCTGCTGATGGTGGCTATGTATAGGGGCACTGACAGCATGCTGCACTATACTCTGCTGAAGGTGGCTATGTATAGGGCCACTGAGCAAGCTGATGTATGCTGCGCTATGCTCTGCTGATTAAGTGGTTGTGTCCAAAGACTCCACACTTACAAGTGGCTGTGTGTACAAAAAAAATCTTTAAATAAAAAGTAAAAAAATAAAAAAAAAAACCTTCAAGAAAGTTAAAAGTTTAAAAAGTAAAAAAAAACACTTTTTTTTGGTGCTGTACCCCATGTGTATTCAAGCACCATGACTCCTTGGGCCATACCCCACTGTGTATACAAGCACTGTAACTGCTTGGGCATAAGACCACTGTGTATTATAAAAGCACCGTGACTGCTTGGGCATAAGCCCACTGTGTATACAAGCACCATAACCATCTTGAGCTACCTTTCATTTCTGCCACTGCTGTGTGGCAATGTTTCATAGATGTGCTTTAAAAACTGTGGTGTCTGTACAGCTGTTCTGTTGCTTAGTATCCAGCCAGCTCACTGCAGCCTTTGGCCAATAATGGTGAAAACAATATTGTGAGCTGTGAGGTCGTCTAAAATGACTGTAAATGACTGGAAATTAATGATATTAAGGTTAATAACACTCTAGGAACAAAAAAAACCAATTTATGTGAATTTAGCATTTTTTGTCCATTTTTGTAAAAAATCCAAATCCAGTAATTGCAGTTTGGCAAATCCAAATCCAGAGTCGGACGACAAATTAGAATCGACTCCAAATCTGGCAAAAATGGTCCTGCGCGCATCCCTAGTTGAAAGTGAGAGAGATCACCATACATGTAGGGACATGTTGGTACAGGTATCAGGATATTTCTTCCACTTTGACATTGATTTGGTATAGAGGGCCTAATTCAGACCCGCTCGCGAGCGCTGAGCGCTCGCAAGTGGATCGATGTTGCCCAAGTGCGCATGCGCACGACGGAGGCGGCTCTGTCGTGCGCATGCGCAAGACCCGAATAACGACGGCCAAGCCGTCGTTATGGGTCTCGCACCAAAGGGGGCGTGCTGTCGATGGTGATTGACAGCACGCCCCCTTTGGTGGGCGTGCCGGGGGTGGCTGCCCAGACGGAGACATTCCCATGGGAACGCCTACCGTCTGCGGCCGGCCCCACTGACAACACTAGTGATGTGTGATTGGAGTGCTTTTGGCTCTGATAGAGCCAAAAGCACTCCAGGGCTTGCGGCAGCGAGACCCTACCGCAAGGGTCTCGTCGCAAGCCCGATGGTCGCGATGGTCTTGACCATCGCGACCATCATTTTGGACGCTCGCTATAGCTGTGGGTGGTCACCCACAGCTATGCGAGCGCCAGGAGGCCGCTTCAAAAAGGAAGAGGGATGGCCCTGATTCAGAGCGAGCGCTCTGTCAGAGCATCCGGCTCTGAATCAGGGCCAGAGTTCACTATGGCAGTGTAAAAAGCAAAATTCAAACACCACATTCATGTTCCACTTATTTTTGATTCTTTAAGAGTCAGATGTATACTTACTAAAGTGCAGTTTTTTAGAAGTGGAGATGTTGTCCTTAACAAACCAATCAGATTCTAATTAAAATTTATCTAACACCTTTTAGAAGATACGTAATAGCTAGAATCTGATTGGTTGCTATGGGCAACATCGCCACTTCTAAAAACCCGCACTTTAGTAAATATACCCCTCAGTGTAGAAGTACAGCAAGGACTCTGAGTGTCATCCTACATTCTGCACTGTTTCCAAAGGACCAGCTTCTAAAACCTAGTGAGCGCTCATGCCAAAAGACAGATCACCCTGTGAGGAGTGTAGCGCAGAATGTGACAACTCTTGCCCTTCCCCCCAAGTTCCTTCATTTGCCAAGTGGATACATGGCTTTTATATGCTGCCATCTCCAAGCACTACCTAAACTCTGCACTGGAATATGGCAGGTCCTTTTTAAAAGTGTGATTAAATATAAATTACATATTTTTCACAATAATAACCCTTCAGTTGGGAATCTGTTTTGCTCAGAAACGCTGAAACAATACATCTTAAAAAACATACTGAAGTCGCACAATGTATGCTGCATGTATATTACACAAGTACCTTAGATCGACCAACAATAGATCGACATGACTACTTGATCAACCAAACACTACATCGACACCCACATTAGATCGACATTACATATGATCGTAACATAGCATATAGCCATAATCAAGCAAAACACAGGATAGACAAAATAAAAATATTGATGCAAAATAGGTAGACAGTTAATAGATCGACAGTACACAAATAAACATATCAACAGATCGAAAATATTTAGATCGACAGCAAATAGTTCGACATATCAAATGTCGAACAGTATTAGATCGAATTTATATAGGTCGAAATTATTTAGATCGACATATAATAGATCGACAAATCAAAGATCGACACATTTTTTATGATAATCCAAATAGTAATACACGCTGCCCAATAATAGCGCCTCTCCCGACTCTACTTTGAACCGTGGAACCACAGCTCCCAGCCAGCCCTTACATCCATGCAAGCGCTCCTGGCCATGCTAGCTCCCTAAAGTCACCCTGCACCCCTTGGCTCTAATTGCTGGATGCCCCCATGTGCTGGAATGCACCCCTTCATCCACCGCTACCATTCCGGCTATCCTGAACACCTGGACCTGAGCGCTTCCGTCTAGTTTCAGACGCTCCCTCTAATAGTGGCTCTCCCGACTCTAATTTCTACCATGGAACCACAGCTCCCAGCCAGCCCTTACATCTATGCAAGCACTCCTGGCCATGCTAGCCCCCTACAGTCACCCTGCACTCCTTGGCTCTAATTGCTGGATGCGCCCATGTGCTGGAACACCCCCCTCATCCACCGCTACCATCCCCGCTATTATGGATACCTAATTAAAACCTCTATGCAATCCTGTCTATACCTTCTAAAATCCTGCCTATACCTTCTAAAATTTTCGCTATTTAGCGTAATGAGTCGCACACTATATAAATGCTTTCAGACTTTGAGTGTGGTTCCAAAGCACAAAAAGTTATTATTCAATATAAAAACAGATGGTTACATGCTGTGATCTAAAGACAATTAGCGCAAATAAATCATACAGACCCAAGGTACAGTTGTTACATACATGCGCTCTGCACCCAGATACTGGCATCAGCAATAGAAACCTCCGTCAAAAGCACAGCAAGAAGACTCAAGACTGGGTTCAGAGAGCGCACATATATACTCTCACAGGAATAGGCAATACAATAGACAAGTTTGGCACGATTCCATTGGTTCTTCTTAAAGTTTCTTCTGTTACAGGATAGTTCATAGGTCAATTTGAATGGACACAAACAGCCTCCAACAACCCTTTGTGTCCTTTATCCCGCTGCATGCTAATCTAAGCTGATAACATTACAGAGTACATTGTAATGTTTTAACTCTCTATAGTCCATAGTTTGCAGACGCATGTTGCGATCTTCTCACCGATAATACCAGAAATCTGTTGAGACACAGTGGATCAGTACAACACCAAACACGGTCTGCTTACCATATACTAAACCTTAGATATCAAATAACCTTTATTATACAACATTAATAATTACTGCATAAACCTTGGATATTACACTTTAATGCTAGGGAACCTTTTATGTAAGTGTGCAGTGTGTAAGTATTGGGGAATTGGGAAAAGACGCTAGTTAGAGCTGTGCGACTGTGTTTTGTGGAGTACACCATGGTACGTGTTTTGCAGGGATAATCATTTTATATGTATTAGTGGCTGTCTGTATTTATGTTGTGGAACTTTTAACTCCTTTCTATTGCGTGGGAATTGCACAACGCTAAATAATTGCATCGCCGTATGTACTTATAATGGCGAGTTTCACTAAAATGGCATTGGGCGGCCAGTCGCAAAATGGCATCTCATTGCCATTCACAAAATGGCGTTGCCTCGATCTAATTTTAAACCGATACTGTCTCAGCCAATTATCCGGCTTCGACAGTCCACCCTTTGATAGCAAACAACATGCTATCATATTCTGATTTAAAAATTAATTTAGGCTTACATTATGATATATTATTTAATGTTATATTATAGGATGGCACAAGGTGGTTCTTAAACCATTAATAATGTGTCTCTAGGAGGGGACATACAATTACCCTTACACACACACCGCGGATCTTGGAAGATCATGGGAAAGATGTGGGGATGCACCAGTCCTATAAAGAAAGTCTTGAGGGGAAATAGGGACTTACATTATTTAAGATGTTTTAAAATAAAATTTTAATAACACATTTTATGTATGTCTAAATCTTATACTTTATATGATGGTACCTTCTAGTTCAGGGTTGTAATGCAGTTCTACATTTACCTCAGTATTCAAATTATTACTACTGGCCACCGTCATAATTTCACTTGTTTGATTCACCTTATCTTTACATTTTCCACATTTCAACACAGTAGGAACACACCTGACCCATAAGCCAATTACTGTGATGACAACCAGTATGAGGATCAGGAGTTTACGTATACTCACAGTCATTTCCTGGACCCACTCTCCTAGACCTGAGAACCATTTCACTGGGTTCAACCATGAAACCCATTCCTCTACCTTCTCCTCTACTTCAGCCACTGAAGCATTATGGTTATTTTGAAATCCCCATTTTAACTGCAGAATTTCATCCATCTTCTGGTCTTCTGGGGTCGCTGGTATCATTTGTAATGTAAGTGCAACACTTTACTCCAAATTGGACTTTACACCCAAATTGGGTGGCCAAAGTTACGCAATACCCTCCAGTGACAGCTGTTAAATAATTTAACACTAGTCTATGTTGCACCAGTTCTTTCTTGTATGCTTGCAACTCCCTACCTGTATATCTGAATGTGTCATCATACATCTCAGTGATATTATCTATCAATTTAGCAAGGTCTTGGATATATCTAACATTTAGTGTACCCTGAGCGATCCTGGTGGGATCCAGTGCTACCAAAACTTGAAAGCCAGTTGTCTCACTAATTAACTGTGTGGCTTTATGCACATCACCAGGTATCATATTTATTTTGTCTCTGTGTTCATACTGTGTGTGAAGATATGGTGATGGTGTGTTTTTATGAATACCAAGCATTTCACCATGTGTGGGGGTCATAACCTCTGGGACTACTCTTCCCAGGTAACACAAACCTTCGGAACTTGGAGAGAGCCACTTATACGCTCTCCTTCCACATATAAAATATACATCATCGGGTAGAACATAAGGAATAGTATGTATCATGATCATCAAACACATTTCCCTCACAAATGATCCTATCTCATGTTCTCCCATCTGGCAAATACATGTTTCTGGTTGTATAACCTTAGCACAGTACCCTTCTGGTATTCTACCAGCCATTTCTTTGGTGTTACTCGGTGTATATTTATACCGGAAGTGTCTTCCACCTGACCTAATTTTACGTAACATAGGCTCACGGTCAGCTCTTTGTGAGAAGGTCATCGTCTGGCTATTCCCAGTCACCTCCCAACTTCCTGGGTCATTGGAGTTGGTGATGTTCAAACACAAAAGTGTTTTATCTGCTCGGTACTGGTGGAGCTTAAAATGGGGTGGTTTGGAATTAAGAAATTTTCTGTCCAGTGTCTTCCCTTTTTGCAATTCTAAAATTTCAGAGATATTTAATGGGAATGACAATAATCCTACATTATGTTGTCCTTGGGGCACGTGACAGCACACCCAACAGTCGGTTTGGTTAAAAATTTTGCCCACCATGGTGTGATAATCCTCTAAAGGATACCCACCCCAATACTGATTATACTTGGGTTGACACCGTTGGATGCATCTCTCATCAATTACGGACCCACAGAACTCACATATACAATAATCCTCAGACGATAGACCTTCACACTGTCCCCGAGTATCCAAAATAGCAGATCTCTTAACAATTACAGTATTTAAGATTGGTCAAACACTCCCCTGATTGGCATAGCACTCCTTTCGAGTCCACTCCATCAATACTGCCATCAGTTCCCATCTCCTCTATCGGTCCCCCGTCACAGAAACCAGAAATCCCCAAACAAATCAGGATGATGGAAACTCTGGAATAGAATATAAAAATGAACACAGCAGACCAGTCCATTGCCGCAGCAAGGACCTGCAAATTTCTTTAGCTCAGATATCTCACTGCAAACTTTCAACCCTCCTGGAACAAGCTCGCGATCTACAGGTCCACGTTATCTGCCTTGTCTAAGCCTTCTTTCTCCATTGACTTAAAACAGGACCAGAAGAGCCTAGGAACCCTTCTTTGACCGGCTGTTTCTCTGCCGCCTGAAGGTCAAAATGGCCCAAAATCGGTCTGAAGGTAGCTCTGAACAAGTACTTTCCAGTAATACTTGTCCAGTAATTTTAGACCCCATGGATTGATAACCACAAGCTTTTAAAGCGAATGGAAATCTCCTTTGACTTAAAGCAGGACCGGAGATGCCATGGGACCGTAAGAGCCTAGGGACCCTTCTTTTGACCGGCTATGTGGGACCGGAGGAGCCTAGGGACCCTTTTTTGACCAGCATTTTCTCTGCCACCTGAAGGTCAAAATGGCCGAAAACCGGTGTGAAGAAAGCTCTGAACAAGGGCTTTCCAATCATACTTGTCCCATAATTTTAGACCCATGGATTGATAACTGCAAGTTTTAAAACAAATGAAGATCTCCATTGACTTAAAGTGGGACCAGAAGAGGCTAGGGACCTTCTTTTCACCAGCTGTTTCTCTGCCGCCTGAAGGTCAAAATGGCCCAAAATCAGTGTGGAGGTAGCTCTGAACAAGGGCTTTCCAGGCATTTCTGGATGCGGGACCGGAGGAGCCTAGGGATCCTTCCTTTGAATGGCTTTTCCCTTCCACCTGAAGGACAAAATGGCCCAAAATCGGTGTGAAGGTAGCTCTGAACAAGTAATTTCCAGTCATACTTGTCCCATAATTTTAGACCCCATGGATTGATAACCGCAAGCTTTTAAAGTGAATGGAAATCTTCTTTGACTTAAAGCAGGACCGGAGAAGCCGCGGGACCATAAGAGCTTAGGCACCTTTCTTTTGACCGGCTGATTCTCCGCTGCCTGAAGGTCAAAATGTCCCAAATTCGGTATGAAGGTATGTCTGAACAAGTGCTTTCCAAGCATACTGGTCCCGTAATTTTAGACTCCATGGATCAATAACCGCAAGCTTTTAAAGTGAATGAAAATCTCCATTGACTTAAAGCAGGACCGGAAGAGCCTAGGGACCGTTCTGTTGACCGGCTTTTTCTCTGCCACCTGAAGGTCAAAATGGCCCAAAATCGGTGAGGAGTTAGCTCTGAACAAGGGCTTTCCAGGCATTTCTGGTTGCGGGACCGGAGGAGCCTAGGAACCCTTCTTTTGACCGGCTTTTTCTCTGCCACCTGAAGGTCAAAATGGCCCAAAACCGGAGTGAAGGTAGCTCTGAACAAGTCATTTCAAGTCATACTTGTCCCATAATTTTAGACACCATGGATTGATAACCGCAAGCTTTTAAAGCGAATGGAAATCTTCTTTGACTTAAAGCAGGACCGGAGAAGCCGCGGGACCATAAGAGCTTAGGCACCTTTCTTTTGACCGGCTGATTCTCCGCTGCCAGAAGGTCAAAATGTCCCAAAATCGGTATGAAGGTATCTCTGAACAAGTGCTTTCCAAGCATACTGGTCCCATAATTTTAGACTCCATGGATCAATAAGCGCAAGCTTTTAAAGTGAATGAAAATCTCCATTGACTTAAAGCAGGACCGGAAGAGCCTAGGGACCCTTCTGTTGACCGGCTTTTTCTCTGCCACTTGAAGGTCAAAATGGCCCAAAATCGGTGTAAAGTTAGCTCTGGACAAGTTCTTTCCAGTCATACTAGTCCCGTTATTTTAGACCCCATGGATCGATAACCACAAGATTTTAAAGCGAATGTAAATCTCCTTTGACTTAAAGCAGGACCGAAGGAGCCGCGGGACTGGAAGATCCTAGGGACCCTTCATTTGACCAGCTGTTTCACTGCTGCCTGAATGTCAAAATGGCCCAAAATTGTAGTGAAGGTAGCTCTGTACAAGTGCTTTCCACACATACTGGACCCGTAAATTTAGACCCCATGGATCAATAACTGCAAGCTTTTAAAGCTAATGAAAATCTCCATTGACTTAAAACAGGACCGGAAGAGCCTAGGGACCCTTCATTTGACCAGCTGTTTCGCTGCCGCCTGAAGGTCAAAATGGCCCAAAACCGGTGTGAAGATAGCTCTGAACAAGGGCTTTCCAGTCATACTTGTCCCATAATTTTAGACCCATGGATTGATAACTGCAAGTTTTAAAACAAATGAAGATCTCCATTGACTTAAAGTGGGACCAGAAGAGGCTAGGGACCTTCTTTTCACCAGCTGTTTCTCTGCCGCCTGAAGGTCAAAATGGCCCAAAATCGGTGTGGAGGTAGCTCTGAACAAGGGCTTTCCAGGCATTTCTTGATGCGGGACCGGAGGAGCCTAGGGACCCTTCATTTGAACGGCTTTTCCCTTCCACTTGAAGGACAAAATGGCCCAAAATCGGTGTGAAGGTAGCTCTGAACAAGTAATTTACAGTCATACTTGTCCCATAATTTTAGACCCCATGGATTGATAACCGCAAGCTTTTAAAGTGAATGGAAATCTTCTTTGACTTAAAGCAGGACCGGAGAAGCCGCGGGACCATAAGAGCTTAGGCACCTTTCTTTTGACCGGCTGATTCTCCGCTTTCTGAAGGTCAAAATGTCCCAAATTCGGTATGAAGGTATCTCTGAACAAGTGCTTTCCATGCATACTGGTCCCGTAATTTTAAACTCCATGGATCAATAACCGCAAGTTTTTCAAGTGAATGAAAATCTCCATTGACTTAATGCAGGACCGGAAGAGCCGAGGGACCGTTCTGTTGACCGGCTTTTTCTCTGCCACCTGAAGGTCAAAATGGCCCAAAATCGGTGAGGAGTTAGCTCTGAACAAGGGCTTTCCAGGCATTTCTTGTTGCGGGACCGGAGGAGCCTAGGGACCCTTCTTTTGACCGGCTTTTTCTCTGCCACCTGAAGGTCAAAATGGCCCAAAACCGGTGTGAAGGTAGCTCTGAACAAGTCATTTCAAGTCATACTTGTCCCATAATTTTAGACCCCATGGATTGATAACCGCAAGCTTTTAAAGCGAATGGAAATCTTCTTTGACTTAAAGCAGGACCGGAGAAGCCGCGGGACCATAAGAGCTTAGGCACCTTTCTTTTGACCGGATGATTCTCCGCTGCCTGAAGGTCAAAATGTCCCAAAATCGGTATGAAGGTATCTCTGAACAAGTGCTTTCCAAGCATACTGGTCCCATAATTTTAGACTCCATGGATCAATAAGCGCAAGCTTTTAAAGTGAATGAAAATCTCCATTGACTTAAAGCAGGACCGGAAGAGCCTAGGGACCCTTCTGTTGACCGGCTTTTTCTCTGCCACCTGAAGGTCAAAATGGCCCAAAATCGGTGTAAAGTTAGCTCTGGACAAGTTCTTTCCAGTCATACTAGTCCCGTTATTTTAGACCCCATGGATCGATAACCACAAGATTTTAAAGCGAATGTAAATCTCCTTTGACTTAAAGCAGGACCGAAGGAGCCGCGGGACTGGAAGATCCTAGGGACCCTTCATTTGACCAGCTGTTTCACTGCTGCCTGAATGTCAAAATGGCCCAAAATTGTAGTGAAGGTAGCTCTGTACAAGTGCTTTCCACACATACTGGACCCGTAAATTTAGACCCCATGGATCAATAACTGCAAGCTTTTAAAGCTAATGAAAATCTCCATTGACTTAAAACAGGACCGGAAGAGCCTAGGGACCCTTCATTTGACCAGCTGTTTCGCTGCCGCCTGAAGGTCAAAATGGCCCAAAACCGGTGTGAAGATAGCTCTGAACAAGGGCTTTCCAGTCATACTTGTCCCATAATTTTAGACCCATGGATTGATAACTGCAAGTTTTAAAACAAATGAAGATCTCCATTGACTTAAAGTGGGACCAGAAGAGGCTAGGGACCTTCTTTTCACCAGCTGTTTCTCTGCCGCCTGAAGGTCAAAATGGCCCAAAATCGGTGTGGAGGTAGCTCTGAACAAGGGCTTTCCAGGCATTTCTTGATGCGGGACTGGAGGAGCCTAGGGACCCTTCATTTGAACGGCTTTTCCCTTCCACTTGAAGGACAAAATGGCCCAAAATCGGTGTGAAGGTAGCTCTGAACAAGTAATTTACAGTCATACTTGTCCCATAATTTTAGACCCCATGGATTGATAACCGCAAGCTTTTAAAGTGAATGGAAATCTTCTTTGACTTAAAGCAGGACCGGAGAAGCCGCGGGACCATAAGAGCTTAGGCACCTTTCTTTTGACCGGCTGATTCTCCGCTTTCTGAAGGTCAAAATGTCCCAAATTCGGTATGAAGGTATCTCTGAACAAGTGCTTTCCATGCATACTGGTCCCGTAATTTTAAACTCCATGGATCAATAACCGCAAGCTTTTCAAGTGAATGAAAATCTCCATTGACTTAATGCAGGACCGGAAGAGCCGAGGGACCGTTCTGTTGACCGGCTTTTTCTCTGCCACCTGAAGGTCAAAATGGCCCAAAATCGGTGAGGAGTTAGCTCTGAACAAGGGCTTTCCAGGCATTTCTTGTTGCGGGACCAGAGGAGCCTAGGGACCCTTCTTTTGACCGGCTTTTTCTCTGCCACCTGAAGGTCAAAATGGCCCAAAACCGGTGTGAAGGTAGCTCTGAACAAGTCATTTCAAGTCATACTTGTCCCATAATTTTAGACCCCATGGATTGATAACCGCAAGCTTTTAAAGCGAATGGAAATCTTCTTTGACTTAAAGCAGGACCGGAGAAGCCGCGGGACCATAAGAGCTTAGGCACCTTTCTTTTGACCGGCTGATTCTCCGCT
Source organism: Taudactylus pleione (assembly GCA_031769625.1). Classification (NCBI taxonomy): domain Eukaryota; kingdom Metazoa; phylum Chordata; class Amphibia; order Anura; family Myobatrachidae; genus Taudactylus; species Taudactylus pleione. Next base: position 400,389 of record JAUIMM010000430.1, on the reverse strand, counting down.
GCCTGAAGGTCAAAATGTCCCAAAATCGGTATGAAGGTATCTCTGAACAAGTGCTTTCCAAGCATACTGGTCCCATAATTTTAGACTCCATGGATCAATAGCCGCAAGCTTTTAAAGCTAATGAAAATCTCCATTGACTTAAAGCAGGACCGGAAGAGCCTAGGGACCCTTCTGTTGACCGGCTTTTTCTCTACCACCTGAAGGTCAAAATGGACCAAAATCGGTGTAAAGTTAGCTCTGGACAAGTTCTTTCCAGTCATACTAGTCCCGTTATTTTAGACCCCATGGATCGATAACCACAAGATTTTAAAGCGAATGGAAATCTCCTTTGACTTAAAGCAGGACCGAAGGAGCCGCGGGACCGGAAGATCCTAGGGACCCTTCATTTGACCAGCTGTTTCACTGCTGCCTGAATGTCAAAATGGCCCAAAATTGTTGTGAAGGTAGCTCTGTACAAGTGCTTTCCACACATACTGGTCCCGTAATTTTAGACCCATGGATCAATAACTGCAAGCTTTTAAAGCTAATGAAAATGTCCATTGACTTAAAACAGGACCGGAAGAGCCTAGGGACCCTTCATTTGACCAGCTGTTTCGCTGCTGCCTGAAGGTCAAAATGGCACAAAATCGGTGAGGAGTTAGATCTGAACAAGGGCTTACCAGGAATTTCTGGATGCGGGACCGGAGGAGCCTAGGGACCCTTCATTTGACCAGCTGTTCCTCTGCCGCCTGAAAGTCAAAATGGCCCCAAATCGTTGTGAAGGTATCTCTGAACAAGCACTTTCCACGCATACTGGTCCTGTAATTTTAGACCCCATGGATTGATAACTGCAAGCTTTTAAAGCGAATGGAAATCGTCTTTGACTTAAAGCAGGACCGGAAAAGCCGCGGGACCATAAGAGCTTAGGCACCCTTCCTTTGACCGGCTGATTTTCCACTGCCTGAAGTTCAAAATGTCAAAAAATTGTTGTGAAGGTAGCTCTGAACAAGTGCTTACCACGCATACTGGTCCCGTAATTTTAGACCCCATGGATCGATAACCGCAAGCTTTTAAAGCTAATGAAAATCTCCATTGACTTGAAGCAGGAAAGGAAGAGCCGCGGGACCCTTCTTTTGACCAGCTGTTTCTCTGCCAATTGAAGGTCAAAATTGCCCAAAATCGGTGTGAAGGTAGCTCTGAACAAGTGCTTTCCATGCATACTGGTCCCATAATTTTAGATTCCATGGATCGATACCCGCAAGCTTTAAAAGCAAATGAAATTACCATTGACTTAAAACCGGCATCGGAAAAGCCTAGAGATCCTTCATTTGCCTTGCTGTTTCTCTGCCGCCTGAAGGTTCGAAATGGCCCAAAATTGGTGTAAAGTTAGCTCTGAACAAGGGATTTCCAGTCATACTAGTCCCGTAATTTTAGACCTTATGGATCGATAACCACAAGATTTTAAAGCGAATGAAAATCTCCTTTGACTTAAAGCAGGACTGAAGGAGCCGCGGGACTGGAAGAGCCTAGGGACCCTTCATTTGACCAGCTATTTCACTGCTGATTGAATGTCAAAATGTCCCAAAATTGTGGTGAAGGTAGCTCTGAACAAGTGCTTTCTACGCATACTGGTCCCGTAATTTTAGACCCCATGGATCGATAACCGCAAGCTTTAAATCAAATGAAAATCTCCCTTAAGTTAAAGAGGGACTGGAAAAGCCTAGGGACCCTTCATTTGACCAGCTGTTTCTCTGCTGCCTGAATGTCAAAATGGCCCAAAATTGTTGTGAAGGTAGCTCTGATCAAGTGCTTTCCACGCATACTGGTCCTGTAATTTTAGACCCCATGGATTGATAACTGCAAGCTTTTAAAGCGAATGGAAATCGTCTTTGACTTAAAGCAGGACCGGAAAAGCCGCGGGACCATAAGAGCTTAGGCACCCTTCCTTTGACCGGCTGATTTTCCACTGCCTGAAGTTCAAAATGTCCCAAAATTGTTGTGAAGGTAGCTCTGAACAAGTGCTTACCACGCATACTGGTCCCATAATTTTAGACCCCATGGATCGATAACCGCAAGCTTTTAAAGCTAATGAAAATCTCCATTGACTTGAAGCAGGAAAGGAAGAGCCGCGGGACCCTTCTTTTGACCGGCTGTTTCTCTGCCAATTGAAGGTCAAAATTGCCCAAAATCGGTGTGAAGGTAGCTCTGAACAAGTGCTTTCCATGCATACTGGTCCCATAATTTTAGATTCCATGGATCGATACCCGCAAGCTTTAAAAGCAAATGAAATTACCATTGACTTAAAACCGGCATCGGAAAAGCCTAGAGATCCTTCATTTGCCTTGCTGTTTCTCTGCCGCCTGAAGGTCGAAATGGCCCAAAATTGGTGTAAAGTTAGCTCTGAACAAGAGATTTCCAGTCATACTAGTCCCGTAATTTTAGACATTATGGATCGATAACCACAAGATTTTAAAGCGAATGAAAATCTCCTTTGACTTAAAGCAGGACTGAAGGAGCCGCGGGACTGGAAGAGCCTAGGGACCCTTCATTTGACCAGCTGTTTCACTGCTGATTGAATGTCAAAATGTCCCAAAATTGTGGTGAAGGTAGCTCTGAACAAGTGCTTTCTACGCATACTGGTTCCGTAATTTTAGACCCCATGGATCGATAACCGCAAGCTTTAAATCAAATGAAAATCTCCCTTAAGTTAAAGAGGGACCGGAAAAGCCTAGGGACCCTTCATTTGACCAGCTGTTTCTCTGCTGCCTGAATGTCAAAATGGCCCAAAATTGTTGTGAAAGTAGCTCTGAACAAGTGCTTTCCATGCATACTGGTCCCGTAATTTTAGACCCCATGAATCGATAACCGCAAGCTTTAAAAGCGAATGAAAATCTCCATTGACTTAAAGAGGGACCAGAAGAGCCTAGGGACCCTTCATTTGACCAGCTGTTTCTCTGCTGCCTGAAGGTCAAAATTGCCCAAATCGTTGTGAAGGTAGCTCTGAACAAGTGCTTTCCACGCATACTGGTCCAGTAATTTTAGACCCCATGGATCAATAACCGCAAGCTTTTAAAGCTAATGAAAATCTACATTGACTTAAAACAGGACCGGAAGAGCCTAGGTACCCTTCTTTTGACTGGCTGTTTCACTGCCGCCTGAATGTCGAAATGGCCCAACATCGGTGTAAAGTGAGCTCTGAACAAGGGCTTTCCAGTCATGCTTGTCCCATAATTTTAGACCCTATGGATCGATAACCACAAGCTTTTAAAGCAAATGTAAATCTCCTTTGACTTAAAACAGGACCGGAGGAGCTGCGAGACTAGAAGAGCCTAGGGACCCTTCATTTGACCAGCTATTTCTCCGCTGTTTGAAGGTCAAAATGTCAAAAAATTGTTGTGAAGGTAGCTCTGAACAAGTGCTTACCACGCATACTGGTCCCGTAATTTTAGACCCCATGGATCGATAACCGCAAGCTTTTAAAGCTAATGAAAATCTCCATTGACTTGAAGCAGGAAAGGAAGAGCCGCGGGACCCTTCTTTTGACCAGCTGTTTCTCTGCCAATTGAAGGTCAAAATTGCCCAAAATCGGTGTGAAGGTAGCTCTGAACAAGTGCTTTCCATGCATACTGGTCCCATAATTTTAGATTCCATGGATCGATACCCGCAAGCTTTAAAAGCAAATGAAATTACCATTGACTTAAAACCGGCATCGGAAAAGCCTAGAGATCCTTCATTTGCCTTGCTGTTTCTCTGCCGCCTGAAGGTTCGAAATGGCCCAAAATTGGTGTAAAGTTAGCTCTGAACAAGGGATTTCCAGTCATACTAGTCCCGTAATTTTAGACCTTATGGATCGATAACCACAAGATTTTAAAGCGAATGAAAATCTCCTTTGACTTAAAGCAGGACTGAAGGAGCCGCGGGACTGGAAGAGCCTAGGGACCCTTCATTTGACCAGCTATTTCACTGCTGATTGAATGTCAAAATGTCCCAAAATTGTGGTGAAGGTAGCTCTGAACAAGTGCTTTCTACGCATACTGGTCCCGTAATTTTAGACCCCATGGATCGATAACCGCAAGCTTTAAATCAAATGAAAATCTCCCTTAAGTTAAAGAGGGACTGGAAAAGCCTAGGGACCCTTCATTTGACCAGCTGTTTCTCTGCTGCCTGAATGTCAAAATGGCCCAAAATTGTTGTGAAGGTAGCTCTGATCAAGTGCTTTCCACGCATACTGGTCCTGTAATTTTAGACCCCATGGATTGATAACTGCAAGCTTTTAAAGCGAATGGAAATCGTCTTTGACTTAAAGCAGGACCGGAAAAGCCGCGGGACCATAAGAGCTTAGGCACCCTTCCTTTGACCGGCTGATTTTCCACTGCCTGAAGTTCAAAATGTCCCAAAATTGTTGTGAAGGTAGCTCTGAACAAGTGCTTACCACGCATACTGGTCCCATAATTTTAGACCCCATGGATCGATAACCGCAAGCTTTTAAAGCTAATGAAAATCTCCATTGACTTGAAGCAGGAAAGGAAGAGCCGCGGGACCCTTCTTTTGACCGGCTGTTTCTCTGCCAATTGAAGGTCAAAATTGCCCAAAATCGGTGTGAAGGTAGCTCTGAACAAGTGCTTTCCATGCATACTGGTCCCATAATTTTAGATTCCATGGATCGATACCCGCAAGCTTTAAAAGCAAATGAAATTACCATTGACTTAAAACCGGCATCGGAAAAGCCTAGAGATCCTTCATTTGCCTTGCTGTTTCTCTGCCGCCTGAAGGTCGAAATGGCCCAAAATTGGTGTAAAGTTAGCTCTGAACAAGAGATTTCCAGTCATACTAGTCCCGTAATTTTAGACATTATGGATCGATAACCACAAGATTTTAAAGCGAATGAAAATCTCCTTTGACTTAAAGCAGGACTGAAGGAGCCGCGGGACTGGAAGAGCCTAGGGACCCTTCATTTGACCAGCTGTTTCACTGCTGATTGAATGTCAAAATGTCCCAAAATTGTGGTGAAGGTAGCTCTGAACAAGTGCTTTCTACGCATACTGGTTCCGTAATTTTAGACCCCATGGATCGATAACCGCAAGCTTTAAATCAAATGAAAATCTCCCTTAAGTTAAAGAGGGACCGGAAAAGCCTAGGGACCCTTCATTTGACCAGCTGTTTCTCTGCTGCCTGAATGTCAAAATGGCCCAAAATTGTTGTGAAAGTAGCTCTGAACAAGTGCTTTCCATGCATACTGGTCCCGTAATTTTAGACCCCATGAATCGATAACCGCAAGCTTTAAAAGCGAATGAAAATCTCCATTGACTTAAAGAGGGACCAGAAGAGCCTAGGGACCCTTCATTTGACCAGCTGTTTCTCTGCTGCCTGAAGGTCAAAATTGCCCAAATCGTTGTGAAGGTAGCTCTGAACAAGTGCTTTCCACGCATACTGGTCCAGTAATTTTAGACCCCATGGATCAATAACCGCAAGCTTTTAAAGCTAATGAAAATCTACATTGACTTAAAACAGGACCGGAAGAGCCTAGGTACCCTTCTTTTGACTGGCTGTTTCACTGCCGCCTGAATGTCGAAATGGCCCAACATCGGTGTAAAGTGAGCTCTGAACAAGGGCTTTCCAGTCATGCCTGTCCCATAATTTTAGACCCTATGGATCGATAACCACAAGCTTTTAAAGCAAATGTAAATCTCCTTTGACTTAAAACAGGACCGGAGGAGCTGCGAGACTAGAAGAGCCTAGGGACCCTTCATTTGACCAGCTATTTCTCCGCTGTTTGAAGGTCAAAATGTCAAAAAATTGTTGTGAAGGTAGCTCTGAACAAGTGCTTACCACGCATACTGGTCCAGTAAGTTTAGACCCCATGGATCAATAACCGCAAGCTTTCAAAGCTAATGAAAATCTCCATTGACTTAAAACAGGACCGGAAGAGCCTAGGGACCCATCTTTTGACCGGCTGTTTCTCTGCCGCCTGAAGGTCGAAATGGCTCAAAATCGGTGTAAAGTTTGCTCTGAACAAGGGCTTTACAGTCATACTTGTCCCGTAATTTTTGACCGCATGGATCGATAACCACAAGCATTTAAAGTGAATGGAAATCTCCTTTGACTTAAAGCAGGACCGGAGGAGCCGTGGGACCGGAAGCGCCTAGGGACCCTTCATTTGACAAGCTGTTTCTCTGCCGTCTGAAGGTCAAAATGGCCCAAAATCGTTGTGAAGGTAGCTCTGAACAAGTGCTTTCCATGCATACTGGTCCCATAATATTAGACCCCATGGATTAATAACCGCAAGCTTTTAAAGCTAAAGAAAATCTCCATTGACTTAAAGTAGGACAGGAAGCGCTGCGGGACCCTTCTTTTGACCGGCTGTTTCTCTGCCTCCTGAAGGTCGAAATGGCTGAAAATCGGTGAAAAGTTTGCTCTGAACAAGGGCTTTACAGTCAAACTTGTCCCGTAATTTTAGACCCCATGGATCGATAACCACAAGCATTTAAAGCGAATGGAAATCTCCTTTGACTTAAAGCAGGACCGGAGGAGCCGCGGGACCGGAAGAGCCTAGGGACCCTTCATTTGACCAGCTGTTTCTCTGCTGCCTGACTGTCAAAATGGCCCAAAATCGTTGTGAAGGTAGCTCTGAATAAGTTCTTTCCACGCATACTGCTACCGTAATTTTAGACCCCATGGATCAATAACCGCAAGCTTTTAAAGCTAAAGAAAATCTCCATTGACTTAAAGTAGGACAGGAAGCGCCGCGGGACCCTTCTTTTGACCGGTTGTTTCTCTGCCAACTGATGGTCAAAATGGCCCAAAATCGGTGTAGGTAGCTCTGAAGAAGTGCTTTCCACGCATACTGGTCCCATAATTTTAGACCCCATGGATCGATAACCGCAAGCTTTTAAAGCGAATGGAAATTGTCTTTGACTTCAAGCAGGACCGGAAAAGCAGCGGGACCATAAGAGCTTAGGCACCCTTCTTTTGACCGGGCTGATTCTCCGCTGCATGAAGGTCAAAATGGCCCAAAATCGGTATGAAGGTAGCTCTGAACAAGTGCTTTCCACGCATACTGGTTCCGTAATTTTAGACCCCATGGATCAATAACCACAAGGTTTTAAAGCGAATGGAAATCTCATTTGACTTAAAGCAGGACCGAAGGTGCCAAGGGACCGGAAGAGCCTAGGGACCCTTCATTTGACCAGCTGTTTCTCTGCTGTCTGAATGTCAAAATGGCCCAAAATTGTTGTGAAGGTAGCGCTCAGCAAGTGCTTTCCACACATACTGGTCCCGTAATTTTAGACCCCATGGATCAATAACCGCAAGCTTTTAAAGCTAATGAAAATCTCCATTGACTTAAAACAGGACCTGAAGAGCCTAGGGACCCTTCTTTTGACCGGCTGTTTCTCTGCCGCCTGAAGGTCGAAATGGCTCAAAATCGGTGTAAAGTTTGCTCTGAACAAGGGGTTTACAGTCATAAATGTCCCTTAATTTAAGACCCCATGGATCGATACCCACAAGCAATTAAAGCAAATGGAAATCTCCTTTGACTTAAAGCAGGACCGGAGGAGCCGCGGGACCGGAAGTACCTAGGGACCCTTCATTTGACCAGGAGTTTCTCTGCCACATGAAGGTCAAAATGGCCCAAAATCGTTGTGAAGGTAGCTCTGAACAAGTCCTTTCCACGCATACTGGTCCAGTAATTTTAGACCCATTGGATCTACAACCGCAAGCTTTTAAAGCAATGAAAATCTCCATTGACTTAAAACAGGACCTGAAGAGCCTAGGGACCTTCTTATGACCAGCTGTTTCTCTGCTGCCTGAAGGTTGAAATGGTTCAACATCGGTGTAAAGTGATCTCTGAACAAGGGCTTTCCAGTCATACTTGTCCCATAATTTTAGACCCCATGGATAGATAACCACAAGCTTTTAAATGAAATGTAAATCTCCTTTGACTTAAAGCAGGACCGGAGGAGCTGCGAGACTAGAAGAGCCTAGGGACCCTTCATTTGACCAGCTGTTTCTCTGCCGTCTGAAGGTCAAAATGGCCCAAAATCGTTGTGAAGGTAGCTCTGAACAAGTGATTTCCATGCATACTGGTCCCATAATATTATACCCCATGGATCAATAACCGCAAGCTTTTAAAGCTAATGAAAATCTCCATTGACTTAAAACAGGACCTGAAGAGCCTAGGGAACCTTCTTTTGACCGGCTGTTTCTCTGCTGCCTGAAGGTCGAAATGGCTCAAAATCGGTGTAAAGTTTGCTCTGAACAAGGGCTTTACAGTCATACTTGTCCCTTAATTTAAGACCCCATGGATCGATACCCACAAGCAATTAAAGCAAATGGAAATCTCCTTTGACTTAAAGCAGGACCGGAGGAGCCGCGGGACCGGAAGTACCTAGGGACCCTTCATTTGACCAGGAGTTTCTCTGCTGCCTGAAAGTCAAAATGGCCCAAAATCGTTGTGAAGGTAGCTCTGAACAAGTCCTTTCCACGCATACTGGTCCAGTAATTTTAGACCCATTGGATCTACAACCGCAAGCTTTTAAAGCTAATGAAAATCTCCATTGACTTAAAACAGGACCTGAAGAGCCTAGGGACCTTCTTATGACCAGCTGTTTCTCTGCTGCCTGAAGGTTGAAATGGCTCAACATCGGTGTAAAGTGATCTCTGAACAAGGGCTTTCCAGTCATACTTGTCCCATAATTTTAGACCCCATGGATAGATAACCACAAGCTTTTAAATTAAATGTAAATCTCCTTTGACTTAAAGCAGGACCGGAGGAGCTGCGAGACTAGAAGAGCCTAGGGACCCTTCATTTGACCAGCTGTTTCTCTGCCGTCTGAAGGTCAAAATGGTCCAAAATCGTTGTGAAGGTAGCTCTGAACAAGTGATCTCCATGCATACTGGTCCCATAATATTAGACCCCATGAATCAATAACCACAAGCTTTTAAAGCTAATGAAAATCTCCATTGACTTAAAACAGGACCTGAAGAGCCTAGGGATCCTTCTTTTGACCGGCTGTTTCTCTGCCGCCTGAAGGTCGGAATGGCTCAAAATCGGTGAAAAGTTTGCTCTGAACAAGGGCTTTACAGTCATACTTGTCCCATAATTTTAGAACCCATGGATCGATAACCACAAGCATTTAAAGCGAATGGAAATCTCCTTTGACTTAAAGCAGGACCGGAGGAGCCGCGGGACCGGAAGAGCCTAGGGACCCTTCATTTGACCAGCTGTTTCTCTGCTGCCTGACTGTCAAAATGGCCCAAAATCGTTGTGAAGGTAGCTCTGAATAACTTCTTTCCACGCATACTGGTACCGTAATTTTAGACCCCATGGATCAATAACCGCAAGCTTTTAAAGCTAAAGAAAATCTCCATTGACTTAAAGTAGGACAGGAAGCGCCGCGGGACCCTTCTTTTGACCGGCTGTTTCTCTGCCAACTGAATGTCAAAATGGCCCAAAATCGGTGTGAAGGTAGCTCTGAAGAAGTGCTTTCCACGCATACTGGTCCCATAATTTTAGACCCCATGGATTGATAACCGCAAGCTTTTAAAGCGAATGGAAATTGTCTTTGACTTGAAGCAGGACCGGAAAAGCAGCGGGACCATAAGAGCTTAGGCACCCTTCTTTTGACAGGGCGGATTCTCCGCTGCCTGAAGGTCAAAATGGCCCAAAATCGGTATGAAGGTATCTCTGAACAAGTGCTTTCCACGCATACTGGTTCCGTAATTTTAGACCCCATGGATCAATAACCACAAGGTTTTAAAGCTAATGAAAGTCTCCATTGACTTAAAACAGGACTTGAAGAGCCTAGGGACCCTTCTTTTGACCGGCTGTTTCTCTGCCGCCTGAAGGTCGAATTGGCTCAAAATCGGTGCAAAGTTTGCTCTGAACAAGGGCTTTACAGTCATACTTGTCCCGTAATTTTAGACCCCATGGATCGATAACCACAAGCATTTAAAGCGATTGGAAATCTCCTTTGACTTAAAGCAGGACCGAAGGAGCCGCGGGACCGGTAGAGCCTAGGGACCCTTCATTTGACCAGCTGTTTCTCTGCCGCCTGATTGTCAAAATGGCCCAAAATCGTTGTGAAGGTAGCTCTGAACAAATGCTTTCCATGCATACTGGTCCCATAATTTTAGACCCCATGGATCAATAACCGCAAGCTTTTAAAGCTAATGAAAATCTCCATTGACTTAAACAGGACCTGAAGAGCCTAGGGACCCTTCTTTTGACCGGCTGTTTCTCTGCCGCCTGAAGGTCAAAATGGCCCAAAATCAGTGTGGATGTAGCTCTGAACAAGGGCTTTCCAGTCATACTTGTCCCATAATTTTAGACCCCATGGATCGATAACCACAAGCTTTTAAAGCAAATGTAAATCTCCTTTGACAAAGCAGGACCAGAGGAGCTGCGAGACTAGAAGAGCCTAGGGACCCTTCTTTTGACCGGCTGATTCTCTGCCGCCTGAAGGTCGAAATGGCTCAAAATCGTTGTAAAGTTTGCTCTGAACAAAGGCTTTACAGTCATACTTGTCCCTTAATTTAAGACCCCATGGATCGATACCCACAAGCAATTAAAGCAAATGGAAATCTCCTTTGACTTAAAGCAGGACCGGAGGAGCCGTGGGATTAGAAGAGCCTAGGGACCCTTCATTTGGCCAGCTGTTTCTCTGCCGCCCGAAGGTCAAAATGGCCCAAAATCATTGTGAAGGTAGCTCTGAACAAGTGCTTTCCACGCATACTGTTCCCATAATTTTAGACCCCATGTATCAATAACCGCAAGCTTTTAAAGCGAATGAAAATCTCCATTGACTTAAAGTAGGACCGGAAGAGCCGCGGGACCCTTCTTTTGACTGGCTGTTTCTCTGCCCACTGAAGGTCAAAATGGCCCAAAATCGGTGTGAAGGTAGCTCTGAACAAGTGCTTTCCACGCATACTGGTCCCATAATTTTAGACCCCATGGATCAATAACCGCAAGCTTTTAAAGCTAATGAAAATCTCCATTGACTTAAAACAGGACCTGAAGAGCCTAGGGACCCTTCTTTTGACCGGCTGTTTCTCTGCCGCCTGAAGGTCAAAATGGCCCAAAATCAGTGTGGATGTAGCTCTGAACAAGGTCTTTCCAGTCATACTTGTCCCATAATTTTAGACCCCATGGATCGATAACCACAAGCTTTTAAAGCAAATGTAAATCTCCTTTGACAAAGCAGGACCAGAGGAGCTGCGAGACTAGAAGAGCCTAGGGACCCTTCTTTTGACCGGCTGATTCTCTGCCGCCTGAAGGTCGAAATGGCTCAAAATCGTTGTAAAATTTGCTCTGAACAAGGGCTTTACAGTCATACTTGTCCCTTAATTGAAGACCCCATGTATCAATAACCGCAAGCTTTTAAAGCGAATGAAAATCTCCATTGACTTAAAGTAGGACCGGAAGAGCCGCGGGACCCTTCTTTTGACTGGCTGTTTCTCTGCCCACTGAATGTCAAAATGGCCCAAAATCGGTGTGAAGGTAGCTCTGAACAAGTGCTTTCCACGCATACTGGTCCCGTAATTTTAGACCCCATGGATCGATGACCGCAAGTTTTAAAGGCGAATGAAATTACCATTGACTTAAAACAGGACCGGAAGAGCCTAGGGACCCTTCATTTGACCAGCTGTTTCTCTGCCGCCTGATGGACAAAATGGCCCCAAATCTTTGTGAAGGTAGCTCTGAACAAGTGCTTTCCACACATACTGGTCCCATAATTTTAGACCCCATGGATTGATAACCGCAAGCTTTTAAAGCGAATGGAAATCATCTTTGACTTGAAGCAGGACCGGAAAAGCCGCGGGACCATAAGAGCTCAGGCACCCTTCTTTTGACCGGCCGGATTCTCCGCTGCCTGAAGGTCAAAATGTCCCAAAATTGGTGTGAAGGTAGCACTGAACAAGTGTTTTCTACGTATAATGGTCCTATAATTTTAGACCCCATGGATCAATAACCGCAAGCTTTTAAAGCTAATGAAAATCTCCACTGACTTAAAGCAGGACCGGAAGAGCTGCGGGACCCTTCTTTTGACTGGTTGTTTCTCTGCCAACTGAAGGTCAAAATGGCCCAAAATCGGTGTGAAGGTAGCTCTGAACAAGTGCTTTCCACCCATTCTGGTCCCGTAATTTTAGACCACATGGATCAATAACCGCAAACTTTAAAAGCGAATGAAATTACCATTGACTTAAAATAGGACCGGTAGAGCCTAGAGACCCTTTTTTTGCCTTGCTGTTTCTGAGCCGCCTGAAGGTCGAAACGGCCCAACATCGGTGTAAAGTTAGATCTGAACAAGGGCTTTCCAGTCATACTAGTTCCGTAATTTTAGACCCCATGGATCGATAACAACAAGCTAATGGAAATCTCCTTTGACTTAAAACAGGACCGAAGGAGCCGCGGGACCGGAAGAGCCTAGGGACCCTTCATTTGACCAGCTGTTTCTCTGCTGCCTGAATGTCAAAATGGGCCAAAATTGTTGTGAAGGTAGCGCTGAGCAAGTGCTTTCCACACATACTGGTCCCGTAATTTTAGACCCCATGGATCAATAACTGCAAGCTTTCAAAGCTAATGAAAATCTCCATTGACTTAAAACAGGACCTGAAGAGCCTAGGGACCCTTCTTTTGACCGGCTGTTTCTCTGCCGCCTGAAGGTCAAAATGGCCCAAAATCAGTGTGGATGTAGCTCTGAACAAGGGCTTTCCAGTCATACTTGTCCCATAATTTTAGACCCCATGGATCGATAACCACAAGCTTTTAAAGCAAATGTAAATCTCCTTTGACAAAGCAGGACCAGAGGAGCTGCGAGACTAGAAGATCCTAGGGACCCTTCTTTTGACCGGCTGATTCTCTGCCGCCTGAAGGTCGAAATGGCTCAAAATCGTTGTAAAATTTGCTCTGAACAAGGGCTTTACAGTCATACTTGTCCCTTAATTTAAGACCCCATGGATCGATACCCACAAGCAATTAAAGCAAATGGAAATCTCCTTTGACTTAAAGCAGGACCGGAGGAGCCACGGGATTAGAAGAGCCTAGGGACCCTTCATTTGGCCAGCTGTTTCTCTGCCGCCCGAAGGTCAAAATGGCCCAAAATCATTGTGAAGGTAGCTCTGAACAAGTGCTTTCCACGCATACTGTTCCCATAATTTTAGACCCCATGTATCAATAACCGCAAGCTTTTAAAGCGAATGAAAATCTCCATTGACTTAAAGTAGGACCGGAAGAGCCGCGGGACCCTTCTTTTGACTGGCTGTTTCTCTGCCCACTGAATGTCAAAATGGCCCAAAATCGGTGTGAAGGTAGCTCTGAACAAGTGCTTTCCACGCATACTGGTCCCGTAATTTTAGACCCCATGGATCGATGACCGCAAGTTTTAAAGGCGAATGAAATTACCATTGACTTAAAACAGGACCGGAAGAGCCTAGGGACCCTTCATTTGACCAGCTGTTTCTCTGCCGCCTGATGGACAAAATGGCCCCAAATCTTTGTGAAGGTAGCTCTGAACAAGTGCTTTCCACACATACTGGTCCCATAATTTTAGACCCCATGGATTGATAACCGCAAGCTTTTAAAGCGAATGGAAATCATCTTTGACTTGAAGCAGGACCGGAAAAGCCGCGGGACCATAAGAGCTCAGGCACCCTTCTTTTGACCGGCCGGATTCTCCGCTGCCTGAAGGTCAAAATGTCCCAAAATTGGTGTGAAGGTAGCACTGAACAAGTGTTTTCTACGTATAATGGTCCTATAATTTTAGACCCCATGGATCAATAACCGCAAGCTTTTAAAGCTAATGAAAATCTCCACTGACTTAAAGCAGGACCGGAAGAGCTGCGGGACCCTTCTTTTGACTGGTTGTTTCTCTGCCAACTGAAGGTCAAAATGGCCCAAAATCGGTGTGAAGGTAGCTCTGAACAAGTGCTTTCCACCCATTCTGGTCCCGTAATTTTAGACCACATGGATCAATAACCGCAAACTTTAAAAGCGAATGAAATTACCATTGACTTAAAATAGGACCGGTAGAGCCTAGAGACCCTTTTTTTGCCTTGCTGTTTCTGAGCCGCCTGAAGGTCGAAACGGCCCAACATCGGTGTAAAGTTAGATCTGAACAAGGGCTTTCCAGTCATACTAGTTCCGTAATTTTAGACCCCATGGATCGATAACAACAAGCTAATGGAAATCTCCTTTGACTTAAAACAGGACCGAAGGAGCCGCGGGACCGGAAGAGCCTAGGGACCCTTCATTTGACCAGCTGTTTCTCTGCTGCCTGAATGTCAAAATGGGCCAAAATTGTTGTGAAGGTAGCGCTGAGCAAGTGCTTTCCACACATACTGGTCCCATAATTTTAGACCCCATGGATCAATAACTGCAAGCTTTCAAAGCTATTGAAAATCTCCATTGACTTAAAAGAGGACCTGAAGAGCCTAGGGACCTTCTTATGACCAGCTGTTTCTCTGCTGCCTGAAGGTCGAAATGGCTCAACATCGGTGTAAAGTTTGCTCTGAACAAGGGCTTTACAGTCATACTTGTCCCAGAATTTTAGACCCCATGGATCGATAACCACAAGCATTTAAAGCGAATGGAAATCTCCTTTGACTTAAAGCAGGACCGGAGGAGCCGCGGGACCGGAAGAGCCTAGGGACCCTTCATTTGACCAGCTGTTTCTCTGCTGCCTGACTGTCAAAATGGCCCAAAATCGTTGTGAAGGTAGCTCTGAATATCTTCTTTCCACGCATACTGGTACCGTAATTTTAGACCCCATGGATCAATAACCGCAAGCTTTTAAAGCTAAAGAAAATCTCCATTGACTTAAAGTAGGACAGGAAGCGCCGCGGGACCCTTCTTTTGACCGGCTGTTTCTCTGCCAACTGAATGTCAAAATGGCCCAAAATCGGTGTGAAGGTAGCTCTGAAGAAGTGCTTTCCACGCATACTGGTCCCATAATTTTAGACCCCATGGATTGATAACCGCAAGCTTTTAAAGTGAATGGAAATTGTCTTTGACTTGAAGCAGGACCGGAAAAGCAGCGGGACCATAAGAGCTTAGGCACCCTTCTTTTGACAGGGCGGATTCTCCGCTGCCTGAAGGTCAAAATGGCCCAAAATCGGTATGAAGGTATCTCTGAACAAGTGCTTTCCACGCATACTGGTTCCGTAATTTTAGACCCCATGGATCAATAACCACATGGTTTTAAAGCTAATGAAAGTCTCCATTGACTTAAAACAGGACTTGAAGAGCCTAGGGACCCTTCTTTTGACCGGCTGTTTCTCTGCCGCCTGAAGGTCGAATTGGCTCAAAATCGGTGTAAAGTTTGCTCTGAACAAGGGCTTTACAGTCATACTTGTCCCGTAATTTTAGACCACATGGATCGATAACCACAAGCATTTAAAGCGATTGGAAATCTCCTTTGACTTAAAGCAGGACCGAAGGAGCCGCGGGACCGGAAGAGCCTAGGGACCCTTCATTTGACCAGCTGTTTCTCTGCCGCCTGAAGGTCAAAATGGCCCAAAATCGTTGTGAAGGTAGCTCTGAACAAATGCTTTCCATGCATACTGGTCCCATAATTTTAGACCCCATGGATCCATAACCGCAAGCTTTTAAAGCTAATGAAAATCTCCATTGACTTAAACAGGACCTGAAGAGCCTAGGGACCCTTCTTTTGACCGGCTGTTTCTCTGCCGCCTGAAGGTCAAAATGGCCCAAAATCAGTGTGGATGTAGCTCTGAACAAGGGCTTTCCAGTCATACTTGTCCCATAATTTTAGACCCCATGGATCGATAACCACAAGCTTTTAAAGCAAATGTAAATCTCCATTGACAAAGCAGGACCAGAGGAGCTGCGAGACTAGAAGAGCCTAGGGACCCTTCTTTTGACCGGCTGATTCTCTGCCGCCTGAAGGTCGAAATGGCTCAAAATCGTTGTAAAGTTTGCTCTGAACAAGGGCTTTACAGTCATACTTGTCCCTTAATTTAAGACCCCATGGATCGATACCCACAAGCTTTTAAAGCAAATGGAAATCTCCTTTGACTTAAAGCAGGACCGGAGGAGCCGCGGGATTAGAAGAGCCTAGGGACCCTTCATTTGGCCAGCTGTTTCTCTGCCGCCCGAAGGTCAAAATGGCCCAAAATCATTGTGAAGGTAGCTCTGAACAAGTGCTTTCCACGCATACTGTTCCCATAATTTTAGACCCCATGTATCAATAACCGCAAGCTTTTAAAGCGAATGAAAATCTCCATTGACTTAAAGTAGGACCGGAAGAGCCGCGGGACCCTTCTTTTGACTGGCTGTTTCTCTGCCCACTGAAGGTCAAAATGGCCCAAAATCGGTGTGAAGGTAGCTCTGAACAAGTGCTTTCCACGCATACTGGTCCCGTAATTTTAGACCCCATGGATCGATGACCGCAAGTTTTAAAGGCGAATGAAATTACCATTGACTTAAAACAGGACCGGAAGAGCCTAGGGACCCTTCATTTGACCAGCTGTTTCTCTGCCGCCTGAAGGTCAAAATGGCCCCAAATCTTTGTGAAGGTAGCTCTGAACAAGTGCTTTCCACACATACTGGTCCCATAATTTTAGACCCCATGGATTGATAACCGCAAGCTTTTAAAGCGAATGGAAATTGTCTTTGACTTGAAGCAGGACCGGAAAAGCAGCGGGACCATAAGAGCTTAGGCACCCTTCTTTTGACAGGGCGGATTCTCCGCTGCCTGAAGGTCAAAATGGCCCAAAATCGGTATGAAGGTATCTCTGAACAAGTGCTTTCCACGCATACTGGTTCCGTAATTTTAGACCCCATGGATCAATAACCACAAGGTTTTAAAGCTAATGAAAGTCTCCATTGACTTAAAACAGGACTTGAAGAGCCTAGGGACCCTTCTTTTGACCGGCTGTTTCTCTGCCGCCTGAAGGTCGAATTGGCTCAAAATCGGTGTAAAGTTTGCTCTGAACAAGGGCTTTACAGTCATACTTGTCCCGTAATTTTAGACCACATGGATCGATAACCACAAGCATTTAAAGCGATTGGAAATCTCCTTTGACTTAAAGCAGGACCGAAGGAGCCGCGGGACCGGAAGAGCCTAGGGACCCTTCATTTGACCAGCTGTTTCTCTGCCGCCTGAAGGTCAAAATGGCCCAAAATCGTTGTGAAGGTAGCTCTGAACAAATGCTTTCCATGCATACTGGTCCCATAATTTTAGACCCCATGGATCCATAACCGCAAGCTTTTAAAGCTAATGAAAATCTCCATTGACTTAAAACAGGACCTGAAGAGCCTAGGGACCCTTCTTTTGACCGGCTGTTTCTCTGCTGCCTGAAGGTCAAAATGGCCCAAAATCAGTGTGGATGTAGCTCTGAACAAGGGCTTTCCAGTCATACTTGTCCCATAATTTTAGACCCCATGGATCGATAACCACAAGCTTTTAAAGCAAATGTAAATCTCCTTTGACAAAGCAGGACCAGAGGAGCTGCGAGACTAGAAGAGCCTAGGGACCCTTCTTTTGACCGGCTGATTCTCTGCCGCCTGAAGGTCGAAATGGCTCAAAATCGTTGTAAAGTTTGCTCTGAACAAGGGCTTTACAGTCATACTTGTCCCTTAATTTAAGACCCCATGGATCGATACCCACAAGCTTTTAAAGCAAATGGAAATCTCCTTTGACTTAAAGCAGGACCGGAGGAGCCGCGGGATTAGAAGAGCCTAGGGACCCTTCATTTGGCCAGCTGTTTCTCTGCCGCCCGAAGGTCAAAATGGCCCAAAATCATTGTGAAGGTAGCTCTGAACAAGTGCTTTCCACGCATACTGTTCCCATAATTTTAGACCCCATGTATCAATAACCGCAAGCTTTTAAAGCGAATGAAAATCTCCATTGACTTAAAGTAGGACCGGAAGAGCCGCGGGACCCTTCTTTTGACTGGCTGTTTCTCTGCCCACTGAAGGTCAAAATGGCCCAAAATCGGTGTGAAGGTAGCTCTGAACAAGTGCTTTCCACGCATACTGGTCCCGTAATCTTAGACCCCATGGATCGATGACCGCAAGTTTTAAAGGCGAATGAAATTACCATTGACTTAAAACAGGACCGGAAGAGCCTAGGGACCCTTCATTTGACCAGCTGTTTCTCTGCCGCCTGAAGGTCAAAATGGCCCCAAATCTTTGTGAAGGTAGCTCTGAACAAGTGCTTTCCACACATACTGGTCCCATAATTTTAGACCCCATGGATTGATAACCGCAAGCTTTTAAAGCGAATGGAAATCGTCTTTGACTTGAAGCAGGACCGGAAAAGCCGCGGGACCATAAGAGCTCAGGCACCCTTCTTTTGACCGGCCGGATTCTCCGCTGCCTGAAGGTCAAAATGTCCCAAAATTGGTGTGAAGGTAGCACTGAACAAGTGTTTTCTACGTATAATGGTCCTATAATTTTAGACCCCATGGATCAATAACCGCAAGCTTTTAAAGCTAATGAAAATCTCCACTGACTTAAAGCAGGACCGGAAGAGCTGCGGGACCCTTCTTTTGACTGGTTGTTTCTCTGCCAACTGACGGTCAAAATGGCCCAAAATCGGTGTGAAGGTAGCTCTGAACAAGTGCTTTCCACCCATTCTGGTCCCGTAATTTTAGACCCCATGGATCAATAACCGCAAACTTTAAAAGCGAATGAAATTACCATTGACTTAAAATAGGACCGGTAGAGCCTAGAGACCCTTTTTTTGCCTTGCTGTTTCTGAGCCGCCTGAAGGTCGAAACGGCCCAACATCGGTGTAAAGTTAGATCTGAACAAGGGCTTTCCAGTCATACTAGTTCCGTAATTTTAGACCCCATGGATCGATAACAACAAGCTAATGGAAATCTCCTTTGACTTAAAACAGGACCGAAGGAGCCGCGGGACCGGAAGAGCCTAGGGACCCTTCATTTGACCAGCTGTTTCTCTGCTGCCTGAATGTCAAAATGGCCCAAAATTGTTGTGAAGGTAGCGCTGAGCAAGTGCTTTCCACACATACTGGTCCCGTAATTTTAGACCCCATGGATCAATAACCGCAAGCTTTCAAAGCTAATGAAAATCTCCATTGACTTAAAGAGGGACCGGAAGAGCCTAGGGACTTTTATTTTGACCGGGCAGATTCTCCACTGCCTGAAGGTCAAAATGGCCCAAAATTGGTGTGAAGGTAGCTCTGAACAAGTGCTTTCCACGCATACTGGTCCAGTAATTTTAGACCCCATGGATCAATTACCGTAAGCTTTCAAAGCTAATGAAAATCTCCATTGACTTAAAACAGGACCGGAAGAGCCTAGGGACCCTTCTTTTGACCGGCTGTTTCACTGCCACCTGAATGTCGAAATGGCCCACCATCGGTGTAAAGTGAGCTCTGAACAAGGGCTTTCCAGTCATACTTGTCCCATAATTTTAGACCCCATGGATCGATAACCACAAGCTTTTAAAGCAAATGTAAATCTCCTTTGACTTAAAGCAGGACCGGAGGAGCCGCGGGATTAGAAGAGCCTAGGGATCCTTCATTTGGCCAGCTGTTTCTCTGCCGCCTGAAGGTCAAAATGGCCCAAAATCATTGTGAAGGTAGCTCTGAACAAGTGCTTTCCACGCATACTGGTCCCTTAATTTTAGACCCCTTGTATCAATAACCGCAAGCTTTTAAAGATAATGAAAATCTCCATTGACTTAATGTAGGACCGGAAGAGCCGCGGGACCCTTCTTTTGACCGACTGTTTCTCTGCCCACTGAAGGTCAAAATGGCCCAAAATCGGTGTGAAGGTATCTCTGAACAAGTGCTTTCCACGCATACTGGTCCCGTAATTTTAGACCCCATGGATCGATAACCGCAAGCTTTCAAAGTGAATGAAATTACCATTGACTTAAAATAGGACCGGAAGAGACTAGAGACCCTTCTATTGCCTTGCTGTTTCTCTGCTGCCTGAAGGTCGAAATGGGCCAACATCGGTGTAAAGTTAGCTCTGAACAAGGGCTTTCCAGTCATACTAGTCCCATAATTTTAGACCCAATGGATCGATAACAACAAGATTTTAAAGCTAATGGAAATCTCCTTTGACTTAAAGCAGGACCGAAGGAGCCGCGGGCCCGGAAGAGCTGCGGGACCCTTCTTTTGACTGGCTGTTTCTCTGCCAACTGAAGGTCAAAACGGCCCTAAATCGGTATGAAGGTAGCTCTGAACAAGTGCTTTCCACGCATACTGGTCCAGTAATTTTAGACCCCATGGATCAATTACCGCAAGCTTTCAAAGCTAATGAATATCTCCATTGACTTAAAACAGGACCAGAAGAGCCTAGGGACCCTTCTTTTGACCGGCTGTTTCACTGCCGCCTGAATGTCGAAATGGCCCAACATCGCTGTAAAGTGAGCTCTGAACAAGGGCTTTCCAGTTGTACTTGTCCCTTAATTTTAGACCCCATGGATCGATAACCACAAGCTTTTAAAGCAAATGTAAATCTCCTTTGACTTAAAGCAGGACCGGAGGAGCCGCGGGATTAGAAGAGCCTAGGGACCCTTCATTTGGCCAGCTGTTTCTCTGCCGCCTGAAGGTCAAAATGGCCCAAAAGCATTGTGAAGGTAGCTCTGAACAAGTGCTTTCCACGCATACTTGTCCCATAATTTTAGACCCCATGTATCAATAAAAGCAAGCTTTTAAAGCTAATGAAAATCTCCATTGACTTAAAGTAGGATTGGAAGAGCCGCGGGACCGTTCTTTTGACCGGCTGTTTCTCTGCCGCCTGAAAGTCAAAATGGCCCAAAATCGGAGTGAAGGTATCTCTGAACAAGTGCTTTCCACGCATACTGGTCCCGTAATTTTAGACCCCATGGATCCATTACCGCAAGCTTTCAAAGCTAATGAAAATCTCCATTGACTTAAAGTAGGACCGGAAGAGCCGCGGGACCCTTCTTTTGACCGGATGTTTCACTGCCGCCTGAAGGTCAAAATGCCCCAAATCATTGTGAAGGTAGCTCTGAACAAGTGCTTTCCACGCATACTGTTCCCATAATTTTAGACCCCATGTATCAATAATTGCAAGCTTTTAAAGGCGAATGAAATTACCATTGACTTAAAACAGGACCGGAAGAGCCTAGGGACCCTTCATTTGACCAGCTATTTCTCTGCTGCCTTAAGGTCAAAATGGCCCCAAATCTTTGTGAAGGTAGTTCTGAACAAGTGCTTTCCACACATACTGGTCCCATAATTTTAGACCCCATGGATTGATAACCGCAAGCTTTTAAAGTGAATGGAAATAGTCTTTGACTTGAAGCAGGACCGGAAAAGCCGCGGGACCATAAGAGCGTAGGCACCCTTCTTTTGACCGGACGGATTCTCCGCTGCCTGAAGGTCAATATGTCCCAAAATTGGTGTGAAGGTAGCACTAAACAAGTGTTTTCCACCCATTCTGGTCCCGTAATTTTAGACCCCATGGATCAATAACCGCAAGCTTTTAAAGCTAATGAAAATCTCCATTGACTTAAAGCAGGACCGGAAGAGCTGCGGGAACCTTCTTTTGACTGGCTGTTTCTCTGCCAACTGAAGGTCAAAATGGCCCAAAATCGGTGTGAAGGTAGCTCTGAACAAGTGCTTTCCACCCATTCTGGTCCCGTAATTTTAGACCCCATGGATCAATAACCGCAAACTTTAAAAGCGAATGGAAATCGTCTTTGACTTGAAGCAGGACCGGAAAAGCCGCGGGACCATAAGAGCTTAGGCACCCTTCTTTTTGACGGGCGGATTCTCCGCTGCCTGAAGGTCAATATGTCCCAAAATTGGTGTGAAGGTAGCACTGAACAAGTGTTTTCTACGCATACTGGTCCTATAATTTTAGACCCCATGGATCAATAACCGCAAGCTTTTAAAGCTAATGAAAATCTCCATTGACTTAAAGCAGGACCGGAAGAGCTGCGGGACCCTTCTTTTGACTGGCTGTTTCTCTGCCGCCTGAAGGTCAAAATGGCCCCAAATCTTTGTGAAGGTAGCTCTGAACAAGTGCTTTCCACACATACTGGTCCCATAATTTTAGACCCCATGGATTGATAACCGCAAGCTTTTAAAGCGAATGGAAATCGTCTTTGACTTGAAGCAGGACCGGAAAAGCCGCGGGACCATAAGAGCTTAGGCACCCTTCTTTTGACCGGGCGGATTCTCCGCTGCCTGAAGGTCAATATGTCCCAAAATTGGTGTGAAGGTAGCACTGAACAAGTGTTTTCTACGCATACTGGTCTTATAATTTTAGACCCCATGGATCAATAACCGCAAGCTTTTAAAGCTAATGAAAATCTCCATTGACTTAAAGCAGGACCGGAAGAGCTGCGGGACCCTTCTTTTGACTGGCTGTTTCTCTGCCAACTGAAGGTCAAAATGGCCCAAAATCGGTGTGAAGGTAGCTCTGAACAAGTGCTTTCCACCCATTCTGGTCCCGTAATTTTAGACCCCATGGATCAATAACCGCAAACTTTAAAAGCGAATGAAATTACCACTGACTTAAAATAGGACCGGTAGAGCCTAGAGACCCTTCTTTTGCCTTGCTGTTTCTGAGCCGCCTGAAGGTCGAAACGGCCCAACATCGGTGTAAAGTTAGATCTGAACAAGGCCTTTCCAGTCATACTAGTCCCGTAATTTTAGACCCCCATGGATCGATAACACCAAGATTTTAAAGCTAATGGAAATCTCCTTTGACTTAAAGCAGGACCGAAGGAGCCGCGGGACCGGAAGAGCCTAGGGACCCTTCATTTGACCGGCTGTTTCACTGCTGCCTGAATGTCAAAATGGCCCAAAATTGTTGTGAAGGTAACGCTGAGCAAGTGCTTTTCACATATACTGGTCCCGTAATTTTAGATCCCATGGATCAATAACCGCAAGTTTTCAAAGCTAATGAAAATCTCCATTGACTTAAAGAGGGACCGGAAGAGCCTAGAGACCCTTCTATTGCCTTGCTGTTTCTCTACCGCCTGAAGGTCGAATTTGCCCAAAATTGGTGTAAAGTTAGCTCTGAACAAGGGGTTTCCAGTCATACTAGTCCCGTTATTTTAGACCCCATGGATCGATAACAACAAGATTTTAAAGCAAATGTAAATCTCCTTTGACTTAAAGCAGGACCGGAGGAGCCGCGGGACTAGAAGAGCCTAGGGACCCTTCATTTGAACAGCTGTTTCACTGCCGCCTGAAGGTCAAAATGGCCCAAAATCGTTGTGAAGGTAGCTCTGAACAAGTGCTTTCCATGCATACTGGTCCCATAATTTTATACCCCATGGATCAATAACCGCAAGCTTTTAAAGCTAATGAAAATCTCCATTGACTTAAAGCAGGACCGGAAGAGCTGCGGGACCCTTCTTTTGACTGGCTGTTTCTCTGCCAACTTATGGTCATAATGGCCCAAAATCGGTGTGAAGGTAGCTCTGAACAAGTGCTCTCCACCCATTCTGGTCCCGTAATTTTAGACCCCATGGATCAATAACCGCAAGCTTTAAAAGCGAATGAAATTACCATTGACTTAAAATAGGACCGGTAGAGCCTAGAGACCCTTCTTTTGCCTTGCTGTTTCTCTGCCGCCTGAAGGTCGAAATGGCCCAACATCGGTGTAAAGTTAGCTCAGAACAAGAGGTTTCCAGTCATACTAGTCCCGTTATTTTAGACCCCATGAATCGATAACAACAAGATTTTAAAGCAAATGGAAATCTCCTTTGACTTAAAGCAGGACCGAAGGAGCCGCGGGACCGGAAGAGCCTAGGGACCCTTCATTTGACCAGCTGTTTCTCTGCTGCCTGAATGTCAAAATGGCCCAAAATTGTTGTGAAGGTAGCTCTGAACATGTGCTTTCCACGCATACTGGTCCCTTAATTTTAGACTCCATGGATCAATAACCGCAAGCTTTCAAAGCAAATGAAAATCTCCATTGACTTAAAACAGGACCGGAAGAGCCTAGGGACCCTTCTTTTGACCGGCTGTTTCACTGCCGCCTGAATGTCGAAATGGCCCAACATCGGAGTAAAGTGCGCTCTGAACAAGGGCTTTCCAGTCATACTTGTCCCATAATTTTAGACCCCATGGATCGATAACCACAAGCTTTTAAAGCAAATGTAAATCTCCTTTGACTTAAAGCAGGACCGGAGGAGCCGCGGGACTAGAAGAGCCTAGGGACCCTTCATTTGAACAGCTGTTTCTCTGCTGGCTGAATGTCAAAATGGCCCAAAATTGTTGTGAAGGTAGCTCTGAACAAGTGCTTTCCTCGCATTCTGGTCCAGTAATTTTAGACCCCATGGATCAATAACCGCAAGCTTTCAAAGCAAATGAAAATCTCCATTGACTTAAAACAGGACCGGAAGAGCCTAGGGACCCTTCTTTTGACTGGCTGTTTCACTGCCGCCTGAATGTCGAAATGGCCCAACATCGGTGTAAAGTGAGCTCTGAACAAGGGCTTTCCAGTCATACTTGTCCCATAATTTTAGACCCCATGGATCGATAACCACAAGCTTTTAAAGCAAATGTAAATCTCCTTTGACTTAAAGCAGGACCGGAGGAGCCGCGGGACTAGAAGAGCCTAGGGACCCTTCATTTGAACAGCTGTTTCTCTGCCGCCTGAAGGTCAAAATGGCCCAAAATCGTTTTGAAGGTAGCTCTGAACAAGTGCTTTCCATGCATACTGGTCCCATAATTTTAGACCCCATGGATCAATAACCGCAAGCTTTTAAAGCTAATGAAAATCTCCTTTGACTTAAAGCAGGACCGGAAGAGCTGCGGGACCCTTCTTTTGACTGGCTGTTTCTCTGCCAACTGAAGGTCAAAATGGCCCAATATCAGTATGAAGGTAGCTCTGAACAAGTGCTTTCCACGCGTACTGGTTCCGTAATTTTAGACCCCATGGATCGATAACCACAAGGTTTTTAAGCGAATGGAAATCTCATTTGACTTAAAGCAGGACCGAAGGTGCCAAGGGACCGGAAGAGCCTAGGGACCCTTCATTTGAACAGCTGTTTCTCTGCTGCCTGAATGTCAAAATGGCCCAAAATTGTTGTGAAGGTAGCGCTGAGCAAGTGCTTTCCACACATACTGGTCCCGTAATTTTAGACCCCATGGATCGATAACTGCAAGCTTTAAAAGCGAATGAAAATCTCCATTGACTTAAAGAGGGACCGGAAGAGCCTAGGGACCTTTATTTTGACCAGCTGATTCTCCGCTGCCTGAAGGTCAAAATGTCCCAAAATTGGTGTGAAGCTAGCTCTGAACAAGTGCTTTCCACACATACTGGTCCAGTAATTTTAGACCCCATAGATCAATAACCGCAAGCTTTCAAAGCTAATGAAAATCTCCATTGACTTAAAAGAGGACCTGAAGAGCCTCGGGACCCTTCTTTTGACCGGCTGTTTCACTGCCGCCTGAATGTCAAAATGGCCCAACATAAGTGTAAAGTGAGCTCTGAACAAGGGCTTTCCAGTCATACTTGTCCCATAATTTTAGACCCCATGGATCGATAACCGCAAGCTTTAAAAGCGAATGAAATTACCATTGACTTAATGCAGGACCGGAAGAGCCTAGGGACCCTTCATTTGACCAGCTGTTTCTCTGCTGCCTGAATGTCAAAATGGCCCAAAATTGTTGTGAAGGTAGCTCTGAACAAGTGCTTTCATGCATACTGGTCCCATAATTTTAGACCCCATGGATCAATAACCGCAAGCTTTTAAAGCTAATGAAAATCTCCATTGACTTAAAACAGGACCTGAAGAGCCTAGGGACCCTTCTTTTGACCGGCTGTTTCTCTGCCGCCTGAATGTCAAAATGGCACAAAATCAGTGTGGAGGTAGCTCTGAACAAGGGCTTTCCAGTCATACTTGTCCCATAATTTTAGACCCCATGGATCGATAACCACAAGCTTTTAAACAAATGTAAATCTCCTTTGACTTAAAGCAGGACCGGAGGAGCTGAGAGACTAGAAGAGCCTAGGTACCCTTCATTTGACCAGCTGTTTCTCTGCCGCCTAAAGGTCAAAATGGCCCAAAATCATTGTGAAGGTAGCTCTGAACAAGTGCTTTCCATGCTTACTGGTCCCATAATTTTAGACCCCATGGATCAATAACCGCAAGCTTTTAAAGCTAATGAAAATCTCCATTGACTTAAAACAGGACCTGAAGAGCCTAGGGACCCTTCTTTTGACCGGCTGTTTCTCTGCCGCCTGAAAGTCAAAATGGCCCAAAATCAGTGTGGAGGTAACTCTGAACAAGGGATTTCCAATCGTACTTGTCCCTTAATTTTAGACCCCATGGATCGATAACCACAAGCTTTTAAAGCAAATGTAAATCTCCTTTGACTTAAAGCAGGACCGGAGGAGCTGCGAGACTAGAAGAGCCTAGGGACCCTTCTTTTGACCGGCTGTTTCTCTGCCGCCTGAAGGTCGAAATGGCTCAAAATCGGTGTAACGTTTGCTCTGAACAAGGGCTTTACAGTCATACTTGTCCCGTAATTTTAGACCCCATGGATCGATAACCAGAAGCAATTAAAGCAAATTGAAATCTCCTTTACTTAAAGCAGGACTGGAGGAGCCGCGGGACTGGAAGTACCTAGGGACCCTTCATTTGACCAGGAGTTTCTCTGCCACATGAAGGTCAAAATGGCCCAAAATCATTGTGAAGGTAGCTCTGAACAATTCATTTCCACGCATACTGGTCCAGTAATTTTAGACCCCATGGATCGATAACAACAAGCTTTTAAAGCAAATGTAAATCTCCTTTGACTTAAAGCAGGACCGGAGGAGCTGCGAGACTAGAAGAGCCTAGGGACCCTTCTTTTGACTGGCTGTTTCTCCGCTGCCTGAAGGTCAAAATGTCCCAAAATTGGTGTGAAGGTAGCTCTGAACAAGTGCTTTCCACGCATACTGGTACAGTAATTTTAGACCCCATGGATCAATAACCGCAAGCTTTCAAAGCTAATGAAAATCTCCATTGACTTAAAACAGGACCGGAAGAGCCTAGGGACCCATCTTTTGACCGGCTGTTTCACTGCCGCCTGAATGTCAAAATGGCCCAACATCGGTGTAAAGTGAGCTCTGAACAACGGCTTTCCAGTCATACTTGTCCCATAATTTTAGACCCCATGGATTGATAACCACAAGCTTTTAAAGCAAATGTAAATCTCCTGTGACTTAAAGCAGGACCGGAGGAGCTGAGAGACTAGAAGAGCCTAGGTACCCTTCATTTGACCAGGAGTTTCTCTGCCACATGAAGGTCTGAATGGCCCAAAATCATTGTGAAGGTAGCTCTGAACAAGTCCTTTCCACGCATACTGGTCCAGTAATTTTAGACCCATTGGATCAATAACCGCAAGCTTTTAAAGCTAATGAAAATCTCCATTGACTTAAAAGAGGACCTGAAGAGCCTAGGGACCTTCTTATGACCAGCTGTTTCTCTGCTGCCTGAAGGTCGAAAAGGCTCAACATCGGTGTAAAGTGATCTCTGAACAAAGGCTTTCCAGTCATACTTGTCCCAGATTTTTAGACCCCATGGATCGATAACCACAAGCTTTTAAATCAAATGTAAATCTCCTTTGACTTAAAGCAGGACCGGAGGAGCTGCGAGACTAGAAGAGCCTGGGGACCCTTCATTTGACAAGCTGTTTCTCTGCCGTCTGAAGGTCAAAATGGCCCAAAATCGTTGTGAAGGTAGCTCTGAACAAGTGCTTTCCACGCATACTGGTACAGTAATTTTAGACCCCATGGATCAATAACCGCAAGCTTTCAAAGCTAATGAAAATCTCCATTGACTTAAAACAGGACCGGAAGAGCCTAGGGACCCATCTTTTGACTGGCTGTTTCACTGCCGCCTGAATGTCAAAATGGCCCAACATCGGTGTAAAGTGAGCTCTGAACAACGGCTTTCCAGTCATACTTGTCCCATAATTTTAGACCCCATGGATTGATAACCACAAGCTTTTAAAGCAAATGTAAATCTCCTGTGACTTAAAGCAGGACCGGAGGAGCTGAGAGACTAGAAGAGCCTAGGTACCCTTCATTTGACCAGGAGTTTCTCTGCCACATGAAGGTCTGAATGGCCCAAAATCATTGTGAAGGTAGCTCTGAACAAGTCCTTTCCACGCATACTGGTCCAGTAATTTTAGACCCATTGGATCAATAACCGCAAGCTTTTAAAGCTAATGAAAATCTCCATTGACTTAAAAGAGGACCTGAAGAGCCTAGGGACCTTCTTATGACCAGCTGTTTCTCTGCTGCCTGAAGGTCGAAAAGGCTCAACATCGGTGTAAAGTGATCTCTGAACAAAGGCTTTCCAGTCATACTTGTCCCAGATTTTTAGACCCCATGGATCGATAACCACAAGCTTTTAAATCAAATGTAAATCTCCTTTGACTTAAAGCAGGACCGGAGGAGCTGAGAGACTAGAAGAGCGTAGGTACCCTTCATTTGACCAGCTGTTTCTCTGCCGCCTAAAGGTCAAAATGGCCCAAAATCATTGTGAAGGTAGGTCTGAACAAGTGCTTTCCATGCTTACTGGTCCCATAATTTTAGACCCCATGGATCAATAACCGCAAGCTTTTAAAGCTAATGAAAATCTCCATTGACTTAAAACAGGACCTGAAGAGCCTAGGGACCCTTCTTTTGACCGGCTGTTTCTCTGCCGCCTGAAAGTCAAAATGGCCCAAAATCAGTGTGGAGGTAACTCTGAACAAGGGATTTCCAATCATACTTGTCCCTTAATTTTAGACCCCATGGATCGATAACCACAAGCTTTTAAAGCAAATGTAAATCTCCTTTGACTTAAAGCAGGACCGGAGGAGCTGCGAGACTAGAAGAGCCTAGGGACCCTTCTTTTGACCGGCTGTTTCTCTGCCGCCTGAAGGTCGAAAAGGCTCAACATCGGTGTAACGTTTGCTCTGAACAAGGGCTTTACAGTCATACTTGTCCCGTAATTTTAGACCCCATGGATCGATAACCAGAAGCAATTAAAGCAAATTGAAATCTTCTTTACTTAAAGCAGGACCGGAGGAGCCGCGGGACTGGAAGTACCTAGGGACCCATCATTTGACCAGGAGTTTCTCTGCCACATGAAGGTCAAAATGGCCCAAAATCATTGTGAAGGTAGCTCTGAACAATTCATTTCCACGCATACTGGTCCAGTAATTTTAGACCCCATGGATCGATAACCACAAGCTTTTAAAGCAAATGTAAATCTCCTTTGACTTAAAGCAGGACCGGAGGAGCTGCGAGACTAGAAGAGCCTAGGGACCCATCTTTTGACCGGCTGTTTCACTGCCGCCTGAATGTCAAAATGGCCCAACATCAGTGTAAAGTGAGCTCTGAACAACGGCTTTCCAGTCATACTTGTCCCATAATGTTAGACCCCATGGATTGATAACCACAAGCTTTTAAAGCAAATGTAAATCTCCTGTGACTTAAAGCAGGACCGGAGGAGCTGAGAGACTAGAAGAGCCTAGGTACCCTTCATTTGACCAGGAGTTTCTCTGCCACATGAAGGTCTGAATGGCCCAAAATCATTGTGAAGGTAGCTCTGAACAAGTCCTTTCCACGCATACTGGTCCAGTAATTTTAGACCCATTGGATCAATAACCGCAAGCTTTTAAAGCTAATGAAAATCTCCATTGACTTAAAAGAGGACCTGAAGAGCCTAGGGACCTTCTTATGACCAGCTGTTTCTCTGCTGCCTGAAGGTCGAAAAGGCTCAACATCGGTGTAAAGTGATCTCTGAACAAAGGCTTTCCAGTCATACTTGTCCCAGATTTTTAGACCCCATGGATCGATAACCACAAGCTTTTAAATCAAATGTAAATCTCCTTTGACTTAAAGCAGGACCGGAGGAGCTGCGAGACTAGAAGAGCCTGGGGACCCTTCATTTGACAACCTGTTTCTCTGCCGTCTGAAGGTCAAAATGGCCCAAAATCGTTGTGAAGGTAGCTCTGAACAAGAGCTTTCCACGCATACTGGTACAGTAATTTTAGACCCCATGGATCAATAACCGCAAGCTTTCAAAGCTAATGAAAATCTCCATTGACTTAAAACAGGACCGGAAGAGCCTAGGGACCCATCTTTTGACCGGCTGTTTCACTTCCGCCTGAATGTCAAAATGGCCCAACATCGGTGTAAAGTGAGCTCTGAACAACGGCTTTCCAGTCATACTTGTCCCATAATTTTAGACCCCATGGATTGATAACCACAAGCTTTTAAAGCAAATGTAAATCTCCTGTGACTTAAAGCAGGACCGGAGGAGCTGAGAGACTAGAAGAGCCTAGGTACCCTTCATTTGACCAGGAGTTTCTCTGCCACATGAAGGTCTGAATGGCCCAAAATCATTGTGAAGGTAGCTCTGAACAAGTCCTTTCCACGCATACTGGTCCAGTAATTTTAGACCCATTGGATCAATAACCGCAAGCTTTTAAAGCTAATGAAAATCTCCATTGACTTAAAAGAGGACCTGAAGAGCCTAGGGACCTTCTTATGACCAGCTGTTTCTCTGCTGCCTGAAGGTCGAAAAGGCTCAACATCGGTGTAAAGTGATCTCTGAACAAAGGCTTTCCAGTCATACTTGTCCCAGATTTTTAGACCCCATGGATCAATAACCGCAAGCTTTTAAAGCTAATGAAAATCTCCATTGACTTAAAACAGGACCTGAAGAGCCTAGGGACCCTTCTTTTGACCGGCTGTTTCTCTGCCGCCTGAAGGTCGAAATGGCTCAAAATCGGTGTAAAGTTTGCTCTGAACAAGGGCTTTACAGTCATACTTGTCCCGTAATTTTAGACCCCATGGATCGATAACCACAAGCCTTTAAAGTGAATGGAAATCTCCTTTGACTTAAAGCAGGACCGGAGGAGCCGCGGGACCGGAAGAGCCTAGGGACCCTTCATTTGACCAGCTGTTTCTCTGCTGCCTGAATGTCAAAATGGCCCAAAATTGTTGTGAAAGTAGCTCTGAACAAGTGCTTTCCACGCATACTGGTCCCATAATTTTAGACCCCATGGATCAATAACCGCAAGCTTTTAAAGCTAATGAAAATCTCCATTGACTTAAAGCAGGACCGGAAGAGCTGCGGGACCCTTCTTTTGACTGGCTGTTTCTCTGCCAACTTAAGGTCAAAATGGCCCAAAATCGGTGTGAAGGTAGCTCTGAACAAGTGCTTTCCACCCATTCTGGTCCCGTAATTTTAGACCCCATGGATCAATAACCGCAAGCTTTAAAAGCAAATGAAATTACCATTGACTTAAAATAGGACCGGTAGAGCCTAGAGACCCTTCTTTTGCCTTGCTGTTTCTGTGCCACCTCAAGGTCGAAATGGCCCAACATCGGTGTAAAGTTAGCTCTGAACAAGGGGTTTCCAGTCATACTAGTCCCGTTATTTTAGACCCCATGGATCGATAACAACAAGATTTTAAAGCAAATGGAAATCTCATTTGACTTAAAGCAGGACCGAAGGAGCCACGGGACTGGAAGAGCCTAGGGACCCTTCATTTGACCAGCTGTTTCTCTGCTGCCTGAATGTCAAAATGGCCCAAAATTGTTGTGAAGGTAGCTCTGAACAAGTGCTTTCATGCATACTGGTCCCATAATTTTAGACCCCATGGATCAATAACCGCAAGCTTTTAAAGCTAATGAAAATCTCCATTGACTTAAAACAGGACCTGAAGAGCCTAGGGACCCTTCTTTTGACCGGCTGTTTCTCTGCCGCCTGAATGTCAAAATGGCACAAAATCAGTGTGGAGGTAGCTCTGAACAAGGGCTTTCCAGTCATACTTGTCCCATAATTTTAGACCCCATGGATCGATAACCACAAGCTTTTAAACAAATGTAAATCTCCTTTGACTTAAAGCAGGACCGGAGGAGCTGAGAGACTAGAAGAGCCTAGGTACCCTTCATTTGACAAGCTGTTTCTCTGCCGCCTGAAGGTCAAAATGGCCCAAAATCATTGTGAAGGTAGGTCTGAACAAGTGCTTTCCATGCTTACTGGTCCCATAATTTTAGACCCCACGGATCAATAACCGCAAGCTTTTAAAGCTAATGAAAATCTCCATTGACTTAAAACAGGACCTGAAGAGCCTAGGGACCCTTCTTTTGACCGGCTGTTTCTCTGCCGCCTGAAAGTCAAAATGGCCCAAAATCAGTGTGGAGGTAACTCTGAACAAGGGATTTCCAATCATACTTGTCCCGTAATTTTAGACCCCATGGATCGATAACCAGAAGCAATTAAAGCAAATTGAAATCTCCTTTACTTAAAGCAGGACCGGAGGAGCCGCGGGACTGGAAGTACCTAGGGACCCTTCATTTGACCAGGAGTTTCTCTGCCACATGAAGGTCAAAATGGCCCAAAATCATTGTGAAGGTAGCTCTGAACAATTCATTTCCACGCATACTGGTCCAGTAATTTTAGACCCCATGGATCGATAACAACAAGCTTTTAAAGCAAATGTAAATCTCCTTTGACTTAAAGCAGGACCGGAGGAGCTGCGAGACTAGAAGAGCCTAGGGACCCTTCTTTTGACCGGCTGTTTCTCCGCTGCCTGAAGGTCAAAATGTCCCAAAATTGGTGTGAAGGTAGCTCTGAACAAGTGCTTTCCACGCATACTGGTACAGTAATTTTAGACCCCATGGATCAATAACCGCAAGCTTTCAAAGCTAATGAAAATCTCCATTGACTTAAAACAGGACCGGAAGAGCCTAGGGACCCATCTTTTGACCGGCTGTTTCACTGCCGCCTGAATGTCAAAATGGCCCAACATCGGTGTAAAGTGAGCTCTGAACAACGGCTTTCCAGTCATACTTGTCCCATAATTTTAGACCCCATGGATTGATAACCACAAGCTTTTAAAGCAAATGTAAATCTCCTGTGACTTAAAGCAGGACCGGAGGAGCTGAGAGACTAGAAGAGCCTAGGTACCCTTCATTTGACCAGGAGTTTCTCTGCCACATGAAGGTCTGAATGGCCCAAAATCATTGTGAAGGTAGCTCTGAACAAGTCCTTTCCACGCATACTGGTCCAGTAATTTTAGACCCATTGGATCAATAACCGCAAGCTTTTAAAGCTAATGAAAATCTCCATTGACTTAAAAGAGGACCTGAAGAGCCTAGGGACCTTCTTATGACCAGCTGTTTCTCTGCTGCCTGAAGGTCGAAAAGGCTCAACATCGGTGTAAAGTGATCTCTGAACAAAGGCTTTCCAGTCATACTTGTCCCAGATTTTTAGACCCCATGGATCGATAACCACAAGCTTTTAAATCAAATGTAAATCTCCTTTGACTTAAAGCAGGACCGGAGGAGCTGCGAGACTAGAAGAGCCTGGGGACCCTTCATTTGACAAGCTGTTTCTCTGCCGTCTGAAGGTCAAAATGGCCCAAAATTGTTGTGAAGGTAGCTCTGAACAAGTGCTTTCCACGCATACTGGTACAGTAATTTTAGACCCCATGGATCAATAACCGCAAGCTTTCAAAGCTAATGAAAATCTCCATTGACTTAAAACAGGACCGGAAGAGCCTAGGGACCCATCTTTTGACCGGCTGTTTCACTGCCGCCTGAATGTCAAAATGGCCCAACATCGGTGTAAAGTGAGCTCTGAACAACGGCTTTCCAGTCATACTTGTCCCATAATTTTAGACCCCATGGATTGATAACCACAAGCTTTTAAAGCAAATGTAAATCTCCTGTGACTTAAAGCAGGACCGGAGGAGCTGAGAGACTAGAAGAGCCTAGGTACCCTTCATTTGACCAGGAGTTTCTCTGCCACATGAAGGTCTGAATGGCCCAAAATCATTGTGAAGGTAGCTCTGAACAAGTCCTTTCCACGCATACTGGTCCAGTAATTTTAGACCCATTGGATCAATAACCGCAAGCTTTTAAAGCTAATGAAAATCTCCATTGACTTAAAAGAGGACCTGAAGAGCCTAGGGACCTTCTTATGACCAGCTGTTTCTCTGCTGCCTGAAGGTCGAAAAGGCTCAACATCGGTGTAAAGTGATCTCTGAACAAAGGCTTTCCAGTCATACTTGTCCCAGATTTTTAGACCCCATGGATCGATAACCACAAGCTTTTAAATCAAATGTAAATCTCCTTTGACTTAAAGCAGGACCGGAGGAGCTGAGAGACTAGAAGAGCCTAGGTACCCTTCATTTGACCAGCTGTTTCTCTGCCGCCTAAAGGTCAAAATGGCCCAAAATCATTGTGAAGGTAGGTCTGAACAAGTGCTTTCCATGCTTACTGGTCCCATAATTTTAGACCCCATGGATCAATAACCGCAAGCTTTTAAAGCTAATGAAAATCTCCATTGACTTAAAACAGGACCTGAAGAGCCTAGGGACCCTTCTTTTGACCGTCTGTTTCTCTGCCGCCTGAAAGTCAAAATGGCCCAAAATCAGTGTGGAGGTAACTCTGAACAAGGGATTTCCAATCATACTTGTCCCTTAATTTTAGACCCCATGGATCGATAAACACAAGCTTTTAAAGCAAATGTAAATCTCCTTTGACTTAAAGCAGGACCGGAGGAGCTGCGAGACTAGAAGAGCCTAGGGACCCTTCTTTTGACCGGCTGTTTCTCTGCCGCCTGAAGGTCGAAATGGCTCAAAATCGGTGTAACGTTTGCTCTGAACAAGGGCTTTACAGTCATACTTGTCCCGTAATTTTAGACCCCATGGATCGATAACCAGAAGCAATTAAAGCAAATTGAAATCTTCTTTACTTAAAGCAGGACCGGAGGAGCCGCGGGACTGGAAGTACCTAGGGACCCTTCATTTGACCAGGAGTTTCTCTGCCACATGAAGGTCAAAATGGCCCAAAATCATTGTGAAGGTAGCTCTGAACAATTCATTTCCACGCATACTGGTCCAGTAATTTTAGACCCCATGGATCGATAACCACAAGCTTTTAAAGCAAATGTAAATCTCCTTTGACTTAAAGCAGGACCGGAGGAGCTGCGAGACTAGAAGAGCCTAGGGACCCTTCTTTTGACCGGCTGTTTCTCCGCTGCCTGAAGGTCAAAATGTCCCAAAATTGGTGTGAAGGTAGCTCTGAACAAGTGCTTTCCACGCATACTGGTACAGTAATTTTAGACCCCATGGATCAATAACCGCAAGCTTTCAAATCTAATGAAAATCTCCATTGACTTAAAACAGGACCGGAAGAGCCTAGGGACCCATCTTTTGACCGGCTGTTTCACTGCCGCCTGAATGTCAAAATGGCCCAACATCGGTGTAAAGTGAGCTCTGAACAACGGCTTTCCAGTCATACTTGTCCCATAATGTTAGACCCCATGGATTGATAACCACAAGCTTTTAAAGCAAATGTAAATCTCCTGTGACTTAAAGCAGGACCGGAGGAGCTGAGAGACTAGAAGAGCCTAGGTACCCTTCATTTGACCAGGAGTTTCTCTGCCACATGAAGGTCTGAATGGCCCAAAATCATTGTGAAGGTAGCTCTGAACAAGTCCTTTCCACGCATACTGGTCCAGTAATTTTAGACCCATTGGATTAATAACCGCAAGCTTTTAAAGCTAATGAAAATCTCCATTGACTTAAAAGAGGACCTGAAGAGCCTAGGGACCTTCTTATGACCAGCTGTTTCTCTGCTGCCTGAAGGTCGAAAAGGCTCAACATCGGTGTAAAGTGATCTCTGAACAAAGGCTTTCCAGTCATACTTGTCCCAGATTTTTAGACCCCATGGATCGATAACCACAAGCTTTTAAATCAAATGTAAATCTCCTTTGACTTAAAGCAGGACCGGAGGAGCTGCGAGACTAGATGAGCCTGGGGACCCTTCATTTGACAACCTGTTTCTCTGCCGTCTGAAGGTCAAAATGGCCCAAAATCGTTGTGAAGGTAGCTCTGAACAAGAGCTTTCCACGCATACTGGTACAGTAATTTTAGACCCCATGGATCAATAACCGCAAGCTTTCAAAGCTAATGAAAATCTCCATTGACTTAAAACAGGACCGGAAGAGCCTAGGGACCCATCTTTTGACCGGCTGTTTCACTTCCGCCTGAATGTCAAAATGGCCCAACATCGGTGTAAAGTGAGCTCTGAACAACGGCTTTCCAGTCATACTTGTCCCATAATTTTAGACCCCATGGATTGATAACCACAAGCTTTTAAAGCAAATGTAAATCTCCTGTGACTTAAAGCAGGACCGGAGGAGCTGAGAGACTAGAAGAGCCTAGGTACCCTTCATTTGACCAGGAGTTTCTCTGCCACATGAAGGTCTGAATGGCCCAAAATCATTGTGAAGGTAGCTCTGAACAAGTCCTTTCCACGCATACTGGTCCAGTAATTTTAGACCCATTGGATCAATAACCGCAAGCTTTTAAAGCTAATGAAAATCTCCATTGACTTAAAAGAGGACCTGAAGAGCCTAGGGACCTTCTTATGACCAGCTGTTTCTCTGCTGCCTGAAGGTCGAAAAGGCTCAACATCGGTGTAAAGTGATCTCTGAACAAAGGCTTTCCAGTCATACTTGTCCCAGATTTTTAGACCCCATGGATCGATAACCACAAGCTTTTAAATCAAATGTAAATCTCCTTTGACTTAAAGCAGGACCGGAGGAGCTGCGAGACTAGAAGAGCCTGGGGACCCTTCATTTGACAAGCTGTTTCTCTGCCGTCTGAAGGTCAAAATGGCCCAAAATCGTTGTGAAGGTAGCTCTGAACAAGTGCTTTCCATGCATACTGGTCCCATAATATTAGACCCCATGGATCAATAACCGCAAGCTTTTAAAGCTAATGAAAATCTCCATTGACTTAAAACAGGACCTGAAGAGCCTAGGGACCCTTCTTTTGACCGGCTGTTTCTCTGCCGCCTGAAGGTCGAAATGGCTCAAAATCGGTGTAAAGTTTGCTCTGAACAAGGGCTTTACAGTCATACTTGTCCCGTAATTTTAGACCCCATGGATCGATAACCACAAGCCTTTAAAGTGAATGGAAATCTCCTTTGACTTAAAGCAGGACCGGAGGAGCCGCGGGACCGGAAGAGCCTAGGGACCCTTCATTTGACCAGCTGTTTCTCTGCTGCCTGAATGTCAAAATGGCCCAAAATTGTTGTGAAAGTAGCTCTGAACAAGTGCTTTCCACGCATACTGGTCCCATAATTTTAGACCCCATGGATCAATAACCGCAAGCTTTTAAAGCTAATGAAAATCTCCATTGACTTAAAGCAGGACCGGAAGAGCTGCGGGACCCTTCTTTTGACTGGCTGTTTCTCTGCCAACTTAAGGTCAAAATGGCCCAAAATCGGTGTGAAGGTAGCTCTGAACAAGTGCTTTCCACCCATTCTGGTCCCGTAATTTTAGACCCCATGGATCAATAACCGCAAGCTTTAAAAGCAAATGAAATTACCATTGACTTAAAATAGGACCGGTAGAGCCTAGAGACCCTTCTTTTGCCTTGCTGTTTCTGTGCCACCTCAAGGTCGAAATGGCCCAACATCGGTGTAAAGTTAGCTCTGAACAAGGGGTTTCCAGTCATACTAGTCCCGTTATTTTAGACCCCATGGATCGATAACAACAAGATTTTAAAGCAAATGGAAATCTCATTTGACTTAAAGCAGGACCGAAGGAGCCACGGGACTGGAAGAGCCTAGGGACCCTTCATTTGACCAGCTGTTTCTCTGCTGCCTGAATGTCAAAATGGCCCAAAATTGTTGTGAAGGTAGCTCTGAACAAGTGCTTTCATGCATACTGGTCCCATAATTTTAGACCCCATGGATCAATAACCGCAAGCTTTTAAAGCTAATGAAAATCTCCATTGACTTAAAACAGGACCTGAAGAGCCTAGGGACCCTTCTTTTGACCGGCTGTTTCTCTGCCGCCTGAATGTCAAAATGGCACAAAATCAGTGTGGAGGTAGCTCTGAACAAGGGCTTTCCAGTCATACTTGTCCCATAATTTTAGACCCCATGGATCGATAACCACAAGCTTTTAAACAAATGTAAATCTCCTTTGACTTAAAGCAGGACCGGAGGAGCTGAGAGACTAGAAGAGCCTAGGTACCCTTCATTTGACAAGCTGTTTCTCTGCCGCCTGAAGGTCAAAATGGCCCAAAATCATTGTGAAGGTAGGTCTGAACAAGTGCTTTCCATGCTTACTGGTCCCATAATTTTAGACCCCACGGATCAATAACCGCAAGCTTTTAAAGCTAATGAAAATCTCCATTGACTTAAAACAGGACCTGAAGAGCCTAGGGACCCTTCTTTTGACC
Organism: Taudactylus pleione; assembly: GCA_031769625.1. Classification (NCBI taxonomy): domain Eukaryota; kingdom Metazoa; phylum Chordata; class Amphibia; order Anura; family Myobatrachidae; genus Taudactylus; species Taudactylus pleione. The sequence goes on along the minus strand of JAUIMM010000430.1, from coordinate 362,227 downwards.
GGCTGTTTCTCTGCCGCCTGAAAGTCAAAATGGCCCAAAATCAGTGTGGAGGTAACTCTGAACAAGGGATTTCCAATCATACTTGTCCCATAATTTTAGACCCCATGGATCGATAACCACAAGCTTCTAAAGCAAATGTAAATCTCCTTTGACTTAAAGCAGGACCAGAGGAGCTGCGAGACTAGAAGAGCCTAGGGACCCTTCTTTTGACCGGCTGTTTCTCTGCCGCCTGAAGGTCGAAATGGCTCAAAATCGGTGTAACGTTTGCTCTGAACAAGGGCTTTACAGTCATACTTGTCCCGTAATTTTAGACCCCATGGATCGATAACCAGAAGCAATTAAAGCAAATTGAAATCTCCTTTACTTAAAGCAGGACCGGAGGAGCCGCGGGACTGGAAGTACCTAGGGACCCTTCATTTGACCAGGAGTTTCTCTGCCACATGAAGGTCAAAATGGCCCAAAATCATTGTGAAGGTAGCTCTGAACAATTCCTTTCCACGCATACTGGTCCAGTAATTTTAGACCCCATGGATCGATAACCACAAGCTTTTAAAGCAAATGTAAATCTCCTTTGACTTAAAGCAGGACCGGAGGAGCTGCGAGACAAGAAGAGCCTAGGGACCCTTCTTTTGACCGGCTGTTTCTCCGCTGCCTGAAGGTCAAAATGTCCCAAAATTGGTGTGAAGGTAGCTCTGAACAAGTGCTTTCCACGCATACTGGTACAGTAATTTTAGACCCCATGGATCAATAACCGCAAGCTTTCAAAGCTAATGAAAATCTCCATTGACTTAAAACAGGACCGGAAGAGCCTAGGGACCCATCTTTTGACCGGCTGTTTCACTGCCGCCTGAATGTCAAAATGGCCCAACATCGGTGTAAAGTGAGCTCTGAACAAGGGCTTTCCAGTCATACTTGTCCCATAATTTTAGACCCCATGGATCGATAACCACAAGCTTTTAAAGCAAATGTAAATCTCCTTTGACGTAAAGCAGGACCGGAGGAGCTGAGAGACTAGAAGAGCCTAGGTACCCTTCATTTGACCAGGAGTTTCTCTGCCACATGAAGGTCTGAATGGCCCAAAATCATTGTGAAGGTAGCTCTGAACAAGTCCTTTCCACGCATACTGGTCCAGTAATTTTAGACCCAATGGATCAATAACCGCAAGCTTTTAAAGCTAATGAAAATCTCCATTGACTTAAAAGAGGACCTGAAGAGCCTAGGGACCTTCTTATGACCAGCTGTTTCTCTGCTGCCTGAAGGTCGAAAAGGCTCAACATCGGTGTAAAGTGATCTCTGAACAAAGGCTTTCCAGTCATACTTGTCCCAGATTTTTAGACCCCATGGATCGATAACCACAAGCTTTTAAATCAAATGTAAATCTCCTTTGACTTAAAGCAGGACCGGAGGAGCTGCGAGACTAGAAGAGCCTGGGGACCCTTCATTTGACAAGCTGTTTCTCTGCTGTCTGAAGGTCAAAATGGCCCAAAATCGTTGTGAAGGTAGCTCTGAACAAGTGCTTTCCATGCATACTGGTCCCATAATATTAGACCCCATGGATCAATAACCGCAAGCTTTTAAAGCTAATGAAAATCTCCATTGACTTAAAACAGGACCTGAAGAGCCTTGGGACCCTTCTTTTGACCGGCTGTTTCTCTGCCGCCTGAAGGTCGAAATGGCTCAAAATCGGTGTAAAGTTTGCTCTGAACAAGGGCTTTACAGTCATACTTGTCCCGTAATTTTAGACCCCATGGATCGATAACCACAAGCCTTTAAAGTGAATGGAAATCTCCTTTGACTTAAAGCAGGGCCGGAGGAGCCGCGGGACCGGAAGAGCCTAGGGACCCTTCATTTGACCAGCTGTTTCTCTGCCGCCTGAATGTCAAAATGGCACAAAATCGTTGTGAAGGTAGCTCTGAACAAGTGCTTTCCATGCATACTGGTCCCATAATTTTAGACCCCATGGAACAATAACCTTAAGCTTTTAAAGCTAATGAAAATCCTCATTGACTTAAAGAGGGACCGGAAGAGCCTAGGGACCCTTCATTTGACCGGCTGTTTCTCTGCCAACTGAAGGTCAAAATGGCCCAAAATCATTGTGAAGGTAGCTCTGAACAAGTCCTTTCCACGCATACTGGTCCAGTAATTTTAGACCCATTGGATCAATAACCGCAAGCTTTTAAAGCTAATGAAAATCTCCATTGACTTAAAAGAGGACCTGAAGAGCCTAGGGACCTTCTTATGACCATCTATTTCTCTGCTGCCTGAAGGTCAAAATGGCTCAACATCGGTGTAAAGTGATCTCTAAAAAAGGGCTTTCCAGTCATACTTGTCCCAGAATTTTAGACCCCATGGATCGATAACCACAAGCTTTTAAATCAAATGTAAATCTCCTTTGACTTAAAGCAGGACCGGAGGAGCTGCGAGACTAGAAGAGCCTAGGGACCCTTCATTTGACAAGCTGTTTCTCTGCCGTCTGAAGGTCAAAATGGCCCAAAATCGTTGTGAAGGTAGCTCTGAACAAGAGCTTTCCACGCATACTGGTACAGTAATTTTAGACCCCATGGATCAATAACCGCAAGCTTTCAAAGCTAATGAAAATCTCCATTGACTTAAAACAGGACCGGAAGAGCCTAGGGACCCATCTTTTGACCGGCTGTTTCACTTCCGCCTGAATGTCAAAATGGCCCAACATCGGTGTAAAGTGAGCTCTGAACAACGGCTTTCCAGTCATACTTGTCCCATAATTTTAGACCCCATGGATTGATAACCACAAGCTTTTAAAGCAAATGTAAATCTCCTGTGACTTAAAGCAGGACCGGAGGAGCTGAGAGACTAGAAGAGCCTAGGTACCCTTCATTTGACCAGGAGTTTCTCTGCCACATGAAGGTCTGAATGGCCCAAAATCATTGTGAAGGTAGCTCTGAACAAGTCCTTTCCACGCATACTGGTCCAGTAATTTTAGACCCATTGGATCAATAACCGCAAGCTTTTAAAGCTAATGAAAATCTCCATTGACTTAAAAGAGGACCTGAAGAGCCTAGGGACCTTCTTATGACCAGCTGTTTCTCTGCTGCCTGAAGGTCGAAAAGGCTCAACATCGGTGTAAAGTGATCTCTGAACAAAGGCTTTCCAGTCATACTTGTCCCAGATTTTTAGACCCCATGGATCGATAACCACAAGCTTTTAAATCAAATGTAAATCTCCTTTGACTTAAAGCAGGACCGGAGGAGCTGCGAGACTAGAAGAGCCTGGGGACCCTTCATTTGACAAGCTGTTTCTCTGCCGTCTGAAGGTCAAAATGGCCCAAAATCGTTGTGAAGGTAGCTCTGAACAAGTGCTTTCCATGCATACTGGTCCCATAATATTAGACCCCATGGATCAATAACCGCAAGCTTTTAAAGCTAATGAAAATCTCCATTGACTTAAAACAGGACCTGAAGAGCCTAGGGACCCTTCTTTTGACCGGCTGTTTCTCTGCCGCCTGAAGGTCGAAATGGCTCAAAATCGGTGTAAAGTTTGCTCTGAACAAGGGCTTTACAGTCATACTTGTCCCGTAATTTTAGACCCCATGGATCGATAACCACAAGCCTTTAAAGTGAATGGAAATCTCCTTTGACTTAAAGCAGGACCGGAGGAGCCGCGGGACCGGAAGAGCCTAGGGACCCTTCATTTGACCAGCTGTTTCTCTGCTGCCTGAATGTCAAAATGGCCCAAAATTGTTGTGAAAGTAGCTCTGAACAAGTGCTTTCCACGCATACTGGTCCCATAATTTTAGACCCCATGGATCAATAACCGCAAGCTTTTAAAGCTAATGAAAATCTCCATTGACTTAAAGCAGGACCGGAAGAGCTGCGGGACCCTTCTTTTGACTGGCTGTTTCTCTGCCAACTTAAGGTCAAAATGGCCCAAAATCGGTGTGAAGGTAGCTCTGAACAAGTGCTTTCCACCCATTCTGGTCCCGTAATTTTAGACCCCATGGATCAATAACCGCAAGCTTTAAAAGCAAATGAAATTACCATTGACTTAAAATAGGACCGGTAGAGCCTAGAGACCCTTCTTTTGCCTTGCTGTTTCTGTGCCACCTCAAGGTCGAAATGGCCCAACATCGGTGTAAAGTTAGCTCTGAACAAGGGGTTTCCAGTCATACTAGTCCCGTTATTTTAGACCCCATGGATCGATAACAACAAGATTTTAAAGCAAATGGAAATCTCATTTGACTTAAAGCAGGACCGAAGGAGCCACGGGACTGGAAGAGCCTAGGGACCCTTCATTTGACCAGCTGTTTCTCTGCTGCCTGAATGTCAAAATGGCCCAAAATTGTTGTGAAGGTAGCTCTGAACAAGTGCTTTCATGCATACTGGTCCCATAATTTTAGACCCCATGGATCAATAACCGCAAGCTTTTAAAGCTAATGAAAATCTCCATTGACTTAAAACAGGACCTGAAGAGCCTAGGGACCCTTCTTTTGACCGGCTGTTTCTCTGCCGCCTGAATGTCAAAATGGCACAAAATCAGTGTGGAGGTAGCTCTGAACAAGGGCTTTCCAGTCATACTTGTCCCATAATTTTAGACCCCATGGATCGATAACCACAAGCTTTTAAACAAATGTAAATCTCCTTTGACTTAAAGCAGGACCGGAGGAGCTGAGAGACTAGAAGAGCCTAGGTACCCTTCATTTGACAAGCTGTTTCTCTGCCGCCTGAAGGTCAAAATGGCCCAAAATCATTGTGAAGGTAGGTCTGAACAAGTGCTTTCCATGCTTACTGGTCCCATAATTTTAGACCCCACGGATCAATAACCGCAAGCTTTTAAAGCTAATGAAAATCTCCATTGACTTAAAACAGGACCTGAAGAGCCTAGGGACCCTTCTTTTGACCGGCTGTTTCTCTGCCGCCTGAAAGTCAAAATGGCCCAAAATCAGTGTGGAGGTAACTCTGAACAAGGGATTTCCAATCATACTTGTCCCATAATTTTAGACCCCATGGATCGATAACCACAAGCTTCTAAAGCAAATGTAAATCTCCTTTGACTTAAAGCAGGACCAGAGGAGCTGCGAGACTAGAAGAGCCTAGGGACCCTTCTTTTGACCGGCTGTTTCTCTGCCGCCTGAAGGTCGAAATGGCTCAAAATCGGTGTAACGTTTGCTCTGAACAAGGGCTTTACAGTCATACTTGTCCCGTAATTTTAGACCCCATGGATCGATAACCAGAAGCAATTAAAGCAAATTGAAATCTCCTTTACTTAAAGCAGGACCGGAGGAGCCGCGGGACTGGAAGTACCTAGGGACCCTTCATTTGACCAGGAGTTTCTCTGCCACATGAAGGTCAAAATGGCCCAAAATCATTGTGAAGGTAGCTCTGAACAATTCCTTTCCACGCATACTGGTCCAGTAATTTTAGACCCCATGGATCGATAACCACAAGCTTTTAAAGCAAATGTAAATCTCCTTTGACTTAAAGCAGGACCGGAGGAGCTGCGAGACAAGAAGAGCCTAGGGACCCTTCTTTTGACCGGCTGTTTCTCCGCTGCCTGAAGGTCAAAATGTCCCAAAATTGGTGTGAAGGTAGCTCTGAACAAGTGCTTTCCACGCATACTGGTACAGTAATTTTAGACCCCATGGATCAATAACCGCAAGCTTTCAAAGCTAATGAAAATCTCCATTGACTTAAAACAGGACCGGAAGAGCCTAGGGACCCATCTTTTGACCGGCTGTTTCACTGCCGCCTGAATGTCAAAATGGCCCAACATCGGTGTAAAGTGAGCTCTGAACAAGGGCTTTCCAGTCATACTTGTCCCATAATTTTAGACCCCATGGATCGATAACCACAAGCTTTTAAAGCAAATGTAAATCTCCTTTGACGTAAAGCAGGACCGGAGGAGCTGAGAGACTAGAAGAGCCTAGGTACCCTTCATTTGACCAGGAGTTTCTCTGCCACATGAAGGTCTGAATGGCCCAAAATCATTGTGAAGGTAGCTCTGAACAAGTCCTTTCCACGCATACTGGTCCAGTAATTTTAGACCCAATGGATCAATAACCGCAAGCTTTTAAAGCTAATGAAAATCTCCATTGACTTAAAAGAGGACCTGAAGAGCCTAGGGACCTTCTTATGACCAGCTGTTTCTCTGCTGCCTGAAGGTCGAAAAGGCTCAACATCGGTGTAAAGTGATCTCTGAACAAAGGCTTTCCAGTCATACTTGTCCCAGATTTTTAGACCCCATGGATCGATAACCACAAGCTTTTAAATCAAATGTAAATCTCCTTTGACTTAAAGCAGGACCGGAGGAGCTGCGAGACTAGAAGAGCCTGGGGACCCTTCATTTGACAAGCTGTTTCTCTGCTGTCTGAAGGTCAAAATGGCCCAAAATCGTTGTGAAGGTAGCTCTGAACAAGTGCTTTCCATGCATACTGGTCCCATAATATTAGACCCCATGGATCAATAACCGCAAGCTTTTAAAGCTAATGAAAATCTCCATTGACTTAAAACAGGACCTGAAGAGCCTTGGGACCCTTCTTTTGACCGGCTGTTTCTCTGCCGCCTGAAGGTCGAAATGGCTCAAAATCGGTGTAAAGTTTGCTCTGAACAAGGGCTTTACAGTCATACTTGTCCCGTAATTTTAGACCCCATGGATCGATAACCACAAGCCTTTAAAGTGAATGGAAATCTCCTTTGACTTAAAGCAGGGCCGGAGGAGCCGCGGGACCGGAAGAGCCTAGGGACCCTTCATTTGACCAGCTGTTTCTCTGCCGCCTGAATGTCAAAATGGCACAAAATCGTTGTGAAGGTAGCTCTGAACAAGTGCTTTCCATGCATACTGGTCCCATAATTTTAGACCCCATGGAACAATAACCTTAAGCTTTTAAAGCTAATGAAAATCCTCATTGACTTAAAGAGGGACCGGAAGAGCCTAGGGACCCTTCATTTGACCGGCTGTTTCTCTGCCAACTGAAGGTCAAAATGGCCCAAAATCATTGTGAAGGTAGCTCTGAACAAGTCCTTTCCACGCATACTGGTCCAGTAATTTTAGACCCATTGGATCAATAACCGCAAGCTTTTAAAGCTAATGAAAATCTCCATTGACTTAAAAGAGGACCTGAAGAGCCTAGGGACCTTCTTATGACCATCTATTTCTCTGCTGCCTGAAGGTCAAAATGGCTCAACATCGGTGTAAAGTGATCTCTAAAAAAGGGCTTTCCAGTCATACTTGTCCCAGAATTTTAGACCCCATGGATCGATAACCACAAGCTTTTAAATCAAATGTAAATCTCCTTTGACTTAAAGCAGGACCGGAGGAGCTGCGAGACTAGAAGAGCCTAGGGACCCTTCATTTGACAAGCTGTTTCTCTGCCGTCTGAAGGTAAAATGGCCCAAAATCGTTGTGAAGGTAGCTCTGAACAAGTACTTTCCATGCATACTGGTCCCATAATATTAGACCCAATGGATCAATAACCGCAAGCTTTTAAAGCTAATGAAAATCTCCATTGACTTAAAACAGGACCTGAAGAGCCTAGGGAACCTTCTTTTGACCGGCTGTTTCTCTGCCGCCTGAAGGTCGAAATGGCTCAAAATCAGTGTAAAGTTTGCTCTTAACAAGGGCTTTACAGTCATACTTGTCCCGTAATTTTAGTCCCCATGGATCGATAGCCACAAGCATTTAAAGTGAATGGAAATCTCCTTTGACTTAAAGCAGGACCGGAGGAGCCGCGGGACCGGAAGAGCCTATGGACCCTTCATTTGACCAGCTGTGTCTCTGCCGCCAGAATGTCAAAATGGCACAAAATCGTTGTGAAGGTAGCTCTGAACAAGTGCTTTCCATGCATACTGGTCCCATAATTTTAGACTCCATGGAACAATAACCGCAAGCTTTTAAAGCTAATGAAAATCTCCATTGACTTAAAGAGAGACCGGAAGAGCCTAGGGACCCTTCATTTGACCGGCTGTTTCTCTGCCAACTGAAGGTCAAAATGGCCCAAAATCGGTATGAAGGTAGCTCTGAACAATTGCTTTCCACGCATACTGGTTCCGTAATTTTAGACCCCATGGATCAATAACCACAAGGTTTTAAAGCGAATGGAAATCTCATTTGACTTAAAGCAGGACCGAAGGTGCCAAGGGACCGGAAGAGCCTAGGGACCCTTCATTTGACCGGCTGTTTCTCTGCCAACTGAAGGTCAAAATGGCCCAAAATCGGTGTGAAGGTAGCTCTGAAGAAGTGCTTTCCACGCATACTGGTCCCATAATTTTAGACCCCTTGGATCAATAACCGCAAGCTTTTAAAGCGAATGGAAATCGTCTTTGACTTGAAGAAGGACCGGAAAAGCCGCGGGACGATAAGAGCTTAGGCACCCTTCTTTTGACCGGGCGGATTCTCCGCTGACTGAAGGTCAAAATGCCCCAAAATCGGTATGAAGGTAGCTCTGAACAAGTGCTTTCCACGCATACTTGTCCCATAATTTTAGACCCCATGGATCGATAACCATAAGCTTTTAAAGCAAATGTAAATCTCCTTTGACTTAAAGCAGGACCAGAGGAGCTGCGAGACTAGAAGAGCCTAGGGACCCTTCTTTTGACCGGCTGTTTCTCCGCTGCCTGAAGGTCAAAATGTCCCAAAATTGGTTTGAAGGTAGCTCTGAACAAGTGCTTTCCACGCATACTGGTCCAGTAATTTTAGACCCCATGGATCAATAACCGCAAGCTTTCAAAGCTAATGAAAATCTCCATTGACTTAAAACAGGACCGGAAGAGCCTAGGGACCCATCTTTTGACCGGCTGTTTCACTGCCGCCTGAATGTCAAAATGGCCCAACATCGGTGTAAAGTGAGCTATGAACAAGGGCTTTCCAGTCATACTTGTCCCATAATTTTAGACCCCATGGATCAATAACCACAAGCTTTTAAACAAATGTAAATCTCCTTTGACTTAAAGCAGGACCGGAGGAGCTGAGAGACTAGAAAAGCCTAGGTACCCTTCATTTGACAAGCTGTTCTCTGCCACCTGAAGGTCAAAATGGCCCAAAATCATTGTGAAGGTAGGTCTGAACAAGTGCTTTCCATGCTTACTGGTCCCATAATTTTAGACCCCATGGATCAATAACCGCAAGCTTTTAAAGCTAATGAAAATCTCCATTGACTTAAAACAGGACCTGAAGAGCCTAGGGACCCTTCTTTTGACCGGCTGTTTCTCTGCCGCCTGAATGTCAAAATGGCCCAAAATCAGTGTGGAGGTAACTCTGAACAAGGGCTTTCCAATCATACTTGTCCCATAATTTTAGACTCCATGGATCGATAACCACAAGCTTTTAAATCAAATGTAAATCTCCTTTGACTTAAAGCAGGACCAGAGGAGCTGCGAGACTAGAAGAGCCTAGGGACCCTTCATTTGACTGGCTGTTTCTCTGCCGCCTGAAGGTCGAAATGGCTCAAAATCGGTGTAAAGTTTGCTCTGAAGAAGGGCTTTACAGTCATTCTTGTCCCGTAATTTTAGACCCCATGGATCGATAACCAGAAGCAATTAAAGCAAATTGAAATCTCCTTTACTTAAAGCAGGACCGGAGGAGCCGCGGGACCGGAAGTACCTAGGGACCGTTCATTTGACCAGGAGTTTCTCTGCCACATGAAGGTCAAAATGGCCCAAAATCATTGAGAAGGTAGCTCTGAACAAGTCCTTTCCACGCATACTGGTCCAGTAATTTTAGACCCCATGGATCGATAACCACAAGCTTTTAAAGCAAATGTAAATCTCCTTTGACTTAAAGCAGGACCAGAGGAGCTGCGAGACTAGAAGAGCCTAGGGACCCTTCTTTTGACCGGCTGTTTCTCCGCTGCCTGAAGGTCAAAATGTCCCAAAATTGGTGTGAAGGTAGCTCTGAACAAGTGCTTTCCACGCATACTGGTCCAGTAATTTTAGACCCCATGGATCAATAACCGCAAGCTTTCAAAGCTAATGAAAATCTCCATTGACTTAAAAAAGGACCGGAAGAGCCTAGGGACCCATCTTATGACCGGCTGTTTCACTGCCGCCTGAATGTCAAAATGGCCCAACATCGGTGTAAAGTGAGCTCTGAACAAGGGCTTTCCAGTCATACTTGTCCCATAATTTTAGACCCCATGGATCGATACCCACAAGCTTTTAAAGCAAATGTAAATCTCCTTTGACTTAAAGCAGGACCGGAGGAGCTGAGAGACTAGAAGAGCCTAGGTACCCATCATTTGACCAGTAGTTTCTCTGCCACATAAAGGTCAAAATGGCCCAAAATCATTGTGAAGGTAGCTCTGAACAAGTCCTTTCCACGCATACTGGTCCAGTAATTTTAGACCCATTGGATCAATAACCGCAAGCTTTTAAAGCTAATGAAAATCTCCATTGACTTAAAAGAGGACCTGAAGAGCCTAGGGACCTTCTTATGACCAGCTGTTTCTCTGCTGCCTGAAGGTCGAAATGGCTCAACATCGGTGTAAAGTGATCTCTGAACAAGGGCTTTCCAGTCATACTTGTCCCATAATTTTAGACCCCATGGATCGATAACCACAAGCTTTTAAATCAAATGTAAATCTCCTTTGACTTAAAGCAGGACCAGAGGAGCTGCGAGACTAGAAGAGCCTAGGGACCCTTCATTTGATCGGCTGTTTCTCTGCCGCCTGAAGGTTGAAATGGCTCAAAATCGGTGTAAAGTTTGCTCTGAACAAGGGCTTTACAGTCATTCTTGTCCCGTAATTTTAGACCCCATGGATCGATAACCACAAGCATTTAAAGTGAATGGAAATCTCCTTTGACTTAAAGCAGGACCGGAGGAGCCGCGGGACCGGAAGAGCCTAGGGACCCTTCATTTGACCGGCTGTTTCTCTGCCAACTGAAAGTCAAAATGGCACAAAATCATTGTGAAGGTAGCTCTGAACAAGTCCTTTCCACGCATACTGGTCCAGTAATTTTAGACCCATTGGATCAATAACCGCAAGCTTTTAAAGCTAATGAAAATCTCCATTGACTTAAAACAGGACCTGAAGAGCCTAGGGACCCTTCTTTTGACCGGCTGTTTCTCTGCCGCCTGAATGTCAAAATGGCACAAAATTGTTGCGAAGGTAGCTCTGAACAAGTGCTTTCCACGCATACTGGTCCCATAATTTTAGACCCCATGGAACAATAACCGCAAGCTTTTAAAGCTAATGAAAATCTCCATTGACTTAAAGAGGGACCGGAAGAGCCTAGGGACCCTTCATTTGACCCGCTGTTTCTCTGCCAACTGAAGGTCAAAATGGCCCAAAATCGGTGTGAAGGTAGCTCTGAAGAAGTGCATTCCACGCATACTGTTCCCATAATTTTAGACCCCATGGATCAATAACCGCAAGCTTTTAAAGCGAATGGAAATCGTCTTTGACTTGAAGCAGGACCGGAAAAGCCGCGGGACCATAAGAGCTTAGGCACCCTTCTTTTGACCGGGCGGATTCTCCGCTGCCTGAAGGTCAAAATGGCCCAAAATCGGTATGAAGGTATCTCTGAACAAGTGCTTTCCACGCATACTTGTCCCATAATTTTAAACCCCATGGATCGATAACCACAAGCTTTTAAAGCAAATGTAAATCTCCTTTGACTTAAAGCAGGACCAGAGGAGCTGCGAGACTAGAAGAGCCTAGGGACCCTTCTTTTGACCGGCTGTTTCTCCGCTGCCTGAAGGTCAAAATGTCCCAAAATTGGTGTGAAGGTAGCTCTGAACAAGTGCTTTCCACGCATACTGGTCCAGTAATTTTAGACCCCATGGATCAATAACCGCAAGCTTTCAAAGCTAATGAAAATCTCCATTGACTTAAAACAGGACCGGAAGAGCCTAGGGACCCATCTTTTGACCGGCTGTTTCACTGCTGCCTGAATGTCAAAATGGCCCAACATCGGTGTAAAGTGAGCTCTGAACAAGGGCTTTCCAGTCATACTTGCCCCATAATTTTAGACCCCATGGATCGATAACCACAAGCTTTTAAACAAATGTAAATCTCCTTTGACTTAAAGCAGGACCGGAGGAGCAGAGAGACTAGAAGAGCCTAGGTACCCTTCATTTGACAAGCTGTTTCTCTGCCGCCTGAATGTCAAAATGGACCAAAATCAGTGTGAAGGTAACTCTGAACAAGGGATTTCCAATCATACTTGTCCCATAATTTTAGACCCCATGGATCGATAACCACAAGCTTTTAAAGCAAATGTAAATCTCCTTTGACTTAAAGCAGGACCAGAGGAGCTGCGAGACTAGAAGAGCCTATGGACCCTTCATTTGACCGGCTGTTTCTCTGCCGCCTGAAGGTCGAAATGGCTCAAAATCGGTGCAAAGTTTGCTCTGAACAAGGGCTTTACAGTCATACTTGTCCCGTAATTTTAGACCCCATGGATCGATAACCAGAAGCAATTAAAGCAAATTGAAATCTCCTTTACTTAAAGCAGGACCGGAGGAGCCGCGGGACCGGAAGTACCTAGGGACCCTTCATTTGACCAGGAGTTTCTCTGCCACATGAAGGTCAAAATGGCCCAAAATCATTGTGAAGGTAGCTCTGAACACGTCCTTTCCACACATACTGGTACAGTAATTTTAGACCCCATGGATCGATAACCACAAGCTTTTAAAGCAAATGTAAATCTCCTTTGACTTAAAGCAGGACCAGAGGAGCTGCGAGACTAGAAGAGCCTAGGGACCCTTCTTTTGACCGGCTGTTTCTCCGCTGCCTGAAGGTCAAAATGTCCCAAAATTGGTGTGAAGGTAGCTCTGAACAAGTGCTTTCCAAGCATACTTGTCCCATAATTTTAGACCCCATGGATCGATAACCACAAGCTTTCAAAGCTAATGAAAATCTCCATTGACTTAGAACAGGACCGGAAGAGCCTAGGGACCCATCTTTTGACCGGCTGTTTCACTGCCGCCTGAATGTCAAAATGGCCCAACATCGGTGTAAAGTGAGCTCTGAACAAGGGCTTTCCAGTCATACTTTTCCCATAATTTTAGACCCCATGGATCGATAACCACAAGCTTTTAAAGCAAATGTAAATCTCCTTTGACTTAAAGCAGGACCAGAGGAGCTGCGAGACTAGAAGAGCCTAGGGACCCTTCTTTTGACCGGCTGTTTCTCCGCTGCCTGAAGGTCAAAATGTCCCAAAATTGGTGTGAAGGTAGCTCTGAACAAGTGCTTTCCACGCATACTGGTCCAGTAATTTTAGACCCCATGGATCAATAACCGCAAGCTTTCAAAGCTAATGAAAATCTCCATTGACTTAAAACAGGACCGGAAGAGCCTAGGGACCCATCTTTTGACCGGCTGTTTCACTGCCACCTGAATGTCAAAATGGCCCAACATCGGTGTAAAGTGAGCTCTGAACAAGGGCTTTCCAGTCATACTTGTCCCATAATTTTAGACCCCATGGATCGATATCCACAAGCTTTTAAACAAATGTAAATCTCCTTTGACTTAAAGCAGGACTGCAGGAGCTGAGAGACTAAAAGAGCCTAGGTACCCTTCATTTGACAAGCTGTTTCTCTGCCGCCTGAATGTCAAAATGGCCCAAAATCAGTGTGGAGGTAACTCTGAACAAGGGCTTTCCAATCATACTTGTCCCATAATTTTAGACCCCATGGATCGATAACCACAAGCTTTTAAAGCAAATGTAAATCTCCTTTGACTTAAAGCAGGACCAGAGGAGCTGCGAGACTAGAAGAGCCTAGGGACCCTTCATTTGACCGGCTGTTTCTCTGCCGCCTGAAGGTCGAAATGGCTCAAAATCGGTGTAAAGTTTGCTCTGAACAAGGGCTTTACAGTCATACTTGTCCCGTAATTTTAGACCCCATGGATCGATAACCAGAAGCATTTAAAGCAAATTGAAATCTCCTTTACTTAAAGCAGGACCGGAGGAGCCGCGGGACCGGAAGTACCTAGGGACCCTTCATTTGACCAGGAGTTTCTCTGCCACATGAAGGTCAAAATGGCCCAAAATCATTGTGAAGGTAGCTCTGAACAAGTCCTTTCCACGCATACTGGTCCAGTAATTTTAGACCCCATGGATCGATAACCACAAGCTTTTAAAGCAAATGTAAATCTCCTTTGACTTAAAGCAGGACCAGAGGAGCTGCAAGACTAGAAGAGCCTAGGGACCCTTCTTTTGACCGGCTGTTTCTCCGCTGCCTGAAGGTCAAAATGTCCCAAAATTGGTGTGAAGGTAGCTCTGAACAAGTGCTTTCCACGCATACTGGTCCAGTAATTTTAGACCCCATGGATCAATAACCGCAAGCTTTCAAAGCTAATGAAAATCTCCATTGACTTAAAACAGGACCGGAAGAGCCTAGGGACCCATCTTTTGACCGGCTGTTTCACTGCCGCCTGAATGTCAAAATGGCCCAACATCGGTGTAAAGTGAGCTCTGAACAAGGGCTTTCCAGTCATACTTGTCCCATAATTTTAGACCCCATGGATCGATAACCACAAGCTTTTAAACAAATGTAAATCTCCTTTGACTTAAAGCAGGACTGCAGGTGCTGAGAGACTAAAAGAGCCTAGGTACCCTTCATTTGACAAGCTGTTTCTCTGCCGCCTGAATGTCAAAATGGCCCAAAATCAGTGTGGTGGTAACTCTGAACAAGGGCTTTCCAATCATACTTGTCCCATAATTTTAGACCCCATGGATCGATAACCACAAGCTTTTAAAGCAAATGTAAATCTCCTTTGACTTAAAGCAGGACCAGAGGAGCTGCGAGACTAGAAGAGCCTAGGGACCCTTCATTTGACTGGCTGTTTCTCTGCCGCCTGAAGGTCGAAATGGCTCAAAATCGGTGTAAAGTTTGCTGTGAACAAGGGCTTTACAGTCATACTTGTCCCGTAATTTTAGACCCCATGGATCGATAACCAGAAGCAATTAAAGCAAATTGAAATCTCCTTTACCTAAAGCAGGACCGGAGGAGCCGCGGGACCGGATGTACCTAGGGACCCTTCATTTGACCAGTAGTTTCTCTGCCACATGAAGGTCAAAATGGCCCAAAATCATTGTGAAGGTAGCTCTGAACAAGTCCTTTCCACGCATTCTGGTCCAGTAATTTTAGACACATTGGATCAATAACCGCAAGCTTTTAAAGCTAATGAAAATCTCCATTGACTTAAAAGAGGACCTGAAGAGCCTAGGGACCTTCTTATGACCAGCTGTTTCTCTGCTGCCTGAAGGTCGAAATGGCTCAACATCGGTGTAAAGTGATCTCTGAACAAGGGCTTTCCAGTCATACTTGTCCCAGAATTTTAGACCCCATGGATCGATAACCACAAGCTTTTAAATCAAATGTAAATCTCCTTTGACTTAAAGCAGGACCGGAGGAGCTGCGAGACTAGAAGAGCCTAGGGACCCTTCATTTCACAAGCTGTTTCTCTGCCGTCTGAAGGTCAAAATGGCCCAAAATTGTTGTGAAGGTAGCTCTGAACAAGTGCTTTCCATGCATACTGGTCCCATAATATTAGACCCATTGGATCAATAACCGCAAGCTTTTAAAGCTAATGAAAAACTCCATTGACTTAAAAGAGGACCTGAAGAGCCTAGGGACCTTCTTATGACCAGCTGTTTCTCTGCTGCCTGAAGGTCGAAATGGCTCAACATCGGTGTAAAGTTTGCTCTGAACAAGGGCTTTACAGTCATACTTGTCCCAGAATTTTAGACCCCATGGATCGATAACCACAAGCATTTAAAGTGAATGGAAATCTCCTTTGACTTAAAGCAGGACCGGAGGAGCCGCAGGACCGGAAGAGCCTAGGGACCCTTCATTTGACCAGCTGTTTCTCTGCCGCCTGAATGTCAAAATGGCACAAAACTGTTGCGAAGGTAGCTCTGAACAAGTCCTTTCCACGCATACTGGTCCCATAATTTTAGACCCCATGGAACAATAACCGCGAGCTTTTAAAGCTAATGAAAATCTCCATTGACTTAAAGAGGGACCGGAAGAGCCTAGGGACCCTTCATTTGACCGGCTGTTTCTCTGCCAACTGAAGGTCAAAATGGCCCAAAATCGGTGTGAAGGTAGCTCTGAAGAAGTGCATTCCACGCATACTGGTCCCATAATTTTAGACCCCATGGATCAATAACCGCAAGCTTTTAAAGCGAATGGAAATCGTCTTTGACTTGAAGCAGGACCGGAAAAGCCGCGGGACCATAAGAGCTTAGGCACCCTTCTTTTGACCGGGCGGATTCTCCGCTGCCTGAAGGTCAAAATGGCCCAAAATCGGTATGAAGGTAGCTCTGAACAAGTGCTTTCCACGCATACTTGTCCCATAATTTTAAACCCCATGGATCGATAACCACAAGCTTTTAAAGCAAATGTAAATCTCCTTTGACTTAAAGCAGGACCAGAGGAGCTGCGAGACTAGAAGAGCCTAGGGACCCTTCTTTTGACCGGCTGTTTCTCCGCTGCCTGAAGGTCAAAATGTCCCAAAATTGGTGTTAAGGTAGCTCTGAACAAGTGCTTTCCACGCATACTGGTCCAGTAATTTTAGACCCCATGGATCAATAACCGCAAGCTTTCAAAGCTAATGAAAATCTCCATTGACTTAAAACAGGACCGGAAGAGCCTAGGGACCCATCTTTTGACTGGCTGTTTCACTGCTGCCTGAATGTCAAAATGGCCCAACATCGGTGTAAAGTGAGCTCTGAACAAGGGCTTTCCAGTCATACTTGTCCCATAATTTTAGACCCCATGGATCGATAACCACAAGCTTTTAAACAAATGTAAATCTCCTTTGACTTAAAACAGGACCGGAGGAGCAGAGAGACTAGAAGAGCCTAGGTACCCTTCATTTGACAAGCTGTTTCTCTGCCACCTGAATGTCAAAATGGCCCAAAATCAGTGTGAACGTAACTCTGAACAAGGGCTTTCCAATCATACTTGTCCCATAATTTTAGACCCCATGGATCGATAACCACAAGCTTTTAAAGCAAATGTAAATCTCCTTTGACTTAAAGCAGGACCAGAGGAGCTGCGAGACTAGAAGAGCCTAGGGACCCTTCATTTGACCGGCTGTTTCTCTGCCGCCTGAAGGTCGAAATGGCTCAAAATCGGTGCAAAGTTTGCTCTGAACAAGGGCTTTACAGTCATACTTGTCCCGTAATTTTAGACCCCATGGATCGATAACCAGAAGCAATTAAAGCAAATTGAAATCTCCTTTACTTAAAGCAGGACCGGAGGAGCCGCGGGACCGGAAGTACCTAGGGACCCTTCATTTGACCAGGAGTTTCTCTGCCACATGAAGGTCAAAATGGCCCAAAATCATTGTGAAGGTAGCTCTGAACAAGTCCTTTCCACGCATACTGGTCCAGTAATTTTAGACCCCTTGGATCGATAACCACAAGCTTTTAAAGCAAATGTAAATCTCCTTTGACTTAAAGCAGGACCAGAGGAGCTGCGAGACTAGAAGAGCCTAGGGACCCTTCTTTTGACCGGCTGTTTCTCCGCTGCCTGAAGGTCAAAATGTCCCAAAATTGGTGTGAAGGTAGCTCTGAACAAGTGCTTTCCAAGCATACTGGTCCAGTAATTTTAGACCCCATGGATCAATAACCGCAAGCTTTCAAAGCTAATGAAAATCTCCATTGACTTAAAACAGGACCGGAAGAGCCTAGGGACCCATCTTTTGACCGGCTGTTTCACTGCCGCCTGAATGTCAAAATGGCCCAACATCGGTGTAAAGTGAGCTCTGAATAAGGGCTTTCCAGTCATACTTGTCCCATAATTTTAGACCCCATGGATCGATAACCACAAGCTTTTAAAGCAAATGTAAATCTCCTTTGACTTAAAGCAGGACCAGAGGAGCTGCGAGTCTAGAAGAGCATAGGGACCCTTCTTTTGACCTGCTGTTTCTCCGCTGCCTGAAGGTCAAAATGTCCCAAAATTGGTGTGAAGGTAGCTCTGAACAAGTGCTTTCCACGCATACTGGTCCAGTAATTTTAGACCCCATGGATCAATAACCGCAAGCTTTCAAAGCTAATGAAAATCTCCATTTACTTAAAACAGGACCGGAAGAGCCTAGGGACCCATCTTTTGACCGGCTGTTTCACTGCCGCCTGAATGTCAAAATGGCCCAACATCGGTGTAAAGTAAGCTCTGAACAAGGGCTTTCCAATCATACTTGTCCCATAATTTTAGACCCCATGGATCGATAACCACAAGCTTTTAAAGCAAATGTAAATCTCCTTTGACTTAAAGCAGGACCAGAGGAGCTGCGAGACTAGAAGAGCCTAGGGACCCTTCATTTGACCGGCTGTTTCTCTGCCGCCTGAAGGTTGAAATGGCTCAAAATCGGTGTAAAGTTTGCTCTGAACAAGGGCTTTACAGTCATACTTGTCCCGTAATTTTAGACCCCATGGATCGATAACCAGAAGCAATTAAAGCAAATTGAAATCTCCTTTACTTAAAGCAGGACCGGAGGAGCCGCGGGACCGGAAGTACCTAGGGACCCTTCATTTGACCAGGAGTTTCTCTGCCACATGAAGGTCAAAATGGCCCAAAATCATTGTGAAGGTAGCTCTGAACAAGTCCTTTCCACGCATACTGGTCCAGTAATTTTAGACCCCATGGATCGATAACCACAAGCTTTTAAAGCAAATGTAAATCTCCTTTGACTTAAAGCAGGACCAGAGGAGCTGCAAGACTAGAAGAGCCTAGGGACCCTTCTTTTGACCGGCTGTTTCTCCGCTGTCTGAAGGTCAAAATGTCCCAAAATTGGTGTGAAGGTAGCTCTGAACAAGTGCTTTCCACGCATACTGGTCCAGTAATTTTAGACCCCATGGATCAATAACCGCAAGCTTTTAAAGCAAATGTAAATCTCCTTTGACTTAAAGCAGGACCAGAGGAGCTGCGAGACTAGAAGAGCCTAGGGACCCTTAATTTGACCGGCTGTTTCTCTGCCGCCTGAAGGTCGAAATGGCTCAAAATCGGTGTAAAGTTTGCTCTGAACAAGGGCTTTACAGTCATACTTGTCCCGTAATTTTATACCCCATGGATCGATAACCAGAAGCAATTAAAGCAAATTGAAATCTCCTTTACTTAAAGCAGGACCGGAGGAGCCGCGGGACCGGAAGTACCTAGGGACCCTTCATTTGACCAGGAGTTTCTCTGCCACATGAAGGTCAAAATGGCCCAAAATCAATGTGAAGGTAGCTCTGAACAAGTCCTTTCCATGCATACTGGTCCAGTAATTTTAGACCCCATGGATCGATAACCACAAGCTTTTAAAGCAAATGTAAATCTCCTTTGACTTAAAGCAGGACCAGAGGAGCTGCAAGACTAGAAGAGCCTAGGGACCCTTCTTTTGACCGGCTGTTTCTCCGCTGTCTGAAGGTCAAAATGTCCCAAAATTGGTGTGAAGGTAGCTCTGAACAAGTGCTTTCCACGCATACTGGTCCAGTAATTTTAGACCCCATGGATCAATAACCGCAAGCTTTTAAAGCAAATGTAAATCTCCTTTGACTTAAAGCAGGACCAGAGGAGCTGCGAGACTAGAAGAGCCTAGGGACCCTTAATTTGACCGGCTGTTTCTCTGCCGCCTGAAGGTCGAAATGGCTCAAAATCGGTGTAAAGTTTGCTCTGAACAAGGGCTTTACAGTCATACTTGTCCCGTAATTTTAGACCCCATGGATCGATAACCAGAAGCAATTAAAGCAAATTGAAATCTCCTTTACTTAAAGCAGGACCGGAGGAGCCGCGGGACCGGAAGTACCTAGGGACCCTTCATTTGACCAGGAGTTTCTCTGCCACATGAAGGTCAAAATGGCCCAAAATCATTGTGAAGGTAGCTCTGAACAAGTCCTTTCCACGCATACTGGTCCAGTAATTTTAGACCCCATGGATCGATAACCACAAGCTTTTAAAGCAAATGTAAATCTCCTTTGACTTAAAGCAGGACCAGAGGAGCTGCAAGACTAGAAGAGCCTAGGGACCCTTCTTTTGACCGGCTGTTTCTCCGCTGTCTGAAGGTCAAAATGTCCCAAAATTGGTGTGAAGGTAGCTCTGAACAAGTGCTTTACACGCATACTGGTCCAGTAATTTTAGACCCCATGGATCAATAACCGCAAGCTTTCAAAGCTAATGAAAATCTCCATTGACTTAAAACAGGACCGTAAGAGCCTAGGGACCCATCTTTTGACCGGCTGTTTCACTGCCGCCTGAATATCAAAATGGCCCAACATCGGTGTAAAGTTAGCTCTGAACAAGGGCTTTCCAGTCATACTTGTCCCATAATTTTAGACCCCATGGATCGATAACCACAAGCTATTAAAGCAAATGTAAATCTCCTTTGACTTAAAGCAGGACTGGAGGAGCTGAGAGACTAGAAGAGCCTAGGTACCCTTCATTTGACCAGTAGTTTCTCTGCCACATGAAGGTCAAAATGGCCCAAAATCGTTGTGAAGGTAGCTCTGAACAAGTCCTTTCCACGCATACTGGTCCAGTAATTTTAGACCCATTGGATCAATAACCGCAAGCTTTTAAAGCTAATGAAAATCTCCATTAACTTAAAAGAGGACCTGAAGAGCATAGGGACCTTCTTATGACCAGCTGTTTCTCTGCTGCCTGAAGGTCGAAATGGCTCAACATCGGTGCAAAGTGATCTCTGAACAAGGGCTTTCCAGTCATACTTGTCCCAGAATTTTAGACCCCATGGATCGATAACCACAAGCTTTTAAATCAAATGTAAATCTCCTTTGACTTAAAGCAGGACCGGAAAAGCCTCGGGACCATAAGAGCTTAGGCACCCTTCTTTTGACCGGGCGGATTCTCCGCTGCCTGAAGGTCAAAATGGCCCAAAATCGGTATGAAGGTAGCGCTGAGCAAGTGCTTTCCACACATACTGGTCCCGTAATTTTAGACCCCATGGATCAATAACCGCAAGCTTTTAAAGCTAATGAAAATCTCCATTGACTTAAAACAGGACCTGAAGAGCCTAGGGACCCTTCTTTTGACCGGCTGTTTCTCTGCCGGCTGAAGGTCGAAATGGCTCAAAATCGGTGTAAAGTTTGCTCTGAACAAGGGCTTTACAGTCATACTTGTCCCGTAATTTTAGACCCCATGGATCGATAACCACAAGCATTTAAAGTGAATGGAAATCTCCTTTGACTTAAAGCAGGACCGGAGGAGCCGCGGGACCGGAAGAGCTTAGGCACCCTTCTTTTGACCGCGCGGATTCTCTGCTGCCTGAAGGTCAAAATGGCCCAAAATCGGTATGAAGGTAGCTCTGAACAAGTGCTTTCCACGCATACTGGTTCCGTAATTTTAGACCCCATGGATCAATAACCACAAGGTTTTAAAGCGAATGTAAATCTCATTTGACTTAAAATAGGACCTGAGGAGCCACGGGACCGGAAGAGCCTAGGGACCCTTCATTTGACCAGCTGTTTCTCTGCCGCCTGAAGGTCAAAATGGCCCAAAATCGTTGTGAAGGTAGCTCTGAACAAATGCTTTCCATGCATACTGGTCCCATAATTTTAGACCCCATGGATCAATAACCGCAAGCTTTTAAAGCTAATGAAAATCTCCATTGACTTAAAAAAGGACCTGAAGAGCCTAGGGACCCTTCTTTTGACCGGCTGTTTCTCTGCCGCCTGAAAGTCAAAATGGCCCAAAATCAGTGTGGAGGTAGCTCTGAACAAGGGCTTTCCAGTCATACTTGTCCCATAATTTTAGACCCCATGGATCGATAACCACAAGCTTTTAAAGCAAATGTAAATCTCCTTTGACTTAAAGCAGGACCAGAGGAGCTGCGAGACTAGAAGAGCCTAGGGACCCTTCGTTTGACTGGCTGTTTCTCTGCCTCCTGAAGGTCGAAATGGCTCAAAATCGGTGTAAAGTTTGCTCTGAACAAGGGCTTTACAGTCATACTTGTCCCTTAATTTAAGACCCCATGGATCGATACCCACAAGCAATTAAAGCAAATGGAAATCTCCTTTTACTTAAAGCAGGACCGGAGGTGCCGCGGGACCGGAAGTACCTAGGGACCCTTCATTTGACCAGGAGTTTCTCTGCCACATGAAGGTCAAAATGGCC
This sequence comes from Taudactylus pleione, assembly GCA_031769625.1. Lineage (NCBI taxonomy): Eukaryota > Metazoa > Chordata > Amphibia > Anura > Myobatrachidae > Taudactylus > Taudactylus pleione. Next base: position 340,195 of record JAUIMM010000430.1, on the reverse strand, counting down.
CAAAATCATTGTGAAGGTAGCTCTGAACAAGTCCTTTCCACGCATACTGGTCCAGTAATTTTAGACCCATTGGATCAATAACCGCAAGCTTTTAAAGCTAATGAAAATCTCCATTGACTTAAAACAGGACCTGAAGAGCCTAGGGACCTTCTTATGACCAGCTGTTTCTCTGCTGCCTGAAGGTCGAAATGGCTCAACATCGGTGTAAAGTGATCTCTGTACAAGGGCTTTCCAGTCATACTTGTCCCATAATTTTAGACCCCATGGATCAATAACTGCAAGCTTTTAAAGCTAAAGAAAATCTCCATTGACTTAAAGTAGGACAGGAAGCGCCGCGGGACCCTTCTTTTGACCGGCTGTTTCTCTGCCAACTGAATGTCAAAATGGCCCAAAATCGGTGTGAAGGTAGCTCTGAAGAAGTGCTTTCCACGCATACTGGTCCCATAATTTTAGACCCCATGGATTGATAACCGCAAGCTTTTAAAGCAAATGGAAATCGTCTTTGACTTGATGCGGGACCGGAAAAGCAGCGGGACCATAAGAGCTTAGGCACCCTTCTTTTGACTGGGCGGATTCTCCGCTGCCTGAAGGTCAAAATGGCCCAAAATCGGTATGAAGGTAGCTCTGAACAAGTGCTTTCCAAGCATACTTGTCCCATAATTTTAGACCCCATGGATCGATAACCACAAGCTTTTAAAGCAAATGTAAATCTCCTTTGACTTAAAGCAGGACCAGAGGAGCTGCGAGACTAGAAGAGCCTAGGGACCCTTCTTTTGACCGGCTGTTTCTCCGCTGCCTGAAGGTCAAAATGTCCCAAAATTGGTGTGAAGGTAGCTCTGAACAAGTGCTTTCCACGCATACTTGTCCAGTAATTTTAGACCCCATGGATCAATAACTGCAAGCTTTCAAAGCTAATGAAAGTCTCCATTGACTTAAAACAGGACTGGAAGAGCCTAGGGACCCATCTTTTGACCGGCTGTTTCTCCGCTGCCTGAAGGTCAAAATGTCCCAAAATTGGTGTGAAGGTAGCTCTGAACAAGTGCTTTCCACGCATACTGGTCCAGTAATTTTAGACCCATTGGATCAATAACCGCAAGCTTTTAAAGCTAATGAAAATCTCCATTGACTTAAAAGAGGACCTGAAGAGCCTAGGGACCTTCTTATGACCAGCTGTTTCTCTGCTGCCTGAAGGTCGAAATGGCTCAACATCGGTGTAAAGTGATCTCTGAACAAGGGCTTTCCAGTCATACTTGTCCCAGAATTTTAGACCCCATGGATCGATAACCACAAGCTTTTAAATCAAATGTAAATCTCCTTTGACTTAAAGCAGGACCGGAGGAGCTGCGAGACAAGAAGAGCCTAGGGACCCTTCATTTGACAAGCTGTTTCTCTGCCGTATGAAGGTCAAAATGGCCCAAAATCGTTGTGAAGGTAGCTCTGAACAAGTGCTTCCATGCATACTGGTCCCATAATATTAGACCCCATGGATCAATAACCGCAAGCTTTTAAAGCTAATGAAAATCTCCATTGACTTAAAACAGGACCTGAAGAGCCTAGGGACCCTTCTTTTGACCGGCTGTTTCTCTGCCGCCTGAAGGTCGAAATGGCTCAAAATCGGTGTAAAGTTTGCTCTGAACAAGGGCTTTACAGTCATACTTGTCCCGTAATTTTAGACCCCATGGATCGATAACCACAAGCATTTTAAGTGAATGGAAATCTCCTTTGACTTAAAGCAGGACCGGTGGAGCCGCGGGACCGGAAGAGCCTAGGGACCCTTCATTTAACCAGCTGTTTCTCTGCCGCCTGAATGTCAAAATGGCACAAAATTGTTGTGAAGGTAGCTCTGAACAAGTGCTTTCCATGCATACTGGTCCCATAATTTTAGACCCCATGGAACAATAACCGCAAGCTTTTAAAGCTAATGAAAATCTCCATTGACTTAAAGAGGGACCGGAAGAGCCTAGGGACCCTTCATTTGACCAGCTGTTTCTCTGCCAACTGAAGGTCAAAATGGCCCAAAATCGGTGTGAAGGTAGTTCTGAAGAAGTGCTTTCCACGCATACTGGTCCCATAATTTTAGACCCCATGGATCAATAACCGCAAGCTTTTAAAGCGAATGGAAATCGTCTTTGACTTGAAGCAGGACCGGAAAAGCCGCGGGACCATAAGAGCTTAGGCACCCTTCTTTTGACCGGGCGGATTCTCCGCTGCCTGAAGGTCAAAATGGCCCAAAATCGGTATGAAGGTAGCTCTGAACAAGTGCTTTCCACGCATGCTGGTTCCGTAATTTTAGACCCCATGGATCAATAACCACAAGGTTTTAAAGCGAATGGAAATCTCATTTGACTTAAAGCAGGACCGAAGGTGCCAAGGGACCGGAAGAGCCTAGGGACCCATCATTTGACCGGCTGTTTCTCTGCCAACTGAAGGTCAAAATGGCCCAAAATCGGTGTGAAGGTAGCTCTGAAGAAGTGCTTTCCACGCATACTGGTCCCATAATTTTAGACCCCATGGATCAATAACCGCAAGCTTTTAAAGCAAATGTAAATCTCCTTTGACTTAAAGCAGGACCAGAGGAGCTGCGAGACTAGAAGAGCCTAGGGACCCTTCTTTTGACCGGCTGTTTCTCCGCTGCCTGAAGGTCAAAATGTCCCAAAATTGGTGTGAAGGTAGCTCTGAACAAGTACTTTCCATGCATACTGGTCCAGTAATTTTAGACCCCATGGATCAATAACCGCAAGCTTTCAAAGCTAATGAAAATCTCCTTTGACTTAAAACAGGACCGGAAGAGACTAGGGACCCATCTGTTGACCGGCTGTTTCACTGCCGCCTGAATGTCAAAATCACCCAACATCGGTGTAAAGTGAGCTCTGAACAAGGGCTTTCCAGTCATACTTGTCCCATAATTTTAGACCCCATGGATTGATAACCACAAGCTTTTAAAGCAAATGTAAATCTCCTTTGACTTAAAGCAGGACCGGAGGAGCTGAGAGACTAGAAGAGCCTAGGTACCCTTCATTTGACCAGGAGTTTCTCTGCCACATGTAGGTCAAAATGGCCCAAAATCATTGTGAAGGTAGCTCTGAACAAGTCCTTTCGACGCATACTGGTCCAGTATTTTTAGACCCATTGGATCAATAACCGCAAGCTTTTAAAGCTAATGAAAATCTCCATTGACTTAAAAGAGGACCTGAAGAGCCTAGGGACCTTCTTATGACCAGCTGTTTCTCTGCTGCCTGAAGGTCGAAATGGCTCAACATCGGTGTAAAGTGATCTCTGAACAAGGGCTTTCCAGTCATACTTGTCCCAGAGTTTTAGACCCCATGGATCGATAACCACAAGCTTTTAGATCAAATGCAAATCTCCTTTGACTTAAAGCAGGACCGGAGGAGCTGCGAGACTAGAAGAGCCTAGGGACCCTTCATTTGACAAGCTGTTTCTCTGCCGTATGAAGGTCAAAATGGCCCAAAATCGTTGTGAAGGTAGCTCTGAACAAGTGCTTTCCATGCATACTGGTCCCATAATATTAGACCCCATGGATCAATAACCGCAAGCTTTTAAAGCTAATGAAAATCTCCATTGACTTAAAACAGGACCTGAAGAGCCTAGGGACCCTTCTTTTGACCGGCTGTTTCTCTGCCGCCTGAAGGTCGAAATGGCCCAACATCGGTGTAAAGTGAGCTCTGAACAAGGGCTTTCCAGTCATACTTGTCCCATAATTTTAGACCCCATGGATCGATAACCACAAGCTTTTAAAGCAAATGTAAATCTCCTTTGACTTAAAGCAGGACCAGAGGAGCTGCGAGACTAGAATAGCCTAGGGACCCTTCTTTTGACCGGCTGTTTCTCCGCTGCCTGAAGGTCAAAATGTCCCAAAATTGGTGTGAAGGTAGCTCTGAACAAGTGCTTTCCACGCATACTGGTCCAGTAATTTTAGACCCCATGGATCAATAACCGCAAGCTTTCAAAGCTAATGAAAATCTCCTTTGACTTAAAACAGGACCGGAAGAGACTAGGGACCCATCTGTTGACCGGCTGTTTCACTGCCGCCTGAATGTCAAAATCACCCAACATCGGTGTAAAGTGAGCTCTGAACAAGGGCTTTCCAGTCATACTTGTCCCATAATTTTAGACCCCATGGATTGATAACCACAAGCTTTTAAAGCAAATGTAAATCTCCTTTGACTTAAAGCAGGACCGGAGGAGCTGAGAGACTAGAAGAGCCTAGGTACCCTTCATTTGACCAGGAGTTTCTCTGCCACATGTAGGTCAAAATGGCCCAAAATCATTGTGAAGGTAGCTCTGAACAAGTCCTTTCGACGCATACTGGTCCAGTATTTTTAGACCCATTGGATCAATAACCGCAAGCTTTTAAAGCTAATGAAAATCTCCATTGACTTAAAAGAGGACCTGAAGAGCCTAGGGACCTTCTTATGACCAGCTGTTTCTCTGCTGCCTGAAGGTCGAAATGGCTCAACATCGGTGTAAAGTGATCTCTGAACAAGGGCTTTCCAGTCATACTTGTCCCAGAGTTTTAGACCCCATGGATCGATAACCACAAGCTTTTAAATCAAATGTAAATCTCCTTTGACTTAAAGCAGGACCGGAGGAGCTGCGAGACTAGAAGAGCCTAGGGACCCTTCATTTGACAAGCTGTTTCTCTGCCGTATGAAGGTCAAAATGGCCCAAAATCGTTGTGAAGGTAGCTCTGAACAAGTGCTTTCCATGCATACTGGTCCCATAATATTAGACCCCATGGATCAATAACCGCAAGCTTTTAAAGCTAATGAAAATCTCCATTGACTTAAAACAGGACCTGAAGAGCCTAGGGACCCTTCTTTTGACCGGCTGTTTCTCTGCCGCCTGAAGGTCGAAATGGCCCAACATCGGTGTAAAGTGAGCTCTGAACAAGGGCTTTCCAGTCATACTTGTCCCATAATTTTAGACCCCATGGATCGATAACCACAAGCTTTTAAAGCAAATGTAAATCTCCTTTGACTTAAAGCAGGACCAGAGGAGCTGCGAGACTAGAATAGCCTAGGGACCCTTCTTTTGACCGGCTGTTTCTCCGCTGCCTGAAGGTCAAAATGTCCCAGAATTGGTGTGAAGGTAGCTCTGAACAAGTGCTTTCCACGCATACTGGTCCAGTAATTTTAGACCCCATGGATCAATAACTGCAAGCTTTCAAAGCTAATGAAAATCTCCATTGACTTAAAACAGGACCGGAAGAGCCTAGGGACCCATCTTTTGACCGGCTGTTTCAGTGCCGCCTGAATGTCAAAATGGCCCAACATCGGTGTAAAGTGAGCTCTGAACAAGGGCTTTCCAGTCATACTTGTCCCATAATTTTAGACCCCATGGATCGATAACCACAAGCTTTTAAAGCAAATGTAAATCTACTTTGACTTAAAGCAGGACCGGAGGAGCTGAGAGACTAGAAGAGCCTAGGTACCCTTCATTTGACTAGGAGTTTCTCTGCCACATGAAGGTCAAAATGGCCCAAAATCATTGTGAAGGTAGCTCTGAACAAGTCCTTTCCACGCATACTGGTCCAGTATTTTTAGACCCATTGGATCAATAACCGCAAGCTTTTAAAGCTAATGAAAATCTCCATTGACTTTAAAGAGGACCTGAAGAGCCTAGGGACCTTCTTATGACCAGCTGTTTCTCTGCTGCCTGAAGGTCGAAATGGCTCAACATCGGTGTAAAGTGATCTCTGAACAAGGGCTTTCCAGTCATACTTGTCCCAGAATTTTAGACCCCATGGATCGATAACCACAAGCTTTTAAAGCAAATGTAAATCTCCTTTGACTTAAAGCAGGACCGGAAAAGCCGCGGGACCATAAGAGCTTAGGCACCCTTCTTTTGACCGGGCGGATTCTCCGCTGCCTGAAGGTCAAAATGGCCCAAAATCGGTATGAAGGTAGCTCTGAACAAGTGCTTTCCACGCATACTGGTTTCGTAATTTTAGACCCCATGGATCAATAACCACAAGGTTTTAAAGCGAATGGAAATCTCATTTGACTTAAAGCAGGACCGAAGGAACCAAGGGACCGGAAGAGCCTTGGGACCCTTCATTTGACCAGCTGTTTCTCTGCTGCCTGAATGTCAAAATGGCCCAAAATTGTTGTGAAGGTAGCGCTGAGCAAGTGCTTTCTACACATACTGGTCCCATAATTTTAGACCCCATGGATCAATAACCGCAAGCTTTTAAAGCTATTGAAAATCTCCATTGACTTAAAACAGGACCTGAAGAGCCTAGGGACCCTTCTTTTGACCGGCTGTTTCTCTGCCGCCTGAAGGTCGAAATGGCTCAAAATCGGTGTAAAGTTTGCTCTGAACAAGGGCTTTACAGTCATACTTGTCCCGTAATTTTAGACCCCATGGATCGATAACCACAAGCATTTAAAGCGAATGGAAATCTTCTTTGACTTAAAGCAGGACCGGAGGAGCCGCGGGACCGGAAGAGCTTAGGCACCCTTCTTTTGACCGGGCGGATTCTCCGCTGCCTGAAGGTCAAAATGGCCCAAAATCGGTGTGAAGGTAGCTCTGAACAAGTGCTTTCCACGTATACTGGTTCTGTAATTTTAGACCCCATGGATCAATAACCTCAAGGTTTTAAAGCGAATGGAAATCTCATTTGACTTAAAGCAGGACCGGAGGAGCCACGGGACCGGAAGAGCCTAGGGACCCTTCATTTGACCAGCTGTTTCTCTGCCACCTGAAGGTCAAAATGGCCCAAAATCGTTGTGAAGGTAGCTCTGAACAAATGCTTTCCATGCATACTGGTCCCATAATTTTAGACCCCATGGATCAATAACCGCAAGCTTTTAAAGCTAATGAAAATTTCCATTGACTTAAAACAGGATCTGAAGAGCCTAGGGACCTTCTTATGACCAGCTGTTTCTCTGCTGCCTGAAGGTCGAAATGGCTCAACATCGGTGTAAAGTGATCTCTGTACAAGGGCTTTCCAGTCATACTTGTCCCATAATTTTAGACCCCATGGATCAATAACCGCAAGCTTTTAAAGCTAAAGAAAATCTCCATTGACTTAAAGTAGGACAGGAAGCGCCGCGGGACCCTTCTTTTGACCGGCTGTTTCTCTGCCAACTGAATGTCAAAATGGCCCAAAATCGGTGTGAAGGTAGCTCTGAAGAAGTGCATTCCACGCATACTGGTCCCATAATTTTAGACCCCATGGATTGATAACCGCAAGCTTTAAAAGCGAATGGAAATCGTCTTTGACTTGAAGCGGGACCAGAAAAGCAGCGGGACCATAAGAGCTTAGGCACCCTTCTTTTGACCGCGCGGATTCTCCGCTGCCTGAAGGTCAAAATGGCCCAAAATCGGTATGAAGGTAGCTCTGAACAAGTGCTTTCCACGCATACTGGTTCAGTAATTTTAGACCCCATGGATCAACAACCACAAGGTTTTAAAGCAAATGGAAATCTCATTTGACTTAAAGCAGGACTGAAGGTGCCAAGGGACCGGAAGAGCCTAGGGACCCTTCATTTGACCAGCTGTTTCTCTGCTGCCTGAATGTCAAAATGTCCGAAAATTGGTGTGAAGCTAGCTCTGAACAAGTGCTTTCCACGCATACTGGTCCAGTAATTTTAGACCCCATGGATTGATAACCGCAAGCTTTTAAAGAGAATGGAAATCGTATTTGACTTGAAGCAGGACCGGAAAAGCCGCGGGACCATAAGAGCTCTGGCACCCTTCTTTTGACCGGGCGGATTCTCCGCTGCCTGAAGGTCAATATGTCCCAAAATTGGTGTGAAGGTAGCACTGAACAAGTGTTTTCTACGCATACTGGTCCTATAATTTTAGAACCCATGGATCAATAACTGCAAGCTTTTAAAGCTAATGAAAATATCCATTGACATAAAGCAGGACCGGAAGAGCTGCGGGACCCTTCTTTTGACTGGCTGTTTCTCTGCCAACTGAAGGTCAAAATGGCCCAACATCGGTGTAAAGTTAGCTCTGAACAAGGGCTTTCCAGTCATACTAGTCCCGTAATTTTAGACCCCATGGATCGATAACAACAAGATTTTAAAGCTAATGTTAATCTCCTTTGACTTAAAGCAGGACCGAATGAGCCGCGGGACCGGAAGAGCCTAGGGACCCTTCATTTGACCAGCTGTTTCTCTGCTGCCTGAATGTCAAAATGGCCCAAAATTGTTGTGAAGGTAGCGCTGAGCAAGTGCTTTCCACACATACTGGTCCCGTAATTTTAGACCCCATGGATCAATAACCGCAAGCTTTCAAAGCTAATGAAAATCTCCATTGACTTAAAGAGGGACCGAAAGAGCCTAGGGACCTTTATTTTGACCGGGCAGATTCTCCGCTGCCTGAAGGTCAAAATGTCCCAAAATTGGTGTGAAGGTAGCTCTGAACAAGTGCTTTCCACGCATACTGGTCCAGTAATTTTAGACCCCATGGATCGATAACCACAAGCTTTTAAAGCAAATGTAAATCTCCTTTGACTTAAAGCAGGACCGGAGGAGCCGCGGGATTAGAAGAGCCTAGGGATCCTTCATTTGGCCAGCTGTTTCTCTGCCGCCTGAAGGTCAAAATGGCCCAAAATCATTGTGAAGGTAGCTCTGAAAAAGTGCTTTCCACGCATACTGGTCCCGTAATTTTAGACCCTATAGATCGATAACTGCAAGCTTTAAAAGCGAATGAAAATCTCCATTGACTTAAAGAGGGACCGGAAGAGCCTAGGGACCTTTATTTTGACCGGCTGATTCTCCGCTGCCTGAAGGTCAAAATGTCCCAAAATTGGTGTGAAGCTAGCTCTGAACAAGTGCTTTCCACGCATACTGGTCCAGTAATTTTAGACCCCATAGATCAATAACCGCAAGCTTTCAAAGCTAATGAAAATCTCCATTGACTTAAAACAGGACCGGAAGAGCCTAGGGACCCTTCTTTTGACCGGCTGTTTCACTGCCGCCTGAATGTCGAAATGGCCCAACATAAGTGTAAAGTGAGCTCTGAACAAGTGCTTCCAGTCATACTTGTCCCATAATTTTAGACCCCATGGATCGATAACCACAAGCTTTTAAAGCAAATGTAAATCTCCTTTGACTTAAAGCTGGACCGTAGGAGCCGCGGGACTAGAAGAGCCAAGGGACTCTTCATTTGGCCAGCTGCTTCTCTGCCACCTGAAGTTCAAAATGGTCCAAAATCGTTGTGAAGGTAGCTCTGAATAACTGCTTTCCATGCATACTGTCCCTTAATTTTAGACCCCATGGATCAATAACCGCAAGCTTTTAAAGCTAATGAAAATCTCCATTGACTTAAAGTAGGACCGGAAGAGCTGCGGGACCCTTCTTTTGACCGGCTGTTTCTCTGCCCACTGAAGGTCAAAATGGCCAAAAATCGTTGTGAAGGTAGCTCTGAATAACTGCTTTCCATGCATACTGGTCCCTTAATTTTAGACCCCATGTATCAATAACCGCAAGCTTTTAAAGATAATGAAAATCTCCATTGACTTAAAGAGGGACCGGAAGAGCCTAGGGACCCTTCATTTGACTGGCTGTTTCTCTGCCAAGTTAAGGTCAAAATGGCCCAAAATCGTTGTGAAGGTAGCTCTGAACAAGTGCTTTCCACCCATTCTGGTCCCGTAATTTTAGACCCCATGGATCAATAACCCCAAGCTTTAAAAGCGAATTAAATTACCATTGACTTAAAATAGGACCGGTAGAGCCTAGAGACCCTTCTTTTGCCTTCCTGTTTCTGTGTCGCCTGAAGGTCGAAATGGCCCAACATCGGTGTAAAGTTAGCTCTGAACAAGGGGTTTCCAGTCATACTAGTCCCGTTATTTTAGACAACATGGATCGATAACAACAAGATTTTAAAGCAAATGGAAATCTCCTTTGACTTAAAGCAGGACCGAAGGAGCCGCGGGACCGGAAGAGCCTAGGGACCCTTCATTTGACCAGCTGTTTCTCTGCTGCCTGAATGTAAAAATGGCCCAAAATTGTTGTGAAGGTAGCTCTGAACAAGTGCTTTCCACACATACTGGTCCAGTAATTTTAGACCCCATGGATCAATAACCGCAAGCTTTCAAAGCAAATGAAAATCTCCATTGACTTAAAACAGGACCGGAAGAGCCTAGGGACCCTTCTTTTGACCGGCTGTTTCACTGCCGCCTCAATGTCGAAATGGCCCAACATCGGTGTAAAGTGAGCACTGAACACGGGCTTTCCAGTCATACTTGTCCCATAATTTTAGACCCCATGGATCGATAACCACAAGCTTTTAAAGCAAATGTAAATCTCCTTTGACTTAAAGCAGGACCGGAGGAGCCGCGGGACTAGAAGAGCCTAGGGACCCTTCATTTGAACAGCTGTTTCTCTGCCGCCTGAAGGTCAAAATGGCCCAAAATCGTAGTGAAGGTAGCTCTGAACAAGTGCTTTCCATGCATACTGGTCCCATAATTTTAGACCCCATGGATCAATAACCGCAAGCTTTTAAAGCAAATGAAAATCTCCATTGACTTAAAGCAGGACCGGAAGAGCTGCGGGACCCTTCTTTTGACTGGCTGTTTCTCTGCCAACTGAAGTTCAAAATGGCCCAAAATCAGTATGAAGGTAGCTCTGAACAAGTGCTTTCCACGCATACTGGTTCCGTAATTTTAGACCCCATGGATCGATAACCACAAGGTTTTAAAGCGAATGGAAATCTCATTTGACTTAAAGCAGGACCGAAGGTGCCAAGGGACCGGAAGAGCCTAGGGACCCTTCATTTGAACAGCTGTTTCTCTGCTGCCTGAATGTCAAAATGGCCCAAAATTGTTGTGAAGGTAGCGCTGAGCAAGTGCTTTCCACACATACTGGTCCCGTAATTTTAGACCCCATGGATCAATAACCGCAAGCTTTAAAAGCGAATGAAATTACCATTGACTTAAAATAGGACCGGTAGAGCCTAGAGACCCTTCTTTTGCCTTGCTGTTTCTGTGCCGCCTGAAGGTCGAAATGGCCCAACATCGGTGTAAAGTTAGCTCTGAACAAGGGGTTTCCAGTCATACTAGTCCTGTTATTTTAGACCACATGGATCGATAACAACAAGATTTTAAAGCAAATGGAAATCTCCTTTGACTTAAAGCAGGACCGAAGGAGCCGCGGGACCGGAAGAGCCTAGGGACCCTTCATTTGACCAGCTGTTTCTCTGCTGCCTGAATGTAAAAATGGCCCAAAATTGTTGTGAAGGTAGTTCTGAACAAGTGCTTTCCACACATACTGGTCCAGTAATTTTAGACCCCATGGATCAATAACCGCAAGCTTTCAAAGCAAATGAAAATCTCCATTGACTTAAAACAGGACCGGAAGAGCCTAGGGACCCTTCTTTTGACCGGCTGTTTCTCTGCCCACTGAAGGTCAAAATGGCCCAAAATCGTTGTGAAGGTAGCTCTGAATAACTGCTTTCCATGCATACTGGTCCCTTAAATTTAGACCCCATGTATCAATAACCGCAAGCTTTTAAAGATAATGAAAATCTCCATTGACTTAAAACAGGACCGGAAGAGCCTAGGGACCCTTCTTTTGACCGGCTGTTTCACTGCCACCTGAATGTCGAAATGGCCCAACATAAGTGTAAAGTGAGCTCTGAACAAGGGCTTCCAGTCATACATGTCCCATAATTTTAGACCCCATGGATCGATAACCACAAGCTTTTAAAGCAAATGTAAATCTCCTTTGACTTAAAGCAGGACCGTAGGAGCTGCGGGACTAGAAGAGCCAAGGGACTCTTCATTTGGCCAGCTGCTTCTCTGCCGCCTGAAGTTCAAAATGGTCCAAAATCGTTGTGAAGGTAGCTCTGAATAACTGCTTTCCATGCATACTGTCCCTTAATTTTAGACCCCATGGATCAATAACCGCAAGCTTTTAAAGCTAATGAAAATCTCCATTGACTTAAAGTAGGACCGGAAGAGCTGCGGGACCCTTCTTTTGACCGGCTGTTTCTCTGCCAACTGAAAGTCAAAATGGCCTAAAATCGTTGTGAAGGTAGCTCTGAATAACTGCTTTCCATGCATACTGGTCCCTTAATTTTAGACCCCATGTATCAATAACCGCAAGCTTTTAAAGATAATGAAAATCTCCATTGACTTAAAGAGGGACCGGAAGAGCCTAGGGACCCTTCATTTGACCAGCTGTTTCTCTGCTGCCTGAATGTCAAAATGGCCCAAAATTGTTGTGAAGGTAGCTCTGAACAAGTGCTTTCCACACATACTGGTCCAGTAAATTTAGACCCCATGGATCAATAACCGCAAGCGTTCAAAGCAAATGAAAATCTCCATTGACTTAAAACAGGACCGGAAGAGCCTAGGGACCCTTCTTTTGACCGGCTGTTTCACTGCCGCCTGAATGTCGAAATGGCCCAACATCAGTGTAAAGTGAGCTCTGAACAAGGGCTTTCAAGTCATACTTGTCCCATAATTTTAGACCCCATGGATTGATAACCACAAGCTTTTAAAGCTAATGAAAATCTCCATTGACTTAAAGCAGGAACGGAAGAGCTGCGGGACCTTTCTTTTGACTGGCTGTTTCTCTGCCAAGTTAAGGTCAAAATGGCCCAAAGTCGGTGTGAAGGTAGCTCTGAACAAGTGCTTTCCACCCATTCTGGTCCCGTAATTTTAGACCCCATGGATAAATAACCGCAAGCTTTAAAAGCGAATTAAATTACCATTGACTTAAAATAGGACGGTAGAGCCTAGAGACCCTTCTTTTGCCTTCCTGTTTCTGTGTCGCCTGAAGGTCGAAATGGCCCAACATCGGTGTAAAGTTAGCTCTGAACAAGGGGTTTCCAGTCATACTAGTCCCGTTATTTTAGACCCCATGGATCGATAACAACAAGATTTTAAAGCAAATGGAAATCTCCTTTGACTTAAAGCAGGACCGAAGGAGCCGCGGGACCGGAAGAGCCTAGGGACCCTTCATTTGACCAGCTGTTTCTCTGCTGCCTGAATGTCAAAATGGCCCAAAATTGTTGTGAAGGTAGCTCTGAACAAGTGCTTTCCACACATACTGGTCCAGTAATTTTAGACCCAATGGATCAATAACCGCAAGCTTTCAAAGCAAATGAAAATCTCCATTGACTTAAAACAGGACCGGAAGAGCCTAGGGACCCTTCTTTTGACCGGCTGTTTCACTGCCGCCTGAATGTCGAAATGGCCCAACATCGGTGTAAAGTGAGCACTGAACACGGGCTTTCCAGTCATACTTGTCCCATAATTTTAGACCCCATGGATCGATAACCACAAGCTTTTAAAGCAAATGTAAATCTCCTTGGACTTAAAGCAGGACCGGAGGAGCCGCGGGACTAGAAGAGCCTAGGGACCCTTCATTTGAACAGCTGTTTCTCTGCCGCCTGAAGGTCAAAATGGCCCAAAATCAGTATGAAGGTAGCTCTGAACAAGTGCTTTCCACGCATACTGGTTCCGTAATTTTAGACCCCATGGATCGATAACCACAAGGTTTTAAAGCGAATGGAAATCTCATTTGACTTAAAGCAGGACCGAAGGTGCCAAGGGACCGGAAGAGCCTAGGGACCCTTCATTTGAACAGCTGTTTCTCTGCTGCCTGAATGTCAAAATGGCCCAAAATCGTTGTGAAGGTAGCGCTGAGCAAGTGCTTTCCACACATACTGGTCCCGTAATTTTAGACCCCATGGATCAATAACCGCAAGCTTTAAAAGTGAATGAAATTACCATTGACTTAAAATAGGACCGGTAGAGCCTAGAGACCCTTCTTTTGCCTTGCTGTTTCTGTGCCGCCTGAAGGTCGAAATGGCCCAACATCGGTGTAAAGTTAGCTCTGAACAAGTGGTTTCCAGTCATACTAGTCCTGTTATTTTAGACCACATGGATCGATAACAACAAGATTTTAAAGCAAATGGAACTCTCCTTTGACTTAAAGCAGGACCGAAGGAGCTGCGGGACCGGAAGAGCCTAGGGACCCTTCATTTGACCAGCTGTTTCTCTGCTGCCTGAATGTCAAAATGGCCCAAAATTGGTGTGAAGGTAGCTCTGAATAACTGCTTTCCATGCATACTGTCCCTTAATTTTAGACCCCATGGATCAATAACCGCAAGCTTTTAAAGCTAATGAAAATCTCCATTGACTTAAAGTAGGACCGGAAGAGCTGCGGGACCCTTCATTTGACCGGCTGTTTCTCTGCCCACTGAAGGTCAAAATGGCCCAAAATCCTTGTGAAGGTAGCTCTGAATAACTGCTTTCCATGCATACTTGTCCCTTAATTTTAGACCCCATGTATCAATAACCGCAAGCTTTTAAAGAAAATGAAAATCTCCATTGACTTAAAACAGGACCGGAAGAGCCTAGGGACCCTTCTTTTGACTGGCTGTTTCACTGCCGCCTGAATGTCGAAATGGCCCAACATAAGTGTAAAGTGAGCTCTGAACAAGGGCTTCCAGTCATACTTGTCCCATAATTTTAGACCCCATGGATCGATAACCACAAGCTTTTAAAGCAAATGTAAATCTCCTTTGACTTAAAGCAGGACCGGAGGAGCCGCGGGACTAGAAGAGCCTAGGGACCCTTCATTTGACCAGCTGTTTCTCTGCTGCCTGAATGTCAAAATGGCCCAAAATTGTTGTGAAGGTAGCTCTGAATAACTGCTTTCCATGCATACTGTCCCTTAATTTTAGACCCCATGGATCAATAACCGCAAGCTTTTAAAGCTAATGAAAATCTCCATTGACTTAAAGCAGGACCGGAAGAGCTGCGGGACCCTTCTTTTGACTGGCTGTTTCTCTGCCCACTGAAGGTCAAAATGGCCCAAAATCGTTGTGAAGGTAGCTCTGAATAACTGCTTTCCATGCATACTGGTCCCTTAATTTTAGACCCCATGTATCAATAACCGCAAGCTTTTAAAGATAATGAAAATCTTCATTGACTTAAAACAGGACCGGAAGAGCCTAGGGACCCTTCTTTTGACCGGCTGTTTCACTGCCGCCTGAATGTCGAAATGGCCCAACATAAGTGTAAAGTGAGCTCTGAACAAGGGCTTCCAGTCATACTTGTCCCATAATTTTAGACCACATGGATCGATAACCACAAGCTTTTAAAGCAAATGTAAATCTCCTTTGACTTAAAGCAGGACCGTAGGAGCCGCGGGACTAGAAGAGCCAAGGGACTCTTCATTTGGCCAGCTGCTTCTCTGCCGCCTGAAGTTCAAAATGGTCCAAAATCGTTGTGAAGGTAGCTCTGAATAACTGCTTTCCATGCATACTGTCCCTTAATTTTAGACCCCATGGATCAGTAACCGCAAGCTTTTAAAGCTAATGAAAATCTCCATTGACTTAAAGTAGGACCGGAAGAGCTGCGGGACCCTTCTTTTGACCGGCTGTTTCTCTGCCCACTGAAGGTCAAAATGGCCCAAAATCGTTGTGAAGGTAGCTCTGAATAACTGCTTTCCATGCATACTGGTCCCTTAATTTTAGACCCCATGTATCAATAACCGCAAGCTTTTAAAGATAATAAAAATCTCCATTGACTTAAAGAGGGACCGGAAGAGCCTAGGGTCCCTTCATTTGACCAGCTGTTTCTCTGCTGCCTGAATGTCAAAATGGCCCAAAATTGTTGTGAAGGTAGCTCTGAACAAGTGCTTTCCACACATACTGGTCCAGTAATTTTAGACCTCATGGATCAATAACCGCAAGCTTTCAAAGCAAATGAAAATCTCCCTTGACATAAAACAGGACCGAAAGAGCCTAGGGACCCTTCTTTTGACTGGCTGTTTCACTGCCGCCTGAATGTCGAAATGGCCCAACATCAGTGTAAAGTGAGCTCTGAACAAGGGCTTTCCAGTCATACTTGTCCCATAATTTTAGACCCCATGGATCGATAACCACAAGCTTTTAAAGCTAATGAAAATCTCCATTGACTTAAAGCAGGACCGGAAGAGCTGCGGGACCCTTCTTTTGACTGGCTGTTTCTCTGCCAAGTTAAGGTCAAAATGGCCCAAAATCAGTGTGAAGGTAGCTCTGAACAAGTGCTTTCCACGCATACTGGTCCCATAATTTTAGACCCCATGGATTGATAACCGCAAGCTTTTAAAGCGAATGGAAATCGTCTTTGACTTGAAGCGGGACCGGAAAAGCAGCGGGACCATAAGAGCTTAGGCACCCTTCTTTTGACCGGGCGGATTCTCCGCTGCCTGAAGGTCAAAATGGCCCAAAATCGGTATGAAGGTAGCTCTGAACAAGTGCTTTACACGCATACTTGTCCCATTATTTTAGACCACATGGATCGATAACAACAAGATTTTAAAGGAAATGGAAATCTCCTTTGACTTAAAGCAGGACCGAAGGAGCCGCGGGACCGGAAGAGACTAGGGACCCTTCATTTGACCAGCTGTTTCTCTGATGCCTGAATGTCAAAATGGCCCAAAATTGTTGTGAAGGTAGCTCTGAACAAGTGCTTTCCACACATACTGGTCCAGTAATTTTAGACCCAATGGATCAATAACCGCAAGCTTTCAAAGCAAATGAAAATCTCCATTGACTTAAAACAGGACCGGAAGAGCCTAGGGACCCTTCTTTTGACCGGCTGTTTCACTGCCGCCTGAATGTCGAAATGGCCCAACATCGGTGTAAAGTGAGCACTGAACACGGGCTTTCCAGTCATACTTGTCCCATAATTTTAGACCCCATGGATCGATAACCACAAGCTTTTAAAGCAAATGTAAATCTCCTTTGACTTAAAGCAGGACCGGAGGAGCCGCGGGACTAGAAGAGCCTAGGGACCATTCATTTGAACAGCTGTTTCTCTGCCGCCTGAAGGTCAAAATGGCCCAAAATCGTTGTGAAGGTAGCTCTGAACAAGTGCTTTCCATGCATACTGG
This sequence comes from Taudactylus pleione, assembly GCA_031769625.1. Classification (NCBI taxonomy): domain Eukaryota; kingdom Metazoa; phylum Chordata; class Amphibia; order Anura; family Myobatrachidae; genus Taudactylus; species Taudactylus pleione. The sequence goes on along the minus strand of JAUIMM010000430.1, from coordinate 323,327 downwards.
TCCCAGAATTTTAGACCCCATGGATCAATAACCGCAAGCTTTTAAAGCAAATGAAAATCTCCATTGACTTAAAGCAGGACCGGAAGAGCTGCCGGACCCTTCTTTTGACTGGCTGTTTCTCTGCCAACTGAAGTTCAAAATGGCCCAAAATCAGTATGAAGGTAGCTCTGAACAAGTGCTTTCCACGCATACTGGTTCCGTAATTTTAGACCCCATGGATCGATAACCACAAGGTTTTAAAGCGAATGGAAATCTCATTTGACTTAAAGCAGGACCGAAGGTGCCAAGGGACCGGAAGAGCCTAGGGACCCTTCATTTGAACAGCTGTTTCTCTGCTGCCTGAATGTCAAAATGGCCCAAAATTGTTGTGAAGGTAGCGCTGTGCAAGTGCTTTCCACACATACTGGTCCCGTAATTTTAGACCCCATGGATCAATAACCGCAAGCTTTAAAAGCGAATGAAATTACCATTGACTTAAAATAGGACCGGTAGAGCCTAGAGACCCTTCTTTTGCCTTGCTGTTTCTGTGCCGCCTGAAGGTCGAAATGGCCCAACATCGGTGTAAAGTTAGCTCTGAACAAGGGGTTTCCAGTCATACTAGTCCTGTTATTTTAGACCCCATGGATCGATAACAACAAGATTTTAAAGCAAATGGAAATCTCCTTTGACTTAAAGCAGGACAGAAGGAGCCGCGGGACCGGAAGAGCCTAGGGACCCTTCATTTGACCAGCTGTTTCTCTGCCCACTGAATGTCAAAATGGCCCAAAATTGGTGTGAAGGTAGCTCTGAACAAGTGCTTTCCATGCATACTGTCCCTTAATTTTAGACCCCATGGATCAATAACCGCAAGCTTTTAAAGCTAATGAAAATCTCCATTGACTTAAAGTAGGACCGGAAGAGCTGCGGGACCCTTCTTTTGACCGGCTGTTTCTCTGCCCACTGAAGGTCAAAATGGCCCAAAATCGGTGTGAAGGTAGCTGTGAACAAGTGCTTTCCACTCATACTGGTCCCGTAATTTTAGACCCCATGGATCGATAACCGCAAGCTTTAAAAGCGAATGAAATTAACATTGACTTAATGCAGGACCGGAAGAGCCTAGAGACCCTTCTATTGCCTTGCTGTTTCTCTGCCGCTTGAAGGTCGAAATGGCCCAAAATCGGTGTAAAGTTAGCTCTGAACAAGGGGTTTCCAGTCATACTAGTCCCGTTATTTTAGACCCCATGGATCGATAACAACAAGATTTTAAAGAAATGGAAATCTCCTTTGACTTAAAGCAGCATCGAAGGAGCCACGGGACCGGAAGAGCCTAGTGACCCTTAATTTGACCAGCTGTTTCTCTGCTGCCTGAATGTCAAAATGGCCCAAAATTGTTGTGAAGGTAGCTCTGAACAAGTGCTTTCCACGCATACTGGTCCAGTAATTTTAGACTCCATGGATCAATAACCGCAAACTTTCAAAGCAAATGAAAATCTCCATTGACTTAAAACAGGACCGGGAGAGCCTAGGGACCCTTCTTTTGACCGGCTGTTTCACTGCCACCTGAATGTCGAAATGGCCCAACATCGGTGTAAAGTGAGCTCTGAACAAGGGCTTTACAGTCATACTTGTCCCATAATTTTAGACCCCATGGATAGATAACCACAAGCTTTTAAAGCAAATGTAAATCTCCTTTGACTTAAAGCAGGACCGGAGGAGCCGCGGGACTAGAAGAGCCTAGGGACCCTTCATTTGAACAGCTGTTTCTCTGCCGCCTGAAGGTCAAAATGGCCCAAAATCGTTGTGAAGGTAGCTCTGAACAAGTGCTTTCCATGCATACTGGTCCCATAATTTTAGACCCCATGGATCAATAACCGCAAGCTTTTAAAGCTAATGAAAATCTCCATTGACTTAAAGCAGGACCGGAAGAGCTGCGGGACCCTTCTTTTGACTGGCTGTTTCTCTGCCAACTGAAGTTCAAAATGGCCCAAAATCAGTATGAAGGTAGCTCTGAACAAGTGCTTTCCACGCATACTGGTTCCGTAATTTTAGACCCCATGGATCGATAACCACAAGGTTTTAAAGCGAATGGAAATCTCATTTGACTTAAAGCAGGACCGAAGGTGCCAAGGGACCGGAAGAGCCTAGGGACCCTTAATTTGAACAGCTGTTCTCTGCTGCCTGAATGTCAAAATGGCCCAAAATTGTTGTGAAGGTAGCGCTGAGCAAGTGCTTTCCACACATACTGGTCCCGTAATTTTAGACCCCATCGATTGATAACTGCAAGCTTTGAAAGCGAATAAAAATCTCCATTGACTTAAAGAGGGACCGGAAGAGCCTAGGGACCTTTATTTTGACCAGCTGATTCTCCGCTGCCTGAAGGTCAAAATGTCCCAAAATTGGTGTGAAGCTAGCTCTGAAAAAGTGCTTTCCACGCATACTGGTCCAGTAATTTTAGACCCCATAGATCAATAACCGCAAGCTTTCAAAGCTAATGAAAATCTCCATTGACTTAAAACAGGACCGGAAGAGCCTAGGGACCCTTCTTTTGACCGGCTGTTTAACTGCCGCCTGAGTGTCGAAATGGCCCAACATAAGTGTAAAGTGAGCTCTGAACAAGGGCTTCCAGTCATACTTGTCCCATAATTTTAGACCCCATGGATCGATAACCACAAGCTTTTAAAGCAAATGTAAATCTCCTTTGACTTAAAGCAGGACCGTAGGAGCCGCGGGACTAGAAGAGCCAAGGGACTCTTCATTTGGCCAGCTGCTTCTCTGCCACCTGAAGGTCAAAATGGTTCAAAATCGTTGTGAAGGTAGCTCTGAATAACTGCTTTCCATGCATACTGTCCCTTAATTTTAGACCCCATGGATCAATAACCGCAAGCTTTTAAAGCTAATGAAAATCTCCATTGACTTAAAGTAGGACCGGAAGAGCTGCGGGACCCTTCTTTTGACCGGCTGTTTCTCTGCCCACTGAAGGTCAAAATGGCCCAAAATCGGTGTGAAGGTAGCTGTGAACAAGGGGTTTCCAGTCATACTAGTCCCGTTATTTTAGACCCCATGGATCGATAACAACAAGATTTTAAAGCAAATGGAAATCTCATTTGACTTAAAGCAGCACCGAAGGAGCCGCGGGACCGGAAGAGCCTAGTGACCCTTCATTTGACCAGCTGTTTCTCTGCTGCCTGAATGTGAAAATGGCCCAAAATTGTTGTGAAGGTAGCTCTGAACAAGTGCTTTCCACGCATACTGGTCCAGTAATTTTAGACTCCATGGATCAATAACCGCAAGCTTTCAAAGCAAATGAAAATCTCCATTGACTTAAAACAGGACCGGGAGAGCCTAGGGACCCTTCTTTTGACCGGCTGTTTCACTGCCGCCTGAATGTCAAAATGGCCCAACATCGGTGTAAAGTGACCTCTGAACAACGGCTTTCCAGTCATACTTGTCCCATAATTTTAGACCCCATGGATCGATAACCACAAGGTTTTAAAGCGAATGGAAATCTCATTTGACTTAAAGCAGGACCGAAGGTGCCAAGGGACCGGAAGAGCCTAGGGACCCTTCATTTGAACAGCTGTTTCTCTGCTGCCTGAATGTCAAAATGGCCCAAAATTGTTGTGAAGGTAGCGCTGAGCAAGTGCTTTCCACACATACTGGTCCCTTAATTTTAGACCCCATGGATCAATAACCGCAAGCTTTAAAAGCGAATTAAATTACCATTGACTTAAATTAGTACCGGTAGAGCCTAGAGACCCTTCTTTTGCCTTGCTGTTTCTGTGCTGCCTGAAGGTCGAAATGGCCCAACATCGGTGTAAAGTTAGCTCTGAACAAGGGGTTTCCAGTCATACTAGTCCTGTTATTTTAGACCAAATGGATCGATAACAACAAGATTTTAAAGCAAATGGAAATCTCCTTTGACTTAAAGCAGGACCGAAGGAGCCGCGGGACCGGAAGAGCCTAGGGACCCTTCATTTGACCAGCTGTTTCTCTTCTGCCTGAATGTCAAAATGGCCCAAAATTGGTGTGAAGGTAGCTCTGAACAAGTTCTTTCCACACATACTGGTCCAGTAATTTTAGACCCCATGGATCAATAACCGCAAGCTTTCAAAGCAAATGAAAATCCCCCTTGACTTAAAACAGGACCGGAAGAGCCTAGGGACCCTTCTTTTGACCGGCTGTTTCACTGCCACCTGAATGTCGAAATGGCCCAACATCGGTGTAAAGTGAGCTCTGAACAAGGCTTTACAGTCATACTTGTACCATAATTTTAGACCCCATGGATAGATAACCACAAGCTTTTAAAGCAAATGTAAATCTCCTTTGACTTAAAGCAGGACCGGAGGAGCCGCGGGACTAGAAGAGCCTAGGGCCCCGTCATTTGAACAGCTGTTTCTCTGCCGCCTGAAGGTCAAAATGGCCCAAAATCGTTGTGAAGGTAGCTCTGAACAAGTGCTTTCCATGCATACTGGTCCCATAATTTTAGACCCCATGGATCAATAACCGCAAGCTTTTAAAGCTAATGAAAATCTCCATTGACTTAAAGCAGGACCGGAAGAGCTGCGGGACCCTTCTTTTGACTGGCTGTTTCTCTGCCAACTGAAGTTCAAAATGGCCCAAAATCAATATGAAGGTAGCTCTGAACAAGTGCTTTCCACGCATACTGGTTCCGTAATTTTAGACCCCATGGATCGATAACCACAAGGTTTTAAAGCGAATGGAAATCTCATTTGACTTAAAGCAGGACCGAAGGTGCCAAGGGACCGGAAGAGCCTAGGGACCCTTCATTTGACCAGCTGTTTCTCTGCTGCCTGAATGTCAAAATGGCCCAAAATTGTTGTGAAGGTAGCTCTGAACAAGTGCTTTCCACGCATACTGGTCCAGTAATTTTAGACTCCATGGATCAATAACCGCAAGCTTTCAAAGCAAATGAAAATCTCCATTGACTTAAAACAGGACCGGGAGAGCCTAGGGACCCTTCTTTTGACCGGCTGTTTCACTTGCTTCCTGAATGTCGAAATGGCCCAACATCGGTGTAAAGTGACCTCTGAACAACGGCTTTCCAGTCATACTTGTCCCATAATTTTAGACCCCATGGATCGATAACCACAAGGTTTTAAAGCGAATGGAAATCTCATTTGACTTAAAGCAGGACCGAAGGTGCCAAGGGACCGGAAGAGCCTAGGGACCCTTCATTTGAACAGCTGTTTCTCTGCTGCCTGAATGTCAAAATGGCCCAAAATTGTTGTGAAGGTAGCGCTGAGCAAGTGCTTTCCACACATACTGGTCCCTTAATTTTAGACCCCATGGATCAATAACCGCAAGCTTTAAAAGCGAATTAAATTACCATTGACTTAAATTAGGACCGGTAGAGCCTAGAGACCCTTCTTTTGCCTTGCTGTTTCTGTGCCGCCTGAAGGTCGAAATGGCCCAACATCGGTGTAAAGTTAGCTCTGAACAAGGGGTTTCCAGTCATACTAGTCCTGTTATTTTAGACCAAATGGATTGAAAACAACAAGATTTTAAAGCAAATGGAAATCTCCTTTGACTTAAAGCAGGACCGAAGGAGCCGCGGGACCGGAAGAGCCTAGGGACCCTTCATTTGACCAGCTGTTTCTCTGCTGCCTGAATGTCAAAATGGCCCAAAATTGGTGTGAAGGTAGCTCTGAACAAGTGCTTTCCACACATACTGGTCCAGTAATTTTAGACCCCATGGATCAATAACCGCAAGCTTTCAAAGCAAATGAAAATCCCCCCTGACTTAAAACAGGACCGGAAGAGCCTAGGGACCCTTCTTTTGACCGGCTGTTTCACTGCCACCTGAATGTCGAAATGGCCCAACATCGGTGTAAAGTGAGCTCTGAACAAGGCTTTACAGTCATACTTGTACCATAATTTTAGACCCCATGGATAGATAACCACAAGCTTTTAAAGCAAATGTAAATCTCCTTTGACTTAAAGCAGGACCGGAGGAGCCGCGGGACTAGAAGAGCCTAGGGACCCTTCATTTGAACAGCTGTTTCTCTGCCGCCTGAAGGTCAAAATGGCCCAAAATCGTTGTGAAGGTAGCTCTGAACAAGTGCTTTCCATGCATACTGGTCCCATAATTTTAGACCCCATGGATCAATAACCGCAAGCTTTTAAAGCTAATGAAAATCTCCATTGACTTAAAGCAGGACCGGAAGAGCTGCGGGACCCTTCTTTTGACTGGCTGTTTCTCTGCCAACTGAAGTTCAAAATGGCCCAAAATCAGTATGAAGGTAGCTCTGAACAAGTGCTTTCCACGCATACTGGTTCCGTAATTTTAGACCCCATGGATCGATAACCACAAGGTTTTAAAGCGAATGGAAATCTCATTTGACTTAAAGCAGGACCGAAGGTGCCAAGGGACCGGAAGAGCCTAGGGACCCTTAATTTGAACAGCTGTTCTCTGCTGCCTGAATGTCAAAATGGCCCAAAATTGTTGTGAAGGTAGCGCTGAGCAAGTGCTTTCCACACATACTGGTCCCGTAATTTTAGACCCCATCGATTGATAACTGCAAGCTTTGAAAGCGAATAAAAATCTCCATTGACTTAAAGAGGGACCGGAAGAGCCTAGGGACCTTTATTTTGACCAGCTGATTCTCCGCTGCCTGAAGGTCAAAATGTCCCAAAATTGGTGTGAAGCTAGCTCTGAAAAAGTGCTTTCCACGCATACTGGTCCAGTAATTTTAGACCCCATAGATCAATAACCGCAAGCTTTCAAAGCTAATGAAAATCTCCATTGACTTAAAACAGGACCGGAAGAGCCTAGGGACCCTTCTTTTGACCGGCTGTTTAACTGCCGCCTGAGTGTCGAAATGGCCCAACATAAGTGTAAAGTGAGCTCTGAACAAGGGCTTCCAGTCATACTTGTCCCATAATTTTAGACCCCATGGATCGATAACCACAAGCTTTTAAAGCAAATGTAAATCTCCTTTGACTTAAAGCAGGACCGTAGGAGCCGCGGGACTAGAAGAGCCAAGGGACTCTTCATTTGGCCAGCTGCTTCTCTGCCACCTGAAGGTCAAAATGGTTCAAAATCGTTGTGAAGGTAGCTCTGAATAACTGCTTTCCATGCATACTGTCCCTTAATTTTAGACCCCATGGATCAATAACCGCAAGCTTTTAAAGCTAATGAAAATCTCCATTGACTTAAAGTAGGACCGGAAGAGCTGCGGGACCCTTCTTTTGACCGGCTGTTTCTCTGCCCACTGAAGGTCAAAATGGCCCAAAATCGGTGTGAAGGTAGCTGTGAACAAGGGGTTTCCAGTCATACTAGTCCCGTTATTTTAGACCCCATGGATCGATAACAACAAGATTTTAAAGCAAATGGAAATCTCATTTGACTTAAAGCAGCACCGAAGGAGCCGCGGGACCGGAAGAGCCTAGTGACCCTTCATTTGACCAGCTGTTTCTCTGCTGCCTGAATGTGAAAATGGCCCAAAATTGTTGTGAAGGTAGCTCTGAACAAGTGCTTTCCACGCATACTGGTCCAGTAATTTTAGACTCCATGGATCAATAACCGCAAGCTTTCAAAGCAAATGAAAATCTCCATTGACTTAAAACAGGACCGGGAGAGCCTAGGGACCCTTCTTTTGACCGGCTGTTTCACTGCCGCCTGAATGTCAAAATGGCCCAACATCGGTGTAAAGTGACCTCTGAACAACGGCTTTCCAGTCATACTTGTCCCATAATTTTAGACCCCATGGATCGATAACCACAAGGTTTTAAAGCGAATGGAAATCTCATTTGACTTAAAGCAGGACCGAAGGTGCCAAGGGACCGGAAGAGCCTAGGGACCCTTCATTTGAACAGCTGTTTCTCTGCTGCCTGAATGTCAAAATGGCCCAAAATTGTTGTGAAGGTAGCGCTGAGCAAGTGCTTTCCACACATACTGGTCCCTTAATTTTAGACCCCATGGATCAATAACCGCAAGCTTTAAAAGCGAATTAAATTACCATTGACTTAAATTAGTACCGGTAGAGCCTAGAGACCCTTCTTTTGCCTTGCTGTTTCTGTGCTGCCTGAAGGTCGAAATGGCCCAACATCGGTGTAAAGTTAGCTCTGAACAAGGGGTTTCCAGTCATACTAGTCCTGTTATTTTAGACCAAATGGATCGATAACAACAAGATTTTAAAGCAAATGGAAATCTCCTTTGACTTAAAGCAGGACCGAAGGAGCCGCGGGACCGGAAGAGCCTAGGGACCCTTCATTTGACCAGCTGTTTCTCTTCTGCCTGAATGTCAAAATGGCCCAAAATTGGTGTGAAGGTAGCTCTGAACAAGTTCTTTCCACACATACTGGTCCAGTAATTTTAGACCCCATGGATCAATAACCGCAAGCTTTCAAAGCAAATGAAAATCCCCCTTGACTTAAAACAGGACCGGAAGAGCCTAGGGACCCTTCTTTTGACCGGCTGTTTCACTGCCACCTGAATGTCGAAATGGCCCAACATCGGTGTAAAGTGAGCTCTGAACAAGGCTTTACAGTCATACTTGTACCATAATTTTAGACCCCATGGATAGATAACCACAAGCTTTTAAAGCAAATGTAAATCTCCTTTGACTTAAAGCAGGACCGGAGGAGCCGCGGGACTAGAAGAGCCTAGGGCCCCGTCATTTGAACAGCTGTTTCTCTGCCGCCTGAAGGTCAAAATGGCCCAAAATCGTTGTGAAGGTAGCTCTGAACAAGTGCTTTCCATGCATACTGGTCCCATAATTTTAGACCCCATGGATCAATAACCGCAAGCTTTTAAAGCTAATGAAAATCTCCATTGACTTAAAGCAGGACCGGAAGAGCTGCGGGACCCTTCTTTTGACTGGCTGTTTCTCTGCCAACTGAAGTTCAAAATGGCCCAAAATCAATATGAAGGTAGCTCTGAACAAGTGCTTTCCACGCATACTGGTTCCGTAATTTTAGACCCCATGGATCGATAACCACAAGGTTTTAAAGCGAATGGAAATCTCATTTGACTTAAAGCAGGACCGAAGGTGCCAAGGGACCGGAAGAGCCTAGGGACCCTTCATTTGACCAGCTGTTTCTCTGCTGCCTGAATGTCAAAATGGCCCAAAATTGTTGTGAAGGTAGCTCTGAACAAGTGCTTTCCACGCATACTGGTCCAGTAATTTTAGACTCCATGGATCAATAACCGCAAGCTTTCAAAGCAAATGAAAATCTCCATTGACTTAAAACAGGACCGGGAGAGCCTAGGGACCCTTCTTTTGACCGGCTGTTTCACTTGCTTCCTGAATGTCGAAATGGCCCAACATCGGTGTAAAGTGACCTCTGAACAACGGCTTTCCAGTCATACTTGTCCCATAATTTTAGACCCCATGGATCGATAACCACAAGGTTTTAAAGCGAATGGAAATCTCATTTGACTTAAAGCAGGACCGAAGGTGCCAAGGGACCGGAAGAGCCTAGGGACCCTTCATTTGAACAGCTGTTTCTCTGCTGCCTGAATGTCAAAATGGCCCAAAATTGTTGTGAAGGTAGCGCTGAGCAAGTGCTTTCCACACATACTGGTCCCTTAATTTTAGACCCCATGGATCAATAACCGCAAGCTTTAAAAGCGAATTAAATTACCATTGACTTAAATTAGGACCGGTAGAGCCTAGAGACCCTTCTTTTGCCTTGCTGTTTCTGTGCCGCCTGAAGGTCGAAATGGCCCAACATCGGTGTAAAGTTAGCTCTGAACAAGGGGTTTCCAGTCATACTAGTCCTGTTATTTTAGACCAAATGGATCGATAACAACAAGATTTTAAAGCAAATGGAAATCTCCTTTGACTTAAAGCAGGACCGAAGGAGCCGCGGGACCGGAAGAGCCTAGGGACCCTTCATTTGACCAGCTGTTTCTCTGCTGCCTGAATGTCAAAATGGCCCAAAATTGGTGTGAAGGTAGCTCTGAACAAGTGCTTTCCACACATACTGGTCCAGTAATTTTAGACCCCATGGATCAATAACCGCAAGCTTTCAAAGCAAATGAAAATCCCCCCTGACTTAAAACAGGACCGGAAGAGCCTAGGGACCCTTCTTTTGACCGGCTGTTTCACTGCCACCTGAATGTCGAAATGGCCCAACATCGGTGTAAAGTGAGCTCTGAACAAGGCTTTACAGTCATACTTGTACCATAATTTTAGACCCCATGGATAGATAACCACAAGCTTTTAAAGCAAATGTAAATCTCCTTTGACTTAAAGCAGGACCGGAGGAGCCGCGGGACTAGAAGAGCCTAGGGACCCTTCATTTGAACAGCTGTTTCTCTGCCGCCTGAAGGTCAAAATGGCCCAAAATCGTTGTGAAGGTAGCTCTGAACAAGTGCTTTCCATGCATACTGGTCCCATAATTTTAGACCCCATGGATCAATAACCGCAAGCTTTTAAAGCTAATGAAAATCTCCATTGACTTAAAGCAGGACCGGAAGAGCTGCGGGACCCTTCTTTTGACTGGCTGTTTCTCTGCCAACTGAAGTTCAAAATGGCCCAAAATCAGTATGAAGGTAGCTCTGAACAAGTGCTTTCCACGCATACTGGTTCCGTAATTTTAGACCCCATGGATCGATAACCACAAGGTTTTAAAGCGAATGGAAATCTCATTTGACTTAAAGCAGGACCGAAGGTGCCAAGGGACCGGAAGAGCCTAGGGACCCTTCATTTGAACAGCTGTTTCTCTGCTGCCTGAATGTCAAAATGGGCCAAAATTGTTGTGAAGGTAGCGCTGAGCAAGTGCTTTCCACACATACTGGTCCAGTAATTTTAGACCCCATGGATCAATAACCGCAAGCTTTCAAAGCAAATGAAAATCCCCCTTGACTTAAAACAGGACCGGAAGAGCTGCGGGACCCTTCTTTTGACCGGCTGTTTCTCTGCCCACTGAAGGTCAAAATGGCCCAAAATCGGTGTGAAGGTAGCTGTGAGCAAGTGCTTTCCACTCGTACTGGTCCCGTAATATTAGACCCCATGGATCGATAACCACAAGCTTTTAAATCTAATGAAAATCTCCATTGACTTAAAGCAGGACCGGAAGAGCTGCAGGACCCTTCTTTTGACTGGCTGTTTCTCTGCCAAGTTAAGGTCAAAATGGCCCAAAATCGGTGTGAAGGTAGCTCTGAACAAGTGCTTTCCACCCATTCTGGTCCCGTAATTTTAGACCCCATGGATCAATAACCGCAAGCTTTAAAAGCGAATGAAATTACCATTGACTTAATGCAGGACCGGAAGAGCCTAGAGTCCCTTCTTTTGCCTTGCTGTTTCTCTGCCGCCTGAAGGTCGAAATGGCCCAAAATCGGTGTAAAGTGAGCTCTGAACAAGGGCTTTCCAGTCATACTTGTCCCATAATATTAGACCCCATGGATCGATAACCACAAGCTTTTAAATCTAATGAAAATCTCCATTGACTTAAAGCAGGACCGGAAGAGCTGCGGGACCCTTCTTTTGACTGGCTGTTTCTCTGCCAAGTTAAGGTCAAAATGGCCCAAAATCGGTGTGAAGGTAGCTCTGAACAAGTGCTTTCCACCCATTCTGGTCCCGTAATTTTAGACCCCATGGATCAATAACCGCAAGCTTTAAAAGCGAATTAAATTACCATTGACTTAAAATAGGACCGGTAGAGCCTAGAGACCCTTCTTTTGCCTTCCTGTTTCTGTGTCGCCTGAAGGTCGAAATGGCCCAACATCGGTGTAAAGTTAGCTCTGAACAAGGGGTTTCCAGTCATACTAGTCCCGTTATTTTAGACCACATGGATCGATAACAACAAAATTTTAAAGCAAATGGAAATCTCCTTTGACTTAAAGCAGGACCGGAGGAGCCGCGGGACTAGAAGAGCCTAGGGACCCTTCATTTGAACAGCTGTTTCTCTGCTGCCTGAAGGTCAAAATGGCCCAAAATCGTTGTGAAGGTAGCTCTGAACAAGTGCTTTCCATGCATACTGGTCCCGTAATTTTAGACCCCATGGATCGATAACCGCAAGCTTTAAAAGCGAATGAAATTACCATTGACTTAATGCAGGACCGGAAGAGCCTAGAGACCCTTCTATTGCCTTGCTGTTTCTCTGCCGCCTGAAGGTCGAAATGGCCCAAAATCGGTGTAAAGTTAGCTCTGAACAAGGGGTTTCCAGTCATACTAGTCCCGTTATTTTAGACCCTATGGATCGATAACAACAAGATTTTAAAGCAAATGGAAATCTCCTTTGACTTAAAGCAGCACCGAAGGAGCCGCGGGACCGGAAGAGCCTTGGGACCCTTCATTTGACCAGCTGTTTCTCTGCTGCCTGAATGTCAAAATGGCCCAAAATTGTTGTGAAGGTAGCTCTGAACCAGTGCTTTCCACGCATACTGGTCCAGTAATTTTAGACTCCATGGATCAATAACCGCAAGCTTTCAAAGCAAATGAAAATCTCCATTGACTTAAAACAGGACCGGGAGAGCCTAGGGACCCTTCTTTTGACCGGCTGTTTCACTGCCGCCTGAATGTCAAAATGGCCCAACATCGGAGTAAAGTGACCTCTGAACAACGGCTTTCCAGTCATACTTGTCCCATAATTTTAGACCCCATGGATCGATAACCACAAGGTTTTAAAGCGAATGGAAATCTCATTTGACTTAAAGCAGGACCGAAGGTGCCAAGGGACCGGATGAGCCTAGGGACCCTTCATTTGAACAGCTGTTTCTCTGCTGCCTGAATGTCAAAATGGCCCAAAATTGTTGTGAAGGTAGCGCTGAGCAAGTGCTTTCCACACATACTGGTCCCTTAATTTTAGACCCCATGGATCAATAACCGCAAGCTTTAAAAGCGAATGAAATTACCATTGACTTAAAATAGGACCGGTAGAGCCTAGAGAACCCTTCTTTTGCCTTGCTGTTTCTGTGCCGCCTGAAGGTCGAAATGGCCCAACATCGGTGTAAAGTTAGCTCTGAACAAGGGGTTTCCAGTCATACTAGTCCTGTTATTTTAGACCAAATGGATCGATAACAACAAGATTTTAAAGCAAATGGAAATCTCCTTTGACTTAAAGCAGGACCGAAGGAGCCGCGGGACCGGAAGAGCCTAGGGACCCTTCGTTTGACCAGCTGTTTCTCTGCTGCCTGAATGTCAAAATGGCCCAAAATCGGTGTGAAGGTAGCTCTGAACAAGTGCTTTCCACCCATTCTGGTCCGTAATTTTAGACCCCATGGATCAATAACCGCAAGCTTTCAAAGCAAATGAAAATCTCCATTGACTTAAAACAGGACCGGAAGAGCCTAGGGACCCTTCTTTTGACCGGCTGTTTCACTGCCACCTGAATGTCGAAATGGCCCAACATCGGTGTAAAGTGAGCTCTGAACAAGGCTTTACAGTCATACTTGTACCATAATTTTAGACCCCATGGATAGATAACCACAAGCTTTTAAAGCAAATGTAAATCTCCTTTGACTTAAAGCAGGACCGGAGGAGCCGCGGGACTAGAAGAGCCTAGGGACCCTTCATTTGAACAGCTGTTTCTCTGCCGCCTGAAGGTCAAAATGGCCCAAAATCGTTGTGAAGGTAGCTCTGAACAAGTGCTTTCCATGCATACTGGTCCCATAATTTTAGACCCCATGGATCAATAACTGCAAGCTTTTAAAGCTAATGAAAATCTCTATTGACTTAAAGCAGGACCGGAAGAGCTGCGGGACCCTTCTTTTGACTGGCTGTTTCTCTGCCAACTGAAGTTCAAAATGGCCCAAAATCAGTATGAAGGTAGCTCTGAACAAGTGCTTTCCACGCATACTGGTTCCGTAATTTTAGACCCCATGGATCGATAACCACAAGGTTTTAAAGCGAATGGAAATCTCATTTGACTTAAAGCAGGACCGAAGGTGCCAAGGGACCGGAAGAGCCTAGGGACCCTTCATTTGAACAGCTGTTTCTCTGCTGCCTGAATGTCAAAATGGCCCAAAATTGTTGTGAAGGTAGCGCTGAGCAAGTGCTTTCCACACATACTGGTCCCATAATTTTAGACCCCATGGATCGATAACTGCAAGCTTTAAAAGCGAATGAAAATCTACATTGACTTAAAGAGGGACCGGAAGAGCCTAGGGACCTTTATTTTGACCAGCTGATTCTCCGCTGCCTGAAGGTCTAAATGTTCCAAAATTGGTGTGAAGCTAGCTCTGAACAAGTGCTTTCCACACATACTGGTCCAGTAAATTTAGACCCCATAGATCAATAACCGCAAGCTTCAAAGCTAATGAAAATCTCCATTGACTTAAAACAGGACCGGAAGAGCCTAGGGACCCTTCTTTTGACCGGCTGTTTCACTGCCGCCTGAATGTCGAAATGGCCCAACATAAGTGTAAAGTGAGCTCTAAACAAGGGCTTCCAGTCATAATTGTCCCATAATTTTAGACCCCATGGATCGATAACCACAAGCTTTTAAAGCAAATGTAAATCTCCTTTGACTTAAAGCAGGACCGTAGGAGCCGCGGGACTAGAAGAGCCAAGGGACTCTTCATTTGGCCAGCTGCTTCTCTGCCCCCTGAAGGTCAAAATGGTCCAAAATCGTTGTGAAGGTAGCTCTGAATAACTGCTTTCCATGCATACTGTCCCTTAATTTTAGACCCCATGGATCAATAACCGCAAGCTTTTAAAGCTAATGAAAATCTCCATTGACTTAAAGTAGGACCGGAAGAGCTGCGGGACCCTTCTTTTGACCGGCTGTTTCTCTGCCCACTGAAGGTCAAAATGGCCCAAAATCGGTGTGAAGGTAGCTGTGAACAAGTGCTTTCCACTCATACTGGTCCCGTAATTTTAGACCCCATGGATCGATAACCGCAAGCTTTAAAAGCGAATGAAATTACCATTGACTTAATGCAGGACCGGAAGAGCCTAGAGACCCTTCTATTGCCTTGCTGTTTCTCTGCCGCCTGAAGGTCGAAATGGCCCAAAATCGGTGTAAAGTTAGCTCTGAACAAGGGGTTTCCAGTCATACTAGTCCCGTTATTTTAGACCACATGGATCGATAACAACAAGATTTTAAAGGAAATGGAAATCTCCTTTGACTTAAAGCAGGACCGAAGGAGCCGCGGGACCGGAAGAGCCTAGGGACCCTTCATTTGACCAGCTGTTTCTCTGCTGCCTGAATGTCAAAATGGCCCAAAATTGTTGTGAAGGTAGCTCTGAACAAGTGCTTTCCACGCATACTGGTCCAGTAATTTTAGACCCCATAGATCAATAACCGCAAGCTTTCAAAGCTAATGAAAATCTCCATTGACTTAAAACAGGACCGGAAGAGCCTAGGGACCCTTCTTTTGACCGGCTGTTTCACTGCCGCCTGAATGTCGAAATGGCCCAACATAAGTGTAAAGTGAGCTCTGAACAAGGGCTTCCAGTCATACTTGTCCCATAATTTTAGACCCCATGGATCGATAACCACAAGCTTTTAAAGCAAATGTAAATCTCCTTTGACTTAAAGCAGGACCGTAGGAGCCGCGGGACTAGAAGAGCCAAGGGACTCTTCATTTGGCCAGCTGCTTCTCTGCCGCCTGAAGTTCAAAATGGTCCAAAATCGTTGTGAAGGTAGCTCTGAATAACTGCTTTCCATGCATACTGTCCCTTAATTTTAGACCCCATGGATCAATAACCGCAAGCTTTTAAAGCTAATGAAAATCTCCATTGACTTAAAGTAGGACCGGAAGAGCTGCGGGACCCTTCTTTTGACCGGCTGTTTCTCTGTCCACTGAAGGTCAAAATGGCCCAAAATCGTTGTGAAGGTAGCTCTGAATAACTGCTTTCCATGCATACTGGTCCCTTAATTTTAGACCCCATGTATCAATAACAGCAAGCATTTAAAGATAATGAAAATCTCCATTGACTTAAAGAGGGACCGGAAGAGCCTAGGGACCCTTCATTTGACCAGCTGTTTCTCTGCTGCCTGAATGTCAAAATGGCCCAAAATTGTTGTGAAGGTAGCTCTGAACAAGTGCTTTCCACACATACTGGTCCAGTAATTTTAGACCCCATGGATCAATAACCGCAAGCTTTCAAAGCAAATGAAAATCTCCATTCACTTAAAACAGGACCGGAAGAGCCTAGGGACCCTTCTTTTGACCGGCTGTTTCACTGCCGCCTGAATGTCGAAATGGCCCAACATCAGTGTAAAGTGAGCTCTGAACAAGGGCTTTCCAGTCATACTTGTCCCATAATTTTAGATCCCATGGATCGATAACCACAAGCTTTTAAAGCTAATGAAAATCTCCATTGACTTAAAGCAGGACCAGAAGAGCTGCGGGACCCTTCTTTTGACTGGCTGTTTCTCTGCAAAGTTAAGGTCAAAATGGCCCAAAATCGGTGTGAAGGTAGCTCTGAACAAGTGCTTTCCACCCATTCTGGTCCCGTAATTTTAGACCCCATGGATCAATAACCCCAAGCTTTAAAAGCGAATGAAATTACCATTGACTTAAAATAGGACCGGTAGAGCCTAGAGACCCTTCTTTTGCCTTGCTGTTTCTGTGCCGCCTGAAGGCCGAAATGGACCAACATCGGTGTAAAGTTAGCTCTGAACAAGGGGTTTCCAGTCATAGTAGTCCTGTTATTTTAGACCACATCGATCGATAACAACAAGATTTTAAAGCAAATGGAAATCTCCTTTGACTTAAAGCAGGACCGAAGGAGCCGCGGGACCGGAAGAGCCTAGGGACCCTTCATTTGACCAGCTGTTTCTCTGCTGCCTGAATGTCAAAATGGCCCAAAATTGGTGTGAAGGTAGCTCTGAACAAGTGCTTTCCATGCATACTGGTCCAGTAATTTTAGACTCCACGGATCAATAACCGCAAGCTTTTAAAGCTAATGAAAATCTCCATTTACTTAAAGCAGGACCGGAAGAGCTGCGGGACCCTTCTTTTGACTGGCTGTTTCTCTGCCAACTGAAGTTCAAAATGGCCCAAAATCAGTATGAAGGTAGCTCTGAACAAGTGCTTTCCACGAATACTGGTTCCTTAATTTTAGACCCCATGGATCGATAACCACAAGCTTTAAAAGCGAATGAAATTACCATTGACTTAATGCAGGACCGGAAGAGCCTAGAGACCCTTCTATTGCCTTGCTGTTTCTCTGCCGCCTGAAGGTCGAAATGGCCAAAAATCGGTGTAAAGTTAGCTCTGAACAAGGGGTTTCCAGTCATACTAGTCCCGTTATTTTAGACCCCATGGATCGATAACAACAAGATTTTAAAGCAAATGGAAATCTCCTTTGACTTAAAGCAGGACCGAAGGAGCCGCGGGACCGGAAGAGCCTAGGGACCCTTCATTTGACCAGCTGTTTCTCTGCTGCCTGAATGTCAAAATGTCCCAAAATTGTTGTGAAGGTAGCTCTGAACAAGTGCTTTCCACGCATACTGGTCCAGTAATTTTAGACCCCATAGATCAATAACCGCAAGCTTTCAAAGCTAATGAAAATCTCCATTGACTTAAAACAGGACCGGAAGAGCCTAGGGACCCTTCTTTTGACCGGCTGTTTCACTGCCGCCTGAATGTCGAAATGGCCCAACATAAGTGTAAAGTGAGCTCTGAACAAGGGCTTTACAGTCATACTTGTCCCATAATTTTAGACCCCATGGATCGATAACCACAAGCTTTTAAAGCAAATGTAAATCTCCTTTGACTTAAAGCAGGACCGTAGGAGCCGCGGGACTAGAAGTGCCAAGGGACTCTTCATTTGGCCAGCTGCTTCTCTGCCACCTGAAGGTCAAAATGGTCCAAAATCGTTGTGAAGGTAGCTCTGAATAACTGCTTTCCATGCATACTGTCCCTTAATTTTAGACCCCATGGATCAATAACCGCAAGCTTTTAAAGCTAATGAAAATCTCCATTGACTTAAAGTAGGACCGGAAGAGCTGCGGGACCCTTCTTTTGACCGGCTGTTTCTCTGCCCACTGAAGGTCAAAATGGCCCAAAATCGGTGTGAAGGTAGCTGTTAACAAGTGCTTTCCACTCATACTGGTCCCGTAATTTTAGACCCCATGGATCGATAACCACAAGCTTTAAAAGTGAATGAAATTACCATTGACTTAATGCAGGACCGGAAGAGCCTAGAGACCCTTCTATTGCCTTGCTGTTTCTCTGCCGCCTGAAGGTCGAAATGGCCAAAAATCGGTGTAAAGTTAGCTCTGAACAAGGGGTTTCCAGTCATACTAGTCCCGTTATTTTAGACCCCATGGATCGATAACAACAAGATTTTAAAGCAAATGGAAATCTCCTTTGACTTAAAGCAGGACCGAAGGAGCCGCGGGACCGGAAGAGCCTAGGGACCCTTCATTTGACCAGCTGTTTCTCTGCTGCCTGAATGTCAAAATGTCCCAAAATTGTTGTGAAGGTAGCTCTGAACAAGTGCTTTCCACGCATACTGGTCCAGTAATTTTAGACCCCATAGATCAATAACCGCAAGCTTTCAAAGCTAATGAAAATCTCCATTGACTTAAAACAGGACCGGAAGAGCCTAGGGACCCTTCTTTTGGCCGGCTGTTTCACTGCCGCTTGAATGTCGAAATGGCCCAACATAAGTGTAAAGTGAGCTCTGAACAAGGGCTTTACAGTCATACTTGTCCCATAATTTTAGACCCCATGGATCGATAACCACAAGCTTTTAAAGCAAATGTAAATCTCCTTTGACTTAAAGCAGGACCGTAGGAGCCGCGGGACTAGAAGCGCCAAGGGACTCTTCATTTGGCCAGCTGCTTCTCTGCCGCCTGAAGGTCAAAATGGTCCAAAATCGTTGTGAAGGTAGCTCTGAATAACTGCTTTCCATGCATACTGTCCCTTAATTTTAGACCCCATGGATCAATAACCGCAAGCTTTTAAAGCTAATGAAAATCTCCATTGACTTAAAGTAGGACCGGAAGAGCTGCGGGACCCTTCTTTTGACCGGCTGTTTCTCTGCCCACTGAAGGTCAAAATGGCCCAAAATCGGTGTGAAGGTAGCTGTGAACAAGTGCTTTCCACTCATACTGGTCCCGTAATTTTGGACCCCATGGATCGATAACCACAAGCTTTAAAAGCGAATGAAATTACCATTGACTTAATGCAGAACCGGAAGAGCCTAGAGACCCTTCTATTGCCTTGCTGTTTCTCTGCCGCCTGAAGGTCGAAATGGCCCAAAATCTGTGTAAAGTTAGCTCTGAACAAGGGGTTTCCAGTCATACTTGTCCCGTTATTTTAGACCCCATGGATCGATAACAACAAGATTTTAAAGCAAATGGAAATCTCCTTTGACTTAAAGCAGGACCGAAGGAGCCGCGGGACCGGAAGAGCCTAGGGACCCTTCATTTGACCAGCTGTTTCTCTGCTGCCTGAATGTCATAATGGCCCAAAATTGTTGTGAAGGTAGCTCTGAACAAGTGCTTTCCACGCATACTGGTCCAGTAATTTTAGACTCCATGGATCAATAACCGCAAGCTTTCAAAGCTAATGAAAATCTCCATTGACTTAAAACAGGACCGGAAGAGCCTAGGGACCATTCTTTTGACTGGCTGTTTCACTGCCGCCTGAATGTCGAAATGGCCCAACATAAGTGTAAAGTGAGCTCTGAACAAGGGCTTCCAGTCATACTTGTCCCATAATTTTAGACCCCATGGATCGATAACCGCAAGCTTTTAAAGCAAATGGAAATCTCCTTTGAATTAAAGCAGGACCGTAGGAGCCGCGGGACTAGAAGAGCCAAGGGACTCTTCATTTGGCCAGCTGCTTCTCTGCCGCCTGAAGTTCAAAATGGTCTAAAATCGTTGTGAAGGTAGCTCTGAATAACTGCTTTCCATGCATACTGTCCCTTAATTTTAGACCCCATGGATCAATAACCGCAAGCTTTTAAAGCTAATGAAAATCTCCATTGACTTAAAGTAGGACCGGAAGAGCTGCGGGACCCTTCTTTTGACCGGCTGTTTCTCTGCCCACTGAAGGTCAAAATGGCCCAAAATCGTTGTGAAGGTAGCTCTGAATAACTGCTTTCCATGCATACTGGTCCCTTAATTTTAGACCCCATGTATCAATAACAGCAAGCTTTTAAAGATAATGAATATCTCAATTGACTTAAAGAGGGACCGGAAGAGCCTAGGGACCCTTCATTTGACCAGCTGTTTCTCTGCTGCCTGAATGTCAAAATGGCCCAAAATTGTTGTGAAGGTAGCTCTGAACAAGTGCTTTCCACACATACTGGTCCAGTAATTTTAGACCCCATGGATCAATAACCGCAAGCTTTCAAAGCAAATGAAAATCTCCATTGACTTAAAACAGGACCGGAAGAGCCTAGGGACCCTTCTTTTGACCGGCTGTTTCACTGCCGCCTGAATGTCGAAATGGCCCAACATCAGTGTAAAGTGAGCTCTGAACAAGGGCTTTCCAGTCATACTTGTCCCTTAATTTTAGACCCCATGGATCGATAACCACAAGCTTTTAAAGCTAATTAAAATCTCCATTGACTTAAAGCAGGACCGGAAGAGCTGCGGGACCCTTCTTTTGACTGGCTGTTTCTCTGCCAAGTTAAGGTCAAAATGGCCCAAAATCGGTGTGAAGGTAGCTCTGAACAAGTGCTTTCCACCCATTCTGGTCCCGTAATTTTAGACCCCATGGATCAATAACCCCAAGCTTTAAAAGCGAATGAAATTACCATTGACTTAATGCAGGACTGGAAGAGCCTAGAGACCCTTCTATTGCCTTGCTGTTTCTCTGCCGCCTGAAGGTCGAAATGGCCCAAAATCGGTGTAAAGTTAGCTCTGAAGAAGGGGTTTCCAGTCATACTAGTCCCGTTATTTTAGACCCCATGGATCGATAACAACAAGATTTTAAAGCAAATGGAAATCTCCTTTGACTTAAAGCAGCACCGAAGGAGCCGCGGGACCGGAAGAGCCTAGGGACCCTTCATTTGACCAGCTGTTTCTCTGCTGCCTGAATGTCAAAATGGCCCAAAATTGTTGTGAAGGTAGCTCTGAACAAGTGCTTTCCACGCATACTGGTCCAGTAATTTTAGACTCCATGGATCAATAACCGCAAGCTTTCAAAGCAAATGAAAATCTCCATTGACTTAAAACAGGACCGGAAGAGCCTAGGGACCCTTCTTTTGACCGGCTGTTTCACTGCCGCCTGAATGTCGAAATGGCCCAACATCGGTGTAAAGTGACCTCTGAACAACGGCTTTCCAGTCATACTTGTCCCATAATTTTAGACCCCATGGATCGATAACCACAAGGTTTTAAAGCGAATGGAAATCTCATTTGACTTAAAGCAGGGCCGAAGGTGCCAAGGGACCGGAAGAGCCTAGGGACCCTTCATTTGAACAGCTGTTTCTCTGCTGCCTGAATGTCAAAATGGCCCAAAATTGTTGTGAAGGTAGCGCTGAGCAAGTGCTTTCCACACATACTGGTCCCGTAATTTTAAACCCCATGGATCAATAACCGCAAGCTTTAAAAGCGAATGAAATTACCATTGACTTAAAATAGGACCGGTAGAGCCTAGAGACCCTTCTTTTGCCTTGCTGTTTCTGTGCCGCCTGAAGGCCGAAATGGCCCAACATCGGTGTAAAGTGAGCTCTGAACAAGGCTTTACAGTCATACTTGTACCATAATTTTAGACCCCATGGATAGATAACCACAAGCTTTTAAAGCAAATGTAAATCTCCTTTGACTTAAAGCAGGACCGGAGGAGCCGCGGGAATAGAAGAGCCTAGGGACCCTTCATTTGAACAGCTGTTTCTCTGCCGC
Organism: Taudactylus pleione; assembly: GCA_031769625.1. Lineage (NCBI taxonomy): Eukaryota > Metazoa > Chordata > Amphibia > Anura > Myobatrachidae > Taudactylus > Taudactylus pleione. Next base: position 301,625 of record JAUIMM010000430.1, on the reverse strand, counting down.
CTGAATGTCAAAATGGCCCAAAATCGTTGTGAAGGTAGCTCTGAACAAGTGCTTTCCATGCATACTGGTCCCATAATTTTAGACCCCATGGATCAATAACCGCAAGCTTTCAAAGCTAATGAAAATCTCCATTGACTTAAAGCAGGACCGGAAGAGCTGCGGGACCCTTCTTTTGACTGGCTGTTTCTCTGCCAACTGAAGTTCAAAATGGCCCAAAATCAGTATGAAGGTAGCTCTGAACAAGTGCTTTCCACGCATTCTGGTTCCGTAATTTTAGACCCCATGGATCGATAACCACAAGGTTTTAAAGCTAATGGAAATCTCATTTGACTTAAAGCAGGACCGAAGGAGCCAAGGGACAGGAAGAGCCTAGGGACCCTTCATTTGAACAGCTGTTTCTCTGCTGCCTGAATGTCAAAATTGCCCAAAATTGTTGTGAAGGTAGCGCTGAGCAAGTGCTTTCCACACATACTGATCCCGTAATTTTAGACCCCATGGATCGATAACTGCAAGCTTTAAAAGCGAATGAAAATCTCCATTGACTTAAAGAGGGACCGGAAGAGCCTAGGGACCTTTATTTTGACCAGCTGATTCTCCGCTGCCTGAAGGTCTAAATGTTCCAAAATTGGTGTGAAATAGCTCTGAACAAGTGCTTTCCACGCATACTGGTCCAGTAGTTTTAGACCCCATAGATCAATAACCGCAAGCTTTCAAAGCTAATGAAAATCTCCATTGACTTAAAACAGGACCGGAAGAGCCTAGGGACCCTTCTTTTGACCGGCTGTTTCACTGCCACCTGAATGTCGAAATGGCCCAACATCGGTGTAAAGTGAGCTCTGAACAAGGCTTTACAGTCATACTTGTACCATAATTTTAGACCCCATGGATAGATAACCACAAGCTTTTAAAGCAAATGTAAATCTCCTTTGACTTAAAGCAGGACCGGAGGAGCCGCGGGACTAGAAGAGCCTAGGGACCCTTCATTTGAACAGCTGTTTCTCTGCCGCCTGAAGGTCAAAATGGCCCAAAATCGTTGTGAAGGTAGCTCTGAACAAGTGCTTTCCATGCATACTGGTCCCATAATTTTAGACCCCATGGATCAATAACCGCAAGCTTTTAAAGCTAATGAAAATCCCCATTGACTTAAAGCAGGACCGGAAGAGCTGCGGGACCCTTCTTTTGACTGGCTGTTTCTCTGCCAACTGAAGTTCAAAATGGCCCAAAATCAGTATGAAGGTAGCTCTGAACAAGTACTTTCCACGCATACTGGTTCCGTAATTTTAGACCCCATGGATCGATAACCACAAGGTTTTAAAGCTAATGGAAATCTCATTTGACTTAAAGCAGGACCGAAGGAGCCAAGGGACAGGAAGAGCCTAGGGACCCTTCATTTGAACAGCTGTTTCTCTGCTGCCTGAATGTCAAAATTGCCCAAAATTGTTGTGAAGGTAGCGCTGAGCAAGTGCTTTCCACACATACTGATCCCGTAATTTTAGACCCCATGGATCGATAACTGCAAGCTTTAAAAGCGAATGAAAATCTCCATTGACTTAAAGAGGGACCGGAAGAGCCTAGGGACCTATATTTTGACCAGCTGATTCTCCGCTGCCTGAAGGTCTAAATGTTCCAAAATTGGTGTGAAGCTAGCTCTGAACAAGTGCTTTCCACGCATACTGGTCCAGTAATTTTAGACCCCATAGATCAATAACCGCAAGCTTTCAAAGCTAATGAAAATCTCCATTGACTTAAAACAGGACCGGAAGAGCCTAGGGACCCTTCTTTTGACCGGATGTTTCACTGCCACCTGAATTTCGAAATGGCCCAACATCGGTGTAAAGTGAGCTCTGAACAAGGCTTTACAGTCATACTTGTACCATAATTTTAGACCCCATGGATAGATAACCACAAGCTTTTAAAGCAAATGTAAATCTCCTTTGACTTAAAGCAGGACCGGAGGAGCCGCGGGACTAGAAGAGCCTAGGGACCCTTCATTTGAACAGCTGTTTCTCTGCCGCCTGAATGTCAAAATGGCCCAAAATCGTTGTGAAGGTAGCTCTGAACAAGTGCTTTCCATGCATACTGGTCCCATAATTTTAGACCCCATGGATCAATAACCGCAAGCTTTTAAAGCTAATGAAAATCTCCATTGACTTAAAGCAGGACCGGAAGAGCTGCGGGACCCTTCTTTTGACTGGCTGTTTCTCTGCCAACTGAAGTTCAAAATGGCCCAAAATCAGTATGAAGGTAGCTCTGAACAAGTGCTTTCCAAGAATACTGGTTCCTTAATTTTAGACCCCATGGATCGATAACCACAAGCTTTAAAAGCGAATGAAATTACCATTGACTTAATGCAGGACCGGAAGAGCCTAGAGACCCTTCTATTGCCTTGCTGTTTCTCTGCCGCCTGAAGGTCGAAATGGCCAAAAATCGGTGTAAAGTTAGCTCTGAACAAGGGGTTTCCAGTCATACTAGTCCCGTTATTTTAGACCCCATGGATCGATAACAACAAGATTTTAAAGCAAATGGAAATCTCCTTTGACTTAAAGCAGGACCGAAGGAGCCGCGGGACCGGAAGAGCCTAGGGACCCTTCATTTGACCAGCTGTTTCTCTGCTGCCTGAATGTCAAAATGTCCCAAAATTGTTGTGAAGGTAGCTCTGAACAAGTGCTTTCCACGCATACTGGTCCAGTAATTTTAGACCCCATAGATCAATAACCGCAAGCTTTCAAAGCTAATGAAAATCTCCATTGACTTAAAACAGGACCGGAAGAGCCTAGGGACCCTTCTTTTGACCGGCTGTTTCACTGCCGCCTGAATGTCGAAATGGCCCAACATAAGTGTAAAGTGAGCTCTGAACAAGGGCTTTACAGTCATACTTGTCCCATAATTTTAGACCCCATGGATCGATAACCACAAGCTTTTAAAGCAAATGTAAATCTCCTTTGACTTAAAGCAGGACCGTAGGAGCCGCGGGACTAGAAGTGCCAAGGGACTCTTCATTTGGCCAGCTGCTTCTCTGCCACCTGAACGTCAAAATGGTCCAAAATCGTTGTGAAGGTAGCTCTGAATAACTGCTTTCCATGCATACTGTCCCTTAATTTTAGACCCCATGGATCAATAACCGCAAGCTTTTAAAGCTAATGAAAATCTCCATTGACTTAAAGTAGGACCGGAAGAGCTGCGGGACCCTTCTTTTGACCGGCTGTTTCTCTGCCCACTGAAGGTCAAAATGGCCCAAAATCGGTGTGAAGGTAGCTGTGAACAAGTGCTTTCCACTCATACTGGTCCCGTAATTTTAGACCCCATGGATCGATAACCGCAAGCTTTAAAAGCGAATGAAATTACCATTGACTTAATGCAGGACCGGAAGAGCCTAGAGACCCTTCTATTGCCTTGCTGTTTCTCTGCCGCCTGAAGGTCGAAATGGCCCAAAATCGGTGTAAAGTTAGCTCTGAACAAGGGGTTTCCAGTCATACTAGTCCCGTTATTTTAGACCCCATGGATCGATAACAACAAGATTTTAAAGCAAATGGAAATCTCCTTTGACTTAAAGCAGGACCGAAGGAGCCGCGGGACCGGAAGAGCCTAGGGACCCTTCATTTGACCAGCTGTTTCTCTGCTGCCTGAATGTCAAAATGGCCCAAAATTGTTGTGAAGGTAGCTCTGAACAAGTGCTTTCCACGCATACTGGTCCAGTAATTTTAGACTCCATGGATCAATAACCGCAAGCTTTCAAAGCAAATGAAAATCTCCATTGACTTAAAACAGGACCGGAAGAGCCTAGGGACCCTTCTTTTGACCGGCTGTTTCACTGCCGCCTGAATGTCGAAATGGCCCAACATAAGTGTAAAGTGAGCTCTGAACAAGGGCTTCCAGTCATACTTGTCCCATAATTTTAGACCCCATGGATCGATAACCGCAAGCTTTTAAAGCAAATGTAAATCTCCTTTGACTTAAAGCAGGACCGTAGGAGCCGTGGGACTAGAAGAGCCAAGGGTCTCTTCATTTGGCCAGCTGCTTCTCTGCTGCCTGAAGGTCAAAATGGTCCAAAATCGTTGTGAAGGTAGCTCTGAATAACTGCTTTCCATTCATACTGTCCCTTAATTTTAGACCCCATGGATCAATAACCGCACGCTTTTAAAGCTAATGAAAATCTCCATTGACTTAAAGTAGGACCAGAAGAGCTGCGGGACCCTTCTTTTGACCGGCTGTTTCTCTGCCCACTGAAGGTCAAAATGGCCCAAAATCGGTGTGAAGGTAGCTGTGAACAAGTGCTTTCCACTCATACTGGTCCCATAATTTTAGACCCCATGGATCGATAACCACAAGCTTTAAAAGCGAAAGAAATTACCATTGACTTAATGCAGGACCGGAAGAGCCTAGAGACCCTTCTATTGCCTTGCTGTTTCTCTGCCGCCTGAAGGTCGAAATGGCCCAAAATCGGTGTAAAGTTAGCTCTGAACAAGGGGTTTCCAGTCATACTAGTCCCATTATTTTAGACCCCATGGATCGATAACAACAAGATTTTAAAGCAAATGGAAATCTCCTTTGACTTAAAGCAGGACCGAAGGAGCCGCGGGACCGGAAGAGCCTAGGGACCCTTCATTTGATCAGCTGTTTCTCTGCTGCCTGAATGTCAAAATGGCCCAAAATTGTTGTGAAGGTAGCTCTGAACAAGTGCTTTCCACGCATACTGGTCCAGTAATTTTAGACCCCATAGATCAATAACCGCAAGCTTTCAAAGCTAATGAAAATCTCCATTGACTTAAAACAGGACCGGAAGAGCCTAGGGACCCTTCTTTTGACCGGCTGTTTCACTGCCGCCTGAATGTCGAAATGGCCCAACATAAGTGTAAAGTGAGCTCTGAACAAGGGCTTTACAGTCATACTTGTCCCATAATTTTAGACCCCATGGATCGATAACCACAAGCTTTTAAAGCAAATGTAAATCTCCTTTGACTTAAAGCAGGACCGTAGGAGCCGCGGGACTAGAAGAGCCAAGGGACTCTTCATTTGGCCAGCTGCTTCTCTGCCGCCTGAAGGTCAAAATGGTCCAAAATCGTTGTGAAGGTAGCTCTGAATAACTGCTTTCCATGCATACTGTCCCTTAATTTTAGACCCCATGGATGAATAACCGCAAGCTTTTAAAGCTAATGAAAATCTCCATTGACTTAAAGTAGGACCGGAAGAGCTGCGGGACCCTTCTTTTGACCGGCTGTTTCTCTGCCCACTGAAGGTCAAAATGGCCCAAAATCGGTGTGAAGGTAGCTGTGAACAAGTGCTTTCCACTCATACTGGTCCCGTAATTTTAGACCCCATGGATCGATAACCACAAGCTTTAAAAGTGAATGAAATTACCATTGACTTAATGCAGGACCGGAAGAGCCTAGAGACCCTTCTATTGCCTTGCTGTTTCTCTGCCGCCTGAAGGTCGAAATGGCCCAAAATCGGTGTAAAGTTAGCTCTGAACAAGGGGTTTCCAGTCATACTAGTCCCATTATTTTAGACCCCATGGATCGATAACAACAAGATTTTAAAGCAAATGGAAATCTCCTTTGACTTAAAGCAGGACCGAAGGAGCCGCGGGACCGGAAGAGCCTAGGGACCCTTCATTTGACCAGCTGTTTCTCTGCTGCCTGAATGTCAAAATGGCCCAAAATTGTTGTGAAGGTAGCTCTGAACAAGTGCTTTCCACGCATACTGGTCCAGTAATTTTAGACTCCATGGATCAATAACCGCAAGCTTTCAAAGCAAATGAAAATCTCCATTGACTTAAAACAGGACTGGAAGAGCCTAGGGACCCTTCTTTTGACCGGCTGTTTCACTGCCGACTGAATGTCGAAATGGCCCAACATCGGTGTAAAGTGACCTCTGAACAACGGCTTTCCAGTCATACTTGTCCCATAATTTTAGACCCCATGGATCGATAACCACAAGGTTTTAAAGCAAATGGAAATCTCATTTGACTTAAAGCAGGACCGAAGGTGCCAAGGGACCGGAAGAGCCTAGGGACCCTTCATTTGAACAGCTGTTTCTCTGCTGCCTGAATGTCAAAATGGCCCAAAATTGTTGTGAAGGTAGCGCTGAGCAAGTGCTTTCCACACATACTGGTCCCGTAATTTTAGACCCCATGGATCAATAACCGCAAGCTTTAAAAGCGAATGAAATTACCATTGACTTAAAATAGGACCGGTAGAGCCTAGAGACCCTTCTTTTGCCTTGCTGTTTCTGTGCCGCCTGAAGGTCGAAATGGCCCAACAACGGTGTAAAATTAGCTCTGAACAAGGGGTTTCCAGTCATACTAGTCCTGTTATTTTAGACCCCATGGATCGATAACCACAAGCCTTAAAAGCAAATGTAAATCTCCTTTGACTTAAAGCAGGACCGGAGGAGCCGCGGGACTAGAAGAGCCTAGGGACCCTTCATTTGAACAGCTGTTTCTCTGCCGCCTGAATGTCAAAATGGTACAAAATCGTTGTGAAGGTAGCTCTGATCAAGTGCTTTCCATGCATACTGGTCCCATAATTTTAGACTCCATGGATTAATAACCGCAAGCTTTTAAAGCTAATGAAAATCTCCTTTGACTTAAAGCAGGACCGGAAGAGCTGCGGGACCCTTCTTTTGACTGGCTGTTTCTCTGCCAACTGAAGTTCAAAATGGCCCAAAATCAGTATGAAGGTAGCTCTGAACAAGTGCTTTCCACGCATATTGGTTCCGTAATTTTAGACCCCATGGATCGATAACCACAAGGTTTTAAAGCAAATGGAAATCTCATTTGACTTAAAGCAGGACCGAAGGTGCCAAGGGACCGGAAGAGCCTAGGGACCCTTCATTTGAACAGCTGTTTCTCTGCTGCCTGAATGTCAAAATGGCCCAAAATTGTTGTGAAGGTAGCGCTGAGCAAGTGCTTTCCACACATACTGGTCCCATAATTTTAGACCCCATGGATCGATAACTGCAAGCTTTAAAAGCGAATGAAAATCTCCATTGACTTAAAGAGGGACCGGAAGAGCCTAGGGACCTTTATTTTGACCAGCTGATTCTCCGCTGCCTGAAGGTCAAAATGTCCCAAAATTGGTGTGAAGCTAGCTCTGAACAAGTGCTTTCCACGCATACTGGTCCAGTAATTTTAGACCCCATAGATCAATAACCGCAAGCTTTCAAAACTAATGAAAATCTCCATTTACTTAAAACAGGACCGGAAGAGCCTAGGGACCCTTCTTTTGACTGGCTGTTTCACTGGCGCCTGAATGTCGACATGGCCCAACATAAGTGTAAAGTGAGCTCTGAACAAGGGCTTCCAGTCATACTTGTCCCATAATTTTAGACCCCATGGATCGATACCTGCAAGCTTTTAAAGCAAATGGAAATCTCCTTTGACTTAAAGCAGGACCGTAGGAGCCGCGGGACTAGAAGAGCCAAGGGTCTCTTCATTTGGCCAGCTGCTTCTCTGCTGCCTGAAGGTCAAAATGGTCCAAAATCGTTGTGAAGGTAGCTCTGAATAACTGCTTTCCATTCATACTGTCCCTTAATTTTAGACCCCATGGATCAATAACCGCACGCTTTTAAAGCTAATGAAAATCTCCATTGACTTAAAGTAGGACCGGAAGAGCTGCGGGACCCTTCTTTTGACCGGCTGTTTCTCTGCCCACTGAAGGTCAAAATGGCCCAAAATCGGTGTGAAGGTAGCTGTGAACAAGTGCTTTCCACTCATACTGGTCCCATAATTTTAGACCCCATGGATCGATAACCACAAGCTTTAAAAGCGAATGAAATTACCATTGACTTAATGCAGGACCGGAAGAGCCTAGAGACCCTTCTATTGCCTTGCTGTTTCTCTGCCGCCTGAAGGTCGAAATGGCCCAAAATCGGTGTAAAGTTAGCTCTGAACAAGGGGTTTCCAGTCATACTAGTCCCGTTATTTTAGACCCCATGGATCGATAACAACAAGATTTTAAAGCAAATGGAAATCTCCTTTGACTTAAAGCAGGACCGAAGGAGCCGCGGGACCGGAAGAGCCTAGGGACCCTTCATTTGACCAGCTGTTTCTCTGCTGCCTGAATGTCAAAATGGCCCAAAATTGTTGTGAAGGTAGCTCTGAACAAGTGCTTTCCACGCATACTGGTCCAGTAATTTTAGACCCCATAGATCAATAACCGCAAGCTTTCAAAGCTAATGAAAATCTCCATTGACTTAAAACAGGACCGGAAGAGCCTAGGGACCCTTCTTTTGACCGGCTGTTTCACTGCCGCCTGAATGTCGAAATGGCCCAACATAAGTGTAAAGTGAGCTCTGAACAAGGGCTTTACAGTCATACTTGTCCCATAATTTTAGACCCCATGGATCGATAACCACAAGCTTTTAAAGCAAATGTAAATCTCCTTTGACTTAAAGCAGGACCGTAGGAGCCGCGGGACTAGAAGAGCCAAGGGACTCTTCATTTGGCCAGCTGCTTCTCTGCCGCCTGAAGGTCAAAATGGTCCAAAATCGTTGTGAAGGTAGCTCTGAATAACTGCTTTCCATGCATACTGTCCCTTAATTTTAGACCCCATGGATCAATAACCGCAAGCTTTTAAAGCTAATGAAAATCTCCATTGACTTAAAGTAGGACCGGAAGAGCTGCGGGACCCTTCTTTTGACCGGCTGTTTCTCTGCCCACTGAAGGTCAAAATGGCCCAAAATTGGTGTGAAGGTAGCTGTGAACAAGTGCTTTCCACTCATACTGGTCCCGTAATTTTAGACCCCATGGATCGATAACCGCAAGCTTTAAAAGCGAATGAAATTACCATTGACTAAAAACAGGACCGGAAGAGCCTAGGGACCGGAAGAGCCTAGGGACCTTTCATTTGAACAGCTGTTTCTCTGCTGCCTGAATGTCAAAATGTCCCAAAATTGTTGTGAAGGTAGCGCTGAGCAAGTGCTTTCCACACATACTGGTCCCGTAATTTTAGACCCCATGGATCAATAACCGCAAGCTTTAAGAGCGAATGAAATTACCATTGACTTAAAATAGGACCGGTAGAGCCTAGAGACCCTTCTTTTGCCTTGCTGTTTCTGTGCCGCCTGAAGGTCGAAATGGCCCAACATCGGTGTAAAATTAGCTCTGAACAAGGGGTTTCCAGTCATACTAGTCCTGTTATTTTAGACCACATGGATCGATAACAACAAGATTTTAAAGCAAATGGAAATCTCCTTTGACTTAAAGCAGGACCGAAGGAGCCGCGGGACCGGAAGATCCTAGGGACCCTTCATTTGACCAGCTGTTTCTCTGCTGCCTGAATGTCAAAATGGCCCAAAATTGTTGTGAAGGTAGCTCTGAACAAGTGCTTTCCACACATACTGGTCCAGTAATTTTAGACCCCATGGATCAATAACCGCAAGCTTTCAAAGCAAATGAAAATCTCCATTGACTTAAAACAGGACCGGAAGAGCCTAGGGACCCTTCTTTTGACCGGCTGTTTCACTGCCACCTGAATGTCGAAATGGCCCAACATCGGTGTAAAGTGAGCTCTGAACAAGGGCTTTCCAGTCATACTTGTCTCATAATTTTAGACCCCATGGATCGATAACCACAAGCCTTAAAAGCAAATGTAAATCTCCTTTGACTTAAAGCAGGACCGGAGGAGCCGCGGGACTAGAAGAGCCTAGGGACCCTTCATTTGAACAGCTGTTTCTCTGCCGCCTGAATGTCAAAATGGCCCAAAATCGTTGTGAAGGTAGCTCTGAACAAGTGCTTTCCATGCATACTGGTCCCATAATTTTAGACTCCATGGATCAATAACCGCAAGCTTTTAAAGCTAATGAAAATCTCCTTTGACTTAAAGCAGGACCGGAAGAGCTGCGGGACCCTTCTTTTGACTGGCTGTTTCTCTGCCAAATGAAGTTCAAAATGGCCCAAAATCGTTGTGAAGGTAGCTCTGAACAAGTGCTTTCCATGCATACTGGTTCCGTAATTTTAGACCCCATGGATCGATAACCACAAGGTTTTAAAGCGAATGGAAATCTCATTTGACTTAAAGCAGGACCGAAGGTGCCAAGGGACCGGAAGAGCCTAGGGACCCTTCATTTGAAAAGCTGTTTCTCTGCTGCCTGAATGTCAATATGGCCCAAAATTGTTGTGAAGGTAGCGCTGAGCAAGTGCTTTCCACACATACTGGTCCCATAATTTTAGACCCCATGGATCGATAACTGCAAGCTTTAAAAGCAAATGAAAATCTCCATTGACTTAAAGAGGGACCGGAAGAGCCTAGGGACCTTTATTTTGACCAGCTGATTCTCCGCTGCCTGAAGGTCAAAATGTCCCAAAATTGGTGTGAAGCTAGCTCTGAACAAGTGCTTTCCACGCATACTGGTCCAGTAATTTTAGACCCCATAGATCAATAACCGCAAGCTTTCAAAGCTAATGAAAATCTCCATTGACTTAAAACAGGACCGGAAGAGCCTAGGGACCCTTCTTTTGACTGGCTGTTTCACTGCCGCCTGAATGTCGAAATGGCCCAACATAAGTGTAAAGTGAGCTCTGAACAAGGGCTTCCAGTCATACTTGTCCCATAATTTTAGACCCCATGGATCGATAACCGCAAGCTTTTAAAGCAAATGGAAATCTCCTTTGACTTAAAGCAGGACCGTAGGAGCCGCGGGACTAGAAGAGCCAAGGGACTCTTCATTTGGCCAGCTGCTTCTCTGCTGCCTGAAGGTCAAAATGGTCCAAAATCGTTGTGAAGGTAGCTCTGAATAACTGCTTTCCATTCATACTGTCCCTTAATTTTAGACCCCATGGATCAATAACCGCACGCTTTTAAAGCTAATGAAAATCTCCATTGACTTAAAGTAGGACCGGAAGAGCTGCGGGACCCTTCTTTTGATCGGCTGTTTCTCTGCCCACTGAAGGTCAAAATGGCCCAAAATCGGTGTGAAGGTAGCTGTGAACAAGTGCTTTCCACTCATACTGGTCCCGTAATTTTAGACCCCATGGATCGATAACCGCAAGCTTTAAAAGCGAATGAAATTACCATTGACTTAATGCAGGACCGGAAGAGCCTAGAGACCCTTCTATTGCCTTGCTGTTTCTCTGCCGCCTGAAGGTCGAAATGGCCCAAAATCAGTGTAAAGTTAGCTCTGAACAAGGGCTTTCCAGTCATACTTGTCCCATAATTTTAGACCCCATGGATCGATAACCACAAGCTTTTAAAGCAAATGTAAATCTCCTTTGACTTAAAGCAGGACCGGAGGAGCCGTGGGACTAGAAGAGCCTAGGGACCCTTCATTTGAACAGCTGTTTCTCTGCCGCCTGAAGGTCAAAATGGCCCAAAATCGTTGAGAAGGTAGCTCTGAACAAGTGCTTTCCATGCATTCTGGTCCCATAATTTTAGACCCCATGGATCGATAACCTAAAGGTTTTAAAGCGAATGGAAATCTCATTTGACTTAAAGCAGGACCGAAGGTGCCAAGGGACCGGAAGAGCCTAGGGACCCTTCATTTGAACAGCTGTTTCTCTGCTGCCTGAATGTCAAAATGGCCCAAAATTGTTGTGAAGGTAGCTCTGAGCAAGTGCTTTCCACACATACTGGTCCCGTAATTTTAGTCCCCATGGATCGATAACTGCTAGCTTTAAAAGCGAATGAAAATCTCCATTGACTTAAAGAGGGATCGGAAGAGCCTAGGGACCTTTATTTTGACCAGCTGATTCTCCGCTGCCTGAAGGTCAAAATGTCCCAAAATTGGTGTGAAGCTAGCTCTGAACAAGTGCTTTCCACGCATACTGGTCCAGTAATTTTAGACCCCATATATCAATAACCGCAAGCTTTCAAAGCTAATGAAAATCTCCATTGACTTAAAACAGGACCGGAAGAGCCTAGGGACCCTTCTTTTGACTGGCTGTTTCACTGCCGCCTGAATGTCGAAATGGCCCAACATAAGTGTAAAGTGAGCTCTGAACAAGGGCTTCCAGTCATACTTGTCCCATAATTTTAGACCCCATGGATCGATAACCGTAAGCTTTTAAAGCAAATGGAAATCTCCTTTGACTTAAAGCAGGATCGTAGGAGCCGCGGGACTAGAAGAGCCAAGGGTCTCTTCATTTGGCCAGCTGCTTCTCTGCTGCCTGAAGGTCAAAATGGTCCAAAATCGTTGTGAAGGTAGCTCTGAATAACTGCTTTCCAGTCATACTTGTCCCATAATTTTAGACCCCATGGATCGATAACCACAAGCTTTTAAAGCAAATGTAAATCTCCTTTGACTTAAAGCAGGACCGGAGGAGCCGTGGGACTAGAAGAGCCTAGGGACCCTTCATTTGAACAGCTGTTTCTCTGCCGCCTGAAGGTCAAAATGGCCCAAAATCGTTGAGAAGGTAGCTCTGAACAAGTGCTTTCCATGCATTCTGGTCCCATAATTTTAGACCCCATGGATCGATAACCTAAAGGTTTTAAAGCGAATGGAAATCTCATTTGACTTAAAGCAGGACCGAAGGTGCCAAGGGACCGGAAGAGCCTAGGGTCCCTTCATTTGAACAGCTGTTTCTCTGCTGCCTGAATGTCAAAATGGCCCAAAATTGTTGTGAAGGTAGCTCTGAGCAAGTGCTTTCCACACATACTGGTCCCGTAATTTTAGTCCCCATGGATCGATAACTGCTAGCTTTAAAAGCGAATGAAAATCTCCATTGACTTAAAGAGGGATCGGAAGAGCCTAGGGACCTTTATTTTGACCAGCTGATTCTCCGCTGCCTGAAGGTTGAAATGTCCCAAAATTGGTGTGAAGCTAGCTCTGAACAAGTGCTTTCCACGCATACTGGTCCAGTAATTTTAGACCCCATATATCAATAACCGCAAGCTTTCAAAGCTAATGAAAATCTCCATTGACTTAAAACAGGACCGGAAGAGCCTAGGGACCCTTCTTTTGACTGGCTGTTTCACTGCCGCCTGAATGTCGAAATGGCCCAACATCAGTGTAAAGTGAGCTCTGAACAAGGGCTTCCAGTCATACTTGTCCCATAATTTTAGACCCCATGGATCGATAACCGTAAGCTTTTAAAGCAAATGGAAATCTCCTTTGACTTAAAGCAGGATCGTAGGAGCCGCGGGACTAGAAGAGCCAAGGGTCTCTTCATTTGGCCAGCTGCTTCTCTGCTGCCTGAAGGTCAAAATGGTCCAAAATCGTTGTGAAGGTAGCTCTGAATAACTGCTTTCCATTCATACTGTCCCTTAATTTTAGACCCCATGGATCAATAACCGCACGCTTTTAAAGCTAATGAAAATCTCCATTGACTTAAAGTAGGACCAGAAGAGCTGCGGGACCCTTCTTTTGACCGGCTGTTTCTCTGCCCACTGAAGGTCAAAATGGCCCAAAATCGGTGTGAAGGTAGCTGTGAACAAGTGCTTTCCACTCATACTGGTCCCATAATTTTAGACCCCATGGATCGATAACCACAAGCTTTAAAAGCGAAAGAAATTACCATTGACTTAATGCAGGACCGGAAGAGCCTAGAGACCCTTCTATTGCCTTGCTGTTTCTCTGCCGCCTGAAGGTCGAAATGGCCCAAAATCGGTGTAAAGTTAGCTCTGAACAAGGGGTTTCCAGTCATACTAGTCCCATTATTTTAGACCCCATGGATCGATAACAACAAGATTTTAAAGCAAATGGAAATCTCCTTTGACTTAAAGCAGGACCGAAGGAGCCGCGGGACCGGAAGAGCCTAGGGACCCTTCATTTGACCAGCTGTTTCTCTGCTGCCTGAATGTCAAAATGGCCCAAAATTGTTGTGAAGGTAGCTCTGAACAAGTGCTTTCCACGCATACTGGTCCAGTAATTTTAGACTCCATGGATCAATAACCGCAAGCTTTCAAAGCAAATGAAAATCTCCATTGACTTAAAACAGGACTGGAAGAGCCTAGGGACCCTTCTTTTGACCGGCTGTTTCACTGCCGACTGAATGTCGAAATGGCCCAACATCGGTGTAAAGTGACCTCTGAACAACGGCTTTCCAGTCATACTTGTCCCATAATTTTAGACCCCATGGATCGATAACCACAAGCTTTTAAAGCAAATGTAAATCTCCTTTGACTTAAAGCAGGACCGTAGGAGCCGCGGGACTAGAAGAGCCAAGGGACTCTTCATTTGGCCAGCTGCTTCTCTGCCGCCTGAAGGTCAAAATGGTCCAAAATCGTTGTGAAGGTAGCTCTGAATAACTGCTTTCCATGCATACTGTCCCTTAATTTTAGACCCCATGGATGAATAACCGCAAGCTTTTAAAGCTAATGAAAATCTCCATTGACGTAAAGTAGGACCGGAAGAGCTGCGGGACCCTTCTTTTGACCGGCTGTTTCTCTGCCCACTGAAGGTCAAAATGGCCCAAAATCGGTGTGAAGGTAGCTGTGAACAAGTGCTTTCCACTCATACTGGTCCCGTAATTTTAGACCCCATGGATCGATAACCGCAAGCTTTAAAAGTGAATGAAATTACCATTGACTTAATGCAGGACCGGAAGAGCCTAGAGACCCTTCTATTGCCTTGCTGTTTCTCTGCCGCCTGAAGGTCGAAATGGCCCAAAATCGGTGTAAAGTTAGCTCTGAACAAGGGGTTTCCAGTCATACTAGTCCCATTATTTTAGACCCCATGGATCGATAACAACAAGATTTTAAAGCAAATGGAAATCTCCTTTGACTTAAAGCAGGACCGAAGGAGCCGCGGGACCGGAAGAGCCTAGGGACCCTTCATTTGACCAGCTGTTTCTCTGCTGCCTGAATGTCAAAATGGCCCAAAATTGTTGTGAAGGTAGCTCTGAACAAGTGCTTTCCACGCATACTGGTCCAGTAATTTTAGACTCCATGGATCAATAACCGCAAGCTTTCAAAGCAAATGAAAATCTCCATTGACTTAAAACAGGACTGGAAGAGCCTAGGGACCCTTCTTTTGACCGGCTGTTTCACTGCCGACTGAATGTCGAAATGGCCCAACATCGGTGTAAAGTGACCTCTGAACAACGGCTTTCCAGTCAAACTTGTCCCATAATTTTAGACCCCATGGATCGATAACCACAAGGTTTTAAAGCAAATGGAAATCTCATTTGACTTAAAGCAGGACCGAAGGTGCCAAGGGACCGGAAGAGCCTAGGGACCCTTCATTTGAACAGCTGTTTCTCTGCTGCCTGAATGTCAAAATGGCCCAAAATTGTTGTGATGGTAGCGCTGAGCAAGTGCTTTCCACACATACTGGTCCCGTAATTTTAGACCCCATGGATCAATAACCGCAAGCTTTAAAAGCGAATGAAATTACCATTGACTTAAAATAGGACCAGTAGAGCCTAGAGACCCTTCTTTTGCCTTGCTGTTTCTGTGCCGCCTGAAGGTCGAAATGGCCCAACAACGGTGTAAAATTAGCTCTGAACAAGGGGTTTCCAGTCATACTAGTCCTGTTATTTTAGACCCCATGGATCGATAACCACAAGCCTTAAAAGCAAATGTAAATCTCCTTTGACTTAAAGCAGGACCGGAGGAGCCGCGGGACTAGAAGAGCCTAGGGACCCTTCATTTGAACAGCTGTTTCTCTGCCGCCTGAATGTCAAAATGGCCCAAAATCGTTGTGAAGGTAGCTCTGATCAAGTGCTTTCCATGCATACTGGTCCCATAATTTTAGACTCCATGGATCAATAACCGCAAGCTTTTAAATCTAATGAAAATCTCCTTTGACTTAAAGCAGGACCGGAAGAGCTGCGGGACCCTTCTTTTGACTGGCTGTTTCTCTGCCAACTGAAGTTCAAAATGGCCCAAAATCAGTATGAAGGTAGCTCTGAACAAGTGCTTTCCACGCATATTGGTTCCGTAATTTTAGACCCCATGGATCGATAACCACAAGGTTTTAAAGCAAATGGAAATCTCATTTGACTTAAAGCAGGACCGAAGGTGCCAAGGGACCGGAAGAGCCTAGGGACCCTTCATTTGAACAGCTGTTTCTCTGCTGCCTGAATGTCAAAATGGCCCAAAATTGTTGTGAAGGTAGCGCTGAGCAAGTGCTTTCCACACATACTGGTCCCATAATTTTAGACCCCATGGATCGATAACTGCAAGCTTTAAAAGCGAATGAAAATCTCCATTGACTTAAAGAGGGACCGGAAGAGCCTAGGGACCTTTATTTTGACCAGCTGATTCTCCGCTGCCTGAAGGTCAAAATGTCCCAAAATTGGTGTGAAGCTAGCTCTGAACAAGTGCTTTCCACGCATACTGGTCCAGTAATTTTAGACCCCATAGATCAATAACCGCAAGCTTTCAAAACTAATGAAAATCTCCATTTACTTAAAACAGGACCGGAAGAGCCTAGGGACCCTTCTTTTGACTGGCTGTTTCACTGGCGCCTGAATGTCGACATGGCCCAACATAAGTGTAAAGTGAGCTCTGAACAAGGGCTTCCAGTCATACTTGTCCCATAATTTTAGACCCCATGGATCGATAACCGCAAGCTTTTAAACAAATGGATATCTCCTTTGACTTAAAGCAGGACCGTAGGAGCCGCGGGACTAGAAGAGCCAAGGGTCTCTTCATTTGGCCAGCTGCTTCTCTGCTGCCTGAAGGTCAAAATGGTCCAAAATCGTTGTTAAGGTAGCTCTGAATAACTGCTTTCCATTCATACTGTCCCTTAATTTTAGACCCCATGGATCAATAACCGCACGCTTTTAAAGCTAATGAATATCTCCATTGACTTAAAGTAGGACCGGAAGAGCTGCGGGACCCTTCTTTTGACCGGCTGTTTCTCTGCCCACTGAAGGTCAAAATGGCCCAAAATCGGTGTGAAGGTAGCTGTGAACAAGTGCTTTCCACTCATACTGGTCCCATAATTTTAGACCCCATGGATCGATAACCACAAGCTTTAAAAGCGAATGAAATTACCATTGACTTAATGCAGGACCGGAAGAGCCTAGAGACCCTTCTATTGCCTTGCTGTTTCTCTGCCGCCTGAAGGTCGAAATGGCCCAAAATCGGTGTAAAGTTAGCTCTGAACAAGGGGTTTCCAGTCATACTAGTCCCGTTATTTTAGACCCCATGGATCGATAACAACAAGATTTTAAAGCAAATGGAAATCTCCTTTGACTTAAAGCAGGACCGAAGGAGCCGCGGGACCGGAAGAGCCTAGGGACCCTTCATTTGACCAGCTGTTTCTCTGCTGCCTGAATGTCAAAATGGCCCAAAATTGTTGTGAAGGTAGCTCTGAACAAGTGCTTTCCACGCATACTGGTCCAGTAATTTTAGACCCCATAGATCAATAACCGCAAGCTTTCAAAGCTAATGAAAATCTCCATTGACTTAAAACAGGACCGGAAGAGCCTAGGGACCCTTCTTTTGACCGGCTGTTTCACTGCCGCCTGAATGTCGAAATGGCCCAACATAAGTGTAAAGTGAGCTCTGAACAAGGGCCCTCATTCAGAGCCGCACGCTATTTGCGGTCGTTCGTTTAAAATCAAGGGGTGGCTATTTAAATGATCCGTACGCACATTGCAGTGTGTTCACACCTCTAAGTCTGAACGAACGAGCAAAACATACGCTCGTTTATTTGTTAAAAACGCCCCCTGGCCGCACGCATCCTACGTCATGTCCGCTATTTATTAGATTAATCGAGTACATCGACCAGCGTATGAACTGCTCGCTATTCTTGTGGTTGGTGTTTGCTACCACAAATTTGCGTGCAGTTCTGGCTATAAAATAACCCAGTAACGTGGTCAATGACGCTGCTGTTTTAAATATACACACCCATAAAACGCCCGTTTTGACCTTTAAGCACGCCGGCGTTCGGATCTCCACTCCCCATTTTCAAGCACCTTCCCCTGTTACCACCCACATACGCCTCATTCTGTCACTCAAAATAGCAGGCACTCGCTATATAGCGTACAAAGGATTTTCGGCCGCACTGACTGGTTCGCGCATGCGTACTAAAAAGCGTACGCATGCGCAGATGTGCAAACATCGCTCGGAACGAGCGTACTGCCGCTAACGAGTGGCTCTGAATGAGGGCCAAGGGCTTTACAGTCATACTTGTCCCATAATTTTAGACCCCATGGATCGATAACCACAAGCTTTTAAAGCAAATGTAAATCTCCTTTGACTTAAAGGAGGACCGTAGGAGCCGCGGGACTAGAAGAGCCAAGGGACTCTTCATTTGGCCAGCTGCTTCTCTGCCGCCTGAAGGTCAAAATGGTCCAAAATCGTTGTGAAGGTAGCTCTGAATAACTGCTTTCCATGCATACTGTCCCTTAATTTTAGACCCCATGGATCAATAACCGCAAGCTTTTAAAGCTAATGAAAATCTCCATTGACTTAAAGTAGGACCGGAAGAGCTGCGGGACCCTTCTTTTGACCGGCTGTTTCTCTGCCCACTGAAGGTCAAAATGGCCCAAAATTGGTGTGAAGGTAGCTGTGAACAAGTGCTTTCCACTCATACTGGTCCCGTAATTTTAGACCCCATGGATCGATAACCGCAAGCTTTAAAAGCGAATGAAATTACCATTGACTTAAAACAGGACCGGAAGAGCCTAGGGACCGGAAGAGCCTAGGGACCTTTCATTTGAACAGCTGTTTCTCTGCTGCCTGAATGTCAAAATGTCCCAAAATTGTTGTGAAGGTAGCGCTGAGCAAGTGCTTTCCACACATACTGGTCCCGTAATTTTAGACCCCATGGATCAATAACCGCAAGCTTTAAAAGCAAATGAAATTACCATTGACTTAAAATAGGACCGGTAGAGCCTAGAGACCCTTCTTTTGCCTTGCTGTTTCTGTGCCGCCTGAAGGTCGAAATGGTCCAACATCGGTGTAAAATTAGCTCTGAACAAGGGGTTTCCAGTCATACTAGTCCTGTTATTTTAGACCACATGGATCGATAACAACAAGATTTTAAAGCAAATGGAAATCTCCTTTGACTTAAAGCAGGACCGAAGGAGCCGCGGGACCGGAAGAGCCTAGGGACCCTTCATTTGACCAGCTGTTTCTCTGCTGCCTGAATGTCAAAATGGCCCAAAATTGTTGTGAAGGTAGCTCTGAACAAGTGCTTTCCACACATACTGGTCCAGTAATTTTAGACCCCATGGATCAATAACCGCAAGCTTTCAAAGCAAATGAAAATCTCCATTGACTTAAAACAGGACCGGAAGAGCCTAGGGACCCTTCTTTTGACCGGCTGTTTCACTGCCACCTGAATGTCGAAATGGCCCAACATCGGTGTAAAGTGAGCTCTGAACAAGGGCTTTCCAGTCATACTTGTCTCATAATTTTAGACCCCATGGATCGATAACCACAAGCCTTAAAAGCAAATGTAAATGTCCTTTGACTTAAAGCAGGACCGGAGGAGCCGCGGGACTAGAAGAGCCTAGGGACCCTTCATTTGAACAGCTGTTTCTCTGCCGCCTGAATGTCAAAATGGCCCAAAATCGTTGTGAAGGTAGCTCTGAACAAGTGCTTTCCATGCATACTGGTCCCATAATTTTAGACTCCATGGATCAATAACCGCAAGCTTTTAAAGCTAATGAAAATCTCCTTTGACTTAAAGCAGGACCGGAAGAGCTGCGGGACCCTTCTTTTGACTGGCTGTTTCTCTGCCAAATGAAGTTCAAAATGGCCCAAAATCGTTGTGAAGGTAGCTCTGAACAAGTGCTTTCCATGCATACTGGTTCCGTAATTTTAGACCCCATGGATCGATAACCACAAGGTTTTAAAGCGAATGGAAATCTCATTTGACTTAAAGCAGGACCGAAGGTGCCAAGGGACCGGAAGAGCCTAGGGACCCTTCATTTGAACAGCTGTTTCTCTGCTGCCTGAATGTCAATATGGCCCAAAATTGTTGTGAAGGTAGCGCTGAGCAAGTGCTTTCCACACATACTGGTCCCATAATTTTAGACCCCATGGATCGATAACTGCAAGCTTTAAAAGCGAATGAAAATCTCCATTGACTTAAAGAGGGACCGGAAGAGCCTAGGGACCTTTATTTTGACCAGCTGATTCTCCGCTGCCTGAAGGTCAAAATGTCCCAAAATTGGTGTGAAGCTAGCTCTGAACAAGTGCTTTCCACGCATACTGGTCCAGTAATTTTAGACCCCATAGATCAATAACCGCAAGCTTTCAAAGCTAATGAAAATCTCCATTGACTTAAAACAGGACCGAAAGAGCCTAGGGACCCTTCATTTGACCAGCTGTTTCTCTGCTGCCTGAATGTCAAAATGTCCCAAAATTGTTGTGAAGGTAGCTCTGAACAAGTGCTTTCCACGCATACTGGTCCAGTAATTTTAGACCCCATGGATCAATAACCGCAAGCTTTCAAAGCAAATAAAAATCTCCATAGACTTAAAGCAGGACCGGAAGAGCTGCGGGACCCTTCTTTTGACTGGCTGTTTCTCTGCCAACTGAAGGTCAAAATGGCCCAAAATCAGTACGAAGGTAGCTCTGAACAAGTGCTTTCCACGCATACTGGTTCCGTAATTTTAGACCCCATGGATCGATAACCACAAGGTTTTAAAGCGAATGGAAATCTCATTTGACTTAAAGCAGGACCGAAGGTGCCAAGGGACCGGAAGAGCCTAGGGACCCTTCATTTGAACAGCTGTTTCTCTGCTGCCTGAATGTCAAAATGGCACAAAATTGTTGTGAAGGTAGCGCTGAGCAAGTGCTTTCCACACATACTGGTCCCGTAATTTTAGACCCCATGGATCGATAACTGCAAGCTTTAAAAGTGAGTGAAAATCTCCATTGACTTAAAGAGGGACCGGAAGAGCCTAGGGACCTTTATTTTGACCAGCTGATTCTCCGCTGCCTGAAGGTCAAAATGTCCCAAAATTGGTGTGAAGCTAGCTCTGAACAAGTGCTTTCCACGCATACTGGTCCGGTAATTTTAGACCCCATAGATCAATAACCGCAAGCTTTCAAAACTAATGAAAATCTCCATTGACTTAAAACAGGACCGGAAGAGCCTAGGGACCCTTCTTTTGACCGGCTGTTTCACTGCTGCCTGAATGTCGAAATGGCCCAACATAAGTGTAAAGTGAGCTCTGAACAAGGGCTTCCAGTCATACTTGTCCCATAATTTTAGACCCCATGGATCGATAACCACAAGCTTTTAAAGCAAATGTAAATCTCCTTTGACTTAAAGCAGGACCGTAGGAGCCGCGGGACTAGAAGAGCCAAGGGACTCTTCATTTGGCCAGCTGCTTCTCTGCCGCCTGAAGGTCAAAATGGTCCAAAATCGTTGTGAAGGTAGCTCTGAACAACTGCTTTCCATGCATACTGTCCCTTAATTTTAGACCCCATGGATCAATAACCGCAAGCTTTTAAAGCTAATGAAAATCTCCATTGACTTAAAGTAGGACCGGAAGAGCTGCGGGACCCTTCTTTTGACTGGCTGTTTCTCTGCCAACTGAAGGTCAAAATGGCCCAAAATCAGTATGAAGGTAGCTCTGAACAAGTGCTTTCCACGCATACTGGTTCCGTAATTTTAGACCCCATGGATCGATAACCGCAAGCTTTAAAAGCAAATGAAATTACCATTGACTTAAAGCAGGACCGGAAGAGCCTAGAGACCCTTCTATTGCCTTGCTGTTTCTCTGCCGCCTGAAGGCCGAAATGGCCCAAAATCGGTGTAAAGTTAGCTCTGAACAAGGGGTTTCCAGTCATACTAATCCCGTTATTTTAGACCCCATGGATCGATAACAACAAGATTTTAAAGCAAATGGAAATCTCCTTTGACTTAAAGCAGGACCGAAGGTGCCAAGGAACAGGAAGAGCCTAGGAACCCTTCATTTGAACAGCTGTTTCTCTGCTGCCTGAATGTCAAAATGGCCCAAAATTGTTGTGAAGGTAGCTATGAACAAGGGGTTTCCACACATACTGGTCCTGTAATTTTAGACCCCATGGATCGATAACTGCAAGCTTTCAAAGCAAATGAAAATCTCCATTGACTTAAAACAGGACCGGAAGAGCCTAGGGACCTTTATTTTGACCAGCTGATTCTGCGCTGCCTGAAGGTCGAAATGGCCCAACATCGGTGTAAAGTGAGCTCTGAACAAGGGCTTTCCAGTCATACTTGTCCCATAATTTTAGATGCCATGGATCGATAACCACAAGCTTTTAAAGCAAATGTAAATCTCCTTTGACTTAAAGCAGGACCGGAGGAGCCGCGGGACCGGAAGAGCCTAGGGACCCTTCATTTGACCAGCTGTTTCTCTGCTGCCTGAATGTCAAAATGTCCCAACATTGTTGTGAAGGTAGCTCTGAACAAGTGCTTTCCACGCATACTGGTCCAGTAATTTTAGACCCCATGGATCAATAACCGCAAGCTTTTAAAGCTAATAAAAATCTCCATTGACTTAAAGCAGGACCGGAAGAGCTGCAGGATCCTTCTTTTGACTGGCTGTTTCTCTGCCAACTGATGGTCAAAATGGCCCAAAATCAGTATGAAGGTAGCTCTGAACAAGTGCTTTCCACGCATACTGGTTTCGTAATTTTAGACCCCATGGATCGATAACCACAAGGTTTTAAAGCGAATGGAAATCTCATTTGACTTAAAGCAGGACCGAAGGTGCCAAGGGACCGGAAGAGCCTAGGGACCCTTCATTTGAACAGCTGTTTCTCTGCTGCCTGAATGTCAAAATGGCCCGAAATTGTTGTGAAGGTAGTGCTGAGCAAGTGCTTTCCACACATACTGGTCCCGTAATTTTAGACCCCATGGATCGATAACTGCAAGCTTTAAAAGCGAATGAAAATCTCCATTGACTTAAAGAGGGACCTGAAGAGCCTAGGGACCTTTATTTTGACCAGCTGATTCTCCGCTGCCTGAAGGTCAAAATGTCCCAAAATTGGTGTGAAGCTAGCTCTGAACAAGTGCTTTCCACGCATACTGGTCCAGTAATTTTAGACCCCATGGATCAATAAACGCAAGCTTTCAAAGCTAATGAATGTCTCCATTGACTTAAAACAGGACTGGAAGAGCCTAGGGACCCTTCTTTTGACCGGCTGTTACTCTGCCGCCTGAACTTCGAAATGGCCCAAAATCGGTGTAAAGTGATCTCTGATCAAGGGCTTTCCAGTCATACTTGTCACATAATTTTAGACCCCATGGATCGATAACCACAAGCTTTTAAAGCAAATGTAAATCTCCTTTGACTTAAAGCTGGACCGTAGGAGCCACGGGACTAGAAGAGCCAAGGGACTCTTCATTTGACCAGCTGTTTCTCTGCCGCCTGAAGGTCAAAATGGTCCAAAATCGTTGTGAAGGTAGCTGTGAACAAGTGCTTTCCATGTATACTGTCCCGTAATTTTAGACCCCATGGATCAATAACCGCAAGCTTTTAAAGCTAATGAAAATCTCCATTGACTTAAAGTAGGACCGGAAGAGCTGCAGGACCCTTCTTTGACCGGCTGTTTCTCTGCCCACTGAAGGTCAAAATGGCCCAAAATCGGTGTGAAGTTAGCTCTGAACAAGTGCTTTCCACCCATTCTGGTCCTGTAATTTTAGACCCCATGGATCAATAACCGCAAGCTTTAGAAGCGAATGAAATTACCATTGACTTAAAATAGGACCGGTAGAGCCTAGAGACCCTTCTTTTGCCTTGCTGTTTCTGTGCCGCCTGAAGGTCGAAATGGCCCAACATCGGTGTAAAGTTAGCTCTGAACAAGGGGTTTCCAGTCATTCTAGTCCCATTATTTTAGACACCATGGATCGATAACAACAAGATTTTAAAGCAAATGGAAATCTCCTTTGACTTAAAGCAGGACCGAAGGAGCCACGGGACCGGAAGAGCCTAGGGACCCTTCATTTGACCAGCTGTTTCTCTGCTGCCTGAATGTCAAAATGTCCCAACATTGTTGTGAAGGTAGCTCTGAACAAGTGCTTTCCACGCATACTGGTCCAGTAATTTTAGACCCCATGGATCAATAACCACAAGCTTTCAAAGCAAATAAAAATCTCCATTGACTTAAAATAGGACCGGAAGAACCTTGGGACCCTTCTTTTGACCGGCTGTTTCACTGCCGCCTGAATGTCGAAATGGCCCAACATCGGTGTAAAGTGAGCTCTGAACAAGGGCTTTCCAGTCATACTTGTCCCATAATTTTAGACCCCATGGATCGATAACCACAAGCTTTTAAAGCTAATGAAAATCTCCATTGACTTAAAGCAGGACCGGAAGAGCTGCAGGACCCTTCTTTTGACTGGCTGTTTCTCTGCCAACTGAAGGTCAAAATGGCCCAAAATCTGTGTGAAGGTAGCTCTGAACAAGTGCTTTCCACCCATTCTGGTCCGTAATTTTAGACCCCATGGATCAATAACCGCAAGCTTTAAAAGCAAATGAAATTACCATTGACTTAAAATAGGACCGGTAGAGCCTAGAGACCCTTCTTTTGCCTTGCTGTTTCTGTGATGCCTGAAGGTCGAAATGGCCCAACATCGGTGTAAAGTTAGCTCTGAACAAGGGGTTTCCAGTCATACTAGTCCCGTTATTTTAGACCCCATGGATCGATTACAACAAGATTTTAAAGCAAATGGAAATCTCAGTTGACTTAAAGCAGGACCGAAGGAGCCACGGGACCGGAAGAGCCTAGGGACCCGTCATTTGACCAGCTGTTTCTCTGCCAACTGAAGGTCAAAATGGCCCAAAATTGTTGTGAAGGTAGCTCTGAACAAGTGCTTTCCAGTCATACTTGTCCCATAATTTTAGACCCCATGGATCAATAACCGCAAGCTTTTAAAGCTAATGAAAATCTCCATTGACTTAAAGCAGGACCGGAAGAGCTGCTGGACCCTTCTTTTGACTGCCTGTTTCTCTGCCAACTGAAGGTCAAAATGGCCCAAAATCAGTATGAAGGTAGCTCTGAACAAGTGCTTTCCACGCATACTGGTTCCGTAATTTTAGACCCCATGGATCAATAACCGCAAGCTTTAAAAGCAAATGAAATTACCATTGACTTAAAATAGGACCGGTAGAGCCTAGAGACCCTTCTTTTGCCTTGCTGTTTCTGTGCCGGCTGAAGGTAGAAATGGCCCAACATCGGTGAAAAGTTAGCTCTGAAGAAGGGGTTTCCAGTCATACTAGTCCCGTTATTTTAGACCCCATGGATCGATAACAACAAGATTTTAAAGCAAATGGAAATCTCCTTTGACTTAAAGCAGGACCGAAGGAGCCGCGGGACCGGAAGAGCCTAGGGACCCTTCATTTGACCAGCTGTTTCTCTGCTGCCTGAAGGTCAAAATGGCCCAAAATCGTTGTGAAGTTAGCTCTGAATAAGTGCTTTCCATGCATACTGGTCCCATAATTTTAGACCCCATGGATCAATAACCGCAAGCTTTTAAAGCTAATAAAAATCTCCATTGACTTAAAGCAGGACCGGAAGAGCTGCAGGATCCTTCTTTTGACTGGCTGTTTCTCTGCCAACTGATGGTCAAAATGGCCCAAAATCAGTATGAAGGTAGCTCTGAACAAGTGCTTTCCACGCATACTGGTTCCATAATTTTAGACCCCATGGATCGATAACCACAAGGTTTTAAAGCGAATGGAAATCTCATTTGACTTAAAGCAGGACCGAAGGTGCCAAGGGACCGGAAGAGCCTAGGGACCCTTCATTTAAACAGCTGTTTCTCTGCTGCCTGAATGTCAAAATGGCCCAAATTTGTTGTGAAGGTAGCGCTGAGCAAGTGCTTTCCACACATACTGGTCCCGTAATTTTAGACCCCATGGATCGATAACTGCAAGCTTTAAAAGCGAATGAAAATCTCCATTGACTTAAAGAGGGACCTGAAGAGCCTAGGGACCTTTATTTTGACCAGCTGATTCTCCGCTGCCTGAAGGTCAAAATGTCCCAAAATTGGTGTGAAGCTAGCTCTGAACAAGTGCTTTCCACGCATACTGGTCCAGTAATTTTAGACCCCATGGATCAATAAACGCAAGCTTTCAAAGCTAATGAAAGTCTCCATTGACTTAAAACAGGACTGGAAGAGCCTAGGGACCCTTCTTTTGACCGGCTGTTACTCTGCCGCCTGAACTTCGAAATGGCCCAAAATCGGTGTAAAGTGATCTCTGATCAAGGGCTTTCCAGTCATACTTGTCACATAATTTTAGACCCCATGGATCGATAACCACAAGCTTTTAAAGCAAATGTAAATCTCCTTTGACTTAAAGCTGGACCGTAGGAGCCACGGGACTAGAAGAGCCAAGGGACTCTTCATTTGACCAGCTGTTTCTCTGCCGCCTGAAGGTGAAAATGGTCCAAAATCGTTGTGAAGGTAGCTGTGAACAAGTGCTTTCCATGTATACTGTCATGTAATTTTAGACCCCATGTATCAATAACCGCAAGCTTTTAAAGCTAATGAAAATCTCCATTGACTTAAAGTAGGACCGGAAGAGCTGCAGGACCCTTCTTTTGACTGGCTGTTTCTCTGCCCACTGAAGGTCAAAATGGCCCAAAATCGGTGTGAAGTTAGCTCTGAACAAGTGCTTTCCACCCATTCTGGTCCTGTAATTTTAGACCCCATGGATCAATAACCGCAAGCTTTAGAAGCGAATGAAATTACCATTGACTTAAAATAGGACCGGTAGAGCCTAGAGACCCTTCTTTTGCCTTGCTGTTTCTGTGCCGCCTGAAGGTCGAAATGGCCCAACATCGGTGTAAAGTTAGCTCTGAACAAGGGGTTTCCAGTCATTCTAGTCCCATTATTTTAGACACCATGGATCGATAACAACAAGATTTTAAAGCAAATGGAAATCTCCTTTGACTTAAAGCAGGACCGAAGGAGCCACGGGACCGGAAGAGCCTAGGGACCCTTCATTTGACCAGCTGTTTCTCTGCTGCCTGAATGTCAAAATGTCCCAACATTGTTGTGAAGGTAGCTCTGAACAAGTGCTTTCCACGCATACTGGTCCAGTAATTTTAGACCCCATGGATCAATAACCACAAGCTTTCAAAGCAAATAAAAATCTCCATTGACTTAAAATAGGACCGGAAGAACCTTGGGACCCTTCTTTTGACCGGCTGTTTCACTGCCGCCTGAATGTCGAAATGGCCCAACATCGGTGTAAAGTGAGCTCTGAACAAGGGCTTTCCAGTCATACTTGTCCCATAATTTTAGACCCCATGGATCGATAACCACAAGCTTTTAAAGCTAATGAAAATCTCCATTGACTTAAAGCAGGACCGGAAGAGCTGCAGGACCCTTCTTTTGACTGGCTGTTTCTCTGCCAACTGAAGGTCAAAATGGCCCAAAATCTGTGTGATGGTAGCTCTGAACAAGTGCTTTCCACCCATTCTGGTCCGTAATTTTAGACCCCATGGATCAATAACCGCAAGCTTTAAAAGCAAATGAAATTACCATTGACTTAAAATAGGACCGGTAGAGCCTAGAGACCCTTCTTTTGCCTTGCTGTTTCTGTGATGCCTGAAGGTCGAAATGGCCCAACATCGGTGTAAAGTTAGCTCTGAACAAGGGGTTTCCAGTCATACTAGTCCCGTTATTTTAGACCCCATGGATCGATTACAACAAGATTTTAAAGCAAATGGAAATCTCAGTTGACTTAAAGCAGGACCGAAGGAGCCACGGGACCGGAAGAGCCTAGGGACCCGTCATTTGACCAGCTGTTTCTCTGCCAACTGAAGGTCAAAATGGCCCAAAATTGTTGTGAAGGTAGCTCTGAACAAGTGCTTTCCAGTCATACTTGTCCCATAATTTTAGACCCCATGGATCAATAACCGCAAGCTTTTAAAGCTAATGAAAATCTCCATTGACTTAAAGCAGGACCGGAAGAGCTGCTGGACCCTTCTTTTGACTGCCTGTTTCTCTGCCAACTGAAGGTCAAAATGGCCCAAAATCAGTATGAAGGTAGCTCTGAACAAGTGCTTTCCACGCATACTGGTTCCGTAATTTTAGACCCCATGGATCAATAACCGCAAGCTTTAAAAGCAAATGAAATTACCATTGACTTAAAATAGGACCGGTAGAGCCTAGAGACCCTTCTTTTGCCTTGCTGTTTCTGTGCCGGCTGAAGGTAGAAATGGCCCAACATCGGTGAAAAGTTAGCTCTGAAGAAGGGGTTTCCAGTCATACTAGTCCCGTTATTTTAGACCCCATGGATCGATAACAACAAGATTTTAAAGCAAATGGAAATCTCCTTTGACTTAAAGCAGGACCGAAGGAGCCGCGGGACCGGAAGAGCCTAGGGACCCTTCATTTGACCAGCTGTTTCTCTGCTGCCTGAAGGTCAAAATGGCCCAAAATCGTTGTGAAGTTAGCTCTGAATAAGTGCTTTCCATGCATACTGGTCCCATAATTTTAGACCCCATGGATCAATAACCGCAAGCTTTTAAAGCTAATAAAAATCTCCATTGACTTAAAGCAGGACCGGAAGAGCTGCAGGATCCTTCTTTTGACTGGCTGTTTCTCTGCCAACTGATGGTCAAAATGGCCCAAAATCAGTATGAAGGTAGCTCTGAACAAGTGCTTTCCACGCATACTGGTTCCGTAATTTTAGACCCCATGGATCGATAACCACAAGGTTTTAAAGCGAATGGAAATCTCATTTGACTTAAAGCAGGACCGAAGGTGCCAAGGAACAGGAAGAGCCTAGGGACCCTTCATTTGAACAGCTGTTTCTCTGCTGCCTGAATGTCAAAATGGCCTAAAATTGTTGTGAAGGTAGCGCTGAGCAAGTGCTTTCCACACATACTGGTCCAGTAATTTTAGACCCCATGGATCGATAACTGCAAGCTTTAAAAGCAAATGAAAATCTCCATTGACTTAAAGAGGGACCTGAAGAGCCTAGGGACCTTTATTTTGACCAGCTGATTCTCCTCTGCCTGAAGGTCAAAATGTCCCAAAATTGGTGTGAAGCTAGCTCTGAACAAGTGCTTTCCACGCATACTGGTCCAGTAATTTTAGACCCCATGGATCAATAAACGCAAGCTTTCAAAGCTAATGAAAGTCTCCATTGACTTAAAACAGGACTGGAAGAGCCTAGGGACCCTTCTTTTGACCAGCTGTTTCTCTGGCCGCCTGAAGGTCAAAATGGTCCAAAATCGTTTTGAAGGTAGCTGTGAACAAGTGATTTCCATGCATACTGTCCCGTAATTTTAGACCCCATGGATCAATAACCACAAGCTTTTAAAGCTAATGAAAATCTCCAGTGACTTAAAGTAGGACCGGAAGAGCTGCGGGACCCTTCTTTTGACCGGCTGTTTCTCTGCCCACTGAAGGTCAAAATGGCCCAAAATCGGTGTGAAGTTAGCTCTGAACAAGTGCTTTCCACCCATTCTGGTCCTGTAATTTTAGACCCCATGGATCAATAACCGCAAGCTTTAAAAGCGAATGAAATTACCATTGACTTAAAATAGGACCGGTAGAGCCTAGAGACCCTTCTTTTGCCTTGCTGTTTCTGTGCCGCCTGAAGGTCGAAATGGCCCAACATCGGTGTAAAGTTAGCTCTGAACAAGGGGTTTCCAGTCATACTAGTCCCATTATTTTAGACACCATGGATCGATAACAACAAGATTTTAAAGCAAATGGAAATCTCCTTTGACTTAAAGCAGGACCGAAGGAGCCACGGGACCGGAAGAGCCTAGGGACCCTTCATTTGACCAGCTGTTTCTCTGCTGCCTGAATGTCAAAATGTCCCAAAATTGTTGTGAAGGTAGCTCTGAACAAGTGCTTTCCACGCATACTGGTCCAGTAATTTTAGACCCCATGGATCAATAACCACAAGCTTTCAAAGCAAATAAAAATCTCCATTGACTTAAAACAGGACCGGAAGAACCTAGGGACCCTTCTTTTGACCGGCTGTTTCACTGCCGCCTGAATGTCGAAATGGCCCAACATCGGTGTAAAGTGAGCTCTGAACAAGGGCTTTCCAGTCATACTTGTCCCATAATTTTAGACCCCATGGATCGATAACCACAAGTTTTTAAAGCAAATGTAAATCTCCTTTGACTTAAAGCTGGACCGGAGGAGCCGCAGGACTAGAAGAGCCTAGGGACCCTTCATTTGAACAGCTGTTTCTCTGCCGCCTGAAGGTCAAAATGGCCCAAAATCATTGTGAAGGTAGCTCTGAACAAGTGCTTTCCATGCATACTGGTCCCATAATTTTAGACCCCATGGATCAATAACCGCAAGCTTTTAAAGCTAATGAAAATCTCCATTGACTTAAAGCAGGACCGGAAGAGCTGCTGGAACCCTTCTTTTGACTGCCTGTTTCTCTGCCAACTGAAGGTCAAAATGGCCCAAAATCAGTATGAAGGTAGCTCTGAACAAGTGCTTTCCAAGCATACTGGTTCCGTAATTTTAGACCCCATGGATCGATAACCGCAAGCTTTAAAAGCAAATGAAATTACCATTGACTTAAAGCAGGACCGGAAGAGCCTAGAGACCCTTCTATTGTCTTGCTGTTTCTCTGCCGCCTGAAGGTCGAAATGGCCCAAAATCGGTGTAAAGTTAGCTCTGAACAAGGGGTTTCCAGTCATACTAGTCCCATTATTTTAGACACCATGGATCGATAACAACAAGATTTTAAAGCAAATGGAAATCTCCTTTGACTTAAAGCAGGACCGAAGGAGCCGCGGGACTAGAAGAGCCTAGGGACTCTTCATTTCAACAGCTGTTTCTCTGCTGCCTGAAGGTCAAAATGGCCCAAAATCGTTGTGAAGGTAGCTCTGAACAAGTGCTTTCCATGCATACTGGTCCAGTAATTTTAGACCCCATGGATCAATAACTGCAAGCTTTAAAAGCGAATGAAATTACCATTGACTTAAAATAGGACCGGTAGAGCCTAGAGACCCTTCTTTTGCCTTGCTGTTTCAGTGCCGCCTGAAGGTCGAAATGGCCCAACATCGGTGTAAAGTTAGCTCTGAACAAGTGGTTTCCAGTCATACTAGTCCCATTATTTTAGACACCATGGATCGATAACAACAAGATTTTAAAGCAAATGGAAATCTCCTTTGACTTAAAGCAGGACCGAAGGAGCCACGGGACCGGAAGAGCCTAGGGACCCTTCATTTGACCAGCTGTTTCTCTGCTGCCTGAATGTCAAAATGTCCCAAAATTGTTGTGAAGGTAGCTCTGAACAAGTGCTTTCCACGCATACTGGTCCAGTAATTTTAGACCCCATGGATCAATAACCGCAAGCTTTTAAAGCAAATAAAAATCTCCATTGACTTAAAACAGGACCGGAAGAACCTAGGGACTCTTCTTTTGACCGGCTGTTTCACTGCTGCCTGAATGTCGAAATGGCCCAACATCGGTGTAAAGTGAGCTCTGAACAAGGGCTTTCCAGTCATACTTGTCCCATAATTTTAGACCCCATGGATCGATAACCACAAGGTTTTAAAGCTAATGAAAATCTCCATTGACTTAAAGCAGGACCGGAAGAGCTGCAGGACCCTTCTTTTGACTGGCTGTTTCTCTGCCAACTGAAGGTCAAAATGGCCCAAAATCAGTGTGAAGGTAGCTCTGAACAAGTGCTTTCCACCCATTCTGGTCCGTAATTTTAGACCCCATGGATCAATAACCGCAAGCTTTAAAATCAAATGAAATTACCATTGACTTAAAGAAGGACCGGAGGAGCCGCGGGACTAGAAGAGCCTAGGGACCCTTCATTTGAACAGCTGTTTCTCTGCCGCCTGAAGGTCAAAATGGCCCAAAATCGTTGTGAAGGTAGCTCTGAACAAGTGCTTTCCATGAATACTGGTCCCATAATTTTAGACCCCATGGATCAATAACCGCAAGCTTTTAAAGCTAATGAAAATCTCCATTGACTTAAAGCAGGACCAGAAGAGCTGCTGGACCCTTCTTTTGACTGCCTGTTTCTCTGCCAACTGCAGGTCAAAATGGCCCAAAATCAGTATGAAGGTAGCTCTGAACAAGTGCTTTCCACGCATACTGGTTCCGTAATTTTAGACCCCATGGATCGATAACCTAAAGGTTTTAAAGCGAATGGAAATCTCAGTTGACTTAAAGCAGGACCGAAGGTGCCAAGGGACCGGAAGAGCCTAGGGACCCTTCATTTGAACAGCTGTTTCTCTGCTGCCTGAATGTCAAAATGGCCCAAAATTGTTGTGAAGGTAGCGCTGAGCAAGTGCTTTCCACACATCCTGGTCCCGTAATTTTAGACCCCATGGATCTATAACTGCAAGCTTTAAAAGCGAATGAAAATCTCCATTGACTTAAAGAGGGACCGGAAGAGCCTAGGGACCATTATTTTGACCAGCTGATTCTCCGCTGCCTGAAGGTCAAAATGTCCCAAAATTGGTGTGAAGCTAGCTCTGAACAAGTGCTTTCCACGCATACTGGTCCAGTAATTTTAGACCCCATGGATCAATAAACGCAAGCTTTCAAAGCTAATGAAAGTCTCCATTGACTTAAAACAGGACCGGAAGAGCCTAGGGACCCTTCTTTTGACCGGCTGTTTCACTGCCACCTGAATGTCGAAATGGCCCAACATCGGTGTAAAGTGAGCTCTGAACAAGGGCTTTCCAGTCATACTTGTCCCATAATTTTAGACGCCATGGATCGATAACCACAAGCTTTTAAAGCAAATGTAAATCTCCTTTGACTTAAAGCAGGACCGGAGGAGCCGCGGGACTAGAAGAGCCTAGGGACCCTTCATTTGAACAGCTGTTTCTCTGCCGCCTGAAGGTCAAAATGGCCCAAAATCGTTGTGAAGTTAGCTCTGAATAAGTGCTTTCCATGCATACTGGTCCCATAATTTTAGACCCCATGGATCAATAACCGCAAGCTTTTAAAGCTAATAAAAATCTCCATTGACTTAAAGCAGGACCGGAAGAGCTGCAGGATCCTTCTTTTGACTGGCTGTTTCTCTGCCAACTGATGGTCAAAATGGCCCAAAATCAGTATGAAGGTAGCTCTGAACAAGTGCTTTCCACGCATACTGGTTCCGTAATTTTAGACCCCATGGATCGATAACCACAAGGTTTTAAAGCGAATGGAAATCTCATTTGACTTAAAGCAGGACCGAAGGTGCCAAGGGACCGGAAGAGCCTAGGGACCCTTCATTTGAACAGCTGTTTCTCTGCTGCCTGAATGTCAAAATGGCCCAAAATTGTTGTGAAGGTAGCGCTGAGCAAGTGCTTTCCACACATACTGGTCCCGTAATTTTAGACCCCATGGATCGATAACTGCAAGCTTTAAAAGCGAATGAAAATCTCCATTGACTTAAAGAGGGACCTGAAGAGCCTAGGGACCTTTATTTTGACCAGCTGATTCTCCGCTGCCTGAAGGTCAAAATGTCCCAAAATTGGTGTGAAGCTAGCTCTGAACAAGTGCTTTCCACGCATACTGGTCCAGTAATTTTAGACCCCATGGATCAATAAACGCAAGCTTTCAAAGCTAATGAAAGTCTCCATTGACTTAAAACAGGACTGGAAGAGCCTAGGGACCCTTCTTTTGACCGGCTGTTACTCTGCCGCCTGAACTTCGAAATGGCCCAAAATCGGTGTAAAGTGAGCTCTGATCAAGGGCTTTCCAGTCATACTTGTCACATAATTTTAGACCCCATGGATCGATAACCACAAGCTTTTAAAGCAAATGTAAATCTCCTTTGACTTAAAGCTGGACCGTAGGAGCCACGGGACTAGAAGAGCCAAGGGACTCTTCATTTGACCAGCTGTTTCTCTGCCGCCTGAAGGTCAAAATGGCCCAAAATCGTTGTGAAGGTAGCTCTGAACAACTGCTTTCCATGCATACTGTCCCTTAATTTTAGACCCCATGGATCAATAACCGCAAGCTTTTAAAGCTAATGAAAATCTCCATTGACTTAAAGTAGGACCGGAAGAGCTGCGGGACCCTTCTTTTGACCGGCTGTTTCTCTGCCCACTGAAGGTCAAAATGGCCCAAAATCGGTGTGAAGTTAGCTATGAACAAGTGCTTTCCACCCATTCTGGTCCTGTAATTTTAGACCCCATGGATCAATAACCGCAAGCTTTAAAAGCGAATGAAATTACCATTGACTTAAAATAGGACCGGTAGAGCCTAGAGACCCTTCTTTTGCCTTGCTGTTTCTGTGCCGCCTGAAGGTCGAAATGGCCCAACATCGGTGTAAAGTTAGCTCTGAACAAGGGGTTTCCAGTCATACTAGTCCCATTATTTTAGACACCATGGATCGATAACAACAAGATTTTAAAGCAAATGGAAATCTCCTTTGACTTAAAGCAGGACCGAAGGAGCCACGGGACCGGAAGAGCCTAGGGACCCTTCATTTGACCAGCTGTTTCTCTGCTGCCTGAATGTCAAAATGTCCCAAAATTGTTGTGAAGGTAGCTCTGAACAAGTGCTTTCCACGCATACTGGTCCAGTAATTTTAGACCCCATGGATCAATAACCACAAGCTTTCAAAGCAAATAAAAATCTCCATTGACTTAAAACAGGACCGGAAGAACCTAGGGACCCTTCTTTTGACCGGCTGTTTCACTGCCGCCTGAATGTCAAAATGGCCCAACATCGGTGTAAAGTGAGCTCTGAACAAGGGCTTTCCAGTCATACTTGTTTCATAATTTTAGACCCCATGGATCGATAACCACAAGCTTTTAAAGCTAATGAAAATCTCCATTGACTTAAAGCAGGACCGGAAGAGCTGCAGGACCCTTCTTTTGACTGGCTGTTTCTCTGCCAACTGAAGGTCAAAATGGCCCAAAATCGGTGTGAAGGTAGCTCTGAACAAGTGCTTTCCACCCATTCTGGTCCGTAATTTTAGACCCCATGGATCAATAACCGCAAGCTTTAAAAGCAAATGAAATTACCATTGACTTAAAGCAGGACCGGAGGAGCCGCGGGACTAGAAGAGCCTAGGGACCCTTCATTTGAACAGCTGTTTCTCTGCCGCCTGAAGGTCAAAATGGCCCAAAATCGTTGTGAAGGTAGCTCTGAACAAGTGCTTTCCATGAATACTGGTCCCATAATTTTAGACCCCATGGATCAATAACCGCAAGCTTTTAAAGCTAATGAAAATCTCCATTGACTTAAAGCAGGACCAGAAGAGCTGCTGGACCCTTCTTTTGACTGCCTGTTTCTCTGCCAACTGAAGGTCAAAATGGCCCAAAATCAGTATGAAGGTAGCTCTGAACAAGTGCTTTCCACACATACTGGTTCCGTAATTTTAGACCCCATGGATCGATAACCTAAAGGTTTTAAAGCGAATGGAAATCTCAGTTGACAAAGCAGGACCGAAGGTGCCAAGGGACCGGAAGAGCCTAGGGACCCTTCATTTGAACAGCTGTTTCTCTGCTGCCTGAATGTCAAAATGGCCCAAAATTGTTGTGAAGGTAGCGCTGAGCAAGTGCTTTCCACACATCCTGGTCCCGTAATTTTAGACCCCATGGATCGATAACTGCAAGCTTTAAAAGTGAATGAAAATCTCCATTGACTTAAAGAGGGACCGGAAGAGCCTAGGGACCTTTATTTTGACCAGCTGATTCTCCGCAGCCTGAAGGTGAAAATGTCCCAAAATTGGTGTGAAGCTAGCTCTGAACAAGTGCTTTCCACGCATACTGGTCCAGTAATTTTAGACCCCATGGATCAATAAACGCAAGCTTTCAAAGCTAATTAAAGTCTCCATTGACTTAAAACAGGACCGGAAGAGCCTAGGGACCCTTCTTTTGACCGGCTGTTTCACTGCCACCTGAATGTCGAAATGGCCCAACATCGGTGTAAAGTGAGCTCTGAATAAGGGTTTTCCAGTCATACTTGTCCCATAATTTTAGATGCCATGGATCGATAACCACAAGCTTTTAAAGCAAATGTAAATCTCCTTTGACTTAAAGCAGGACCGGAGGAGCCGCGGGACTAGAAGAGCCTAGGGACCCTTCATTTGAACAGCTGTTTCTCTGCCGCCTGAAGGTCAAAATGGCCCAAAATCGTTGTGAAGTTAGCTCTGAATAAGTGCTTTCCATGCATACTGGTCCCATAATTTTAGACCCCATGGATCAATAACCGCAAGCTTTTAAAGCTAATAAAAATCTCCATTGACTTAAAGCAGGACCGGAAGAGCTGCAGGATCCTTCTTTTGACTGGCTGTTTCTCTGCCAACTGATGGTCAAAATGGCCCAAAATCAGTATGAAGGTAGGTCTGAACAAGTGCTTTCCACGCATACTGGTTCCGTAATTTTAGACCCCATGGATTGATAACCACAAGGTTTTAAAGCGAATGGAAATCTCATTTGACTTAAAGCAGGACCGAAGGTGCCAAGGGACCGGAAGAGCCTAGGGACCCTTCATTTGAACAGCTGTTTCTCTGCTGCCTGAATGTCAAAATGGCCCAAAATTGTTGTGAAGGTAGCGCTGAGCAAGTGCTTTCCACACATACTGGTCCCGTAATTTTAGACCCCATGGATCGATAACTGCAAGCTTTAAAAGCGAATGAAAATCTCCATTGACTTAAAGAGGGACCTGAAGAGCCTAGGGACCTTTATTTTGACCAGCTGATTCTCCGCTGCCTGAAGGTCAAAATGTCCCAAAATTGGTGTGAAGCTAGCTCTGAACAAGTGCTTTCCACGCATACTGGTCCAGTAATTTTAGACCCCATGGATCAATAAACGCAAGCTTTCAAAGCTAATGAAAGTCTCCATTGACTTAAAACAGGACTGGAAGAGCCTAGGGACCCTTCTTTTGACCGGCTGTTACTCTGCCGCCTGAACTTCGAAATGGCCCAAAATCGGTGTAAAGTGAGCTCTGATCAAGGGCTTTCCAGTCATACTGGTCCCATAATTTTAGACCCCATGGATCAATAACCACAAGCTTTTAAAGCTAATGAAAATCTCCATTGACTTAAAGCAGGACCGGAAGAGCTGCAGGACCCTTCTTTTGACTGGCTGTTTCTCTGCCAACTGAAGGTCAAAATGGCCCAAAATCGGTGTGAAGGTAGCTCTGAACAAGTGCTTTCCACCCATTCTGGTCCGTAATTTTAGACCCCATGGATCAATAACCGCAAGCTTTAAAAGCAAATGAAATTACCATTGACTTAAAGCAGGACCGGAGGAGCCGCGGGACTAGAAGAGCCTAGGGACCCTTCATTTGAACAGCTGTTTCTCTGCCGCCTGAAGGTCAAAATGGCCCAAAATCGTTGTGAAGGTAGCTCTGAACAAGTGCTTTCCATGAATACTGGTCCCATAATTTTAGACCCCATGGATCAATAACCGCAAGCTTTTAAAGCTAATGAAAATCTCCATTGACTTAAAGCAGGACCAGAAGAGCTGCTGGACCCTTCTTTTGACTGCCTGTTTCTCTGCCAACTGAAGGTCAAAATGGCCCAAAATCAGTATGAAGGTAGCTCTGAACAAGTGCTTTCCACGCATACTGGTTCCGTAATTTTAGACCCCATGGATCGATAACCACAAGGTTTTAAAGCGAATGGAAATCTCAGTTGACTTAAAGCAGGACCGAAGGTGCCAAGGGACCGGAAGAGCCTAGTGACCCTTCATTTGAACAGCTGTTTCTCTGCTGCCTGAATGTCAAAATGGCCCAAAATTGTTGTGAAGGTAGCGCTGAGCAAGTGCTTTCCACACATCCTGGTCCCGTAATTTTAGACCCCATGGATCGATAACTGCAAGCTTTAAAAGCGAATGAAAATCTCCATTGACTTAAAGAGGGACCGGAAGAGCCTAGGGACCTTTATTTTGACCAGCTGATTCTCCGCAGCCTGAAGGTGAAAATGTCCCAAAATTGGTGTGAAGCTAGCTCTGAACAAGTGCTTTCCACGCATACTGGTCCAGTAATTTTAGACCCCATGGATCAATAAACGCAAGCTTTCAAAGCTAATGAAAGTCTCCATTGACTTAAAACAGGACCGGAAGAGCCTAGGGACCCTTCTTTTGACCGGCTGTTTCACTGCCACCTGAATGTCGAAATGGCCCAACATCGGTGTAAAGTGAGCTCTGAACAAGGGCTTTCCAGTCATACTTGTCCCATAATTTTAGACGCCATGGATCGATAACCACAAGCTTTTAAAGCAAATGTAAATCTCCTTTGACTTAAAGCAGGACCGGAGGAGCCGCGGGACTAGAAGAGCCTAGGGACCCTTCATTTGAACAGCTGTTTCTCTGCCGCCTGAAGGTCAAAATGGCCCAAAATCGTTGTGAAGTTCGCTCTGAATAAGTGCTTTCCATGCATACTGGTCCCATAATTTTAGACCCCATGGATCAATAACCGCAAGCTTTTAAAGCTAATGAAAATCTCCATTGACTTAAAGCAGGACCAGAAGAGCTGCTGGACCCTTCTTTTGACTGCCTGTTTCTCTGCCAACTGAAGGTCAAATTGGCCCAAAATCAGTATGAAGGTAGCTCTGAACAAGTGCTTTCCACGCATACTGGTTCCGTAATTTTAGACCCCATGGATCGATAACCACAAGGTTTTAAAGCGAATGGAAATCTCAGTTGACTTAAAGCAGGACCGAAGGTGCCAAGGGACCGGAAGAGCCTAGTGACCCTTCATTTGAACAGCTGTTTCTCTGCTGCCTGAATGTCAAAATGGCCCAAAATTGTTGTGAAGGTAGCGCTGAGCAAGTGCTTTCCACACATCCTGGTCCCGTAATTTTAGACCCCATGGATCGATAACTGCAAGCTTTAAAAGCGAATGAAAATCTCCATTGACTTAAAGAGGGACCGGAAGAGCCTAGGGACCTTTATTTTGACCAGCTGATTCTCCGCAGCCTGAAGGTGAAAATGTCCCAAAATTGGTGTGAAGCTAGCTCTGAACAAGTGCTTTCCACGCATACTGGTCCAGTAATTTTAGACCCCATGGATCAATAAACGCAAGCTTTCAAAGCTAATGAAAGTCTCCATTGACTTAAAACAGGACCGGAAGAGCCTAGGGACCCTTCTTTTGACCGGCTGTTTCACTGCCACCTGAATGTCGAAATGGCCCAACATCGGTGTAAAGTGAGCTCTGAACAAGGGCTTTCCAGTCATACTTGTCCCATAATTTTAGACGCCATGGATCGATAACCACAAGCTTTTAAAGCAAATGTAAATCTCCTTTGACTTAAAGCAGGACCGGAGGAGCCGCGGGACTAGAAGAGCCTAGGGACCCTTCATTTGAACAGCTGTTTCTCTGCCGCCTGAAGGTCAAAATGGCCCAAAATCGTTGTGAAGTTCGCTCTGAATAAGTGCTTTCCATGCATACTGGTCCCATAATTTTAGACCCCATGGATCAATAACCGCAAGCTTTTAAAGCTAATAAAAATCTCCATTGACTTAAAGCAGGACCGGAAGAGCTGCAGGATCCTTCTTTTGACTAGCTGTTTCTCTGCCAACTGATGGTCAAAATGGCCCAAAATCAGTATGAAGGTAGCTCTGAACAAGTGCTTTCCACGCATACTGGTTCCTTAATTTTAGACCCCATGGATCGATAACCACAAGGTTTTAAAGCGAATGGAAATCTCATTTGACTTAAAGCAGGACCGAAGGTGCCAAGGGACCGGAAGAGCCTAGGGACCCTTCATTTGAACAGCTGTTTCTCTGCTGCCTGAATGTCAAAATGGCCCGAAATTGTTGAGAAGGTAGCGCTGAGCAAGTGCTTTCCACACATACTGGTCCCGTAATTTTAGACCCCATGGATCGATAACTGCAAGCTTTAAAAGCGAATGAAAATCTCCATTGACTTAAAGAGGGACCTGAAGAGCCTAGGGACCTTTATTTTGACCAGCTGATTCTCCGCTGCCTGAAGGTCAAAATGTCCCAAAATTGGTGTGAAGCTAGCTCTGAACAAGTGCTTTCCACGCATACTGGTCCAGTAATTTTAGACCCCATGGATCAATAAACGCAAGCTTTCAAAGCTAATGAAAGTCTCCATTGACTTAAAACAGGACTGGAAGAGCCTAGGGACCCTTCTTTTGACCGGCTGTTACTCTGCCGCCTGAACTTCGAAATGGCCCAAAATCGGTGTAAAGTGAGCTCTGATCAAGGGCTTTCCAGTCATACCTGTCACATAATTTTAGACCCCATGGATCGATAACCACAAGCTTTTAAAGCAAATGTAAATCTCCTTTGACTTAAAGCTGGACCGTAGGAGCCACGGGACTAGAAGAGCCAAGGGACTCTTCATTTGACCAGCTGTTTCTCTGCCACCTGAAGGTCAAAATGGCCCAAAATCGTTGTGAAGGTAGCTCTGAACAAGTGCTTTCCATGCATACTGGTCCCATAATTTTAGACCCCATGGATCAATAACCGCAAGCTTTTAAAGCTAATGAAAATCTCCATTGACTTAAAGTAGGACCGGAAGAGCTGCGGGACCCTTCTTTTGACCGGCTGTTTCTCTGCCCACTGAAGGTCAAAATGGCCCAAAATCGGTGTGAAGTTAGCTATGAACAAGTGCTTTCCACCCATTCTGGTCCTGTAATTTTAGACCCCATGGATCAATAACAGCAAGCTTTAAAAGCGAATGAAATTACCATTGACTTAAAATAGGACCGGTAGAGCCTAGAGACCCTTCTTTTGCCTTGCTGTTTCTGTGCCGCCTGAAGGTCGAAATGGCCCAACATCGGTGTAAAGTTAGCTCTGAACAAGGGGTTTCCAGTCATACTAGTCCCATTATTTTAGACACCATGGATCGATAACAACAAGATTTTAAAGCAAATGGAAATCTCCTTTGACTTAAAGCAGGACCGAAGGAGCCACGGGACCGGAAGAGCCTAGGGACCCTTCATTTGACCAGCTGTTTCTCTGCTGCCTGAATGTCAAAATGTCCCAAAATTGTTGTGAAGGTAGCTCTGAACAAGTGCTTTCCACGCATACTGGTCCAGTAATTTTAGACCCCATGGATCAATAACCACAAGCTTTCAAAGCAAATAAAAATCTCCATTGACTTAAAACAGGACCGGAAGAACCTAGGGACCCTTCTTTTGACCGGCTGTTTCACTGCCACCTGAATGTCGAAATGGCCCAACATCGGTGTAAAGTGAGCTCTGAACAAGGGCTTTCCAGTCATACTTGTCCCATAATTTTAGACCCCATGGATCGATAACCACAAGCTTTTAAAGCTAATGAAAATCTCCATTGACTTAAAGCAGGACCGGAAGAGCTGCAGGACCCTTCTTTTGACTGGCTGTTTCTCTGCCAACTGAAGGTCAAAATGGCCCAAAATCGGTGTGAAGGTAGCTCTGAACAAGTGCTTTCCACCCATTCTGGTCCGTAATTTTAGACCCCATGGATCAATAACCGCAAGCTTTAAAAGCAAATGAAATTACCATTGACTTAAAGCAGGACCGGAGGAGCCGCGGGACTAGAAGAGCCTAGGGACCCTTCATTTGAACAGCTGTTTCTCTGCCGCCTGAAGGTCAAAATGGCCCAAAATCGTTGTGAAGGTAGCTCTGAACAAGTGCTTTCCATGAATACTGGTCCCATAATTTTAGACCCCATGGATCAATAACCGCAAGCTTTTAAAGCTAATGAAAATCTCCATTGACTTAAAGCAGGACCAGAAGAGCTGCTGGACCCTTCTTTTGACTGCCTGTTTCTCTGCCAACTGAAGGTCAAAATGGCCCAAAATCAGTATGAAGGTAGCTCTGAACAAGTGCTTTCCACGCATACTGGTTCCGTAATTTTAGACCCCATGGATCGATAACCACAAGGTTTTAAAGCGAATGGAAATCTCAGTTGACTTAAAGCAGGACCGAAGGTGCCAAGGGACCGGAAGAGCCTAGTGACCCTTCATTTGAACAGCTGTTTCTCTGCTGCCTGAATGTCAAAATGGCCCAAAATTGTTGTGAAGGTAGCGCTGAGCAAGTGCTTTCCACACATCCTGGTCCCGTAATTTTAGACCCCATGGATCGATAACTGCAAGCTTTAAAAGCGAATGAAAATCTCCATTGACTTAAAGAGGGACCGGAAGAGCCTAGGGACCTTTATTTTGACCAGCTGATTCTCCGCAGCCTGAAGGTGAAAATGTCCCAAAATTGGTGTGAAGCTAGCTCTGAACAAGTGCTTTCCACGCATACTGGTCCAGTAATTTTAGACCCCATGGATCAATAAACGCAAGCTTTCAAAGCTAATGAAAGTCTCCATTGACTTAAAACAGGACCGGAAGAGCCTAGGGACCCTTCTTTTGACCGGCTGTTTCACTGCCACCTGAATGTCGAAATGGCCCAACATCGGTGTAAAGTGAGCTCTGAACAAGGGCTTTCCAGTCATACTTGTCCCATAATTTTAGACGCCATGGATCGATAACCACAAGCTTTTAAAGCAAATGTAAATCTCCTTTGACTTAAAGCAGGACCGGAGGAGCCGCGGGACTAGAAGAGCCTAGGGACCCTTCATTTGAACAGCTGTTTCTCTGCCGCCTGAAGGTCAAAATGGCCCAAAATCGTTGTGAAGTTCGCTCTGAATAAGTGCTTTCCATGCATACTGGTCCCATAATTTTAGACCCCATGGATCAATAACCGCAAGCTTTTAAAGCTAATAAAAATCTCCATTGACTTAAAGCAGGACCGGAAGAGCTGCAGGATCCTTCTTTTGACTAGCTGTTTCTCTGCCAACTGATGGTCAAAATGGCCCAAAATCAGTATGAAGGTAGCTCTGAACAAGTGCTTTCCACGCATACTGGTTCCTTAATTTTAGACCCCATGGATCGATTACCACAAGGTTTTAAAGCGAATGGAAATCTCATTTGACTTAAAGCAGGACCGAAGGTGCCAAGGGACCGGAAGAGCCTAGGGACCCTTCATTTGAACAGCTGTTTCTCTGCTGCCTGAATGTCAAAATGGCCCGAAATTGTTGAGAAGGTAGCGCTGAGCAAGTGCTTTCCACACATACTGGTCCCGTAATTTTAGACCCCATGGATCGATAACTGCAAGCTTTAAAAGCGAATGAAAATCTCCATTGACTTAAAGAGGGACCTGAAGAGCCTAGGGACCTTTATTTTGACCAGCTGATTCTCCGCTGCCTGAAGGTCAAAATGTCCCAAAATTGGTGTGAAGCTAGCTCTGAACAAGTGCTTTCCACGCATACTGGTCCAGTAATTTTAGACCCCATGGATCAATAAACGCAAGCTTTCAAAGCTAATGAAAGTCTCCATTGACTTAAAACAGGACTGGAAGAGCCTAGGGACCCTTCTTTTGACCGGCTGTTACTCTGCCGCCTGAACTTCGAAATGGCCCAAAATCGGTGTAAAGTGAGCTCTGATCAAGGGCTTTCCAGTCATACTTGTCACATAATTTTAGACCCCATGGATCGATAACCACAAGCTTTTAAAGCAAATGTAAATCTCCTTTGACTTAAAGCTGGACCGTAGGAGCCACGGGACTAGAATAGCCAAGGGACTCTTCATTTGACCAGCTGTTTCTCTGCCACCTGAAGGTCAAAATGGCCCAAAATCGTTGTGAAGGTAGCTCTGAACAAGTGCTT
Organism: Taudactylus pleione; assembly: GCA_031769625.1. NCBI lineage: Eukaryota > Metazoa > Chordata > Amphibia > Anura > Myobatrachidae > Taudactylus > Taudactylus pleione. Next base: position 258,282 of record JAUIMM010000430.1, on the reverse strand, counting down.
TCCATGCATACTGGTCCCATAATTTTAGACCCCATGGATCAATAACCGCAAGCTTTTAAAGCTAATGAAAATCTCCATTGACTTAAAGTAGGACCGGAAGAGCTGCGGGACCCTTCTTTTGACCGGCTGTTTCTCTGCCCACTGAAGGTCAAAATGGCCCAAAATCGGTGTGAAGTTAGCTATGAACAAGTGCTTTCCACCCATCCTGGTCCTGTAATTTTAGACCCCATGGATCAATAACAGCAAGCTTTAAAAGCGAATGAAATTATCATTGACTTAAAATAGGACCGGTAGAGCCTAGAGACCCTTCTTTTGCCTTGCTGTTTCTGTGCCGCCTGAAGTTCGAAATGGCCCAACATCGGTGTAAAGTTAGCTCTGAACAAGGGGTTTCCAGTCATACTAGTCCCATTATTTTAGACACCATGGATCGATAACAACAAGATTTTAAAGCAAATGGAAATCTCCTTTGACTTAAAGCAGGACCGAAGGAGCCACGGGACCGGAAGAGCCTAGGGACCCTTCATTTGACCAGCTGTTTCTCTGCTGCCTGAATGTCAAAATGTCCCAAAATTGTTGTGAAGGTAGCTCTGAACAAGTGCTTTCCACGCATACTGGTCCAGTAATTTTAGACCCCATGGATCAATAACCACAAGCTTTCAAAGCAAATAAAAATCTCCATTGACTTAAAACAGGACCGGAAGAACCTAGGGACCCTTCTTTTGACCGGCTGTTTCACTGCCACCTGAATGTCGAAATGGCCCAACATCGGTGTAAAGTGAGCTCTGAACAAGGGCTTTCCAGTCATACTTGTCCCATAATTTTAGACCCCATGGATCGATAACCACAAGCTTTTAAAGCTAATGAAAATCTCCATTGACTTAAAGCAGGACCGGAAGAGCTGCAGGACCCTTCTTTTGACTGGCTGTTTCTCTGCCAACTGAAGGTCAAAATGGCCCAAAATCGGTGTGAAGGTAGCTCTGAACAAGTGCTTTCCACCCATTCTGGTCCGTAATTTTAGACCCCATGGATCAATAACCGCAAGCTTTAAAAGCAAATGAAATTACCATTGACTTAAAGCAGGACCGGAGGAGCAGCGGGACTAGAAGAGCCTAGGGACCCTTCATTTGAACAGCTGTTTCTCTGCCGCCTGAAGGTCAAAATGGCCCAAAATCGTTGTGAAGGTAGCTCTGAACAAGTGCTTTCCATGAATACTGGTCCCATAATTTTAGACCCCATGGATCAATAACCGCAAGCTTTTAAAGCTAATGAAAATCTCCATTGACTTAAAGCAGGACCAGAAGAGCTGCTGGACCCTTCTTTTGACTGCCTGTTTCTCTGCCAACTGAAGGTCAAAATGGCCCAAAATCAGTATGAAGGTAGCTCTGAACAAGTGCTTTCCACGCATACTGGTTCCGTAATTTTAGACCCCATGGATCGATAACCACAAGGTTTTAAAGCGAATGGAAATCTCAGTTGACTTAAAGCAGGACCGAAGGTGCCAAGGGACCGGAAGAGCCTAGTGACCCTTCATTTGAACAGCTGTTTCTCTGCTGCCTGAATGTCAAAATGGCCCAAAATTGTTGTGAAGGTAGCGCTGAGCAAGTGCTTTCCACACATCCTGGTCCCGTAATTTTAGACCCCATGGATCTATAACTGCAAGCTTTAAAAGCGAATGAAAATCTCCATTGACTTAAAGTTGGACCGGAAGAGCCTAGGGACCTTTATTTTGACCAGCTGATTCTCCGCAGCCTGAAGGTGAAAATGTCCCAAAATTGGTGTGAAGCTAGCTCTGAACAAGTGCTTTCCACGCATACTGGTCCAGTAATTTTAGACCCCATGGATCAATAAACGCAAGCTTTCAAAGCTAATGAAAGTCTCCATTGACTTAAAACAGGACCGGAAGAGCCTAGGGACCCTTCTTTTGACCAGCTGTTTCACTGCCACCTGAATGTCGAAATGGCCCAACATCGGTGTAAAGTGAGCTCTGAACAAGGGCTTTCCAGTCATACTTGTCCCATAATTTTAGACGCCATGGATCGATAACCACAAGCTTTTAAAGCAAATGTAAATCTCCTTTGACTTAAAGCAGGACCGGAGGAGCCGCGGGACTAGAAGAGCCTAGGGACCCTTCATTTGAACAGCTGTTTCTCTGCCGCCTGAAGGTCAAAATGGCCCAAAATCGTTGTGAAGTTCGCTCTGAATAAGTGCTTTCCATGCATACTGGTCCCATAATTTTAGACCCCATGGATCAATAACCGCAAGCTTTTAAAGCTAATAAAAATCTCCATTGACTTAAAGCAGGACCGGAAGAGCTGCAGGATCCTTCTTTTGACTAGCTGTTTCTCTGCCAACTGATGGTCAATATGGCCCAAAATCAGTATGAAGGTAGCTCTGAACAAGTGCTTTCCACGCATACTGGTTCCTTAATTTTAGACCCCATGGATCGATAACCACAAGGTTTTAAAGCGAATGGAAATCTCATTTGACTTAAAGCAGGACCGAAGGTGCCAAGGGACCGGAAGAGCCTAGGGACCCTTCATTTGAACAGCTGTTTCTCTGCTGCCTGAATGTCAAAATGGCCCGAAATTGTTGAGAAGGTAGCGCTGAGCAAGTGCTTTCCACACATACTGGTCCCGTAATTTTAGACCCCATGGATCGATAACTGCAAGCTTTAAAAGCGAATGAAAATCTCCATTGACTTAAAGAGGGACCTGAAGAGCCTAGGGACCTTTATTTTGACCAGCTGATTCTCCGCTGCCTGAAGGTCAAAATGTCCCAAAATTGGTGTGAAGCTAGCTCTGAACAAGTGCTTTCCACGCATACTGGTCCAGTAATTTTAGACCCCATGGATCAATAAACGCAAGCTTTCAAAGCTAATGAAAGTCTCCATTGACTTAAAACAGGACTGGAAGAGCCTAGGGACCCTTCTTTTGACCGGCTGTTACTCTGCCGCCTGAACTTCGAAATGGCCCAAAATCGGTGTAAAGTGAGCTCTGATCAAGGGCTTTCCAGTCATACTTGTCACATAATTTTAGACCCCATGGATCGATAACCACAAGCTTTTAAAGCAAATGTAAATCTCCTTTGACTTAAAGCAGGACCGAAGGTGCCAAGGGACCGGAAGAGCCTAGGGACCCTTCATTTGAACAGCTGTTTCTCTGCTGCCTGAATGTCAAAATGGCCCGAAATTGTTGAGAAGGTAGCGCTGAGCAAGTGCTTTCCACACATACTGGTCCCGTAATTTTAGACCCCATGGATCGATAACTGCAAGCTTTAAAAGCGAATGAAAATCTCCATTGACTTAAAGAGGGACCTGAAGAGCCTAGGGACCTTTATTTTGACCAGCTGATTCTCCGCTGCCTGAAGGTCAAAATGTCCCAAAATTGGTGTGAAGCTAGCTCTGAACAAGTGCTTTCCACGCATACTGGTCCAGTAATTTTAGACCCCATGGATCAATAAACGCAAGCTTTCAAAGCTAATGAAAGTCTCCATTGACTTAAAACAGGACTGGAAGAGCCTAGGGACCCTTCTTTTGACCGGCTGTTACTCTGCCGCCTGAACTTCGAAATGGCCCAAAATCGGTGTAAAGTGAGCTCTGATCAAGGGCTTTCCAGTCATACTTGTCACATAATTTTAGACCCCATGGATCGATAACCACAAGCTTTTAAAGCAAATGTAAATCTCCTTTGACTTAAAGCTGGACCGTAGGAGCCACGGGACTAGAAGAGCCAAGGGACTCTTCATTTGACCAGCTGTTTCTCTGCCACCTGAAGGTCAAAATGGCCCAAAATCGTTGTGAAGGTAGCTCTGAACAAGTGCTTTCCATGCATACTGGTCCCAAAATTTTAGACCCCATGGATCAATAACCGCAAGCTTTTAAAGCTAATGAAAATCTCCATTGACTTAAAGTAGGACCGGAAGAGCTGCGGGACCCTTCTTTTGACCGGCTGTTTCTCTGCCCACTGAAGGTCAAAATGGCCCAAAATCGGTGTGAAGTTAGCTATGAACAAGTGCTTTCCACCCATTCTGGTCCTGTAATTTTAGACCCCATGGATCAATAACAGCAAGCTTTAAAAGCGAATGAAATTATCATTGACTTAAAATAGGACCGGTAGAGCCTAGAGACCCTTCTTTTGCCTTGCTGTTTCTGTGCCGCCTGAAGTTCGAAATGGCCCAACATCGGTGTAAAGTTAGCTCTGAACAAGGGGTTTCCAGTCATACTAGTCCCATTATTTTAGACACCATGGATCGATAACAAGAAGATTTTAAAGCAAATGGAAATCTCCTTTGACTTAAAGCAGGACCGAAGGAGCCACGGGACCGGAAGAGCCTAGGGACCCTTCATTTGACCAGCTGTTTCTCTGCTGCCTGAATGTCAAAATGTCCCAAAATTGTTGTGAAGGTAGCTCTGAACAAGTGCTTTCCACGCATACTGGTCCAGTAATTTTAGACCCCATGGATCAATAACCACAAGCTTTCAAAGCAAATAAAAATCTCCATTGACTTAAAACAGGACCGGAAGAACCTAGGGACCCTTCTTTTGACCGGCTGTTTCACTGCCACCTGAATGTCGAAATGGCCCAACATCGGTGTAAAGTGAGCTCTGAACAAGGGCTTTCCAGTCATACTTGTCCCATAATTTTAGACCCCATGGATCGATAACCACAAGCTTTTAAAGCTAATGAAAATCTCCATTGACTTAAAGCAGGACCGGAAGAGCTGCAGGACCCTTCTTTTGACTGGCTGTTTCTCTGCCAACTGAAGGTCAAAATGGCCCAAAATCGGTGTGAAGGTAGCTCTGAACAAGTGCTTTCCACCCATTCTGGTCCGTAATTTTAGACCCCATGGATCAATAACCGCAAGCTTTAAAAGCAAATGAAATTACCATTGACTTAAAGCAGGACCGGAGGAGCCGCGGGACTAGAAGAGCCTAGGGACCCTTCATTTGAACAGCTGTTTCTCTGCCGCCTGAAGGTCAAAATGGCCCAAAATCGTTGTGAAGGTAGCTCTGAACAAGTGCTTTCCATGAATACTGGTCCCATAATTTTAGACCCCATGGATCAATAACCGCAAGCTTTTAAAGCTAATGAAAATCTCCATTGACTTAAAGCAGGACCAGAAGAGCTGCTGGACCCTTCTTTTGACTGCCTGTTTCTCTGCCAACTGAAGGTCAAAATGGCCCAAAATCAGTATGAAGGTAGCTCTGAACAAGTGCTTTCCACGCATACTGGTTCCGTAATTTTAGACCCCATGGATCGATAACCACAAGGTTTTAAAGCGAATGGAAATCTCAGTTGACTTAAAGCAGGACCGAAGGTGCCAAGGGACCGGAAGAGCCTAGTGACCCTTCATTTGAACAGCTGTTTCTCTGCTGCCTGAATGTCAAAATGGCCCAAAATTGTTGTGAAGGTAGCGCTGAGCAAGTGCTTTCCACACATCCTGGTCCCGTAATTTTAGACCCCATGGATCTATAACTGCAAGCTTTAAAAGCGAATGAAAATCTCCATTGACTTAAAGAGGGACCTGAAGAGCCTAGGGACCTTTATTTTGACCAGCTGATTCTCCGCTGCCTGAAGGTCAAAATGTCCCAAAATTGGTGTGAAGCTAGCTCTGAACAAGTGCTTTCCACGCATACTGGTCCAGTAATTTTAGACCCCATGGATCAATAAACGCAAGCTTTCAAAGCTAATGAAAGTCTCCATTGACTTAAAACAGGACTGGAAGAGCCTAGGGACCCTTCTTTTGACCGGCTGTTACTCTGCCGCCTGAACTTCGAAATGGCCCAAAATCGGTGTAAAGTGAGCTCTGATCAAGGGCTTTCCAGTCATACTTGTCACATAATTTTAGACCCCATGGATCGATAACCACAAGCTTTTAAAGCAAATGTAAATCTCCATTGACTTAAAGCAGGACCGGAGGAGCCGCGGGACTAGAAGAGCCTAGGGACCCTTCATTTGAACAGCTGTTTCTCTGCCGCCTGAAGGTCAAAATGGCCCAAAATCGTTGTGAAGGTAGCTCTGAACAAGTGCTTTCCATGAATACTGGTCCCATAATTTTAGACCCCATGGATCAATAACCGCAAGCTTTTAAAGCTAATGAAAATCTCCATTGACTTAAAGCAGGACCAGAAGAGCTGCTGGACCCTTCTTTTGACTGCCTGTTTCTCTGCCAACTGAAGGTCAAAATGGCCCAAAATCAGTATGAAGGTAGCTCTGAACAAGTGCTTTCCACGCATACTGGTTCCGTAATTTTAGACCCCATGGATCGATAACCACAAGGTTTTAAAGCGAATGGAAATCTCAGTTGACTTAAAGCAGGACCGAAGGTGCCAAGGGACCGGAAGAGCCTAGTGACCCTTCATTTGAACAGCTGTTTCTCTGCTGCCTGAATGTCAAAATGGCCCAAAATTGTTGTGAAGGTAGCGCTGAGCAAGTGCTTTCCACACATCCTGGTCCCGTAATTTTAGACCCCATGGATCTATAACTGCAAGCTTTCAAAGCGAATGAAAATCTCCACTGACTTAAAGAGGGACCTGAAGAGCCTAGGGACCTTTATTTTGACCAGCTGATTCTCCGCTGCCTGAAGGTCAAAATGTCCCAAAATTGGTGTGAAGCTAGCTCTGAACAAGTGCTTTCCACGCATACTGGTCCAGTAATTTTAGACCCCATGGATCAATAAACGCAAGCTTTCAAAGCTAATGAAAGTCTCCATTGACTTAAAACAGGACTGGAAGAGCCTAGGGACCCTTCTTTTGACCGGCTGTTACTCTGCCGCCTGAACTTCGAAATGGCCCAAAATCGGTGTAAAGTGAGCTCTGATCAAGGGCTTTCCAGTCATACTTGTCACATAATTTTAGACCCCATGGATCGATAACCACAAGCTTTTAAAGCAAATGTAAATCTCCTTTGACTTAAAGCTGGACCGTAGGAGCCACGGGACTAGAAGAGCCAAGGGACTCTTCATTTGACCAGCTGTTTCTCTGCCACCTGAAGGTCAAAATGGCCCAAAATCGTTGTGAAGGTAGCTCTGAACAAGTGCTTTCCATGCATACTGGTCCCATAATTTTAGACCCCATGGATCAATAACCGCAAGCTTTTAAAGCTAATGAAAATCTCCATTGACTTAAAGTAGGACCGGAAGAGCTGCGGGACCCTTCTTTTGACCGGCTGTTTATCTGCCCACTGAAGGTCAAAATGGCCCAAAATCGGTGTGAAGTTAGCTATGAACAAGTGCTTTCCACCCATTCTGGTCCTGTAATTTTAGACCCCATGGATCAATAACAGCAAGCTTTAAAAGCGAATGAAATTATCATTGACTTAAAATAGGACCGGTAGAGCCTAGAGACCCTTCTTTTGCCTTGCTGTTTCTGTGCCGCCTGAAGTTCGAAATGGCCCAACATCGGTGTAAAGTTAGCTCTGAACAAGGGGTTTCCAGTCATACTAGTCCCATTATTTTAGACACCATGGATCGATAACAACAAGATTTTAAAGCAAATGGAAATCTCCTTTGACTTAAAGCAGGACCGAAGGAGCCACGGGACCGGAAGAGCCTAGGGACCCTTCATTTGACCAGCTGTTTCTCTGCTGCCTGAATGTCAAAATGTCCCAAAATTGTTGTGAAGGTAGCTCTGAACAAGTGCTTTCCACGCATACTGGTCCAGTAATTTTAGACCCCATGGATCAATAACCACAAGCTTTCAAAGCAAATAAAAATCTCCATTGACTTAAAACAGGACCGGAAGAACCTAGGGACCCTTCTTTTGACCGGCTGTTTCACTGCCGCCTGAATGTCGAAATGGCCCAACATCGGTGTAAAGTGAGCTCTGAACAAGGGCTTTCCAGTCATACTTGTCCCATAATTTTAGACCCCATGGATCGATAACCACAAGCTTTTAAAGCTAATGAAAATCTCCATTGACTTAAAGCAGGACCGGAAGAGCTGCAGGACCCTTCTTTTGACTGGCTGTTTCTCTGCCAACTGAAGGTCAAAATGGCCCAAAATCGGTGTGAAGGTAGCTCTGAACAAGTGCTTTCCACCCATTCTGGTCCGTAATTTTAGACCCCATGGATCAATAACCGCAAGCTTTAATAGCAAATGAAATTACCATTGACTTAAAATAGGACCGGTAGAGCCTAGAGACCCTTCTTTTGCCTTGCTGTTTCTGTGATGCCTGAAGGTCGAAATGGCCCAACATCGGTGTAAAGTTAGCTCTGAACAAGGGGTTTCCAGTCATACTAGTCCCGTTATTTTAGACCCCATGGATCGATTACAACAAGATTTTAAAGCAAATGGAAATCTCCTTTGACTTAAAGCAGGACCGAAGGAGCCGCGGGACCGGAAGAGCCAAGGGACTCTTCATTTGACCAGCTGTTTCTCTGCCGCCTGAAGGTCAAAATGGTCCAAAATCGTTGTGAAGGTAGCTCTGAACAAGTGCTTTCCATGCATACTGTCCCGTAATTTTAGACCCCATGGATCAATAACCGCAAGCTTTCAAAGCAAATGAAAATCTCCATTGACTTAAAACAGGACCGGAAGAGCCTAGGGACCCTTCTTTTGACCGGCTGTTTCACTGCCGCCTGAATGTCGAAATGGCCCAACATCGGTGTAAAGTGACCTCTGAACAACGGCTTTCCAGTCATACTTGTCCCATAATTTTAGACCCCATGGATCGATAACCACAAGGTTTTAAAGCGAATGGAAATCTCATTTGACTTAAAGCAGGACCGAAGGTGCCAAGGGACCGGAAGAGCCTAGGGACCCTTCATTTGAACAGCTGTTTCTCTGCTGCCTGAATGTCAAAATGGCCCAAAATTGTTGTGAAGGTAGCGCTGAGCAAGTGCTTTCCACACATACTGGTCCCGTAATTTTAGACCCCATGGATCAATAACCGCAAGCTTTAAAAGCGAATGAAATTACCATTGACTTAAAATAGGACCGGTAGAGCCTAGAGACCCTTCTTTTGCCTTGCTGTTTCTGTGCCGCCTGAAGGTCGAAATGGCCCAACATCGGTGTAAAGTTAGCTCTGAACAAGGGGTTTCCAGTCATACTAGTCCTGTTATTTTAGACCACATGGATCGATAACAACAAGATTTTAAAGCAAATGGAAATCTCCTTTGACTTAAAGCAGGACCGAAGGAGCCGCGGGACCGGAAAAGCCTAGGGACCCTTCATTTGACCAGCTGTTTCTCTGCTGCCTGAATGTCAAAATGGCCCAAAATTGTTGTGAAGGTAGCTCTGAACAAGTGCTTTCCACACATACTGGTCCAGTAATTTTAGACCCCATGGATCAATAACCGCAAGCTTTCAAAGCAAATAAAAATCTCCATTGACTTAAAACAGGACCGGAAGAGCCTAGGGACCCTTCTTTTGACCGGCTGTTTCACTGCCACCTGAATGTCGAAATGGCCCAACATCGGTGTAAAGTGAGCTCTGAACAAGGGCTTTCCAGTCATACTTGTCCCATAATTTTAGACCCCATGGATCGATAACCACAAGCCTTAAAAGCAAAAGTAAATCTCCTTTGACTTAAAGCAGGACCGGAGGAGCCGCGGGACTAGAAGAGCCTAGGGACCCTTCATTTGAACAGCTGTTTCTCTGCTGCCTGAATGTCAAAATGGCCCAAAATTGTTGTGAAGGTAGCGCTGAGCAAGTGCTTTCCAAACATACTGGTCCCGTAATTTTAGTCCCCATGGATCGATAACTGCTAGCTTTAAAAGCGAATGAAAATCTCCATTGACTTAAAGAGGGACCGGAAGAGCCTAGGGACCTTTATTTTGACCAGCTGATTCTCCACTGCCTGAAGGTCAAAATGTCCCAAAATTGGTGTGAAGCTAGCTCTGAACAAGTGCTTTCCACGCATACTGGTCCAGTAATTTTAGACCCCATGGATCAATAACCGCAAGCTTTCAAAGCTAATGAAAGTCTCCATTGACTTAAAACAGGACTGGAATAGCCTAGGGACCCTTCTTTTGACCGGCTGTTACTCTGCCGCCTGAACTTCGAAATGGCCCAATATCGGTGTAAAGTGAGCTCTGAACAAGGGCTTTCCAGTCATACTTGTCACTTAATTTTAGACCCCATGGATCGATAACCACAAGCTTTTAAAGCAAATATAAATCTCCTTTGACTTAAAGCAGGACCGTAGGAGCCGCGGGACTAGAAGAGCCAAGGAACTCTTCATTTGACCATCTGTTTCTCTGCCGCCTGAAGGTCAAAATGGTCCAAAATCGTTGTGAAGGTAGCTCTGAACAAGTGCTTTCCATGCATACTGTCCCGTAATTTTAGACGCCATGGATCAATAACCGCAAGCTTTTAAAGCTAATGAAAATCTCCATTGACCTAAAGTAGGACCGGAAGAGCTGCGGGTCCCTTCTTTTGACCGGCTGTTTCTCTGCCCACTGAAGGTCAAAATGGCCCAAAATCGGTGTGAAGGTAGCTCTGAACAAGTGCTTTCCACCCATTCTGGTCCTGTAATTTTAGACCCCATGGATCAATAACCGCAAGCTTTAAAAGTGAATGAAATTACCATTGACTTAAAATAGGACTGGTAGAGCCTAGAGACCCTTCTTTTGCCTTGCTGTTTCTGTGCTGCCTGAAGGTCGAAATGGCCCAACATCGATGTAAAGTTAGCTCTGAACAAGGGGTTTCCAGTCATACTAGTCCCATTAATTTAGACCCCATGGATCGATAACAACAAGATTTTAAAGCAAATGGAAATCTCCTTTGACTTAAAGCAGGACCGAAGGAGCCACGGGACTGGAAGAGCCTAGGGACCCTTCATTTGACCAGCTGTTTCTCTGCTGCCTGAATGTCAAAATGTCCCAAAATTGTTGTGAAGGTAGCTCTGAACAAGAGCTTTCCACGCATACTGGTCCAGTAATTTTAGACCCCATGGATCAATAACCGCAAGCTTTCAAAGCAAATAAAAATCACCATTGACTTAAAACAGGACCGGAAGAGCCTAGGGACCCTTCTTTTGACTGGCTGTTTCACTGCTGCCTGAATGTCGAAATGGCCCAACATCGGTGTAAAGTGAGCTCTGAACAAGGGCTTTCCAGTCATACTTGTCCCATAATTTTAGACCCCATGGATCGATAACCACAAGCTTTTAAAGCAAATGTAAATCTCCTTTGTCTTAAAGCAGGACCGGAGGAGCCGCAGGACTAGAAGAGCCTAGGGACCCTTCATTTGAACAGCTGTTTCTCTGCCGCCTGAAGGTCAAAATGGCCCAATGTCGGTGTGAAGGTAGCTCTGAACAAGTGCTTTCCACCCATTCTGGTCCTGTAATTTTAGACCCCATGGATCAATAACCGCAAGCTTTAAAAGCGAATGAAATTACCATTGACTTAAAATAGGACCGGTAGAGCCTAGAGACCCTTCTTTTGCCTTGCTGTTTCTGTGCTGCCTGAAGGTCGAAATGGCCCAACATTGGTGTAAAGTTAGCTCTGAACAAGGGGTTTCCAGTCATACTAGTCCCATTATTTTAGACCCCATGGATCCATAACAACAAGATTTTAAAGCAAATGGAAATCTCCTTTGACTTAAAGCAGGACCGAAGGAGCCACGGGACCGGAAGAGGCTAGGGACCCTTCATTTGACCAGCTGTTTCTCTGCTGCCTGAATGTCAAAATGTCCCAAAATTGTTGTGAAGGTAGCTCTGAACAAGTGCTTTCCACGCATACTGGTCCAGTAATTTTAGACCCCATGGATCAATAACCGCAAGCTTTCAAAGCAAATAAAAATCTCCATAGACTTAAAGCAGGACCGGAAGAGCTGCGGGACCCTTCTTTTGACTGGCTGTTTCTCTGCCAACTGAAGGTCAAAATGGCCCAAAATCAGTATGAAGGTAGCTCTGAACAAGTGCTTTCCACGCATACTGGTTCCGTAATTTTAGACCCCATGGATCGATAACCACAAGGTTTTAAAGCGAATGGAAATCTCATTTGGCTTAAAGCAGGACCGAAGGTGCCAAGGGACCGGAAGAGCCTAGGGACCCTTCATTTGAACAGCTGTTTCTCTGCTGCCTGAATGTCAAAATGGCACAAAATTGTTGTGAAGGTAGCGCTGAGCAAGTGCTTTCCACACATACTGGTCCCGTAATTTTAGACCCCATGGATCGATAACTGCAAGCTTTAAAAGTGAATGAAAATCTCCATTGACTTAAAGAGGGACCAGAAGAGCCTAGGGACCTTTATTTTGACCAGCTGATTCTCCGCTGCCTGAATGTCAAAATGTCCCAAAATTGGTGTGAAGCTAGCTCTGAACAAGTGCTTTCCACGCATACTGGTCCAGTAATTTTAGACCCCATAGATCAATAACCGCAAGCTTTCAAAACTAATGAAAATCTCCATTGACTTAAAACAGGACCGGAAGAGCCTAGGGACCCTTCTTTTGACCAGCTGTTTCACTGCTACCTGAATGTCGAAATGGCCCAACATAAGTGTAAAGTGAGCTCTGAACAAGGGCTTCCAGTCATACTTGTCCCATAATTTTAGACCCCATGGATCGATAACCACAAGCTTTTAAAGCAAATGTAAATCTCCTTTGACTTAAAGCAGGACCGTAGGAGCCGCGGGACTAGAAGAGCCAAGGGACTCTTCATTTGGCCAGCTGCTTCTCTGCCGTCTGAAGGTCAAAATGGTCCAAAATCGTTGTGAAGGTAGCTCTGAACAACTGCTTTCCATGCATACTGTCCCTTAATTTTAGACCCCATGGATCAATAACCGCAAGCTTTTAAAGCTAATGAAAATCTCCATTGACTTAAAGTAGGACCGGAAGAGCTGCGGGACCCTTCTTTTGACTGGCTGTTTCTCTGCCAACTGAAGGTCAAAATGGCCCAAAATCAGTTTGAAGGTAGCTCTGAACAAGTGCTTTCCACGCATACTGGTTCCGTAATTTTAGACCCCATGGATTGATAACCGCAAGCTTTAAAAGCAAATGAAATTACCATTGACTTAAAGCAGGACCGGAAGAGCCTAGAGACCCTTCTATTGCCTTGCTGTTTCTCTGCCGCCTGAAGGTCGAAATGGCCCAAAATCGGTGTAAAGTTAGCTCTGAACAAGGGGTTTCCAGTCATACTAATCATGTTATTTTAGACCCCATGGATCGATAACAACAAGATTTTAAAGCAAATGGAAATCTCCTTTGACTTAAAGCAGGACCGAAGGTGCCAAGGAACAGGAAGAGCCTAGGGACCCTTCATTTGAACAGCTGTTTCTCTGCTGCCTGAATGTCAAAATGGCCCAAAATTGTTGTGACGGTAGCTATGAACAAGGGGTTTCCACACATACTGGTCCAGTAATTTTAGACCCCATGGATCGATAACTGCAAGCTTTAAAAGCGAATGAAAATCTCCATTGACTTAAAGAGGGACCAGAAGAGCCTAGGGACCTTTATTTTGACCAGCTGATTCTCCGCTGCCTGAAGGTCAAAATGTCCCAAAATTGGTGTGAAGCTAGCTCTGAACAAGTGCTTTCCACGCATACTGGTCCAGTAATTTTAGACCCCATAGATCAATAACCGCAAGCTTTCAAAGCTAATGAAAATCTCCATTGACTTAAAACAGGACCGGAAGAGCCTCGGGACCCTTCTTTTGTCCGGCTGTTTCACTGCCGCCTGAATGTCGAAATGGCCCAACATAAGTGTAAAGTGAGCTCTGAACAAGGGCTTTCCAGTCATACTTGTCCCATAATTTTAGACCCCATGGATCGATAACCACAAGCTTTTAAAGCAAATTTAAATCTCCTTTGACTTAAAGCAGGACCAGTGGAGCCGCGGGACTAGAAGAGCCTAGGGACCCTTCATTTCAACAGCTGTTTCTCTGCCGCCTGAAGGTCAAAATGGCCCAAAATCGTTGTGAAGGTAGCTCAGAACAAGTGCTTTCCATGCATATTGGTCCCATAATTTTAGACCCCATGGATCAATAACTGCAAGCTTTTAAAGCTAATGAAAATCTCCATTGACTTAAAGCAGGACCGGAAGATCTGCGGGACCCTTCTTTTGACTGGCTGTTTCTCTGCCAACTTAAGGTCAAAATGGCCCAAAATCGGTGTGAAGGTAACTCTGAACAAATGCTTTCCACCCATTCTGGTCCCGTAATTTTAGACCCCATGGATCAATAACCGCAAGCTTTAAAAGCAAATGAAATTACCATTGACTAAAAATAGGACCGGTAGAGCCTAGAGACCCTTCTTTTGCCTTGCTGTTTCTGTGCCGCCTGAAGGTAGAAATGGCCCAACATCGGTGAAAAGTTAGCTCTGAAGAAGGGGTTTCCAGTCATACTAGTCCCGTTATTTTAGACCCCATGGATCGATAACAACAAGATTTTAAAGCAAATGGAAATCTCCTTTGACTTAAAGCAGGACCGAAGGAGCCGCGGGACCGGAAGAGCCTAGGGACCCTTCATTTGACCAGCTGTTTCTCTGCTGCCTGAATGTCAAAATGGCCCAAAATTGTTGTGAAGGTAGCTCTGAAGAAGTGCTTTCCACGCATACTGGTCCAGTAATTTTAGACCCCATGGATCAATAACCGCAAGCTTTCAAAGCAAATGAAAATCTCCATTGACTTAAAACAGGACCGGAAGAGCCTAGGGACCCTTCTTTTGACCGGCTGTTTCACTGCCACCTGAATGTCGAAATGGCCCAACATCGGTGTAAAGTGAGCTCTGAACAAGGGCTTTCCAGTCATACTTGTCCCATAATTTTAGACGCCATGGATCGATAACCACAAGCTTTTAAAGCAAATGTAAATCTCCTTTGACTTAAAGCAGGACCGGAGGAGCCGCGGGACTAGAAGAGCCTAGGGACCCTTCATTTGAACAGCTGTTTCTCTGCCGCCTGAAGGTCAAAATGGCCCAAAATCGTTGTGAAGTTAGCTCTGAATAAGTGCTTTCCATGCATACTGGTCCCATAATTTTAGACCCCATGGATCAATAACCGCAAGCTTTTAAAGCTAATAAAAATCTCCATTGACTTAAAGCAGGACCGGAAGAGCTGCAGGATCCTTCTTTTGACTGGCTGTTTCTCTGCCAACTGATGGTCAAAATGGCCCAAAATCAGTATGAAGGTAGCTCTGAACAAGTGCTTTCCACGCATACTGGTTCCGTAATTTTAGACCCCATGGATCGATAACCACAAGGTTTTAAAGCGAATGGAAATCTCATTTGACTTAAAGCAGGACCGAAGGTGCCAAGGGACCGGAAGAGCCTAGGGACCCTTCATTTGAACAGCTGTTTCTCTGCTGCCTGAATGTCAAAATGGCCCAAAATTGTTGTGAAGGTAGTGCTGAGCAAGTGCTTTCCACGCATACTGGTCCAGTAATTTTAGACCCCATGGATCGATAACTGCAAGCTTTAAAAGCTAATGAAAGTCTCCATTGACTTAAAACAGGACTGGAAGAGCCTAGGGACCCTTCTTTTGACCGGCTGTTACTCTGCCGCCTGAACTTCGAAATGGCCCAAAATCGGTGTAAAGTGATCTCTGATCAAGGGCTTTCCAGTCATACTTGTCACATAATTTTAGACCCCATGGATCGATAACCACAAGCTTTTAAAGCAAATGTAAATCTCCTTTGACTTAAAGCTGGACCGTAGGTGCCACGGGACTAGAAGAGCCAAGGGACTCTTCATTTGACCAGCTGTTTCTCTGCCGCCTGAAGGTCAAAATGGTCCAAAATCGTTGTGAAGGTAGCTGTGAACAAGTGCTTTCCATGCATACTGTCCCGTAATTTTAGACCCCATGGATCAATAACCACAAGCTTTTAAAGCTAATGAAAATCTCCATTGACTTAAAGTAGGACCGGAAGAGCTGCGGGACCCTTCTTTTGACCGGCTGTTTCTCTGCCCACTGAAGGTCAAAATGGCCCAAAATCGGTGTGAAGTTAGCTCTGAACAAGTGCTTTCCACCCATTCTGGTCCTGTAATTTTAGACCCCATGGATCAATAACCGCAAGCTTTAAAAGCGAATGAAATTACCATTGACTTAAAATAGGACCGGTAGAGCCTAGAGACCCTTCTTTTGCCTTGCTGTTTCTGTGCCGCCTGAAGGTCGAAATGACCCAACATCGGTGTAAAGTTAGCTCTGAACAAGGGGTTTCCAGTCATACTAGTCCCATTATTTTAGACACCATGGATCGATAACAACAAGATTTTAAAGCAAATGGAAATCTCCTTTGACTTAAAGCAGGACCGAAGGAGCCACGGGACCGGAAGAGCCTAGGGACCCTTCATTTGACCAGCTGTTTCTCTGCTGCCTGAATGTCAAAATGTCCCAAAATTGTTGTGAAGGTAGCTCTGAACAAGTGCTTTCCACGCATACTGGTCCAGTAATTTTAGACCCCATGGATCAATAACCACAAGCTTTCAAAGCAAATAAAAATCTCCATTGACTTAAAACAGGACCGGAAGAACCTAGGGACCCTTCTTTTGACCGGCTGTTTCACTGCCGCCTGAATGTCGAAATGGCCCAACATTGGTGTAAAGTGAGCTCTGAACAAGGGCTTTCCAGTCATACTTGTCCCATAATTTTAGACCCCATGGATCGATAACCACAAGCTTTTAAAGCTAATGAAAATCTCCATTGACTTAAAGCAGGACCGGAAGAGCTGCAGGACCCTTCTTTTGACTGGCTGTTTCTCTGCCAACTGAAGGTCAAAATGGCCCAAAATCGGTGTGAAGGTAGCTCTGAACAAGTGCTTTCCACCCATTCTGGTCCGTAATTTTAGACCCCATGGATCAATAACCGCAAGCTTTAAAAGCAAATTAAATTACCATTGACTTAAAATAGGACCGGTAGAGCCTAGAGACCCTTCTTTTGCCTTGCTGTTTCTGTGATGCTTGAAGGTCGAAATGGCCCAACATCGGTGTAAAGTTAGCTCTGAACAAGGGGTTTCCAGTCATACTAGTCCCGTTATTTTAGACCCCATGGATCGATTACAACAAGATTTTAAAGCAAATGGAAATCTCCTTTGACTTAAAGCAGGACCGAAGGAGCCGCGGGACCGGAAGAGCCTAGGGACCCTACATTTGACCAGCTGTTTCTCTGCCAACTGAAGGTCAAAATGGCCCAAAATTGTTGTGAAGGTAGCTCTGAACAAGTGCTTTCCACGCATACTGGTCCAGTAATTTTAGACCCCATGGATCAATAACCACTAGCTTTCAAAGCAAATGAATATCTCCATTGACTTAAAACATGACCGGAAGAGCCTAGTGACCCTCCTTTTGACCGGCTGTTTCACTGCCGCCTGAATGTCGAAATGGCCCAACATCGGTGTAAAGTGAGCTCTGAACAAGGGCTTTCCAGTCATACTTGTCCCATAATTTTAGACCCCATGGATCGATAACCACAAGTTTTTAAAGCAAATGTAAATCTCCTTTGACTTAAAGCTGGACCGGAGGAGCCGCGGGACTAGAAGAGCCTAGGGACCCTTCATTTGAACAGCTGTTTCTCTGCCGCCTGAAGGTCAAAATGGCCCAAAATCGTTGTGAAGGTAGCTCTGAACAAGTGCTTTCCATGCATACTGGTCCCATAATTTTAAACCGCATGGATCAATAACCGCAAGCTTTTAAAGCTAATGAAAATCTCCATTAACTGAAAGCAGGACCAGAAGAGCTGCTGGACCCTTCTTTTGACTGCCTGTTTCTCTGCCAACTGAAGGTCAAAATGGCCCAAAATCAGTATGAAGGTAGCTCTGAACAAGTGCTTTCCACGCATACTGGTTCCGTAATTTTAGACCCCATGGATCGATAACCGCAAGCTTTAAAAGCAAATGAAATTACCATTGACTTAAAGCAGGACCGGAAGAGCCTAGAGACCCTTCTATTGCCTTGCTGTTTCTCTGCCGCCTGAAGGTCGAAATGGCCCAAAATCGGTGTAAAGTTAGCTCTGAACAAGGGGTTTCCAGTCATACTAATCCCGTTATTTTAGACCCCATGGATCGATAACAACAAGATTTTAAAGCAAATGGAAATCTCCTTTGACTTAAAGCAGGACCGAAGGTGCCAAGGAACAGGAAGAGCCTAGGGACCCTTCATTTGAACAGCTGTTTCTCTGCTGCCTGAATGTCAAAATGGCCTAAAATTGTTGTGAAGGTAGCGCTGAGCAAGTGCTTTCCACACATACTGGTCCAGTAATTTTAGACCCCATGGATCGATAACTGCAAGCTTTAAAAGCAAATGAAAATCTCCATTGACTTAAAGAGGGACCGGAAGAGCCTAGGGACCTTTATTTTGACCAGCTGATTCTCCGCTGCCTGAAGGTCAAAATGTCCCAAAATTGGTGTGAAGCTAGCTCTGAACAAGTGCTTTCCACGCATACTGGTCCAGTAATTTTAGACCCCATAGATCAATAACCGCAAGCTTTCAAAGCTAATGAAAATCTCTATTGACTTAAAACAGGACCGGAAGAGCCTAGGGACCCTTCTTTTGACCGGCTGTTTCACTGCCGCCTGAATGTCGAAAAGGCCCAACATAAGTGTAAAGTGAGTTCTGAACAAGGGCTTTCCAGTCATACTTGTCCCATAATTTTAGACCCCATGGATCGATAACCACAAGCTTTTATAGCAAATTTAAATCTCCTTTGACTTAAAGCAGGACCGGTGGAGCCGCGGGAGTAGAAGAGCCTAGGGACCCTTCATTTCAACAGCTGTTTCTCTGCTGCCTGAAGGTCAAAATGGCCCAAAATCGTTGTGAAGGTAGCTCTGAACTAGTGCTTTCCATGCATACTGGTCCCATAATTTTAGACCCCATGGATCAATAACCGCAAGCTTTAAAAGCGAATGAAATTACCATTGACTTAAAATAGGACCGGTAGAGCCTAGAGACCCTTCTTTTGCCTTGCTGTTTCAGTGCCGCCTGAAGGTCGAAATGGCCCAACATCGGTGTAAAGTTAGCTCTGAACAAGGGGTTTCCAGTCATACTAGTCCCATAATTTTAGACACCATGGATCGATAACAACAAGATTTTAAAGCAAATGGAAATCTCCTTTGACTTAAAGCAGGACCGAAGGAGCCACGGGACCGGAAGAGCCTAGGGACCCTTCATTTGACCAGCTGTTTCTCTGCTGCCTGAATGTCGAAATGTCCCAAAATTGTTGTGAAGGTAGCTCTGAACAAGTGCTTTCCACGCATACTGGTCCAGTAATTTTAGACCCCATGGATCAATAACCGCAAGCTTTTAAAGCAAATAAAAATCTCCATTGACTTAAAACAGGACCGGAAGAACCTAGGGACCCTTCTTTTGACCGGCTGTTTCACTGCTGCCTGAATGTCGAAATGGCCCAACATCGGTGTAAAGTGAGCTCTGAACAAGGGCTTTCCAGTCATACTTGTCCCATAATTTTAGACCCCATGGATCGATAACCACAAGGTTTTAAAGCTAATGAAAATCTCCATTGACTTAAAGCAGGACCGGAAGAGCTGCAGGACCCTTCTTTTGACTGGCTGTTTCTCTGCCAACTGAAGGTCAAAATGGCCCAAAATCGGTGTGAAGGTAGCTCTGAACAAGTGCTTTCCACCCATTCTGGTCCGTAATTTTAGACCCCATGGATCAATAACCGCAAGCTTTAAAAGCAAATGAAATTACCATTGACTTAAAGCAGGACCGGAGGAGCCGCGGGACTAGAAGAGCCTAGGGACCCTTCATTTGAACAGCTGTTTCTCTGCCGCCTGAAGGTCAAAATGGCCCAAAATCGTTGTGAAGGTAGCTCTGAACAAGTGCTTTCCATGCATACTGGTCCCATAATTTTAGACCCCATGGATCAATAACCGCAAGCTTTTAAAGCTAATGAAAATCTCCATTGACTTAAAGCAGGACCTGAAGAGCTGCTGGACCCTTCTTTTGACTGCCTGTTTCTCTGCCAACTGATGGTCAAAATGGCCCAAAATCAGTATGAAGGTAGCTCTGAACAAGTGCTTTCCACGCATACTGGTTCTGTAATTTTATACCCCATGGATCGATAACCTAAAGGTTTTAAAGCGAATGGAAATCTCAGTTGACTTAAAGCAGGACCGAAGGTGCCAAGGGACCGGAAGAGCCTAGGGACCCTTCATTTGAACAGCTGTTTCTCTGCTGCCTGAATGTCAAAATGGCCCAAAATTGTTGTGAAGGTAGCTCTGAACAAGTGCTTTCCACGCATACTGGTTCCGTAATTTTAGACCCCATGGATCAATAACCGCAAGCTTTAAAAGCAAATGAAATTACCATTGACTTAAAATAGGACCGGTAGAGCCTAGAGACCCTTCTTTTGCCTTGCTGTTACTGTGCCGCCTGATGGTAGAAATGGCCCAACATCGGTGAAAAGTTAGCTCTGAAGAAGGGGTTTCCAGTCATACTAGTCCCGTTATTTTAGACTCCATGGATCGATAACAACAAGATTTTAAAGCAAATGGAAATCTCCTTTGACTTAAAGCAGGACCGAAGGAGCCGCGGGACCGGAAGAGCCTAGGGACCCTTCATTTGACCAGCTGTTTCTCTGCTGCCTGAATGTCAAAATGGCCCAAAATTGTTGTGAAGGTAGCTCTGAAGAAGTGCTTTCCACGCATACTGGTCCAGTAATTTTAGACCCCATGGATCAATAACCGCAAGCTTTCAAAGCAAATGAAAATCTCCATTGACTTAAAACAGGACCGGAAGAGCCTAGGGACCCTTCTTTTGACCGGCTGTTTCACTGCCACCTGAATGTCGAAATGGCCCAACATCGGTGTAAAGTGAGCTCTGAACAAGGGCTTTCCAGTCATACTTGTCCCAGAATTTTAGACGCCATGGATCGATAACCACAAGCTTTTAAAGCAAATGTAAATCTCCTTTGACTTAAAGCAGGACCGGAGGAGCCGCGGGACTAGAAGAGCCTAGGGACCCTTCATTTAAACAGCTGTTTCTCTGCCGCCTGGAGGTCAAAATGGCCCAAAATCGTTGTGAAGTTAGCTCTGAATAAGTGCTTTCCATGCATACTGGTCCCATAATTTTAGACCCCATGGATCAATAACCGCAAGCTTTTAAAGCTAATAAAAATCTCCATTGACTTAAAGCAGGACCGGAAGAGCTGCAGGATCCTTCTTTTGACTGGCTGTTTCTCTGCCAACTGATGGTCAAAATGGCCCAAAATCAGTATGAAGGTAGCTCTGAACAAGTGCTTTCCACGCATACTGGTTCCGTAATTTTAGACCCCATGGATCGATAACCACAAGGTTTTAAAGCGAATGGAAATCTCATTTGACTTAAAGCAGGACCGAAGGTGCCAAGGGACCGGAAGAGCCTAGGGACCCTTCATTTGAACAGCTGTTTCTCTGCTGCCTGAATGTCAAAATGGCCCAAAATTGTTGTGAAGGTAGCGCTGAGCAAGTGCTTTCCACACATACTGGTCCCGTAATTTTAGACCCCATGGATCGATAACTGCAAGCTTTAAAAGCGAATGAAAATCTCCATTGACTTAAAGAGGGACCTGAAGAGCCTAGGGACCTTTATTTTGACCAGCTGATTCTCCGCTGCCTGAAGGTCAAAATGTCCCAAAATTGGTGTGAAGCTAGCTCTGAACAAGTGCTTTCCACGCATACTGGTCCAGTAATTTTAGACCCCATGGATCAATAAACGCAAGCTTTCAAAGCTAATGAAAGTCTCCATTGACTTAAAACAGGACTGGAAGAGCCTAGGGACCCTTCTTTTGACCGGCTGTTACTCTGCCGCCTGAACTTCGAAATGGCCCAAAATCGGTGTAAAGTGAGCTCTGATCAAGGGCTTTCCAGTCATACTTGTCACATAATTTTAGACAACATGGATCGATAACCACAAGCTTTTAAAGCAAATGTAAATCTTCTTTGACTTAAAGCTGGACCGTAGGAGCCACGGGACTAGAAGAGCCAAGGGACTCTTCATTTGACCAGCTGTTTCTCTGCCGCCTGAAGGTCAAAATGGTCCAAAATCGTTGTGAAGGTAGCTGTGAACAAGTGCTTTCCATGCATACTGTCCCGTAATTTTAGACCCCATGGATCAATAACCGCAAGCTTTTAAAGCTAATGAAAATCTCCACTGACTTAAAGTAGGACCGGAAGAGCTGCGGGACCCTTCTTTTGACAGGCTGTTTCTCTGCCCACTGAAGGTCAAAATGGCCCAAAATCGGTGTGAAGTTAGCTCTGAACAAGTGCTTTCCACCCATTCTGGTCCTGTAATTTTAGACCCCATGGATCAATAACCGCAAGCTTTAAAAGCGAATGAAATTACCATTGACTTAAAATAGGACCGGTAGAGCCTAGAGACCCTTCTTTTGCCTTGCTGTTTCTGTGCCGCCTGAAGGTCGAAATGGCCCAACATCGGTGTAAAGTTAGCTCTGAACAAGGGGTTTCCAGTCATACTAGTCCCATTATTTTAGACACCATGGATCGATAACAACAAGATTTTAAAGCAAATGGAAATCTCCTTTGACTTAAAGCAGGACCGAAGGAGCCACGGGACCGGAAGAGCCTAGGGACCCTTCATTTGACCAGCTGTTTCTCTGCTGCCTGAATGTCAAAATGTCCCAAAATTGTTGTGAAGGTAGCTCTGAATAAGTGCTTTCCACGCATACTGGTCCAGTAATTTTAGACCCCATGGATCAATAACCACAAGCTTTCAAAGCAAATAAAAATCTCCATTGACTTAAAACAGGACCGGAAGAACCTAGGGACCCTTCTTTTGACCGGCTGTTTCACTGCCGCCTGAATGTCGAAATGGCCCAACATCGGTGTAAAGTGAGCTCTGAACAAGGGCTTTCCAGTCATACTTGTCCCATAATTTTAGACCCCATGGATCGATAACCACAAGCTTTTAAAGCTAATGAAAATCTCCATTGACTTAAAGCAGGACCGGAAGAGCTGCAGGACCCTTCTTTTGACTGGCTGTTTCTCTGCCAACTGAAGGTCAAAATGGCCCAAAATCGGTGTGAAGGTAGCTCTGAACAAGTGCTTTCCACCTATTCTGGTCCGTAATTTTAGACCCCATGGATCAATAACCGCAAGCTTTAAAAGCAAATGAAATTACCATTGACTTAAAACAGGACCGGAAGAGCCTAGGGACCCTCCTTTTGACCGGCTGTTTCACTGCCGCCTGAATGTCGAAATGGCCCAACATCGGTGTAAAGTGAGCTCTGAACAAGGGCTTTCCAGTCATACTTGTCCCATAATTTTAGACCCCATGGATCGATAACCACAAGTTTTTAAAGCAAATGTAAATCTCCTTTGACTTAAAGCTGGACCGGAGGAGCCGCGGGACTAGAAGAGCCTAGGGACCCTTCATTTGAGCAGCTGTTTCTCTGCCGCCTGAAGGTCAAAATGGCCCAAAATAGTTGTGAAGGTAGCTCTGAACAAGTGCTTTCCATGCATACTGGTCCCATAATTTTAGACCCCATGGATCAATAACCGCAAGCTTTTAAAGCTAATGAAAATCTCCATTGACTTAAAGCAGGACCGGAAGAGCTGCTGGACCCTTCTTTTGACTGCCTGTTTCTCTGCCAACTGAAGGTCAAAATGGCCCAAAATCAGTATGAAGGTAGCTCTGAACAAGTGCTGTCCACGCATACTGGTTCCGTAATTTTAGACCCCATGGATCGATAACCGCAAGCTTTAAAAGCAAATGAAATTACCATTGACTTAAAGCAGGACCGGAAGAGCGTTGAGACCCTTCTATTGCCTTGCTGTTTCTCTGCTGCCTGAAGGTCGAAATGGCCCAAAATCGGTGTAAAGTTAGCTCTGAACAAGGGGTTTCCAGTCATACTAATCCCGTTATTTTAGACCCCATGGATCGATAACAACAAGATTTTAAAGCAAATGGAAATCTCCTTTGACTTAAAGCAGGACCGAAGGTGCCAAGGAACAGGAAGAGCCTAGGGACCCTTCATTTGAACAGCTGTTTCTCTGCTGCCTGAATGTCAAAATGGCCTAAAATTGTTGTGAAGGTAGCGCTGAGCAAGTGCTTTCCACACATACTGGTCCAGTAATTTTAGACCCCATGGATCGATAACTGCAAGCTTTAAAAGCGAATGAAAATCTCCATTGACTTAAAGAGGGACCGGAAGAGCCTAGGGACCTTTATTTTGACCAGCTGATTCTCCGCTGCCTGAAGGTCAAAATGTCCCAAAATTGGTGTGAAGCTAGCTCTGAACAAGTGCTTTCCACGCATACTGGTCCAGTAATTTTAGACCCCATAGATCAATAACCGCAAGCTTTCAAACTAATGAAAATCTCTATTGACTTAAAACAGGACCGGAAGAGCCTAGGGACCCTTCTTTTGACCGGCTGTTTCACTGCCGCCTGAATGTCGAAAAGGCCCAACATAAGTGTAAAGTGAGCTCTGAACAAGGGCTTTCCAGTCATACTTGTCCCAAAATTTTAGACCCCATGGATCGATAACCACAAGCTTTTATAGCAAATTTAAATCTCCTTTGACTTAAAGCAGGACCAGTGGAGCCGCGGGACTAGAAGAGCCTAGGGACCCTTCATTTCAACAGCTGTTTCTCTGCTGCCTGAAGGTCAAAATGGCCCAAAATCGTTGTGAAGGTAGCTCTGAACAAGTGCTTTCCATGCATACTGGTCCCATAATTTTAGACCCCCATGGATCAATAACCGCAAGCTTTAAAAGCGAATGAAATTACCATTGACTTAAAATAGGACCGGTAGAGCCTAGAGACCCTTCTTTTGCCTTGCTGTTTCAGTGCCGCCTGAAGGTCGAAATGGCCCAACATCGGTGTAATGTTAGCTCTGAATAAGGGGTTTCCAGTCATACTAGTCCCATTATTTTAGACACCATGGATCGATAACAACAAGATTTTAAAGCAAATGGAAATCTCCTTTGACTTAAAGCAGGACCGAAGGAGCCACGGGACCGGAAGAGCCTAGAGACCCTTCATTTGACCAGCTGTTTCTCTGCTGCCTGAATGTCAAAATGTCCCAAAATTGTTGTGAAGGTAGCTCTGAACAAGTGCTTTCCACGCATACTGGTCCCATAATTTTAGACCCCATGGATCAATAACGGCAAGCTTTCAAAGCAATTAAAAATCTCCATTGACTTAAAACAGGACCGGAAGAACCTAGGGACCCTTCTTTTGACTGGCTGTTTCTCTGCCAACTGAAGGTCAAAATGGCCCAAAATCGGTGTGAAGGTAGCTCTGAACAAGTGCTTTCCACCCATTCTGGTCCGTAATTTTAGACCCCATGGATCAATAACCGCAAGCTTTAAAAGCAAATGAAATTACCATTGACTTAAAGCAGGACCGGAGGAGCCGCGGGACTAGAAGAGCCTAGGGACCCTTCATTTGAACAGCTGTTTCTCTGCCGCCTGAAGGTCAAAATGGCCCAAAATCGTTGTGAAGGTAGCGCTGAACAAGTGCTTTCCACGCATACTGGTCCAGTAATTTTAGACCCCATGGATCAATAACCACAAGCTTTCAAAGCAAATAAAAATCTCCATTGACTTAAAACAGGACCGGAAGAACCTAGGGACCCTTCTTTTGACCGGCTGTTTCACTGCCGCCTGAATGTCGAAATGGCCCAACATCGGTGTAAAGTGAGCTCTGAACAAGGGCTTTCCAGTCACACTTGTCCCATAATTTTAGACCCCATGGATCGATAACCACAAGCTTTTAAAGCTAATGAAAATCTCCATTGACTTAAAGCAGGACCGGAAGAGCTGCAGGACCCTTCTTTTGACTGGCTGTTTCTCTGCCATCTGAAGGTCAAAATGGCCCAAAATCGGTGTGAAGGTAGCTCTGAACAAGTGCTTTCCACCCATTCTGGTCCGTAATTTTAGACCCCATGGATCAATAACCGCAAGCTTTAAAAGCAAATGAAATTACCATTGACTTAAAATAGGACCGGTAGAGCCTAGAGACCCTTCTTTTGCCTTGCTGTTTCTGTGATGCCTGAAGGTCGAAATGGCCCAACATCGGTTTAAAGTTAGCTCTGAACAAGGGGTTTCCAGTCATACTAGTCCCATTATTTTAGACCCCATGGATCGATAACAACAAGATTTTAAAGCAAATGGAAATCTCCTTTGACTTAAAGCTGGACCGGAGGAGCCGCGGGACTAGAAGAGCCTAGGGACCCTTCATTTGAGCAGCTGTTTCTCTGCCGCCTGAAGGTCAAAATGGCCCAAAATAGTTGTGAAGGTAGCTCTGAACAAGTGCTTTCCATGCATACTGGTCCCATAATTTTAGACCCCATGGATCAATAACCGCAAGCTTTTAAAGCTAATGAAAATCTCCATTGACTTAAAGCAGGACCGGAAGAGCTGCTGGACCCTTCTTTTGACTGCCTGTTTCTCTGCCAACTGAAGGTCAAAATGGCCCAAAATCAGTATGAAGGTAGCTCTGAACAAGTGCTGTCCACGCATACTGGTTCCGTAATTTTAGACCCCATGGATCGATAACCGCAAGCTTTAAAAGCAAATGAAATTACCATTGACTTAAAGCAGGACCGGAAGAGCGTTGAGACCCTTCTATTGCCTTGCTGTTTCTCTGCTGCCTGAAGGTCGAAATGGCCCAAAATCGGTGTAAAGTTAGCTCTGAACAAGGGGTTTCCAGTCATACTAATCCCGTTATTTTAGACCCCATGGATCGATAACAACAAGATTTTAAAGCAAATGGAAATCTCCTTTGACTTAAAGCAGGACCGAAGGTGCCAAGGAACAGGAAGAGCCTAGGGACCCTTCATTTGAACAGCTGTTTCTCTGCTGCCTGAATGTCAAAATGGCCTAAAATTGTTGTGAAGGTAGCGCTGAGCAAGTGCTTTCCACACATACTGGTCCAGTAATTTTAGACCCCATGGATCGATAACTGCAAGCTTTAAAAGCGAATGAAAATCTCCATTGACTTAAAGAGGGACCGGAAGAGCCTAGGGACCTTTATTTTGACCAGCTGATTCTCCGCTGCCTGAAGGTCAAAATGTCCCAAAATTGGTGTGAAGCTAGCTCTGAACAAGTGCTTTCCACGCATACTGGTCCAGTAATTTTAGACCCCATAGATCAATAACCGCAAGCTTTCAAACTAATGAAAATCTCTATTGACTTAAAACAGGACCGGAAGAGCCTAGGGACCCTTCTTTTGACCGGCTGTTTCACTGCCGCCTGAATGTCGAAAAGGCCCAACATAAGTGTAAAGTGAGCTCTGAACAAGGGCTTTCCAGTCATACTTGTCCCAAAATTTTAGACCCCATGGATCGATAACCACAAGCTTTTATAGCAAATTTAAATCTCCTTTGACTTAAAGCAGGACCAGTGGAGCCGCGGGACTAGAAGAGCCTAGGGACCCTTCATTTCAACAGCTGTTTCTCTGCTGCCTGAAGGTCAAAATGGCCCAAAATCGTTGTGAAGGTAGCTCTGAACAAGTGCTTTCCATGCATACTGGTCCCATAATTTTAGACCCCCATGGATCAATAACCGCAAGCTTTAAAAGCGAATGAAATTACCATTGACTTAAAATAGGACCGGTAGAGCCTAGAGACCCTTCTTTTGCCTTGCTGTTTCAGTGCCGCCTGAAGGTCGAAATGGCCCAACATCGGTGTAATGTTAGCTCTGAATAAGGGGTTTCCAGTCATACTAGTCCCATTATTTTAGACACCATGGATCGATAACAACAAGATTTTAAAGCAAATGGAAATCTCCTTTGACTTAAAGCAGGACCGAAGGAGCCACGGGACCGGAAGAGCCTAGAGACCCTTCATTTGACCAGCTGTTTCTCTGCTGCCTGAATGTCAAAATGTCCCAAAATTGTTGTGAAGGTAGCTCTGAACAAGTGCTTTCCACGCATACTGGTCCCATAATTTTAGACCCCATGGATCAATAACGGCAAGCTTTCAAAGCAATTAAAAATCTCCATTGACTTAAAACAGGACCGGAAGAACCTAGGGACCCTTCTTTTGACTGGCTGTTTCTCTGCCAACTGAAGGTCAAAATGGCCCAAAATCGGTGTGAAGGTAGCTCTGAACAAGTGCTTTCCACCCATTCTGGTCCGTAATTTTAGACCCCATGGATCAATAACCGCAAGCTTTAAAAGCAAATGAAATTACCATTGACTTAAAGCAGGACCGGAGGAGCCGCGGGACTAGAAGAGCCTAGGGACCCTTCATTTGAACAGCTGTTTCTCTGCCGCCTGAAGGTCAAAATGGCCCAAAATCGTTGTGAAGGTAGCGCTGAACAAGTGCTTTCCACGCATACTGGTCCAGTAATTTTAGACCCCATGGATCAATAACCACAAGCTTTCAAAGCAAATAAAAATCTCCATTGACTTAAAACAGGACCGGAAGAACCTAGGGACCCTTCTTTTGACCGGCTGTTTCACTGCCGCCTGAATGTCGAAATGGCCCAACATCGGTGTAAAGTGAGCTCTGAACAAGGGCTTTCCAGTCACACTTGTCCCATAATTTTAGACCCCATGGATCGATAACCACAAGCTTTTAAAGCTAATGAAAATCTCCTTTGACTTAAAGCAGGACCGGTGGAGCCGCGGTACTAGAAGAGCCTAGGGACCCTTCATTTCAACAGCTGTTTCTCTGCCGCCTGAAGGTCAAAATGGCCCAAAATCGTTGTGAAGGTAGCTCAGAATAAGTGCTTTCCATGCATACTGGTCCCATAATTTTAGACCCCATGGATCAATAACCGCAAGCTTTTAAAGCTAATGAAAATCTCCATTGACTTAAAGCAGGACCGGAAGATCTGCGGGACTTTTCTTTTGACTGGCTGTTTCTCTGCCAACTTAAGGTCAAAATGGCCCAAAATCGGTGTGAAGGTAACTCTGAACAAATTCTTTCCACCCATTCTGGTCCAGTAATTTTAGACCCAATGGATCAATAACCACAAGCTTTCAAAGCAAATAAAAATCTCCATTGACTTAAAACAGGACCGGAAGAACCTAGGGACCCTTCTTTTGACCGGCTGTTTCACTGCCGCCTGAATGTCGAAATGGCCCAACATCGGTGTAAAGTGAGCTCTGAACAAGGGCTTTCCAGTCACAATTGTCCCATAATTTTAGACCCCATGGATCGATAACCACAAGCTTTTAAAGCTAATGAAAATCTCCATTGACTTAAAGCAGGACCGGAAGAGCTGCAGGACCCTTCTTTTGACTGGCTGTTTCTCTGCCAACTGAAGGTCAAAATGGCCCAAAATCGGTGTGAAGGTAGCTCTGAACAAGTGCTTTCCACCCATTCTGGTCCGTAATTTTAGACCCCATGGATCAATAACCGCAAGCTTTAAAAGCAAATGAAATTACCATTGACTTAAAATAGGACCGGTAGAGCCTAGAGACCCTTCTTTTGCCTTGCTGTTTCTGTGATGCCTGAAGGTCGAAATGGCCCAACATCGGTGTAAAGTTAGCTCTGAACAAGGGGTTTCCAGTCATACTAGTCCTGTTATTTTAGACCCCATGGATCGATAACAACAAGATTTTAAAGCAAATGGAAATCTCCTTTGACTTAAAGCAGGACCGAAGGAGCCGCGGGACCGGAAGAGCCTAGGGACCCTTCATTTGACCAGCTGTTTCTCTGCCAACTGAAGGTCAAAATGGCTCAAAATTGGTGTGAAGGTAGCTCTGAACAAGTGCTTTCCACGCATACTGGTCCAGTAATTTTAGACCCCATGGATCAATAACCACTAGCTTTCAAAGCAAATGAATATCTCCATTGACTTAAAACAGGACCGGAAGAGCCTAGGGACCCTTCTTTTGACCGGCTGTTTCACTGCCACCTGAATGTCGAAATGGCCCAACATCGGTGTAAGTGAGCTCTGAACAAGGGCTTTCCAGTCATACTTCTCCCATAATTTTAGACCCCATGGATCGATAACCACAAGTTTTTAAAGCAAATGTAAATCTCCTTTGACTTAAAGCTGGACAGGAGGAGCCGCGGGACTAGAAGAGCCTAGGGACCCTTCATTTGAACAGCTGTTTCTCTGCCGCCTGAAGGTCAAAATGGCCCAAAATCGTTGTGAAGCTAGCTCTGAACAAGTGCTTTCCACGCATACTGGTCCAGTAATTTTAGACCCCATGGATCAATAAACGCAAGCTTTCAAAGCTAATGAAAGTCTCCATTGACTTAAAACAGGACTGGAAGAGCCTAGGGACCCTTCTTTTGACCGGCTGTTACTCTGCCACCTGAACTTCGAAATGGCCCAAAATCTGTGTAAAGTGAGCTCTGAACAAGGGCTTTCCAGTCATACTTGTCACATAATTTTAGACCCCATGGATCGATAACCACAAGCTTTTAAAGCAAATGTAAATCTCCTATGACTTAAAGCTGGACCGTAGGAGCCACGGGACTAGAAGAGCCAAGGGACTCTTCATTTGACCAGCTGTTTCTCTGCCGCCTGAAGGTCAAAATGGTCCAAAATCGTTGTGAAGGTAGCTGTGAACAAGTGCTTTCCATGCATACTGTCCCGTAATTTTAGACCCCATGGATCAATAACCGCAAGCTTTTAAAGCTAATGAAAATCTCCATTGACTTAAAGTAGGACCGGAAGAGCTGCGGGACCCTTTTTTTGACCGGCTGTTTCTCTGTCCACTGAAGGTCAAAATGTCCCAAAATTGGTGTGAAGTTAGCTCTGAACAAGTGCTTTCCACCCATTCTGGTCCTGTAATTTTAGACCCCATGGATCAATAACCGCAAGCTTTAAAAGCGAATGAAATTACCATTGACTTAAAATAGGACCGGTAGAGCCTAGAGACCCTTCTTTTCCCTTGCTGTTTCTGTGCCGCCTGAAGGTCAAAATGGCCCAACATCGGTGTAAAGTTAGCTCTGAAAAAGGGGTTTCCAGTCATACTAGTCCCATTATTTTAGACACCATGGATCGATAACAACAAGATTTTAAAGCAAATGGAAATCTCCTTTGACTTAAAGCAGGACCGAAGGAGCCACGGGACCGGAAGAGTCTAGGGACCCTTCATTTGACCAGCTGTTTCTCTGCTGCCTGAATGTCAAAATGTCCCAAAATTGTTGTGAAGGTAGCTCTGAACAAGTGCTTTCCACGCATACTGGTCCAGTAATTTTAGACCCCATGGATCAATAACCACAAGCTTTCAAAGCAAATAAAAATCTCCATTGACTTAAAACAGGACTGGAAGAACCTAGGGACCCTTCTTTTGACCGGCTGTTTCACTGCCGCCTGAATGTCGAAATGGCCCAACATCGGTGTAAAGTGAGCTCTGAACAAGGGCTTTCCAGTCATACTTGTCCCATAATTTTAGACCCCATGGATCGATAACCACAAGCTTTTAAAGCTAATGAAAATCTCCATTGACTTAAAGCAGGACCGGAAGAGCTGCAGGACCCTTCTTTTGACTGGCTGTTTCTCTGCCAACTGAAGGTCAAAATGGCCCAAAATCGGTGTGAAGGTAGCTCTGAACAAGTGCTTTCCACCCATTCTGGTCCGTAATTTTAGACCCCATGGATCAATAACCGCAAGCTTTAAAAGCAAATGAAATTACCATTGACTTAAAATAGGACCGGTAGAGCCTAGAGACCCTTCTTTTGCCTTGCTGTTTCTGTGATGCCTGAAGGTCAAAATGGCCCAACATCGGTTTAAAGTTAGCTCTGAACAAGGGGTTTCCAGTCATACTAGTCCCGTTATTTTAGACCCCATGGATCGATAACAACAAGATTTTAAAGCAAATGGAAATCTCCTTTGACTTAAAGCAGGACCGAAGGAGCCGCAGGACCGGAAGAGCCTAGGGACCCTTCATTTGACCAGCTGTTTCTCTGCCAACTGAAGGTCAAAATGGCCCAAAATTGTTGTGAAGGTAGCTCTGAACAAGTGCTTTCCACGCATACTGGTCCAGTAATTTTAGACCCCATGGATCAATAACCACTAGCTTTCAAAGCAAATGAATATCTCCATTGACTTAAAACAGGACCGGAAGAGCCTAGGGACCCTTATTTTGACCGGCTGTTTCGCTGCCGCCTGAATGTCGAAATGGCTCAACATCGGTGTAAAGTGAGCTCTGAACAAGGGCTTTCCAGTCATACTGGTCCAGTAATTTTAGACCCCATGGATCAATAACCGCAAGCTTTCAAAGCAAATAAAAATCTCCATTGACTTA
Source organism: Taudactylus pleione (assembly GCA_031769625.1). NCBI lineage: Eukaryota > Metazoa > Chordata > Amphibia > Anura > Myobatrachidae > Taudactylus > Taudactylus pleione. The sequence continues at coordinate 226,237 of JAUIMM010000430.1, read as the reverse complement.
AAGCAGGACCGGAAGAGCTGCGGGACCCTTCTTTTGACTGGCTGTTTCTCTGCCAACTGAAGGTCAAAATGGCCCAAAATCAGTATGAAGGTAGCTCTGAACAAGTGCTTTCCACGCATACTGGTTCCATAATTTTAGACCCCATGGATCGATAACCACAAGGTTTTAAAGTGAATGGAAATCTCATATGACTTAAAGCAGGACCGAAGGTGCCAAGGGACCGGAAGAGCCTAGGGACCCTTCATTTGAACAGCTGTTTCTCTGCTGCCTGAATGTCAAAATGGCACAAAATTGTTGTGAAGGTAGCGCTGAGCAAGTGCTTTCCACACATACTGGTCCCGTTATTTTAGACCCCATGGATCGATAACTGCAAGCTTTAAAAGTGAATGAAAATCTCCATTGACTTAAAGAGGGACCGGAAGAGCCTAGGGACCTTTATTTTGACCAGCTGATTCTCCGCTGCCTGAAGGTCAAAATGTCCCAAAATTGGTGTGAAGCTAGTTCTGAACAAGTGCTTTCCACGCATACTGGTCCAGTAATTTTAGACCCCATAGATCAATAACCGCAAGCTTTCAAAACTAATGAAAATCTCCATTGACTTAAAACAGGACCGGAAGAGCCTAGGGACCCTTCTTTTGACCGGCTGTTTCACTGCTGCCTGAATGTCGAAATGGCCCAACATAAGTGTAAAGTAAGCTCTGAACAAGGGCTTCCAGTCATACTTGTCCCATAATTTTAGACCCCATGGATCAATAACCGCAAGCTTTTAAAGCTAATGAAAATCTCCATTGACTTAAAGCAGGACCGGAAGAGCTGCTGTACCCTTCTTTTGACTGCCTGTTTCTCTGCCAACTGAAGGTCAAAATGGCCCAAAATCAGTATGAAGGTAGCTCTGAACAAGTGCTTTCCACGCATACTGGTTCCGTAATTTTAGACCCCATGGATCGATAACCACAAGCTTTAAAAGCAAATGAAATTAGCATTGACTTAAAGCAGGACCGGAAGAGCCTAGAGACCATTCTATTGCCTTGCTGTTTCTCTGCCGCCTGAAGGTCGCAATGGCCCAAAATCGGTGTAAAGTTAGCTCTGAACAAGGGGTTTCCAGTCATACAAATCCCGTAATTTTAGACCCCATGGATCGATAACAACAAGATTTTAAAGCAAATGGAAATCTCCTTTGACTTAAAGCAGGACCGAAGGTGCCAAGGAACAGGAAGAGCCTAGGGACCCTTCATTTGAACAGCTGTTTCTCTGCAGCCTGAATGTCAAAATGGCCTAAAATTGTTGTGAAGGTAGCGCTGAGCAAGTGCTTTCCACACATACTGGTCCAGTAATTTTAGACCCCATGGATCGATAACTGCAAGCTTTAAAAGCGAATGAAAATCTCCATTGACTTAAAGAGGGACCGGAAGAGCCTAGGGACCTTTATTTTGACCAGCTGATTCTCCGCTGCCTGAAGGTCAAAATGTCCCAAAATTGGTGTGAAGCTAGCTCTGAACAAGTGCTTTCCACGAATACTGGTCCAGTAATTTTAGACCCCATAGATCAATAACCGCAAGCTTTCAAAGCTAATGAAAATCTCTATTGACTTAAAACAGGACCGGAAGAGCCTAGGGACCCTTCTTTTGACCGGCTGTTTCACTGCCGCCTGAATGTCGAAAAGGCCCAACATAAGTGTAAAGTGAGCTCTGAACAAGGGCTTTCCAGTCATACTTGTCCTATAATTTTAGACCCCATGGATCGATAACCACAAGCTTTTATAGCAAATTTAAATCTCCTTTGACTTAAAGCTGGACCGGTGGAGCTGCGGGACTAGAAGAGCCTAGGGACCCTTCATTTCAACAGCTGTTTCTCTGCTGCCTGAAGGTCAAAATGGCCCAAAATCGTTGTGAAGGTAGCTCTGAACAAGTGCTTTCCATGCATACTGGTCCCATAATTTTAGACCCCATGGATCAATAACCGCAAGCTTTAAAAGCGAATGAAATTACCATTGACTTAAAATAGGACCGGTAGAGCCTAGAGACCCTTCTTTTGCCTTGCTGTTTCTGTGCCGCCTGAAGGTCGAAATGGCCCAACATCAGTGTAAAGTTAGCTCTGAACAAGGGGTTTCCAGTCATACTAGTCCCATTATTTTAGACACCATGGATCGATAACAACAAGATTTTAAAGCAAATGGAAATCTCCTTTGACTTAAAGCAGGACCGAAGGAGCCATGGGACCGGAAGAGCCTAGTGACCCTTCATTTGACCAGCTGTTTCTCTGCTGCCTGAATGTCGAAATGTCCCAAAATTGTTGTGAAGGTAGCTCTGAACAAGTGCTTTCCACGCATACTGGTCCAGTAATTTTAGACCCAATGGATCAATAACCACAAGCTTTCAAAGCAAATAAAAATCTCCATTGACTTAAAACAGGACCGGAAGAACCTAGGGACCCTTCTTTTGACCGGCTGTTTCACTGCCGCCTGAATGTCGAAATGGCCCAACATCGGTGTAAAGTGAGCTCTGAACAAGGGCTTTCCAGTCATAATTGTCCCATAATTTTAGACCCCATGGATCGATAACCACAAGCTTTTAAAGCTAATGAAAATCTCCATTGACTTAAAGCAGGACCGGAAGAGCTGCAGGACCCTTCTTTTGACTGGCTGTTTCTCTGCCAACTGAAGGTCAAAATGGCCCAAAATCGGTGTGAAGGTAGCTCTGAACAAGTGCTTTCCACCCATTCTGGTCCGTAATTTTAGACCCCATGGATCAATAACCGCAAGCTTTAAAAGCAAATGAAATTACCATTGACTTAAAATAGGACCGGTAGAGCCTAGAGACCCTTCTTTTGCCTTGCTGTTTCTGTGATGCCTGAAGGTCGAAATGGCCCAACATCGGTGTAAAGTTAGCTCTGAACAAGGGGTTTCCAGTCATACTAGTCCTGTTATTTTAGACCCCATGGATCGATAACAACAAGATTTTAAAGCAAATGGAAATCTCCATTGACTTAAAGCAGGACCGAAGGAGCCGCGGGACCGGAAGAGCCTAGGGACCCTTCATTTGACCAGCTGTTTCTCTGCCAACTGAAGGTCAAAATGGCTCAAAATTGGTGTGAAGGTAGCTCTGAACAAGTGCTTTCCACGCATACTGGTCCAGTAATTTTAGACCCCATGGATCAATAACCACTAGCTTTCAAAGCAAATGAATATCTCCATTGACTTAAAACAGGACCGGAAGAGCCTAGGGACCCTTCTTTTGACCGGCTGTTTCACTGCCACCTGAATGTCGAAATGGCCCAACATCGGTGTAAAGTGAGCTCTGAACAAGGGCTTTCCAGTTATACTTCTCCCATAATTTTAGACCCCATGGATCGATAACCACAAGTTTTTAAAGCAAATGTAAATCTCCTTTGACTTAAAGCTGGACAGGAGGAGCCGCGGGACTAGAAGAGCCTAGGGACCCTTCATTTGAACAGCTGTTTCTCTGCCGCCTGAAGGTCAAAATGGCCCAAAATCGTTGTGAAGCTAGCTCTGAACAAGTGCTTTCCACGCATACTGGTCCAGTAATTTTAGACCCCATGGATCAATAAACGCAAGCTTTCAAATCTAATGAAAGTCTCCATTGACTTAAAACAGGACTGGAAGAGCCTAGGGACCCTTCTTTTGACCGGCTGTTACTCTGCCACCTGAACTTCGAAATGGCCCAAAATCGGTGTAAAGTGAGCTCTGAACAAGGGCTTTCCAGTCATACTTGTCACATAATTTTAGACCCCATGGATCGATAACCACATGTTTTTAAAGCAAATGTAAATCTCCTATGACTTAAAGCTGGACCGTAAGAGCCACGGGACTAGAAGAGCCAAGGGACTCTTCATTTGACCAGCTGTTTCTCTGCCGCCTGAAGGTCAAAATGGTCCAAAATCGTTGTGAAGGTAGCTGTGAACAAGTGCTTTCCATGCATACTGTCCCGTAATTTTAGACCCCATGGATCAATAACCGCAAGCTTTTAAAGCTAATGAAAATCTCCATTGACTGAAAGTAGGACCGGAAGAGCTGCGGGACCCTTTTTTTGACCGGCTGTTTCTCTGCCCACTGAAGGTCAAAATGGCCCAAAATCGGTGTGAAGTTAGCTCTGAACAAGTGCTTTCCACCCATTCTGGTCCTGTAATTTTAGACCCCATGGATCAATAACCGCAAGCTTTAAAAGCGAATGAAATTACCATTGACTTAAAATAGGACCGGTAGAGCCTAGAGACCCTTCTTTTGCCTTGCTGTTTCTGTGCCGCCTGAAGGTCAAAATGGCCCAACATCGGTGTAAAGTTAGCTCTGAAAAAGGGGTTTCCAGTCATACTAGTCCCATTATTTTAGACACCATGGATCGATAACAACAAGATTTTAAAGCAAATGGAAATCTCCTTTGACTTAAAGCAGGACCGAAGGAGCCACGGGACCGGAAGAGTCTAGGGACCCTTCATTTGACCAGCTGTTTCTCTGCTGCCTGAATGTCAAAATGTCCCAAAATTGTTGTGAAGGTAGCTCTGAACAAGTGCTTTCCACGCATACTGGTCCAGTAATTTTAGACCCCATGGATCAATAACCACAAGCTTTCAAAGCAAATAAAAATCTCCATTGACTTAAAACAGGACCGGAAGAACCTAGGGACCCTTCTTTTGACCGGCTGTTTCACTGCCGCCTGAATGTCGAAATGGCCCAACATCGGTGTAAAGTGAGCTCTGAACAAGGGCTTTCCAGTCATACTTGTCCCATAATTTTAGACCCCATGGATCGATAACCACAAGCTTTTAAAGCTAATGAAAATCTCCATTGACTTAAAGCAGGACCGGAAGAGCTGCAGGACCCTTCTTTTGACTGGCTGTTTCTCTGCCAACTGAAGGTCAAAATGGCCCAAAATCGGTGTGAAGGTAGCTCTGAACAAGTGCTTTCCACCCATTCTGGTCCGTAATTTTAGACCCCATGGATCAATAACCGCAAGCTTTAAAAGCAAATGAAATTACCATTGACTTAAAATAGGACCGGTAGAGCCTAGAGACCCTTCTTTTGCCTTGCTGTTTCTGTGATGCCTGAAGGTCAAAATGGCCCAACATCGGTTTAAAGTTAGCTCTGAACAAGGGGTTTCCAGTCATACTAGTCCCGTTATTTTAGACCCCATGGATCGATAACAACAAGATTTTAAAGCAAATGGAAATCTCCTTTGACTTAAAGCAGGACCGAAGGAGCCGCAGGACCGGAAGAGCCTAGGGACCCTTCATTTGACCAGCTGTTTCTCTGCCAACTGAAGGTCAAAATGGCCCAAAATTGTTGTGAAGGTAGCTCTGAACAAGTGCTTTCCACGCATACTGGTCCAGTAATTTTAGACCCCATGGATCAATAACCACTAGCTTTCAAAGCAAATGAATATCTCTATTGACTTAAAACAGGACCGGAAGAGCCTAGGGACCCTTATTTTGACCGGCTGTTTCGCTGCCGCCTGAATGTCGAAATGGCTCAACATCGGTGTAAAGTGAGCTCTGAACAAGGGCTTTCCAGTCATACTGGTCCAGTAATTTTAGACCCCATGGATCAATAACCGCAAGCTTTCAAAGCAAATAAAAATCTCCATTGACTTAAAGCAGGACCGGAAGAGCTGCGGGACCCTTCTTTTGACTGGCTGTTTCTCTGCCAACTGAAGGTGAAAATGGCCCAAAATCAGTATGAAGGTAGCTCTGAACAAGTGCTTTCCACGCATACTGGTTCCATAATTTTAGACCCCATGGATCGATAACCACAAGGTTTTAAGGTGAATGGAAATCTCATATGACTTAAAGCAGGACCGAAGGTGCCAAGGGACCGGAAGAGCCTAGGGACCCTTCATTTGAACAGCTGTTTCTCTGCTGCCTGAATGTCAAAATGGCACAAAATTGTTGTGAAGGTAGCGCTGAGCAAGTGCTTTCCACACATACTGGTCCCGTTATTTTAGACCCCATGGATCGATAACTGCAAGCTTTAAAAGTGAATGAAAATCTCCATTGACTTAAAGAGGGACCGGAAGAACCTAGGGACCTTTATTTTGACCAGCTGATTCTCCGCTGCCTGAAGGTCAAAATGTCCCAAAATTGGTGTGGAGCTAGTTCTGAACAAGTGCTTTCCACGCATACTGGTCCAGTAATTTTAGACCCCATAGATCAATAACCGCAAGCTTTCAAAACTAATGAAAATCTCCATTGACTTAAAACAGGACCGGAAGAGCCTAGGGACCCTTCTTTTGACCGGCTGTTTCACTGCTGCCTGAATGTCGAAATGGCCCAACATAAGTGTAAAGTAAGCTCTGAACAAGGGCTTCCAGTCATACTTGTCCCATAATTTTAGACCCCATGGATCAATAACCGCAAGCTTTTAAAGCTAATGAAAATCTCCATTGACTTACAGCAGGACCGGAAGAGCTGCTGTACCCTTCTTTTGACTGCCTGTTTCTCTGCCAACTGAAGGTCAAAATGGCCCAAAATCAGTATGAAGGTAGCTCTGAACAAGTGCTTTCCACGCATACTGGTTCCGTAATTTTAGACCCCATGGATCGATAACCACAAGCTTTAAAAGCAAATGAAATTAGCATTGACTTAAAGCAGGACCGGAAGAGCCTAGAGACCATTCTATTGCCTTGCTGTTTCTCTGCCGCCTGAAGGTCGCAATGGCCCAAAATCGGTGTAAAGTTAGCTCTGAACAAGGGGTTTCCAGTCATACAAATCCCGTTATTTTAGACCCCATGGATCGATAACAACAAGATTTTAAAGCAAATGGAAATCTCCTTTGACTTAAAGCAGGACCGAAGGTGCCAAGGAACAGGAAGAGCCTAGGGACCCTTCATTTGAACAGCTGTTTCTCTGCAGCCTGAATGTCAAAATGGCCTAAAATTGTTGTGAAGTGAGCAAGTGCTTTCCACACATACTGGTCCAGTAATTTTAGACCCCATGGATCGATAACTGCAAGCTTTAAAAGCGAATGAAAATCTCCATTGACTTAAAGAGGGACCGGAAGAGCCTAGGGACCTTTATTTTGACCAGCTGATTCTCCGCTGCCTGAAGGTCAAAATGTCCCAAAATTGGTGTGAAGCTAGCTCTGAACAAGTGCTTTCCACGAATACTGGTCCAGTAATTTTAGACCCCATAGATCAATAGCCGCAAGCTTTCAAAGCTAATGAAAATCTCTATTGACTTAAAACAGGACCGGAAGAGCCTAGGGACCCTTCTTTTGACCGGCTGTTTCACTGCCGCCTGAATGTCGAAAAGGCCCAACATAAGTGTAAAGTGAGCTCTGAACAAGGGCTTTCCAGTCATACTTGTCCTATAATTTTAGACCCCATGGATCGATAACCACAAGCTTTTATAGCAAATTTAAATCTCCTTTGACTTAAAGCAGGACCGGTGGAGCTGCGGGACTAGAAGAGCCTAGGGACCCTTCATTTCAACAGCTGTTTCTCTGCTGCCTGAAGGTCAAAATGGCCCAAAATCGTTGTGAAGGTAGCTCTGAACAAGTGCTTTCCATGCATACTGGTCCCATAATTTTAGACCCCATGGATCAATAACCGCAAGCTTTAAAAGCGAATGAAATTACCATTGACTTAAAATAGGACCGGTAGAGCCTAGAGACCCTTCTTTTGCCTTGCTGTTTCTGTGATGCCTGAAGGTCAAAATGGCCCAACATCGGTTTAAAGTTAGCTCTGAACAAGGGGTTTCCAGTCATACTAGTCCCGTTATTTTAGACCCCATGGATCGATAACAACAAGATTTTAAAGCAAATGGAAATCTCCTTTGACTTAAAGCAGGACCGAAGGAGCCGCAGGACCGGAAGAGCCTAGGGACCCTTCATTTGACCAGCTGTTTCTCTGCCAACTGAAGGTCAAAATGGCCCAAAATTGTTGTGAAGGTAGCTCTGAACAAGTGCTTTCCACGCATACTGGTCCAGTAATTTTAGACCCCATGGATCAATAACCACTAGCTTTCAAAGCAAATGAATATCTCTATTGACTTAAAACAGGACCGGAAGAGCCTAGGGACCCTTATTTTGACCGGCTGTTTCGCTGCCGCCTGAATGTCGAAATGGCTCAACATCGGTGTAAAGTGAGCTCTGAACAAGGGCTTTCCAGTCATACTGGTCCAGTAATTTTAGACCCCATGGATCAATAACCGCAAGCTTTCAAAGCAAATAAAAATCTCCATTGACTTAAAGCAGGACCGGAAGAGCTGCGGGACCCTTCTTTTGACTGGCTGTTTCTCTGCCAACTGAAGGTGAAAATGGCCCAAAATCAGTATGAAGGTAGCTCTGAACAAGTGCTTTCCACGCATACTGGTTCCATAATTTTAGACTCCATGGATCGATAACCACAAGGTTTTAAGGTGAATGGAAATCTCATATGACTTAAAGCAGGACCGAAGGTGCCAAGGGACCGGAAGAGCCTAGGGACCCTTCATTTGAACAGCTGTTTCTCTGCTGCCTGAATGTCAAAATGGCACAAAATTGTTGTGAAGGTAGCGCTGAGCAAGTGCTTTCCACACATACTGGTCCCGTTATTTTAGACCCCATGGATCGATAACTGCAAGCTTTAAAAGTGAATGAAAATCTCCATTGACTTAAAGAGGGACCGGAAGAACCTAGGGACCTTTATTTTGACCAGCTGATTCTCCGCTGCCTGAAGGTCAAAATGTCCCAAAATTGGTGTGGAGCTAGTTCTGAACAAGTGCTTTCCACGCATACTGGTCCAGTAATTTTAGACCCCATAGATCAATAACCGCAAGCTTTCAAAACTAATGAAAATCTCCATTGACTTAAAACAGGACCGGAAGAGCCTAGGGACCCTTCTTTTGACCGGCTGTTTCACTGCTGCCTGAATGTCGAAATGGCCCAACATAAGTGTAAAGTAAGCTCTGAACAAGGGCTTCCAGTCATACTTGTCCCATAATTTTAGACCCCATGGATCAATAACCGCAAGCTTTTAAAGCTAATGAAAATCTCCATTGACTTAAAGCAGGACCGGAAGAGCTGCTGTACCCTTCTTTTGACTGCCTGTTTCTCTGCCAACTGAAGGTCAAAATGGCCCAAAATCAGTATGAAGGTAGCTCTGAACAAGTGCTTTCCACGCATACTGGTTCCGTAATTTTAGACCCCATGGATCGATAACCACAAGCTTTAAAAGCAAATGAAATTAGCATTGACTTAAAGCAGGACCGGAAGAGCCTAGAGACCATTCTATTGCCTTGCTGTTTCTCTGCCGCCTGAAGGTCGCAATGGCCCAAAATCGGTGTAAAGTTAGCTCTGAACAAGGGGTTTCCAGTCATACAAATCCCGTTATTTTAGACCCCATGGATCGATAACAACAAGATTTTAAAGCAAATGGAAATCTCCTTTGACTTAAAGCAGGACCGAAGGTGCCAAGGAACAGGAAGAGCCTAGGGACCCTTCATTTGAACAGCTGTTTCTCTGCAGCCTGAATGTCAAAATGGCCTAAAATTGTTGTGAAGTGAGCAAGTGCTTTCCACACATACTGGTCCAGTAATTTTAGACCCCATGGATCGATAACTGCAAGCTTTAAAAGCGAATGAAAATCTCCATTGACTTAAAGAGGGACCGGAAGAGACTAGGGACCTTTATTTTGACCAGCTGATTCTCCGCTGCCTGAAGGTCAAAATGTCCCAAAATTGGTGTGAAGCTAGCTCTGAACAAGTGCTTTCCACGAATACTGGTCCAGTAATTTTAGACCCCATAGATCAATAACCGCAAGCTTTCAAAGCTAATGAAAATCTCTATTGACTTAAAACAGGACCGGAAGAGCCTAGGGACCCTTCTTTTGACCGGCTGTTTCACTGCCGCCTGAATGTCGAAAAGGCCCAACATAAGTGTAAAGTGAGCTCTGAACAAGGGCTTTCCAGTCATACTTGTCCTATAATTTTAGACCCCATGGATCGATAACCACAAGCTTTTATAGCAAATTTAAATCTCCTTTGACTTAAAGCAGGACCGGTGGAGCTGCGGGACTAGAAGAGCCTAGGGACCCTTCATTTCAACAGCTGTTTCTCTGCTGCCTGAAGGTCAAAATGGCCCAAAATCGTTGTGAAGGTAGCTCTGAACAAGTGCTTTCCATGCATACTGGTCCCATAATTTTAGACCCCATGGATCAATAACCGCAAGCTTTAAAAGCGAATGAAATTACCATTGACTTAAAATAGGACCGGTAGAGCCTAGAGACCCTTCTTTTGCCTTGCTGTTTCTGTGCCGCCTGAAGGTCGAAATGGCCCAACATCGGTGTAAAGTTAGCTCTGAACAAGGGGTTTCCAGTCATACTAGTCCCATTATTTTAGACACCATGGATCGATAACAACAAGATTTTAAAGCAAATGGAAATCTCCTTTGACTTAAAGCAGGACCGAAGGAGCCATGGGACCGGAAGAGCCTAGGGACCCTTCATTTGACCAGCTGTTTCTCTGCTGCCTGAATGTCGAAATGTCCCAAAATTGTTGTGAAGGTAGCTCTGAACAAGTGCTTTCCACGCATACTGGTCCAGTAATTTTAGACCCAATGGATCAATAACCACAAGCTTTCAAAGCAAATAAAAATCTCCATTGACTTAAAACAGGACCGGAAGAACCTAGGGACCCTTCTTTTGACCGGCTGTTTCACTGCCGCCTGAATGTCGAAATGGCCCAACATCGGTGTAAAGTGAGCTCTGAACAAGGGCTTTCCAGTCATAATTGTCCCATAATTTTAGACCCCATGGATCGATAACCACAAGCTTTTAAAGCAAATGAAAATCTCCATTGACTTAAAGCAGGACCGGAAGAGCTGCAGGACCCTTCTTTTGACTGGCTGTTTCTCTGCCAACTGAAGGTCAAAATGGCCCAAAATCGGTGTGAAGGTAGCTCTGAACAAGTGCTTTCCACCCATTCTGGTCCGTAATTTTAGACCCCATGGATCAATAACCGCAAGCTTTAAAAGCAAATGAAATTACCATTGACTTAAAATAGGACCGGTAGAGCCTAGAGACCCTTCTTTTGCCTTGCTGTTTCTGTGATGCCTGAAGGTCGAAATGGCCCAACATCGGTGTAAAGTTAGCTCTGAAAAAGGGGTTTCCAGTCATACTAGTCCTGTTATTTTAGACCCCATGGATCGATAACAACAAGATTTTAAAGCAAATGGAAATCTCCTTTGACTTAAAGCAGGACCGAAGGAGCCGCGGGACCGGAAGAGCCTAGGGACCCTTCATTTGACCAGCTGTTTCTCTGCCAACTGAAGGTCAAAATGGCCCAAAATTGTTGTGAAGGTAGCTCTGAACAAGTGCTTTCCACGCATACTGGTCCAGTAATTTTAGACCCCATGGATCAATAACCACAAGCTTTCAAAGCAAATAAAAATCTCCATTGACTTAAAACAGGACCGGAAGAACCTAGGGACCCTTCTTTTGACCGGCTGTTTCACTGCCGCCTGAATATCGAAATGGCCCAACATCGGTGTAAAGTGAGCTCTGAACAAGGGCTTTCCAGTCATACTTGTCCCATAATTTTAGACCCCATGGATCGATAACCACAAGCTTTTAAAGCTATTGAAAATCTCCATTGACTTAAAGCAGGACCGGAAGAGCTGCAGGACCCTTCTTTTGACTGGCTGTTTCTCTGCCAACTGAAGGTCAAAATGGCCCAAAATCGGTGTGAAGGTAGCTCTGAACAAGTGCTTTCCACCCATTCTGGTCCGTAATTTTAGACCCCATGGATCAATAACCGCAAGCTTTAAAAGCAAATGAAATTACCATTGACTTAAAATAGGACCGGTAGAGCCTAGAGACCCTTCTTTTGCCTTGCTGTTTCTGTGATGCCTGAAGGTCAAAATGGCCCAACATCGGTTTAAAGTTAGCTCTGAACAAGGGGTTTCCAGTCATACTAGTCCCGTTATTTTAGACCCCATGGATCGATAACAACAAGATTTTAAAGCAAATGGAAATCTCCTTTGACTTAAAGCAGGACCAAAGGAGCCGCAGGACCGGAAGAGCCTAGGGACCCTTCATTTGACCAGCTGTTTCTCTGCCAACTGAAGGTCAAAATGGCCCAAAATTGTTGTGAAGGTAGCTCTGAACAAGTGCTTTCCACGCATACTGGTCCAGTAATTTTAGACCCCATGGATCAATAACCACTAGCTTTCAAAGCAAATGAATATCTCCATTGACTTAAAACAGGACCGGAAGAGCCTAGGGACCCTTATTTTGACCGGCTGTTTCGCTGCCGCCTGAATGTCGAAATGGCTCAACATCGGTGTAAAGTGAGCTCTGAACAAGGGCTTTCCAGTCATACTGGTCCAGTAATTTTAGACCCCATGGATCAATAACCGCAAGCTTTCAAAGCAAATAAAAATCTCCATTGACTTAAAGCAGGACCGGAAGAGCTGCGGGACCCTTCTTTTGACTGGCTGTTTCTCTGCCAACTGAAGGTCAAAATGGCCCAAAATCAGTATGAAGGTAGCTCTGAACAAGTGCTTTCCAAGCATACTGGTTCCATAATTTTAGACCCCATGGATCGATAACCACAAGGTTTTAAAGTGAATGGAAATCTCATATGACTTAAAGCAGGACCGAAGGTGCCAAGGGACCGGAAGAGCCTAGGGACCCTTCATTTGAACAGCTGTTTCTCTGCTGCCTGAATGTCAAAATGGCACAAAATTGTTGTGAAGGTAGCGCTGAGCAAGTGCTTTCCACACATACTGGTCCCGTTATTTTAGACCCCATGGATCGATAACTGCAAGCTTTAAAAGTGAATGAAAATCTCCATTGACTTAAAGAGGGACCGGAAGAGCCTAGGGACCTTTATTTTGACCAGCTGATTCTCCGCTGCCTGAAGGTCAAAATGTCCCAAAATTGGTGTGAAGCTAGTTCTGAACAAGTGCTTTCCACGCATACTGGTCCAGTAATTTTAGACCCCATAGATCAATAACCGCAAGCTTTCAAAACTAATGAAAATCTCCATTGACTTAAAACAGGACCGGAAGAGCCTAGGGACCCTTCTTTTGACCGGCTGTTTCACTGCTGCCTGAATGTCGAAATGGCCCAACATAAGTGTAAAGTAAGCTCTGAACAAGGGCTTCCAGTCATACTTGTCCCATAATTTTAGACCCCATGGATCAATAACCGCAAGCTTTTAAAGCTAATGAAAATCTCCATTGACTTAAAGCAGGACCGGAAGAGCTGCTGTACCCTTCTTTTGACTGCCTGTTTCTCTGCCAACTGAAGGTCAAAATGGCCCAAAATCAGTATGAAGGTAGCTCTGAACAAGTGCTTTCCACGCATACTGGTTCCGTAATTTTAGACCCCATGGATCGATAACCACAAGCTTTAAAAGCAAATGAAATTAGCATTGACTTAAAGCAGGACCGGAAGAGCCTAGAGACCATTCTATTGCCTTGCTGTTTCTCTGCCGCCTGAAGGTCGCAATGGCCCAAAATCGGTGTAAAGTTAGCTCTGAACAAGGGGTTTCCAGTCATACAAATCCCGTTATTTTAGACCCCATGGATCGATAACAACAAGATTTTAAAGCAAATGGAAATCTCCTTTGACTTAAAGCAGGACCGAAGGTGCCAAGGAACAGGAAGAGCCTAGGGACCCTTCATTTGAACAGCTGTTTCTCTGCAGCCTGAATGTCAAAATGGCCTAAAATTGTTGTGAAGGTAGCGCTGAGCAAGTGCTTTCCACACATACTGGTCCAGTAATTTTAGACCCCATGGATCGATAACTGCAAGCTTTAAAAGCGAATGAAAATCTCCATTGACTTAAAGAGGGACCGGAAGAGCCTAGGGACCTTTATTTTGACCAGCTGATTCTCCGCTGCCTGAAGGTCAAAATGTCCCAAAATTGGTGTGAAGCTAGCTCTGAACAAGTGCTTTCCACGAATACTGGTCCAGTAATTTTAGACCCCATAGATCAATAACCGCAAGCTTTCAAAGCTAATGAAAATCTCTATTGACTTAAAACAGGACCGGAAGAGCCTAGGGACCCTTCTTTTGACCGGCTGTTTCACTGCCGCCTGAATGTCGAAAAGGCCCAACATAAGTGTAAAGTGAGCTCTGAACAAGGGCTTTCCAGTCATACTTGTCCTATAATTTTAGACCCCATGGATCGATAACCACAAGCTTTTATAGCAAATTTAAATCTCCTTTGACTTAAAGCTGGACCGGTGGAGCTGCGGGACTAGAAGAGCCTAGGGACCCTTCATTTCAACAGCTGTTTCTCTGCTGCCTGAAGGTCAAAATGGCCCAAAATCGTTGTGAAGGTAGCTCTGAACAAGTGCTTTCCATGCATACTGGTCCCATAATTTTAGACCCCATGGATCAATAACCGCAAGCTTTAAAAGCGAATGAAATTACCATTGACTTAAAATAGGACCGGTAGAGCCTAGAGACCCTTCTTTTGCCTTGCTGTTTCAGTGCCGCCTGAAGGTCGAAATGGCCCAACATCGGTGTAAAGTTAGCTCTGAACAAGGGGTTTCCAGTCATACTAGTCCCATTATTTTAGACACCATGGATCGATAACAACAAGATTTTAAAGCAAATGGAAATCTCCTTTGACTTAAAGCAGGACCGAAGGAGCCGCGGGACCGGAAGAGCCTAGGGACCCTTCATTTGACCTGCTGTTTCTCTGCTGCCTGAATGTCAAAATGTCCCAAAATTGTTGTGAAGGTAGCTCTGAACAAGTGCTTTCCACGCATACTGGTCCAGTAATTTTAGACCCCATGGATCAATAACCGCAAGCTTTCAAAGCAAATAAAAATCTCCATTGTCTTAAAACAGGACCGGAAGAACCTAGGGACCCTTCTTTTGACCGGCTGTTTCACTGCCGCCTGAATGTCGAAATGGCCCAACATCGGTGTAAAGTGAGCTCTGAACAAGGGCTTTCCAGTCATACTTGTCCCATAATTTTAGACCCCATGGATCGATAACCACAAGGTTTTAAAGCTAATGAAAATCTCCATTGACTTAAAGCAGGACCGGAAGAGCTGCAGGACCCTTCTTTTGACTGGCTGTTTCTCTGCCAACTGAAGGTCAAAATGGCCCAAAATCGGTGTGAAGGTAGCTCTGAACAAGTGCTTTCCACCCATTCTGGTCCGTAATTTTAGACCCCATGGATCAATAACCGCAAGCTTTAAAAGCAAATTAAATTACCATTGACTTAAAGCAGGACTGGAGGAGCCGCGGGACTAGAAGAGCCTAGGGACCCTTCATTTGAACACTGTTTCTCTGCCGCCTGAAGGTCAAAATGGCCCAAAATCGTTGTGAAGGTAGCTCTGAACAAGTGCTTTCCATGCATACTGGTCCCATAATTTTAGACCCCATGGATCAATAACCGCAAGCTTTTAAAGCTAATGAAAATCTCCATTGACTTAAAGCAGGACCGGAAGAGCTGCTGGACCCTTCTTTTGACTGCCTGTTTCTCTGCCAACTGAAGGTCAAAATGGCCCAAAATCAGTATGAAGGTAGCTCTGAAAAAGTGCTTTCCACGCATACTGGTTCCGTAATTTTAGACCCCATGGATCGATAACCTAAAGGTTTTAAAGCGAATGGAAATCTCATTTGACTTAACGCAGGACCGAAGGTGCCAAGGGACCAGAAGAGCCTAGGGACCCTTCATTTGAACAGCTGTTTCTCTGCTGCCTGAATGTCAAAATGGCCCAAAATTGTTGTGAAGGTAGCGCTGAGGAAGTGCTTTCCACACATCCTGGTCCCGTAATTTTAGACCCCATGGATCGATAACTGCAAGCTTTAAAAGCGAATGAAAATCTCCATTGACTTAAAGAGGGACCGGAAGAGCCTAGGGACCTTTATTTTGACCAGCTGATTCTCCACTGCCTGAAGGTCAAAATGTCCCAAAATTGGTGTGAAGCTAGCTCTGAACAAGTGCTTTCCACGCATACAGGTCCAGTAATTTTAGACCCCATGGATCAATAAACGCAAGCTTTCAAAGCTAATGAAAGTCTCCATTGACTTAAAACAGGACTGGAAGAGCCTAGGGACCCTTCTTTTGACCGGCTGTTACTCTGCCACCTGAACTTCGAAATGGCCCAAAATCGGTGTAAAGTGAGCTCTGAACAAGGGCTTTCCAGTCATACTTGTCACATAATTTTAGACCCCATGGATCGATAACCACAAGCTTTTAAAGCAAATGTAAATCTCCTTTGACTTAAAGCTGGACCGTAGGAGCCACGGGACTAGAAGAGCCAAGGGACTCTTCATTTGACCAGCTGTTTCTCTGCCGCCTGAAGGTCAAAATGGTCCAAAATCGTTGTGTAGGTAGCTGTGAACAAGTGCTTTCCATGCATACTGTCCCGTAATTTTAGACCCCATGGATCAATAACCGCAAGCTTTTAAAGCTAATGAAAATCTCCATTGACTTAAAGTAGGACCGGAAGAGCTGCGGGACCCTTCTTTTGACCGGCTGTTTCTCTGCCCACTGAAGGTGAAAATGGCCCAAAATCGGTGTGAAGTTAGCTCTGAACAAGTGCTTTCCACCCATTCTGGTCCTGTAATTTTAGACCCCATGGATCAATAACCGCAAGCTTTAAAAGCGAATGAAATTACCATTGACTTAAAATAGGACCGGTAGAGCCTAGAGACCCTTCTTTTGCCTTGCTGTTTCTGTGCCGCCTGAAGGTCGAAATGGCCCAACATCGGTGTAAAGTTAGCTCTGAACAAGGGGTTTCCAGTCATACTAGTCCCATTATTTTAGACACCATGGATCGATAACAACAAGATTTTAAAGCAAATGGAAATCTCCTTTGACTTAAAGCAGGACCGAAGGTGCCAAGGGACCGGAAGAGCCTAGGGACCCTTCATTTGAACAGCTGTTTCTCTGCTGCCTGAATGTCAAAATGGCACAAAATTGTTGTGAAGGTAGCGCTGAGCAAGTGCTTTCCACACATACTGGTCCCGTAATTTTAGACCCCATGGATCGATAACTGCAAGCTTTAAAAGTGAATGAAAATCTCCATTGACTTAAAGAGGGACCGGAAGAGCCTAGGGACCTTTATTTTGACCAGCTGATTCTCCGCTGCCTGAAGGTCAAAATGTCCCAAAATTGGTGTGAAGCTAGCTCTGAACAAGTGCTTTCCACGCATACTGGTCCAGTAATTTTAGACCCCATAGATCAATAACCGCAAGCTTTCAAAACTAATGAAAATCTCCATTGACTTAAAACAGGACCGGAAGAGCCTAGGGACCCTTCTTTTGACCGGCTGTTTCACTGCTGCCTGAATGTCGAAATGGCCCAACATAAGTGTAAAGTGAGCTCTGAACAAGGGCTTCCAGTCGTACTTGTCCCATAATTTTAGACCCCATGGATCGATAACCACAAGCTTTTAAAGCAAATGTAAATCTCCTTTGACTTAAAGCTGGACCGTAGGAGCCGCGGGACTAGAAGAGCCAAGGGACTCTTCATTTGGCCAGCTGCTTCTCTGCCGCCTGAAGGTCAAAATGGTCCAAAATCGTTGTGAAGGTAGCTCTGAACAACTGCTTTCCATGCATACTGTCCCTTAATTTTAGACCCCATGGATCAATAACCGCAAGCTTTTAAAGCTAATGAAAATCTCCATTGACTTAAAGTAGGACCGGAAGAGCTGCGGGACCCTTCTTTTGACTGGCTGTTTCTCTGCCAACTGAAGGTCAAAATGGCCCAAAATCAGTATGAAGGTAGCTCTGATCAAGTGCTTTCCACGCATACTGGTTCCGTAATTTTAGACCCCATGGATCGATAACCGCAAGCTTTAAAAGCAAATGAAATTACCATTGACTTAAAGCAGGACCGGAAGAGCCTAGAGACCCTTCTATTGCCTTGCTGTTTCTCTGCCGCCTGAAGGTCGAAATGGCCCAAAATCGGTGTAAAGTTAGCTCTGAACAAGGGGTTTCCAGTCATACTTATCCCATTATTTTAGACCCCATGGATCGATAACAACAAGATTTTAAAGCAAATGGAAATCTCCTTTGACTTAAAGCAGGACCGAAGGTGCCAAGGAACAGGAAGAGCCTAGGGACCCTTCATTTGACCAGCTGTTTCTCTGCTGCCTGAATGTCAAAATGTCCCAAAATTGTTGTGAAGGTAGCTCTGAACAAGGGGTTTCCACACATACTGGTCCAGTAATTTTAGACCCCATGGATCGATAACTGCAAGCTTTAAAAGCGAATTTAAATCTCCATTGACTTAAAGAGGGACTGGAAGAGCCTAGGGACCTTTATTTTGACCAGCTGATTCTCCGCTGCCTGAAGGTCAAAATGTCCTAAAATTGGTGTGAAGCTAGCTCTGAACAAGTTCTTTCCACGCATACTGGTCCAGTAATTTTAGACCCCATAGATCAATAACCGCAAGCTTTCAAAGCTAATGAAAATCTCCATTGACTTAAAACAGGACCGGAAGAGCCTAGGGACCCTTCTTTTGACTGGCTGTTTCACTGCCGCCTGAATGTCGAAAAGGCCCAACATAAGTGTAAAGTGAGCTCTGAACAAGGGCTTTCCAGTCATACTTGTCCCATAATTTTAGACCCCATGGATCGATAACCACAAGCTTTTAAAGCAAATTTAAATCTCCTTTGACTTAAAGCAGGACCGGTGGAGCCGCGGTACTAGAAGAGCCTAGGGACCCTTCATTTCAACAGCTGTTTCTCTGCCGCCTGAAGGTCAAAATGGCCCAAAATCGTTGTGAAGGTAGCTCAGAATAAGTGCTTTCCATGCATACTGGTCCCATAATTTTAGACCCCATGGATCAATAACCGCAAGCTTTTAAAGCTAATGAAAATCTCCATTGACTTAAAGCAGGACCGGAAGATCTGCGGGACTTTTCTTTTGACTGGCTGTTTCTCTGCCAACTTACGGTCAAAATGGCCCAAAATCGGTGTGAAGGTAACTCTGAACAAATTCTTTCCACCCATTCTGGTCCCGTAATTTTAGACCCCATGGATCAATAACCGCAAGCTTTAAAAGCAAATGAAATTACCATTGACTTAAAACAGGACCGGAAGAGCCGCAGGATCCTTCTTTTAACTGGCTGTTTCTCTGCCAACTGATGGTCAAAATGGCCCAAAATCAGTATGAAGGTAGCTCTGAACAAGTGCTTTCCACGCATACTGGTTCCATAATTTTAGACCCCATGGATCGATAACCTAAAGGTTTTAAAGCGAATGGAAATCTCATTTGACTTAAAGCAGGACCGAAGGTGCCAAGGGACCGGAAGAGCCTAGGGACTCTTCATTTGAACAGCTGTTTCTCTGCTGCCTGAATGTCAGAATGGCCCAAAATTGTTGTGAAGGTAGCGCTGAGCAAGTGCTTTCCACACATACTGGTCCCGTAATTTTAAACCCCATGGATCGATAACTGCAAGCTTTAAAAGCGAATGAAAATCTCCATTGACTTAAAGAGGGACCTGAAGAGCCTAGGGACCTTTATTTTGACCAGCTGATTCTCCGCTGCCTGAAGGTCAAAATGTCCCAAAATTGGTGTGAAGCTAGCTCTGAACAAGTGCTTTCCACGCATACTGGTCCAGTAATTTTAGACCCCATGGATCAATAAATGCAAACTTTCAAAGCTAATGAAAGTCTCCATTGACTTAAAACAGGACTGGAAGAGCCTAGGGACCCTTCTTTTGACCGGCTGTTACTCTGCCGCCTGAACTTCGAAATGGCCCAAAATCGGTGTAAAGTGAGCTCTGAACAAGGGCTTTCCAGTCATACTTGTCACATAATTTTAGACCCCATGGATCGATAACCACAAGCTTTTAAAGCAAATGTAAATCTCCTTTGACTTAAAGCTGGACCGTAGGAGCCACGGGACTAGAAGAGCCAAGGGACTCTTCATTTGACCAGCTGTTTCTCTGCCGCCTGAAGGTCAAAATGGTGCAAAATCGTTGTGAAGGTAGCTGTGAACAAGTGCTTTCCATGCATACTGTCCCGTAATTTTAGACCCCATGGATCAATAACCGCAAGCTTTTAAAGCTAATGAAAATCTCCATTGACTTAATGTAGGACCGGAAGAGCTGCAGGACCCTTCTTTTGACCGGCTGTTTCTCTGCCCACTGAAGGTCAAAATGGCCCAAAATCGGTGTGAAGTTAGCTCTGAACAAGTGCTTTCCACCCATTCTGGTCCTGTAATTTTAGACCCCATGGATCAATAACCGCAAGCTTTAAAAGTGAATGAAATTACCATTGACTTAAAATAGGACCTGTAGAGCCTAGAGACCCTTCTTTTGCCTTGCTGTTTCTGTGCCGCCTGAAGGTCGAAATGGCCCAACATCGGTGTAAAGTTAGCTCTGAACAAGGGGTTTCCAGTCATACTAGTCCCATTATTTTAGACACCATGGATCGATAACAACAAGATTTTAAAGCAAATGGAAATCTCCTTTGACTTAAAGCAGGACCGAAGGAGCCATGGGACCGGAAGAGCCTAGGGACCCTTCATTTGACCAGCTGTTTCTCTGCTGCCTGAATGTCGAAATGTCCCAAAATTATTGTGAAGGTAGCTCTGAACAAGTGCTTTCCACGCATACTGGTCCAGTAATTTTAGACCCAATGGATCAATAACCACAAGCTTTCAAAGCAAATAAAAATCTCCATTGACTTAAAACAGGACCGGAAGAACCTAGGGACCCTTCTTTTGACCGGCTGTTTCACTGCCGCCTGAATGTCGAAATGGCCCAACATCGGTGTAAAGTGAGCTCTGAACAAGGGCTTTCCAGTCATAATTGTCCCATAATTTTAGACCCCATGGATCGATAACCACAAGCTTTTAAAGCTAATGAAAATCTCCATTGACTTAAAGCAGGACCGGAAGAGCTGCAGGACCCTTCTTTTGACTGGCTGTTTCTCTGCCAACTGAAGGTCAAAATGGCCCAAAATCGGTGTGAAGGTAGCTCTGAACAAGTGCTTTCCACCCATTCTGGTCCGTAATTTTAGACCCCATGGATCAATAACCGCAAGCTTTAAAAGCAAATGAAATTACCATTGACTTAAAATAGGACCGGTAGAGCCTAGAGACCCTTCTTTTGCCTTGCTGTTTCTGTGATGCCTGAAGGTCGAAATGGCCCAACATCGGTGTAAAGTTAGCTCTGAACAAGGGGTTTCCAGTCATACTAGTCCTGTTATTTTAGACCCCATGGATCGATAACAACAAGATTTTAAAGCAAATGGAAATCTCCTTTGACTTAAAGCCGGACCGAAGGAGCCGCGGGACCGGAAGAGCCTAGGGACCCTTCATTTGACCAGCTGTTTCTCTGCCAACTGAAGGTCAAAATGGCTCAAAACTGGTGTGAAGGTAGCTCTGAACAAGTGCTTTCCACGCATACTGTTCCAGTAATTTTAGACCCCATGGATCAATAACCACTAGCTTTCAAAGCAAATGAATATCTCCATTGACTTAAAACAGGACCGGACGAGCCTAGGGACCCTTCTTTTGACCGGCTGTTTCACTGCCACCTGAATGTCGAAATGGCCCAACATCGGTGTAAAGTGAGCTCTGAACAAAGGCTTTCCAGTCATACTTGTCCCATAATTTTAGACCCCATGGATCGATAACCACAAGTTTTTAAAGCAAATGTAAATCTCCTTTGACTTAAAGCTGGACAGGAGGAGCCGCGGGACTAGAAGAGCCTAGGGACCCTTCATTTGAACAGCTGTTTCTCTGCCGCCTGAAAGTCAAAATGGCCCAAAATCGTTGTGAAGGTAGCTCTGAAGAAGTGCTTTCCATGCATACTGGTCCAGTAATTTTAGACCCCATGGATCAATAAATGCAAGCTTTCAAAGCTAATGAAAGTCTCCATTGACTTAAAACAGGACTGGAAGAGCCTAGGGACCCTTCTTTTGACCGGCTGTTACTCTGCCGCCTGAACTTCGAAATGGCCCAAAATCGGTGTAAAGTGAGCTCTGAACAAGGGCTTTCCAGTCATACTAGTCCCATTATTTTAGACACCATGGATCGATAACAACAAGATTTTAAAGCAAATGGAAATCTCCTTTGACTTAAAGCAGGACCGAAGGAGCCATGGGACTGGAAGAGCCTAGGGACCCTTCATTTGACCAGCTGTTTCTCTGCTGCCTGAATGTTGAAATGTCCCAAAATTGTTGTGAAGGTAGCTCTGAACAAGTGCTTTCCACGCATACTGGTCCAGTAATTTTAGACCCAATGGATCAATAACCACAAGCTTTCAAAGCAAATAAAAATCTCCATTGACTTAAAACAGGACCGGAAGAACCTAGGGACCCTTCTTTTGACCGGCTGTTTCACTGCCGCCTGAATGTCGAAATGGCCCAACATCGGTGTAAAGTGAGCTCTGAACAAGGGCTTTCCAGTCATAATTGTCCCATAATTTTAGACCCCATGGATCGATAACCACAAGCTTTTAAAGCTAATGAAAATCTCCATTGACTTAAAGCAGGACCGGAAGAGCTGCAGGACCCTTCTTTTGACTGGCTGTTTCTCTGCCAACTGAAGGTCAAAATGGCCCAAAATTGGTGTGAAGGTAGCTCTGAACAAGTGCTTTCCACCCATTCTGGTCCGTAATTTTAGACCCCATGGATCAATAACCGCAAGCTTTAAAAGCAAATGAAATTACCATTGACTTAAAATAGGACCGGTAGAGCCTAGAGACCCTTCTTTTGCCTTGCTGTTTCTGTGATGCCTGAAGGTCGAAATGGCCCAACATCGGTGTAAAGTTAGCTCTGAACAAGGGGTTTCCAGTCATACTAGTCCTGTTATTTTAGACCCCATGGATCGATAACAACAAGATTTTAAAGCAAATGGAAATCTCCTTTGACTTAAAGCCGGACCGAAGGAGCCGCGGGACCGGAAGAGCCTAGGGACCCTTCATTTGACCAGCTGTTTCTCTGCCAACTGAAGGTCAAAATGGCTCAAAACTGGTGTGAAGGTAGCTCTGAACAAGTGCTTTCCACGCATACTGTTCCAGTAATTTTAGACCCCATGGATCAATAACCACTAGCTTTCCAAGCAAATGAATATCTCCATTGACTTAAAACAGGACCGGAAGAGCCTAGGGACCCTTCTTTTGACCGGCTGTTTCACTGCCACCTGAATGTCGAAATGGCCCAACATCGGTGTAAAGTGAGCTCTGAACAAAGGCTTTCCAGTCATACTTGTCCCATAATTTTAGACCCCATGGATCGATAACCACAAGTTTTTAAAGCAAATGTAAATCTCCTTTGACTTAAAGCTGGACAGGAGGAGCCGCGGGACTAGAAGAGCCTAGGGACCCTTCATTTGAACAGCTGTTTCTCTGCCGCCTGAAAGTCAAAATGGCCCAAAATCGTTGTGAAGGTAGCTCTGAAGAAGTGCTTTCCATGCATACTGGTCCAGTAATTTTAGACCCCATGGATCAATAAATGCAAGCTTTCAAAGCTAATGAAAGTCTCCATTGACTTAAAACAGGACTGGAAGAGCCTAGGGACCCTTCTTTTGACCGGCTGTTACTCTGCCACCTGAACTTCGAAATGGCCCAAAATCGGTGTAAAGTGAGCTCTGAACAAGGGCTTTCCAGTCATACTAGTCCCATTATTTTAGACACCATGGATCGATAACAACAAGATTTTAAAGCAAATGGAAATCTCCTTTGACTTAAAGCAGGACCGAAGGAGCCATGGGACCGGAAGAGCCTAGGGACCCTTCATTTGACCAGCTGTTTCTCTGCTGCCTGAATGTCGAAATGTCCCAAAATTGTTGTGAAGGTAGCTCTGAACAAGTGCTTTCCACGCATACTGGTCCAGTAATTTTAGACCCAATGGATCAATAACCACAAGCTTTCAAAGCAAATAAAAATCTCCATTGACTTAAAACAGGACCGGAAGAACCTAGGGACCCTTCTTTTGACCGGCTGTTTCACTGCCGCCTGAATGTCGAAATGGCCCAACATCGGTGTAAAGTGAGCTCTGAACAAGGGCTTTCCAGTCATAATTGTCCCATAATTTTAGACCCCATGGATCGATAACCACAAGCTTTTAAAGCTAATGAAAATCTCCATTGACTTAAAGCAGGACCGGAAGAGCTGCAGGACCCTTCTTTTGACTGGCTGTTTCTCTGCCAACTGAAGGTCAAAATGGCCCAAAATCGGTGTGAAGGTAGCTCTGAACAAGTGCTTTCCACCCATTCTGGTCCGTAATTTTAGACCCCATGGATCAATAACCGCAAGCTTTAAAAGCAAATGAAATTACCATTGACTTAAAATAGGACCGGTAGAGCCTAGAGACCCTTCTTTTGCCTTGCTGTTTCTGTGATGCCAGAAGGTCGAAATGGCCCAACATCGGTGTAAAGTTAGCTCTGAACAAGGGGTTTCCAGTCATACTAGTCCTGTTATTTTAGACCCCATGGATCGATAACAACAAGATTTTAAAGCAAATGGAAATCTCCTTTGACTTAAAGCCGGACCGAAGGAGCCGCGGGACCAGAAGAGCCTAGGGACCCTTCATTTGACCAGCTGTTTCTCTGCCAACTGATGGTCAAAATGGCTCAAAACTGGTGTGAAGGTAGCTCTGAACAAGTGCTTTCCACGCATACTGTTCCAGTAATTTTAGACCCCATGGATCAATAACCACTAGCTTTCAAAGCAAATGAATATCTCCATTGACTTAAAACAGGACCGGAAGAGCCTAGGGACCCTTCTTTTGACCGGCTGTTTCATTGCCACCTGAATGTCGAAATGGCCCAACATCGGTGTAAAGTGAGCTCTGAACAAAGGCTTTCCAGTCATACTTGTCCCATAATTTTAGACCCCATGGATCGATAACCACAAGTTTTTAAAGCAAATGTAAATCTCCTTTGACTTAAAGCTGGACAGGAGGAGCCGCGGGACTAGAAGAGCCTAGGGACCCTTCATTTGAACAGCTGTTTCTCTGCCGCCTGAATGTCAAAATGGCCCAAAATCGTTGTGAAGGTAGCTCTGAAGAAGTGCTTTCCATGCATACTGGTCCAGTAATTTTAGACCCCATGGATCAATAAATGCAAGCTTTCAAAGCTAATGAAAGTCTCCATTGACTTAAAACAGGACTGGAAGAGCCTAGGGACCCTTCTTTTGACCAGCTGTTACTCTGCCGCCTGAACTTCGAAATGGCCCAAAATCGGTGTAAAGTGAGCTCTGAACAAGGGCTTTCCAGTCATACTTGTCACATAATTTTAGACCCCATGGATCGATAACCACAAGCTTTTAAAGCTAATGAAAATCTCCATTGACTTAAAGCAGGACCGGAAGAGCTGCAGGACCCTTCTTTTGACTGGCTGTTTCTCTGCCAACTGAAGGTCAAAATGGCCCAAAATCGGTGTGAAGGTAGCTCTGAACAAGTGCTTTCCACCCATTCTGGTCCGTAATTTTAGACCCCATGGATCAATAACCGCAAGCTTTAAAAGCAAATGAAATTACCATTGACTTAAAATAGGACCGGTAGAGCCTAGAGACCCTTCTTTTGCCTTGCTGTTTCTGTGATGCCTGAAGGTCGAAATGGCCCAACATCGGTGTAAAGTTAGCTCTGAACAAGGGGTTTCCAGTCATACTAGTCCCGTTATTTTAGACCCCATGGATCGATAACAACAAGATTTTAAAGCAAATGGAAATCTCCTTTGACTTAAAGCAGGACCGAAGGAGCCGCGGGACCGGAAGAGCCTAGGGACCCTTCATTTGACCAGCTGTTTCTCTGCCAACTGAAGGTCAAAATGGCTCAAAATCGTTGTGAAGGTAGCTGTGAACAAGTGCTTTCCATGCATACTGTCCCGTAATTTTAGACCCCATGGATCAATAACCGCAAGCTTTTAAAGCTAATGAAAATCTCCATTGACTTAATGTAGGACCGGAAGAGCTGCAGGACCCTTCTTTTGACCGGCTGTTTCTCTGCCCACTGAAGGTCAAAATGGCCCAAAATCGGTGTGAAGTTAGCTCTGAACAAGTGCTTTCCACCCATTCTGGTCCTGTAATTTTAGACCCCATGGATCAATAACCGCAAGCTTTAAAAGTGAATGAAATTACCATTGACTTAAAATAGGACCTGTAGAGCCTAGAGACCCTTCTTTTGCCTTGCTGTTTCTGTGCCGCCTGAAGGTCGAAATGGCCCAACATCGGTGTAAAGTTAGCTCTGAACAAGGGGTTTCCAGTCATACTAGTCCCATTATTTTAGACACCATGGATCGATAACAACAAGATTTTAAAGCAAATGGAAATCTCCTTTGACTTAAAGCAGGACCGAAGGAGCCATGGGACCGGAAGAGCCTAGGGACCCTTCATTTGACCAGCTGTTTCTCTGCTGCCTGAATGTCGAAATGTCCCAAAATTGTTGTGAAGGTAGCTCTGAACAAGTGCTTTCCACGCATACTGGTCCAGTAATTTTAGACCCAATGGATCAATAACCACAAGCTTTCAAAGCAAATAAAAATCTCCATTGACTTAAAACAGGACCGGAAGAACCTAGGGACCCTTCTTTTGACCGGCTGTTTCACTGCCGCCTGAATGTCGAAATGGCCCAACATCGGTGTAAAGTGAGCTCTGAACAAGGGCTTTCCAGTCATAATTGTCCCATAATTTTAGACCCCATGGATCGATAACCACAAGCTTTTAAAGCTAATGAAAATCTCCATTGACTTAAAGCAGGACCGGAAGATCTGCAGGACCCTTCTTTTGACTGGCTGTTTCTCTGCCAACTGAAGGTCAAAATGGCCCAAAATCGGTGTGAAGGTAGCTCTGAACAAGTGCTTTCCACCCATTCTGGTCCGTAATTTTAGACCCCATGGATCAATAACCGCAAGCTTTAAAAGCAAATGAAATTACCATTGACTTAAAATAGGACCGGTAGAGCCTAGAGACCCTTCTTTTGCCTTGCTGTTTCTGTGATGCCTGAAGGTCGAAATGGCCCAACATCGGTGTAAAGTTAGCTCTGAACAAGGGGTTTCCAGTCATACTAGTCCTGTTATTTTAGACCCCATGGATCGATAACAACAAGATTTTAAAGCAAATGGAAATCTCCTTTGACTTAAAGCCGGACCGAAGGAGCCGCGGGACCGGAAGAGCCTAGGGACCCTTCATTTGACCAGCTGTTTCTCTGCCAACTGAAGGTCAAAATGGCTCAAAACTGGTGTGAAGGTAGCTCTGAACAAGTGCTTTCCACGCATACTGTTCCAGTAATTTTAGACCCCATGGATCAATAACCACTAGCTTTCAAAGCAAATGAATATCTCCATTGACTTAAAACAGGACCGGACGAGCCTAGGGACCCTTCTTTTGACCGGCTGTTTCACTGCCACCTGAATGTCGAAATGGCCCAACATCGGTGTAAAGTGAGCTCTGAACAAAGGCTTTCCAGTCATACTTGTCCCATAATTTTAGACCCCATGGATCGATAACCACAAGTTTTTAAAGCAAATGTAAATCTCCTTTGACTTAAAGCTGGACAGGAGGAGCCGCGGGACTAGAAGAGCCTAGGGACCCTTCATTTGAACAGCTGTTTCTCTGCCGCCTGAAAGTCAAAATGGCCCAAAATCGTTGTGAAGGTAGCTCTGAAGAAGTGCTTTCCATGCATACTGGTCCAGTAATTTTAGACCCCATGGATCAATAAATGCAAGCTTTCAAAGCTAATGAAAGTCTCCATTGACTTAAAACAGGACTGGAAGAGCCTAGGGACCCTTCTTTTGACCGGCTGTTACTCTGCCGCCTGAACTTCGAAATGGCCCAAAATCGGTGTAAAGTGAGCTCTGAACAAGGGCTTTCCAGTCATACTAGTCCCATTATTTTAGACACCATGGATCGATAACAACAAGATTTTAAAGCAAATGGAAATCTCCTTTGACTTAAAGCAGGACCGAAGGAGCCATGGGACTGGAAGAGCCTAGGGACCCTTCATTTGACCAGCTGTTTCTCTGCTGCCTGAATGTTGAAATGTCCCAAAATTGTTGTGAAGGTAGCTCTGAACAAGTGCTTTCCACGCATACTGGTCCAGTAATTTTAGACCCAATGGATCAATAACCACAAGCTTTCAAAGCAAATAAAAATCTCCATTGACTTAAAACAGGACCGGAAGAACCTAGGGACCCTTCTTTTGACCGGCTGTTTCACTGCCGCCTGAATGTCGAAATGGCCCAACATCGGTGTAAAGTGAGCTCTGAACAAGGGCTTTCCAGTCATAATTGTCCCATAATTTTAGACCCCATGGATCGATAACCACAAGCTTTTAAAGCTAATGAAAATCTCCATTGACTTAAAGCAGGACCGGAAGAGCTGCAGGACCCTTCTTTTGACTGGCTGTTTCTCTGCCAACTGAAGGTCAAAATGGCCCAAAATTGGTGTGAAGGTAGCTCTGAACAAGTGCTTTCCACCCATTCTGGTCCGTAATTTTAGACCCCATGGATCAATAACCGCAAGCTTTAAAAGCAAATGAAATTACCATTGACTTAAAATAGGACCGGTAGAGCCTAGAGACCCTTCTTTTGCCTTGCTGTTTCTGTGATGCCTGAAGGTCGAAATGGCCCAACATCGGTGTAAAGTTAGCTCTGAACAAGGGGTTTCCAGTCATACTAGTCCTGTTATTTTAGACCCCATGGATCGATAACAACAAGATTTTAAAGCAAATGGAAATCTCCTTTGACTTAAAGCCGGACCGAAGGAGCCGCGGGACCGGAAGAGCCTAGGGACCCTTCATTTGACCAGCTGTTTCTCTGCCAACTGAAGGTCAAAATGGCTCAAAACTGGTGTGAAGGTAGCTCTGAACAAGTGCTTTCCACGCATACTGTTCCAGTAATTTTAGACCCCATGGATCAATAACCACTAGCTTTCCAAGCAAATGAATATCTCCATTGACTTAAAACAGGACCGGAAGAGCCTAGGGACCCTTCTTTTGACCGGCTGTTTCACTGCCACCTGAATGTCGAAATGGCCCAACATCGGTGTAAAGTGAGCTCTGAACAAAGGCTTTCCAGTCATACTTGTCCCATAATTTTAGACCCCATGGATCGATAACCACAAGTTTTTAAAGCAAATGTAAATCTCCTTTGACTTAAAGCTGGACAGGAGGAGCCGCGGGACTAGAAGAGCCTAGGGACCCTTCATTTGAACAGCTGTTTCTCTGCCGCCTGAAAGTCAAAATGGCCCAAAATCGTTGTGAAGGTAGCTCTGAAGAAGTGCTTTCCATGCATACTGGTCCAGTAATTTTAGACCCCATGGATCAATAAATGCAAGCTTTCAAAGCTAATGAAAGTCTCCATTGACTTAAAACAGGACTGGAAGAGCCTAGGGACCCTTCTTTTGACCGGCTGTTACTCTGCCACCTGAACTTCGAAATGGCCCAAAATCGGTGTAAAGTGAGCTCTGAACAAGGGCTTTCCAGTCATACTAGTCCCATTATTTTAGACACCATGGATCGATAACAACAAGATTTTAAAGCAAATGGAAATCTCCTTTGACTTAAAGCAGGACCGAAGGAGCCATGGGACCGGAAGAGCCTAGGGACCCTTCATTTGACCAGCTGTTTCTCTGCTGCCTGAATGTCGAAATGTCCCAAAATTGTTGTGAAGGTAGCTCTGAACAAGTGCTTTCCACGCATACTGGTCCAGTAATTTTAGACCCAATGGATCAATAACCACAAGCTTTCAAAGCAAATAAAAATCTCCATTGACTTAAAACAGGACCGGAAGAACCTAGGGACCCTTCTTTTGACCGGCTGTTTCACTGCCGCCTGAATGTCGAAATGGCCCAACATCGGTGTAAAGTGAGCTCTGAACAAGGGCTTTCCAGTCATAATTGTCCCATAATTTTAGACCCCATGGATCGATAACCACAAGCTTTTAAAGCTAATGAAAATCTCCATTGACTTAAAGCAGGACCGGAAGAGCTGCAGGACCCTTCTTTTGACTGGCTGTTTCTCTGCCAACTGAAGGTCAAAATGGCCCAAAATCGGTGTGAAGGTAGCTCTGAACAAGTGCTTTCCACCCATTCTGGTCCGTAATTTTAGACCCCATGGATCAATAACCGCAAGCTTTAAAAGCAAATGAAATTACCATTGACTTAAAATAGGACCGGTAGAGCCTAGAGACCCTTCTTTTGCCTTGCTGTTTCTGTGATGCCAGAAGGTCGAAATGGCCCAACATCGGTGTAAAGTTAGCTCTGAACAAGGGGTTTCCAGTCATACTAGTCCTGTTATTTTAGACCCCATGGATCGATAACAACAAGATTTTAAAGCAAATGGAAATCTCCTTTGACTTAAAGCCGGACCGAAGGAGCCGCGGGACCAGAAGAGCCTAGGGACCCTTCATTTGACCAGCTGTTTCTCTGCCAACTGATGGTCAAAATGGCTCAAAACTGGTGTGAAGGTAGCTCTGAACAAGTGCTTTCCACGCATACTGTTCCAGTAATTTTAGACCCCATGGATCAATAACCACTAGCTTTCAAAGCAAATGAATATCTCCATTGACTTAAAACAGGACCGGAAGAGCCTAGGGACCCTTCTTTTGACCGGCTGTTTCATTGCCACCTGAATGTCGAAATGGCCCAACATCGGTGTAAAGTGAGCTCTGAACAAAGGCTTTCCAGTCATACTTGTCCCATAATTTTAGACCCCATGGATCGATAACCACAAGTTTTTAAAGCAAATGTAAATCTCCTTTGACTTAAAGCTGGACAGGAGGAGCCGCGGGACTAGAAGAGCCTAGGGACCCTTCATTTGAACAGCTGTTTCTCTGCCGCCTGAAAGTCAAAATGGCCCAAAATCGTTGTGAAGGTAGCTCTGAAGAAGTGCTTTCCATGCATACTGGTCCAGTAATTTTAGACCCCATGGATCAATAAATGCAAGCTTTCAAAGCTAATGAAAGTCTCCATTGACTTAAAACAGGACTGGAAGAGCCTAGGGACCCTTCTTTTGACCGGCTGTTACTCTGCCGCCTGAACTTCGAAATGGCCCAAAATCGGTGTAAAGTGAGCTCTGAACAAGGGCTTTCCAGTCATACTTGTCACATAATTTTAGACCCCATGGATCGATAACCACAAGCTTTTAAAGCTAATGAAAATCTCCATTGACTTAAAGCAGGACCGGAAGAGCTGCAGGACCCTTCTTTTGACTGGCTGTTTCTCTGCCAACTGAAGGTCAAAATGGCCCAAAATCGGTGTGAAGGTAGCTCTGAACAAGTGCTTTCCACCCATTCTGGTCCGTAATTTTAGACCCCATGGATCAATAACCGCAAGCTTTAAAAGCAAATGAAATTACCATTGACTTAAAATAGGACCGGTAGAGCCTAGAGACCCTTCTTTTGCCTTGCTGTTTCTGTGATGCCTGAAGGTCGAAATGGCCCAACATCGGTGTAAAGTTAGCTCTGAACAAGGGGTTTCCAGTCATACTAGTCCCGTTATTTTAGACCCCATGGATCGATAACAACAAGATTTTAAAGCAAATGGAAATCTCCTTTGACTTAAAGCAGGACCGAAGGAGCCGCAGGACCGGAAGAGCCTAGGGACCCTTCATTTGACCAGCTGTTTCTCTGCCAACTGAAGGTCAAAATGGCTCAAAATTGGTGTGAAGGTAGCTCTGAACAAGTGCTTTCCACGCATACTGGTCCAGTAATTTTAGACCCCATGGATCAATAACCACTAGCTTTCAAAGCAAATGAATATCTCCTTTGACTTAAAACAGGACCGGAAGAGCCTAGGGACCCTTCTTTTGACCGGCTGTTTCACTGCCACCTGAATGTCGAAATGGCCCAACATCGGTGTAAAGTGAGCTCTGAACAAGGGCTTTCCAGCCATACTTGTCCCATAATTTTAGACCCCATGGATCGATAACCACAAGTTTTTAAAGCAAATGTAAATCTCCTTTGACTTAAAGCTGGACCGGAGGAGCCGCGGGACTAGAAGAGCCTAGGGACCCTTCATTTGAACAGCTGTTTCTCTGCCGCCTGAAGGTCAAAATGGCCCAAAATCGTTGTGAAGGTAGCTCTGAAGAAGTGCTTTCCATGCATACTGGTCCCATAATTTTAGACCCCATGGATCAATAACCGCAAGCTTTTAAAGCTAATGAAAATCTCCATTGACTTAAAGCAGGACCGGAAGAGCTGCTGGACCCTTCTTTTGACTGCCTGTTTCT
Source organism: Taudactylus pleione (assembly GCA_031769625.1). Lineage (NCBI taxonomy): Eukaryota > Metazoa > Chordata > Amphibia > Anura > Myobatrachidae > Taudactylus > Taudactylus pleione. The sequence continues at coordinate 194,152 of JAUIMM010000430.1, read as the reverse complement.
CTGCCAACTGAAGGTCAAAATGGCGCAAAATCAGTATGAAGGTAGCTCTGAACAAGTGCTTTCCACGCATACTGGTTCCGTAATTTTAGACCCCATGGATCGATAACCGCAAGCTTTAAAAGCGAATGAAATTACCATTGACTTAAAATAGGACCGGTAGAGCCTAGAGACCCTTCTTTTGCCTTGCTGTTTCAGTGCCGCCTGAAGGACGAAATGGCCCAACATCGGTGTAAAGTTAGCTCTGAACAAGGGGTTTCCAGTCATACTAGTCCCATTATTTTAGACACCATGGATCGATAACAACAAGATTTTAAAGCAAATGGAAATCTCCTTTGACTTAAAGCAGGACCGAAGGAGCCACGGGACTAGAAGAGCCTAGGGACCCTTCATTTGACCAGCTGTTTCTCTGCTGCCTGAATGTCAAAATGTCCCAAAATTGTTGTGAAGGTAGCTCTGAACAAGTGCTTTCCACGCATACTGGTCCAGTAATTTTAGACCCCATGGATCAATAACCACAAGCTTTCAAAGCAAATAAAAATCTCCATTGACTTAAAACAGGACCGGAAGAACCTAGGGACCCTTCTTTTGACCGGCTGTTTCACTGCCGCCTGAATGTCGAAATGGCCCAACATCGGTGTAAAGTGAGCTCTGAACAAGGGCTTTCCAGTCATAATTGTCCCATAATTTTAGACCCCATGGATCGATAACCACAAGCTTTTAAAGCTAATGAGAATCTCCATTGACTTAAAGCAGGACCGGAAGAGCTGCAGGACCCTTCTTTTGACTGGCTGTTTCTCTGCCAACTGAAGGTCAAAATGGCCCAAAATCGGTGTGAAGGTAGCTCTGAACAAGTGCTTTCCACCCATTCTGGTCCATAATTTTAGACCCCATGGATCAATAACCGCAAGCTTTAAAAGCAAATGAAATTACCATTGACTTAAAATAGGACCGGTAGAGCCTAGAGACCCTTCTTTTGCCTTGCTGTTTCTGTGATGCCTGAAGGTCGAAATGGCCCAACATCGGTGTAAAGTTAGCTCTGAACAAGGGGTTTCCAGTCATACTAGTCCCGTTATTTTAGACCCCATGGATCGATAACAACAAGATTTTAAAGCAAATGGAAATCTCCTTTGACTTAAAGCAGGACCGAAGGAGCCGCGGGACCGGAAGAGCCTAGGTACCCTTCATTTGACCAGCTGTTTCTCTGCCAACTGAAGGTCAAAATGGCTCAAAATTGGTGTGAAGGTAGCTCTGAACAAGTGCTTTCCACGCATACTGGTCCAGTAATTTTAGACCCCATGGATCAATAACCACTAGCTTTCAAAGCAAATGAATATCTCCATTGACTTAAAACAGGACCGGAAGAGCCTAGGGACCCTTCTTTTGACCGGCTGTTTCACTGCCACCTGAATGTCGAAATGGCCCAACATCGGTGTAAAGTGAGCTCTGAACAAGGGCTTTCCAGTCATACTTGTCCCATAATTTTAGACCCCATGGATCGATAACCACAAGTTTTTAAAGCAAATGTAAATCTCCTTTGACTTAAAGCTGGACCGGAGGAGCCACGGGACTAGAAGAGCCTAGGGACCCTTCATTTGAACAGCTGTTTCTCTGCCGCCTGAAGGTCAAAATGGCCCAAAATCGTTGTGAAGGTAGCTCTGAAGAAGTGCTTTCCATGCATACTGGTCCCATAATTTTAGACCCCATGGATCAATAACCGCAAGCTTTTAAAGCTAATGAAAATCTCCATTGACTTAAAGCAGGACCGGAAGAGCTGCTGGACCCTTCTTTTGACTGCCTGTTTCTCTGCCAACTGAAGGTCAAAATGGCCCAAAATCAGTATGAAGGTAGCTCTGAACAAGTGCTTTCCACGCATACTGGTTCCGTAATTTTAGACCCCATGGATCGATAACCGCAAGCTTTAAAAGCAAATGAAATTACCATTGACTTAAAATAGGACCGGTAGAGCCTAGAGACCCTTCATTTGCCTTGCTGTTTCAGTGCCGCCTGAAGGTCGAAATGGCCCAACATCGGTGTAAAGTTATCTCTGAACAAGGGGTTTCCAGTCATACTAGTCCCATTATTTTAGACCCCATGGATCGATAACAACAAGATTTTAAAGCAAATGGAAATCTCCTTTGACTTAAAGCAGGACCGAAGGTGCCAAGGAACAGGAAGAGCCTAGGGACCCTTCATTTGACCAGCTGTTTCTCTGCTGCCTGAATGTCAAAATGTCCCAAAATTGTTGTGAAGGTAGCTCTGAACAAGTGCTTTCCATGCATACTGGTCCCATAATTTTAGACCCCATGGATCAATAACCGCAAGCTTTTAAAGCTAATGAAAATCTCCATTGACTTAAAGCAGGACCGGAAGAGCTGCTGGACCCTTCTTTTGACTGCCTGTTTCTCTGCCAACTGAAGGTCAAAATGGCCCAAAATCAGTATGAAGGTAGCTCTGAACAAGTGCTTTCCACGCATACTGGTTCCGTAATTTTAGACCCCATGGATCGATAACCTAAAGGTTTTAAAGCGAATGGAAATCTCATTTGACTTAAAGCAGGACCGAAGGTGCCAAGGGACCGGAAGAGCCTAGGGACCCTTCATTTGAACAGCTGTTTCTCTGCTGCCTGAATGTCAAAATGGCCCAAAATTGTTGTGAAGGTAGCGCTGAGCAAGTGCTTTCCACACATACAGGTCCCGTAATTTTAGACCCCATGGATCGATAACTGCAAGCTTTAAAAGCGAATGAAAATCTACATTGACTTAAAGAGGGACCGGAAGAGCCTAGGGACCTTTATTTTGACCAGCTGATTCTCCGCTGCCTGAAGGTCAAAATGTCCCAAAATTGGTGTGAAGCTAGCTCTGAACAAGTGCTTTCCACGCATACTGGTCCAGTAATTTTAGACCCCATGGATCAATAAACGCAAGCTTTCAAAGCTAATGAAAGTCTCCATTGACTTAAAACAGGACTGGAAGAGCCTAGGGACCCTTCTTTTGACCGGATGTTACTCGGCCACCTGAACTTCGAAATGGCCCAAAATCGGTGTAAAGTGAGCTCTGAACAAGGGCTTTCCAGTCATACTTGTCACATAATTTTAGACCCCATGGATCGATAACCACAAGCTTTTAAAGCAAATGTAAATCTCCTTTGACTTAAAGCTGGACCGTAGGAGCCACGGGACTAGAAGAGCCAAGGGACTCTTCATTTGACCAGCTGTTTCTCTGCCGCCTGAAGGTCAAAATGGTCCAAAATCGTTGTGAAGGTAGCTGTGAACAAGTGCTTTCCATGCATACTGGTCCCCTAATTTTAGACCCCATGGATCAATAACCGCAAGCTTTTAAAGCTAATGAAAATCTCCATTGACTTAAAGTAGGACCGGAAGAGCTGCGGGACCCTTCTTTTGACCTGCTGTTTCTCTGCCCACTGAAGGTCAAAATGGCCCAAAATCGGTGTGAAGTTAGCTCTGAACAAGTGCTTTCCACCCATTCTGGTCCTGTAATTTTAGACCCCATGGATCAATAACCGCAAGCTTTAAAAGCGAATGAAATTACCATTGACTTAAAATAGGACCGGTAGAGCCTAGAGACCCTTCTTTTGCCTTGCTGTTTCTGTGCCGCCTGAAGGTCGAAAAGGCCCAACATCGGTGTAAAGTTAGCTCTGAACAAGGGGTTTCCAGTCATACTAGTCCCATTACTTTAGACCCCATGGATCGATAACAACAAGATTTTAAAGCAAATGGAAATCTCCTTTGACTTAAAGCAGGACCGAAGGTGCCAAGGAACAGGAAGAGCCTAGGGACCCTTCATTTGACCAGCTGATTCTCCGCTGCCTGAAGGTCAAAATGTCCCAAAATTGGTGTGAAGCTAGCTCTGAACAAGTGCTTTCCACGCATACTGGTTCAGTAATTTTAGACCCCATGGATCAATAAACGCAAGCTTTCAAAGCTAATGAAAGTCTCCATTGACTTAAAACAGGACTGGAAGAGCCTAGGGACCCTTCTTTTGACCGGCTGTTACTCTGCCGCCTGAACTTCGAAATGGCCCAAATTCGGTGTAAAGTGAGCTCTGAACAAGGGCTTTCCAGTCATACTTGTCACATAATTTTAGACCCCATGGATCGATAACCACAAGCTTTTAAAGCAAATGTAAATCTCCTTTGACTTAAAGCTGGACCGTAGGAGCCACGGGACTAGAAGAGCCAAGGGACTCTTCATTTGACCAGCTGTTTCTCTGCCGCCTGAAGGTCAAAATGGTCCAAAATCGTTGTGAAGGTAGCTGTGAACAAGTGCTTTCCATGCATACTGTCCCGTAATTTTAGACCCCATGGATCAATAACCGCAAGCTTTTAAAGCTAATGAAAATCTCCATTGACTTAAAGTAGGATCGGAAGAGCTGCGGGACCCTTCTTTTGACCGGCTGTTTCTCTGCCCACTGAAGGTCAAAATGGCCCAAAATCGGTGTGAAGTTAGCTCTGAACAAGTGCTTTCCACCCATTCTGGTCCTGTAATTTTAGACCCCATGGATCAATAACCGCAAGCTTTAAAAGCGAATGAAATTACCATTGACTTAAAATAGGACCGGTAGAGCCTAGAGACCCTTCTTTTGCCTTGCTGTTTCTGTGCCGCCTGAAGGTCGAAATGGCCCAACATCTGTGTAAAGTTAGCTCTGAACAAGGGGTTTCCAGTCATACTAGTCCCATTATTTTAGACACCATGGATCGATAACAACAAGATTTTAAAGCAAATGGAAATCTCCTTTGACTTAAAGCAGGACAGAAGGAGCCACGGGACCGGAAGAGCCTAGGGACCCTTCATTTGACCAGCTGTTTCTCTGCTGCCTGAATGTCAAAATGTCCCAAAATTGTTGTGAAGGTAGCTCTGAACAAGTGCTTTCCACGCATACTGGTCCAGTAATTTTAGACCCCATTGATCAATAACCACAAGCTTTCAAAGCAAATAAAAATCTCCATTGACTTAAAACAGGACCGGAAGAACCTAGGGACCCTTCTTTTGACCGGCTGTTTCACTGCCGCCTGAATGTCGAAATGGCCCAACATCGGTGTAAAGTGAGCTCTGAACAAGGGCTTTCCAGTCATAATTGTCCCATAATTTTAGACCCCATGGATCGATAACCACAAGCTTTTAAAGCTAATGAAAATCTCCATTGACTTAAAGCAGGACCGGAAGAGCTGCAGGACCCTTCTTTTGACTGGCTGTTTCTCTGCCAACTGAAGGTCAAAATGGCCCAAAATCGGTGTGAAGGTAGCTCTGAACAAGTGCTTTCCACCCATTCTGGTCCGTAATTTTAGACCCCATGGATCAATAACCGCAAGCTTTAAAAGCAAATGAAATTACCATTGACTTAAAATAGGACCGGTAGAGCCTAGAGACTCTTCTTTTGCCTTGCTGTTTCTGTGATGCCTGAAGGTCGAAATGGCCCAACATCGGTGTATAGTCAGCTCTGAACAAGGGGTTTCCAGTCATACTAGTCCCGTTATTTTAGACCCCATGGATCGATAACAACAAGATTTTAAAGCAAATGGAAATCTCCTTTGACTTAAAGCAGGACCGAAGGAGCCGCGGGACCGGAAGAGCCTAGGGACCCTTCATTTGACCAGCTGTTTCTCTGCCAACTGAAGGTCAAAATGGCTCAAAATTGGTGTGAAGGTAGCTCTGAACAAGTGCTTTCCACGCATACTGGTCCAGTAATTTTAGACCCCATGGATCAATAACCACTAGCTTTCAAAGCAAATGAATATCTCCATTGACTTAAAACAGGACCGGAAGAGCCTAGGGACCCTTCTTTTGACTGGCTGTTTCACTGCCACCTGAATGTCGAAATGGCCCAACATCGGTGTAAAGTGAGCTCTGAACAAGGCCTTTCCAGTCATACTTGTCCCATAATTTTAGACCCCATGGATCGATAACCACAAGTTTTTAAAGCAAATGTAAATCTCCTTTGACTTAAAGCTGGACCGGAGGAGCCGCGGGACTAGAAGAGCCTAGGGACCCTTCATTTGAACAGCTGTTTCTCTGCCGCCTGAAGGTCAAAATGGCCCAAAATCGTTGTGAAGGTAGCTCTGAAGAAGTGCTTTCCATGCATACTGGTCCCATAATTTTAGACCCCATGGATCAATAACCGCAAGCTTTTAAAGCTAATGAAAATCTCCATTGACTTAAAGCAGGACCGGAAGAGCTGCTGGACCCTTCTTTTGACTGCCTGTTTCTCTGCCAACTGAAGGTCAAAATGGCCCAAAATCAGTATGAAGGTAGCTCTGAACAAGTGCTTTCCACGCATACTGGTTCCGTAATTTTAGACCCCATGGATCGATAACCGCAAGCTTTAAAAGCGAATGAAATTACCATTGACTTAAAATAGGACCGGTAGAGCCTAGAGACCCTTCATTTGCCTTGCTGTTTCAGTGCCGCCTGAAGGTCGAAATGGCCCAACATCGGTGTAAAGTTATCTCTGAACAAGGGGTTTCCAGTCATACTAGTCCCATTATTTTAGACCCCATGGATCGATAACAACAAGACTTTAAAGCAAATGGAAATCTCCTTTGACTTAAAGCAGGACCGAAGGTGCCAAGGAACAGGAAGAGCCTAGGGACCCTTCATTTGACCAGCTGTTTCTCTGCTGCCTGAATGTCAAAATGTCCCAAAATTGTTGTGAAGGTAGCTCTGAACAAGTGCTTTCCATGCATACTGGTCCCATAATTTTAGACCCCATGGATCAATAACCGCAAGCTTTTAAAGCTAATGAAAATCTCCATTGACTTAAAGCAGGACCGGAAGAGCTGCTGGACCCTTCTTTTGACTGCCTGTTTCTCTGCCAACTGAAGGTCAAAATGGCCCAAAATCAGTATGAAGGTAGCTCTGAACAAGTGCTTTCCACGCATACTGGTTCCGTAATTTTAGACCCCATGGATCGATAACCTAAAGGTTTTAAAGCGAATGGAAATCTCATTTGACTTAAAGCAGGACCGAAGGTGCCAAGGGACCGGAAGAGCCTAGGGACCCTTCATTTGAACAGCTGTTTCTCTGCTGCCTGAATGTCAAAATGGCCCAAAATTGTTGTGAAGGTAGCGCTGAGCAATTGCTTTCCACACATACAGGTCCCGTAATTTTAGACCCCATGGATCGATAACTGCAAGCTTTAAAAGCGAATGAAAATCTACATTGACTTAAAGAGGGACCGGAAGAGCCTAGGGACCTTTATTTTGACCAGCTGATTCTCCGCTGCCTGAAGGTCAAAATGTCCCAAAATTGGTGTGAAGCTAGCTCTGAACAAGTGCTTTCCATCCATACTGGTCCAGTAATTTTAGACCCCATGGATCAATAAACGCAAGCTTTCAAAGCTAATGAAAGTCTCCATTGACTTAAAACAGGACTGGAAGAGCCTAGGGACCCTTCTTTTGACCGGATGTTACTCTGCCACCTGAACTTCGAAATGGCCCAAAATCGGTGTAAAGTGAGCTCTGAACAAGGGGTTTCCAGTCATACTTGTCACATAATTTTAGACCCCATGGATCGATAACCACAAGCTTTTAAAGCAAATGTAAATCTCCTTTGACTGAAAGCTGGACCGGAGGAGCCGCCGGACTAGAAGAGCCTAGGGACCCTTCATTTGAACAGCTGTTTCTCTGCCGCCTGAAGGTCAAAATGGTCCAAAATCGTTGTGAAGGTAGCTGTGAACAAGTGCTTTCCATGCATACTGGTCCCCTAATTTTAGACCCCATGGATCAATAACCGCAAGCTTTTAAAGCTAATGAAAATCTCCATTGACTTAAAGCAGGACCGGAAGAGCTGCGGGACCCTTCTTTTGACCTGCTGTTTCTCTGCCCACTGAAGGTCAAAATGGCCCAAAATCGGTGTGAAGTTAGCTCTGAACAAGTGCTTTCCACCCATTCTGGTCCTGTAATTTTAGACCCCATGGATCAATAACCGCAAGCTTTAAAAGCGAATGAAATTACCATTGACTTAAAATAGGACCGGTAGAGCCTAGAGACCCTTCTTTTGCCTTGCTGTTTCTGTGCCGCCTGAAGGTCGAAAAGGCCCAACATCGGTGTAAAGTTAGCTCTGAACAAGGGGTTTCCAGTCATACTAGTCCCATTATTTTAGACACCATGGATCGATAACAACAAGATTTTAAAGCAAATGGAAATCTCCTTTGACTTAAAGCAGGACCGAAGGAGCCACGGGACCGGAAGAGCCTAGGGACCCTTCATTTGACCAGCTGTTTCTCTGCTGCCTGAATGTCAAAATGTCCCAAAATTGTTGTGAAGGTAGCTCTGAACAAGTGCTTTCCACGCATACTGGTCCAGTAATTTTAGACCCCATGGATCAATAACCACAAGCTTTCAAAGCAAATAAAAATCTCCATTGACTTAAAACAGGACCGGAAGAACCTAGGGACCCTTCTTTTGACCGGCTGTTTCACTGCCGCCTGAATGTCGAAATGGCCCAACATCGGTGTAAAGTGAGCTCTGAACAAGGGCTTTCCAGTCATACTTGTCCCATAATTTTAGACCCCATGGATCGATAACCACAAGCTTTTAAAGCTAATGAAAATCTCCATTGACTTAAAGCAGGACCGGAAGAGCTGCAGGACCCTTCTTTTGACTGGCTGTTTCTCTGCCAACTGAAGGTCAAAATGGCCCAAAATCGGTGTGAAGGTAGCTCTGAACAAGTGCTTTCCACCCATTCTGGTCCGTAATTTTAGACCCCATGGATCAATAACCGCAAGCTTTAAAAGCAAATGAAATTACCATTGACTTAAAATAGGACCGGTAGAGCCTAGAGACCCTTCTTTTGCCTTGCTGTTTCTGTGATGCCTGAAGGTCGAAATGGCCCAACATCGGTGTAAAGTTAGCTCTGAACAAGGGGTTTCCAGTCATACTAGTCCTGTTATTTTAGACCCCATGGATCGATAACAAGATTTTAAAGCAAATGGAAATCTCCTTTGACTTAAAGCAGGACCGAAGGAGCCGCGGGACCGGAAGAGCCTAGGGACCCTTCATTTGACCAGCTGTTTCTCTGCCAACTGAAGGTCAAAATGGCTCAAAATTGGTGTGAAGGTAGCTCAGAACAAGTGCTTTCCACGCATACTGGTCCAGTAATTTTAGACCCCATGGATCAATAACCACTAGCTTTCAAAGCAAATGAATATCTCCATTGACTTAAAACAGGACCGGAAGAGCCTAGGGACCCTTCTTTTGACCGGCTGTTTCACTGCCACCTGAATGTCGAAATGGCCCAACATCGGTGTAAAGTGAGCTCTGAACAAGGGCTTTCCAGTCATACTTGTCCCATAATTTTAGACCCCATGGATCGATAACCACAAGTTTTTAAAGCAAATGTAAATCTCCTTTGACTTAAAGCTGGACCGGAGGAGCCGCGGGACTAGAAGAGCCTAGGGACCCTTCATTTGAACAGCTGTTTCTCTGCCGCCTGAAGGTCAAAATGGCCCAAAATCGTTGTGAAGGTAGCTCTGAAGAAGTGCTTTCCATGCATACTGGTCCCATAATTTTAGACCCCATGGATCAATAACCGCAAGCTTTTAAAGCTAATGAAAATCTCCATTGACTTAAAGCAGGACCGGAAGAGCTGCTGGACCCTTCTTTTGACTGCCTGTTTCTCTGCCAACTGAAGGTCAAAATGGCCCAAAATCAGTATGAAGGTAGCTCTGAACAAGTGCTTTCCACGCATACTGGTTCCGTAATTTTAGACCCCATGGATCGATAACCGCAAGCTTTAAAAGCAAATGAAATTACCATTGACTTAAAATAGGACCGGTAGAGCCTAGAGACCCTTCATTTGCCTTGCTGTTTCAGTGCCGCCTGAAGGTCGAAATGGCCCAACATCGGTGTAAAGTTATCTCTGAACAAGGGGTTTCCAGTCATACTAGTCCCATTATTTTAGACCCCATGGATCGATAACAACAAGATTTTAAAGCAAATGGAAATCTCCTTTGACTTAAAGCAGGACCGAAGGTGCCAAGGAACAGGAAGAGCCTAGGGACCCTTCATTTGACCAGCTGTTTCTCTGCTGCCTGAATGTCAAAATGTCCCAAAATTGTTGTGAAGGTAGCTCTGAACAAGTGCTTTCCACGCATACTGGTCCCATAATTTTAGACCCCATGGATCAATAACCGCAAGCTTTTAAAGCTAATGAAAATCTCCATTGACTTAAAGCAGGACCGGAAGAGCTGCTGGACCCTTCTTTTGACTGCCTGTTTCTCTGCCAACTGAAGGTCAAAATGGCCCAAAATCAGTATGAAGGTAGCTCTGAACAAGTGCTTTCCACGCATACTGGTTCCGTAATTTTAGACCCAATGGATCGATAACCTAAAGGTTTTAAAGCGAATGGAAATCTCATTTGACTTAAAGCAGGACCGAAGGTGCCAAGGGACCGGAAGAGCCTAGGGACCCTTCATTTGAACAGCTGTTTCTCTGCTGCCTGAATGTCAAAATGGCCCAAAATTGTTGTGAAGGTAGCGCTGAGCAAGTGCTTTCCACACATACAGGTCCCGTAATTTTAGACCCCATGGATCGATAACTGCAAGCTTTAAAAGCGAATGAAAATCTACATTGACTTAAAGAGGGACCGGAAGAGCCTAGGGACCTTTATTTTGACCAGCTGATTCTCCGCTGCCTGAAGGTCAAAATGTCCCAAAATTGGTGTGAAGCTAGCTCTGAACAAGTGCTTTCCACGCATACTGGTCCAGTAATTTTAGACCCCATGGATCAATAAACGCAAGCTTTCAAAGCTAATGAAAGTCTCCATTGACTTAAAACAGGACTGGAAGAGCCTAGGGACCCTTCTTTTGACCGGATGTTACTCTGCCACCTGAACTTCGAAATGGCCCAAAATCGGTGTAAAGTGAGCTCTGAACAAGGGCTTTCCAGTCATACTTGTCACATAATTTTAGACCCCATGGATCGATAACCACAAGCTTTTAAAGCAAATGTAAATCTCCTTTGACTTAAAGCTGGACCGTAGGAGCCACGGGACTAGAAGAGCCAAGGGACTCTTCATTTGACCAGCTGTTTCTCTGCCGCCTGAAGGTCAAAATGGTCCAAAATCGTTGTGAAGGTAGCTGTGAACAAGTGCTTTCCATGCATACTGGTCCCCTAATTTTAGACCCCATGGATCAATAACCGCAAGCTTTTAAAGCTAATGAAAATCTCCATTGACTTAAAGTAGGACCGGAAGAGCTGCGGGACCCTTCTTTTGACCTGCTGTTTCTCTGCCCACTGAAGGTCAAAATGGCCCAAAATCGGTGTGAAGTTAGCTCTGAACAAGTGCTTTCCACCCATTCTGGTCCTGTAATTTTAGACCCCATGGATCAATAACCACAAGCTTTAAAAGCGAATGAAATTACCATTGACTTAAAATAGGACCGGTAGAGCCTAGAGACCCTTCTTTTGCCTTGCTGTTTCTGTGCCGCCTGAAGGTCGAAAAGGCCCAACATCGGTGTAAAGTTAGCTCTGAACAAGGGGTTTCCAGTCATACTAGTCCCATTACTTTAGACCCCATGGATCAATAACCGCAAGCTTTTAAAGCTAATGAAAATCTCCATTGACTTAATGCAGGACCGGAAGAGCTGCTGGACCCTTCTTTTGACTGCCTGTTTCTCTGCCAACTGAAGGTCAAAATGGCCCAAAATCAGTATGAAGGTAGCTCTGAACAAGTGCTTTCCACGCATACTGGTTCCGTAATTTTAGACCCAATGGATCGATAACCTAAAGGTTTTAAAGCGAATGGAAATCTCATTTGACTTAAAGCAGGACCGAAGGTGCCAAGGGACCAGAAGAGCCTAGGGACCCTTCATTTGAACAGCTGTTTCTCTGCTGCCTGAATGTCAAAATGGCCCAAAATTGTTGTGAAGGTAGCGCTGAGCAAGTGCTTTCCACACATACAGGTCCCGTAATTTTAGACCCCATGGATCGATAACTGCAAGCTTTAAAAGCGAATGAAAATCTACATTGACTTAAAGAGGGACCGGAAGAGCCTAGGGACCTTTATTTTGACCAGCTGATTCTCCGCTGCCTGAAGGTCAAAATGTCCCAAAATTGGTGTGAAGCTAGCTCTGAACAAGTGCTTTCCACGCATACTGGTCCAGTAATTTTAGACCCCATGGATCAATAAACGCAAGCTTTCAAAGCTAATGAAAGTCTCCATTGACTTAAAACAGGACTGGAAGAGCCTAGGGACCCTTCTTTTGACCGGATGTTACTCTGCCACCTGAACTTCGAAATGGCCCAAAATCGGTGTAAAGTGAGCTCTGAACAAGGGCTTTCCAGTCATACTTGTCACATAATTTTAGACCCCATGGATCGATAACCACAAGCTTTTAAAGCAAATGTAAATCTCCTTTAACTTAAAGCTGGACCGTAGGAGCCACGGGACTAGAAGAGCCAAGGGACTCTTCATTTGACCAGCTGTTTCTCTGCCGCCTGAAGGTCAAAATGGTCCAAAATCGTTGTGAAGGTAGCTGTGAACAAGTGCTTTCCATGCATACTGGTCCCCTAATTTTAGACCCCATGGATCAATAACCGCAAGCTTTTAAAGCTAATGAAAATCTCCATTGACTTAAAGTAGGACCGGAAGAGCTGCGGGACCCTTCTTTTGACCTGCTGTTTCTCTGCCCACTGAAGGTCAAAATGGCCCAAAATCGGTGTGAAGTTAGCTCTGAACAAGTGCTTTCCACCCATTCTGGTCCTGTAATTTTAGACCCCATGGATCAATAACCACAAGCTTTAAAAGCGAATGAAATTACCATTGACTTAAAATAGGACCGGTAGAGCCTAGAGACCCTTCTTTTGCCTTGCTGTTTCTGTGCCGCCTGAAGGTCGAAAAGGCCCAACATCGGTGTAAAGTTAGCTCTGAACAAGGGGTTTCCAGTCATACTAGTCCCATTACTTTAGACCCCATGGATCGATAACAACAAGATTTTAAAGCAAATGGAAATCTCCTTTGACTTAAAGCAGGACCGAAGGTGCCAAGGAACAGGAAGAGCCTAGGGACCCTTCATTTGACCAGCTGATTCTCCGCTGCCTGAAGGTCAAAATGTCCCAAAATTGGTGTGAAGCTAGCTCTGAACAAGTGCTTTCCACGCATACTGGTTCAGTAATTTTAGACCCCATGGATCAATAAACGCAAGCTTTCAAAGCTAATGAAAGTCTCCATTGACTTAAAACAGGACTGGAAGAGCCTAGGGACCCTTCTTTTGACCGGCTGTTACTCTGCCGCCTGAACTTCGAAATGGCCCAAATTCGGTGTAAAGTGAGCTCTGAACAAGGGCTTTCCAGTCATACTTGTCACATAATTTTAGACCCCATGGATCGATAACCACAAGCTTTTAAAGCAAATGTAAATCTCCTTTGACTTAAAGCTGGACCGTAGGAGCCACGGGACTAGAAGAGCCAAGGGACTCTTCATTTGACCAGCTGTTTCTCTGCCGCCTGAAGGTCAAAATGGTCCAAAATCGTTGTGAAGGTAGCTGTGAACAAGTGCTTTCCATGCATACTGTCCCGTAATTTTAGACCCCATGGATCAATAACCGCAAGCTTTTAAAGCTAATGAAAATCTCCATTGACTTAAAGTAGGATCGGAAGAGCTGCTGGACCCTTCTTTTGACCGGCTGTTTCTCTGCCCACTGAAGGTCAAAATGGCCCAAAATCGGTGTGAAGTTAGCTCTGAACAAGTGCTTTCCACCCATTCTGGTCCTGTAATTTTAGACCCCATGGATCAATAACCGCAAGCTTTAAAAGCGAATGAAATTACCATTGACTTAAAATAGGACCGGTAGAGCCTAGAGACCCTTCTTTTGCCTTGCTGTTTCTGTGCCGCCTGAAGGTTGAAATGGCCCAACATCTGTGTAAAGTTAGCTCTGAACAAGGGGTTTCCAGTCATACTAGTCCCATTATTTTAGACACCATGGATCGATAACAACAAGATTTTAAAGCAAATGGAAATCTCCTTTGACTTAAAGCAGGACAGAAGGAGCCACGGGACCGGAAGAGCCTAGGGACCCTTCATTTGACCAGCTGTTTCTCTGCTGCCTGAATGTCAAAATGTCCCAAAATTGTTGTGAAGGTAGCTCTGAACAAGTGCTTTCCACGCATACTGGTCCAGTAATTTTAGACCCCATTGATCAATAACCACAAGCTTTCAAAGCAAATAAAAATCTCCATTGACTTAAAACAGGACTGGAAGAACCTAGGGACCCTTCTTTTGACCGGCTGTTTCACTGCCGCCTGAATGTCGAAATGGCCCAACATCGGTGTAAAGTGAGCTCTGAACAAGGGCTTTCCAGTCATAATTGTCCCATAATTTTAGACCCCATGGATCGATAACCACAAGCTTTTAAAGCTAATGAAAATCTCCATTGACTTAAAGCAGGACCGGAAGAGCTGCAGGACCCTTCTTTTGACTGGCTGTTTCTCTGCCAACTGAAGGTCAAAATGGCCCAAAATCGGTGTGAAGGTAGCTCTGAACAAGTGCTTTCCACCCATTCTGGTCCGTAATTTTAGACCCCATGGATCAATAACCGCAAGCTTTAAAAGCAAATGAAATTACCATTGACTTAAAATAGGACCGGTAGAGCCTAGAGACCCTTCTTTTGCCTTGCTGTTTCTGTGATGCCTGAAGGTCGAAATGGCCCAACATCGGTGTATAGTTAGCTCTGAACAAGGGGTTTCCAGTCATACTAGTCCCGTTATTTTAGACCCCATGGATCGATAACAACAAGATTTTAAAGCAAATGGAAATCTCCTTTGACTTAAAGCAGGACCGAAGGAGCCGCGGGACCGGAAGAGCCTAGGGACCCTTCATTTGACCAGCTGTTTCTCTGCCAACAGAAGGTCAAAATGGCTCAAAATTGGTGTGAAGGTAGCTCTGAACAAGTGCTTTCCACGCATACTGGTCCAGTAATTTTAGACCCCATGGATCAATAACCACTAGCTTTCAAAGCAAATGAATATCTCCATTGACTTAAAACAGGACCGGAAGAGCCTAGGGACCCTTCTTTTGACTGGCTGTTTCACTGCCACCTGAATGTCGAAATGGCCCAACATCGGTGTAAAGTGAGCTCTGAACAAGGCCTTTCCAGTCATACTTGTCCCATAATTTTAGACCCCATGGATCGATAACCACAAGTTTTTAAAGCAAATGTAAATCTCCTTTGACTTAAAGCTGGACCGGAGGAGCCGCGGGACTAGAAGAGCCTAGGGACCCTTCATTTGAACAGCTGTTTCTCTGCCGCCTGAAGGTCAAAATGGCCCAAAATCGTTGTGAAGGTAGCTCTGAAGAAGTGCTTTCCATGCATACTGGTCCCATAATTTTAGACCCCATGGATCAATAACCGCAAGCTTTTAAAGCTAATGAAAATCTCCATTGACTTAAAGCAGGACCGGAAGAGCTGCTGGACCCTTCTTTTGACTTCCTGTTTCTCTGCCAACTGAAGGTCAAAATGGCCCAAAATCAGTATGAAGGTAGCTCTGAACAAGTGCTTTCCACGCATACTGGTTCCGTAATTTTAGACCCCATGGATCGATAACCGCAAGCTTTAAAAGCGAATGAAATTACCATTGACTTAAAATAGGACCGGTAGAGCCTAGAGACCCTTCATTTGCCTTGCTGTTTCAGTGCCGCCTGAAGGTCGAAATGGCCCAACATCGGTGTAAAGTTATCTCTGAACAAGGGGTTTCCAGTCATACTAGTCCCATTATTTTAGACCCCATGGATCGATAACAACAAGACATTAAAGCAAATGGAAATCTCCTTTGACTTAAAGCAGGACCGAAGGTGCCAAGGAACAGGAAGAGCCTAGGGACCCTTCATTTGACCAGCTGTTTCTCTGCTGCCTGAATGTCAAAATGTCCCAAAATTGTTGTGAAGGTAGCTCTGAAAAGTGCTTTCCATGCATACTGGTCCCATAATTTTAGACCCCATGGATCAATAACCGCAAGCTTTTAAAGCTAATGAAAATCTCCATTGACTTAAAGCAGGACCGGAAGAGCTGCTGGACCCTTGTTTTGACTGCCTGTTTCTCTGCCAACTGAAGGTCAAAATGGCCCAAAATCAGTATGAAGGTAGCTCTGAACAAGTGCTTTCCACGCATACTGGTTCCGTAATTTTAGACCCCATGGATCGATAACCTAAAGGTTTTAAAGCGAATGGAAATCTCATTTGACTTAAAGCAGGACCGAAGGTGCCAAGGGACCGGAAGAGCCTAGGGACCCTTCATTTGAACAGCTGTTTCTCTGCTGCCTGAATGTCAAAATGGCCCAAAATTGTTGTGAAGGTAGCGCTGAGCAAGTGCTTTCCACACATACAGGTCCCGTAATTTTAGACCCCATGGATCGATAACTGCAAGCTTTAAAAGCGAATGAAAATCTACATTGACTTAAAGAGGGACCGGAAGAGCCTAGGGACCTTTATTTTGACCAGCTGATTCTCCGCTGCCTGAAGGTCAAAATGTCCCAAAATTGGTGTGAAGCTAGCTCTGAACAAGTGCTTTCCACGCATACTGGTCCAGTAATTTTAGACCCCATGGATCAATAAACGCAAGCTTTCAAAGCTAATGAAAGTCTTCATTGACTTAAAACAGGACTGGAAGAGCCTAGGGACCCTTCTTTTGACCGGATGTTACTCTGCCACCTGAACTTCGAAATGGCCCAAAATCGGTGTAAAGTGAGCTCTGAACAAGGGCTTTCCAGTCATACTTGTCACATAATTTTAGACCCCATGGATCGATAACCACAAGCTTTTAAAGCAAATGTAAATCTCCTTTGACTGAAAGCTGGACCGGAGGAGCCGCCGGACTAGAAGAGCCTAGGGACCCTTCATTTGAACAGCTGTTTCTCTGCCGCCTGAAGGTCAAAATGGTCCAAAATCGTTGTGAAGGTAGCTGTGAACAAGTGCTTTCCATGCATACTGGTCCCCTAATTTTAGACCCCATGGATCAATAACCGCAAGCTTTTAAAGCTAATGAAAATCTCCATTGACTTAAAGTAGGACCGGAAGAGCTGCGGGACCCTTCTTTTGACCTGCTGTTTCTCTGCCCACTGAAGGTCAAAATGGCCCAAAATCGGTGTGAAGTTAGCTCTGAACAAGTGCTTTCCACCCATTCTGGTCCTGTAATTTTAGACCCCATGGATCAATAACCGCAAGCTTTAAAAGCGAATGAAATTACCATTGACTTAAAATAGGACCGGTAGAGCCTAGAGACCCTTCTTTTGCCTTGCTGTTTCTGTGCCGCCTGAAGGTCGAAAAGGCCCAACATCGGTGTAAAGTTAGCTCTGAACAAGGGGTTTCCAGTCATACTAGTCCCATTATTTTAGACACCATGGATCGATAACAACAAGATTTTAAAGCAAATGGAAATCTCCTTTGACTTAAAGCAGGACCGAAGGAGCCACGGGACCGGAAGAGCCTAGGGACCCTTCATTTGACCAGCTGTTTCTCTGCTGCCTGAATGTCAAAATGTCCCAAAATTGTTGTGAAGGTAGCTCTGAACAAGTGCTTTCCACGCATACTGGTCCAGTAATTTTAGACCCCATGGATCAATAACCACAAGCTTTCAAAGCAAATAAAAATCTCCATTGACTTAAAACAGGACCGGAAGAACCTAGGGACCCTTCTTTTGACCGGCTGTTTCACTGCCGCCTGAATGTCGAAATGGCCCAACATCGGTGTAAAGTGAGCTCTGAACAAGGGCTTTCCAGTCATACTTGTCCCATAATTTTAGACCACATGGATCGCTAACCACAAGCTTTTAAAGCTAATGAAAATCTCCATTGACTTAAAGCAGGACCGGAAGAGCTGCAGGACCCTTCTTTTGACTGGCTGTTTCTCTGCCAACTGAAGGTCAAAATGGCCCAAAATCGGTGTGAAGGTAGCTCTGAACAAGTGCTTTCCACCCATTCTGGTCCGTAATTTTAGACCCCATGGATCAATAACCGCAAGCTTTAAAAGCAAATGAAATTACCATTGACTTAAAATAGGACCGGTAGAGCCTAGAGACCCTTCTTTTGCCTTGCTGTTTCTGTGATGCCTGAAGGTCGAAATGGCCCAACATCGGTGTAAAGTTAGCTCTGAACAAGGGGTTTCCAGTCATACTAGTCCTGTTATTTTAGACCCCATGGATCGATAACAAGATTTTAAAGCAAATGGAAATCTCCTTTGACTTAAAGCAGGACCGAAGGAGCCGCGGGACCGGAAGAGCCTAGGGACCCTTCATTTGACCAGCTGTTTCTCTGCCAACTGAAGGTCAAAATGGCTCAAAATTGGTGTGAAGGTAGCTCAGAACAAGTGCTTTCCATGCATACTGGTCCAGTAATTTTAGACCCCATGGATCAATAACCACTAGCTTTCAAAGCAAATGAATATCTCCATTGACTTAAAACAGGACCGGAAGAGCCTAGGGACCCTTCTTTTGACCGGCTGTTTCACTGCCACCTGAATGTCGAAATGGCCCAACATCGGTGTAAAGTGAGCTCTGAACAAGGGCTTTCCAGTCATACTTGTCCCATAATTTTAGACCCCATGGATCGATAACCACAAGTTTTTAAAGCAAATGTAAATCTCCTTTGACTTAAAGCTGGACCGGAGGAGCCGCGGGACTAGAAGAGCCTAGGGACCCTTCATTTGAACAGCTGTTTCTCTGCCGCCTGAAGGTCAAAATGGCCCAAAATCGTTGTGAAGGTAGCTCTGAAGAAGTGCTTTCCATGCATACTGGTCCCATAATTTTAGACCCCATGGATCAATAACCGCAAGCTTTTAAAGCTAATGAAAATCTCCATTGACTTAAAGCAGGACCGGAAGAGCTGCTGGACCCTTCTTTTGACTGCCTGTTTCTCTGCCAACTGAAGGTCAAAATGGCGCAAAATCAGTATGAAGGTAGCTCTGAACAAGTGCTTTCCACGCATACTGGTTCCGTAATTTTAGACCCCATGGATCGATAACCGCAAGCTTTAAAAGCGAATGAAATTACCATTGACTTAAAATAGGACCGGTAGAGCCTAGAGACCCTTCTTTTGCCTTGCTGTTTCTGTGCCGCCTGAAGGTCGAAATGGCCCAACATCGGTGTAAAGTTAGCTCTGAACAAGGGGTTTCCAGTCATACTAGTCCCATTATTTTAGACACCATGGATCGATAACAACAAGATTTTAAAGCAAATGGAAATCTCCTTTGACTTAAAGCAGGACAGAAGGAGCCACGGGACCGGAAGAGCCTAGGGACCCTTCATTTGACCAGCTGTTTCTCTGCTGCCTGAATGTCAAAATGTCCCAAAATTGTTGTGAAGGTAGCTCTGAACAAGTGCTTTCCACGCATACTGGTCCAGTAATTTTAGACCCCATTGATCAATAACCACAAGCTTTCAAAGCAAATAAAAATCTCCATTGACTTAAAACAGGACCGGAAGAACCTAGGGACCCTTCTTTTGACCGGCTGTTTCACTGCCGCCTGAATGTCGAAATGGCCCAACATCGGTGTAAAGTGAGCTCTGAACAAGGGCTTTCCAGTCATAATTGTCCCATAATTTTAGACCCCATGGATCGATAACCACAAGCTTTTAAAGCTAATGAAAATCTCCATTGACTTAAAGCAGGACCAGAAGAGCTGCAGGACCCTTCTTTTGACTGGCTGTTTCTCTGCCAACTGAAGGTCAAAATGGCCCAAAATCGGTGTGAAGGTAGCTCTGAACAAGTGCTTTCCACCCATTCTGGTCCGTAATTTTAGACCCCATGGATCAATAACCGCAAGCTTTAAAAGCAAATGAAATTACCATTGACTTAAAATAGGACCGGTAGAGCCTAGAGACCCTTCTTTTGCCTTGCTGTTTCTGTGATGCCTGAAGGTCGAAATGGCCCAACATCAGTGTAAAGTTAGCTCTGAACAAGGGGTTTCCAGTCATACTAGTCCCGTTATTTTAGACCCCATGGATCGATAACAACAAGATTTTAAAGCAAATGGAAATCTCCTTTGACTTAAAGCAGGACCGAAGGAGCCGCGGGACTGGAAGAGCCTAGGGACCCTTCATTTGACCAGCTGTTTCTCTGCCAACTGAAGGTCAAAATGGCTCAAAATTGGTGTGAAGGTAGCTCTGAACAAGTGCTTTCCACGCATACTGGTCCAGTAATTTTAGACCCCATGGATCAATAACCACTAGCTTTCAAAGCAAATGAATATCTCCATTGACTTAAAACAGGACCGGAAGAGCCTAGGGACCCTTCTTTTGACTGGCTGTTTCACTGCCACCTGAATGTCGAAATGGCCCAATATCGGTGTAAAGTGAGCTCTGAACAAGGCCTTTCCAGTCATACTTGTCCCATAATTTTAGACCCCATGGATCGATAACCACAAGTTTTTAAAGCAAATGTAAATCTCCTTTGACTTAAAGCTGGACCGGAGGAGCCGCGGGACTAGAAGAGCCTAGGGACCCTTCATTTGAACAGCTGTTTCTCTGCCGCCTGAAGGTCAAAATGGCCCAAAATCGTTGTGAAGGTAGCTCTGAAGAAGTGCTTTCCATGCATACTGGTCCCATAATTTTAGACCCCATGGATCAATAACCGCAAGCTTTTAAAGCTAATGAAAATCTCCATTGACTTAAAGCAGGACCGGAAGAGCTGCTGGACCCTTCTTTTGACTGCCTGTTTCTCTGCCAACTGAAGGTCAAAATGGCCCAAAATCAGTATGAAGGTAGCTCTGAACAAGTGCTTTCCACGCATACTGGTTCCGTAATTTTAGACCCCATGGATCGATAACCGCAAGCTTTAAAAGCAAATGAAATTACCATTGACTTAAAATAGGACCGGTAGAGCCTAGAGACCCTTCATTTGCCTTGCTGTTTCAGTGCCGCCTGAAGGTCGAAATGGCCCAACATCGGTGTAAAGTTATCTCTGAACAAGGGGTTTCCAGTCATACTAGTCCCATTATTTTAGACCCCATGGATCGATAACAACAAGATTTTAAAGCAAATGGAAATCTCCTTTGACTTAAAGCAGGACCGAAGTTGCCAAGGAACAGGAAGAGCCTAGGGACCCTTCATTTGACCAGCTGTTTCTCTGCTGCCTGAATGTCAAAATGTCCCAAAATTGTTGTGAAGGTAGCTCTGAACAAGTGCTTTCCATGCATACTGGTCCCATAATTTTAGACCCCATGGATCAATAACCGCAAGCTTTTAAAAAAGCTAATGAAAATCTCCATTGACTTAAAGCAGGACCGGAAGAGCTGCTGGACCCTTGTTTTGACTGCCTGTTTCTCTGCCAACTGAAGGTCAAAATGGCCCAAAATCAGTATGAAGGTAGCTCTGAACAAGTGCTTTCCACGCATACTGGTTCCGTAATTTTAGACCCCATGGATCGATAACCTAAAGGTTTTAAAGCGAATGGAAATCTCATTTGACTTAAAGCAGGACCGAAGGTGCCAAGGGACCGGAAGAGCCTAGGGACCCTTCATTTGACCAGCTGTTTCTCTGCTGCCTGAATGTCAAAATGGCCCAAAATTGTTGTGAAGGTAGCGCTGAGCAAGTGCTTTCCACACATACAGGTCCCGTAATTTTAGACCCCATGGATCGATAACTGCAAGCTTTAAAAGTGAATGAAAATCTACATTGACTTAAAGAGGGACCGGAAGAGCCTAGGGACCTTTATTTTGACCAGCTGATTCTCCGCTGCCTGAAGGTCAAAATGTCCCAAAATTGGTGTGAAGCTAGCTCTGAACAAGTGCTTTCCACGCATACTGGTCCAGTAATTTTAGACCCCATGGATCAATAAACGCAAGCTTTCAAAGCTAATGAAAGTCTCCATTGACTTAAAACAGGACTGGAAGAGCCTAGGGACCCTTCTTTTGACCGGATGTTACTCTGCCACCTGAACTTCGAAATGGCCCAAAATCGGTGTAAAGTGAGCTCTGAACAAGGGCTTTCCAGTCATACTTGTCACATAATTTTAGACCCCATGGATCGATAACCACAAGCTTTTAAAGCAAATGGAAATCTCCTTTGACTTAAAGCAGGACCGAAGGAGCCACGGGACCGGAAGAGCCTAGGGACCCTTCATTTGACCAGCTGTTTCTCTGCTGCCTGAATGTCAAAATGTCCCAAAATTGTTGTGAAGGTAGCTCTGAACAAGTGCTTTCCACGCATACTGGTCCAGTAATTTTAGACCCCATGGATCAATAACCACAAGCTTTCAAAGCAAATAAAAATCTCCATTGACTTAAAACAGGACCGGAAGAACCTAGGGACCCTTCTTTTGACCGGCTGTTTCACTGCCGCCTGAATGTCGAAATGGCCCAACATCGGTGTAAAGTGAGCTCTGAACAAGGGCTTTCCAGTCATACTTGTCCCATAATTTTAGACCACATGGATCGATAACCACAAGCTTTTAAAGCTAATGAAAATCTCCATTGACTTAAAGCAGGACCGGAAGAGCTGCAGGACCCTTCTTTTGACTGGCTGTTTCTCTGCCAACTGAAGGTCAAAATGGCCCAAAATCGGTGTGAAGGTAGCTCTGAACAAGTGCTTTCCACCCATTCTGGTCCGTAATTTTAGACCCCATGGATCAATAACCGCAAGCTTTAAAAGCAAATGAAATTACCATTGACTTAAAATAGGACCGGTGGAGCCTAGAGACCCTTCTTTTGCCTTGCTGTTTCTGTGATGCCTGAAGGTCGAAATGGCCCAACATCGGTGTAAAGTTAGCTCTGAACAAGGGGTTTCCAGTCATACTAGTCCTGTTATTTTAGACCCCATGGATCGATAACAAGATTTTAAAGCAAATGGAAATCTCCTTTGACTTAAAGCAGGACCGAAGGAGCCGCGGGACCGGAAGAGCCTAGGGACCCTTCATTTGACCAGCTGTTTCTCTGCCAACTGAAGGTCAAAATGGCTCAAAATTGGTGTGAAGGTAGCTCAGAACAAGTGCTTTCCACGCATACTGGTCCAGTAATTTTAGACCCCATGGATCAATAACCACTAGCTTTCAAAGCAAATGAATATCTCCATTGACTTAAAACAGGACCGGAAGAGCCTAGGGACCCTTCTTTTGACCGGCTGTTTCACTGCCACCTGAATGTCGAAATGGCCCAACATCGGTGTAAAGTGAGCTCTGAACAAGGGCTTTCCAGTCATACTTGTCCCATAATTTTAGACCCCATGGATCGATAACCACAAGATTTAAAAGCAAATGTAAATCTCCTTTGACTTAAAGCTGGACCGGAGGAGCCGCGGGACTAGAAGAGCCTAGGGACCCTTCATTTGAACAGCTGTTTCTCTGCCGCCTGAAGGTCAAAATGGCCCAAAATCGTTGTGAAGGTAGCTCTGAAGAAGTGCTTTCCATGCATACTGGTCCCATAATTTTAGACCCCATGGATCAATAACCGCAAGCTTTTAAAGCTAATGAAAATCTCCATTGACTTAAAGCAGGACCGGAAGAGCTGCTGGACCCTTCTTTTGACTGCCTGTTTCTCTGCCAACTGAAGGTCAAAATGGCGCAAAATCAGTATGAAGGTAGCTCTGAACAAGTGCTTTCCACGCATACTGGTTCCGTAATTTTAGACCCCATGGATCGATAACCGCAAGCTTTAAAAGCGAATGAAATTACCATTGACTTAAAATAGGACCGGTAGAGCCTAGAGACCCTTCTTTTGCCTTGCTGTTTCAGTGCCGCCTGAAGGACGAAATGGCCCAACATCGGTGTAAAGTTATCTCTGAACAAGGGGTTTCCAGTCATACTAGTCCCATTACTTTAGACCCCATGGATCGATAACAACAAGATTTTAAAGCAAATGGAAATCTCCTTTGACTTAAAGCAGGACCGAAGGTGCCAAGGAACAGGAAGAGCCTAGGGACCCTTCATTTGACCAGCTGATTCTCCGCTGCCTGAAGGTCAAAATGTCCCAAAATTGGTGTGAAGCTAGCTCTGAACAAGTGCTTTCCACGCATACTGGTCCAGTAATTTTAGACCCCATGGATCAATAAATGCAAGCTTTCAAAGCTAATGAAAGTCTCCATTGACTTAAAACAGGACTGGAAGAGCCTAGGGACCCTTCTTTTGACCGGCTGTTACTCTGCCGCCTGAACTTCGAAATGGCCCAAAATCGGTGTAAAGTGAGCTCTGAACAAGGGCCTTCCAGTCATACTTGTCACATAATTTTAGACCCCATGGATCGATAACCACAAGCTTTTAAAGCAAATGTAAATCTCCTTTGACTTAAAGCTGGACCGTAGGAGCCACGGGACTAGAAGAGCCAAGGGACTCTTCATTTGACCAGCTGTTTCTCTGCCGCCTGAAGGTCAAAATGGTCCAAAATCGTTGTGAAGGTAGCTGTGAACAAGTGCTTTCCATGCATACTGTCCCGTAATTTTAGACCCCATGGATCAATAACCGCAAGCTTTTAAAGCTAATGAAAATCTCCATTGACTTAAAGTAGGATCGGAAGAGCTGCGGGACCCTTCTTCTGACCGGCTGTTTCTCTGCCCACTGAAGGTCAAAATGGCCCAAAATCGGTGTGAAGTTAGCTCTGAACAAGTGCTTTCCACCCATTCTGGTCCTGTAATTTTAGACCCCATGGATCAATAACCGCAAGCTTTAAAAGCGAATGAAATTACCATTGACTCAAAATAGGACCGGTAGAGCCTAGAGACCCTTCTTTTGCCTTGCTGTTTCTGTGCCGCCTGAAGGTCGAAATGGCCCAACATCGGTGTAAAGTTACCTCTGAACAAGGGGTTTCCAGTCATACTAGTCCCATTATTTTAGACACCATGGATCGATAACAACAAGATTTTAAAGCAAATGGAAATCTCCTTTGACTTAAAGCAGGACCGAAGGAGCCACGGGACCGGAAGAGCCTAGGGACCCTTCATTTGACCAGCTGTTTCTCTGCTGCCTGAATGTCAAAATGTCCCAAAATTGTTGTGAAGGTAGCTCTGAACAAGTGCTTTCCACGCATACTGGTCCAGTAATTTTAGACCCCATGGATCAATAACCACAAGCTTTCAAAGCAAATAAAAATCTCCATTGACTTAAAACAGGACCGGAAGAACCTAGGGACCCTTCTTTTGACCGGCTGTTTCACTGCCGCCTGAATGTCGAAATGGCCCAACATCGGTGTAAAGTGAGCTCTGAACAAGGGCTTTCCAGTCATAATTGTCCCATAATTATAGACCCCATGGATCGATAACCACAAGCTTATAAAGATAATGAAAATCTCCATTGACTTAAAGCAGGACCGGAAGAGCTGCAGGACCCTTCTTTTGACTGGCTGTTTCTCTGCCAACTGAAGGTCAAAATGGCCCAAAATCGGTGTGAAGGTAGCTCTGAACAAGTGCTTTCCACCCATTCTGGTCCGTAATTTTAGACCCCATGGATCAATAACCGCAAGCTTTAAAAGCAAATGAAATTACCATTGACTTAAAATAGGACCGGTAGAGCCTAGAGACCCTTCTTTTGCCTTGCTGTTTCTGTGATGCCTGAAGGTCGAAATGGCCCAACATCGGTGTAAAGTTAGCTCTGAACAAGGGGTTTCCAGTCATACTAGTACCGTTATTTTAGACCCCATGGATCGATAACAACAAGATTTTAAAGCAAATGGAAATCTCCTTTGACTTAAAGCAGGACCGAAGGAGCCGCGGGACCGGAAGAGCCTAGGGACCCTTCATTTGACCAGCTGTTTCTCTGCCAACTGAAGGTCAAAATGGCTCAAAATTGGTGTGAAGGTAGCTCTGAACAAGTGCTTTCCACGCATACTGGTCCAGTAATTTTAGACCCCATGGATCAATAACCACTAGCTTTCAAAGCAAATGAATATCTCCATTGACTTAAAACAGGACCGGAAGAGCCTAGGGACCCTTCTTTTGACCGGCTGTTTCACTGCCACCTGAATGTCGAAATGGCCCAACATCGGTGTAAAGTGAGCTCTGAACAAGGGCTTTCCAGTCATACTTGTCCCATAATTTTAGACCCCATGGATCGATAACCACAAGTTTTTAAAGCAAATGTAAATCTCCTTTGACTTAAAGCTGGACCGAAGGAGCCGCGGGACTAGAAGAGCCTAGGGACCCTTCATTTGAATAGCTGTTTCTCTGCCGCCTGAAGGTCAAAATGGCCCAAAATCGTTGTGAAGGTAGCTCTGAAGAAGTGCTTTCCATGCATACTGGTCCCATAATTTTAGACCCCATGGATCAATAACCGCAAGCTTTTAAAGCTAATGAAAATCTCCTTTGACTTAAAGCAGGACCGGAAGAGCTGCTGGACCCTTCTTTTGACTGCCTGTTTCTCTGCCAACTGAAGGTCAAAATGGCCCAAAATCAGTATGAAGGTAGCTCTGAACAAGTGCTTTCCACGCATACTGGTTCCGTAATTTTAGACCCCATGGATCGATAACCTAAAGGTTTTAAAGCGAATGGAAATCTCATTTGACTTAAAGCAGGACCAAAGGTGCCAAGGGACAGGAAGAGCCTAGGGACCCTTCATTTGAACAGCTGTTTCTCTGCTGCCTGAATGTCAAAATGGCCCAAAATTGTTGTGAAGGTAGCGCTGAGCAAGTGCTTTCCACACATACAGGTCCAGTAATTTTAGACCCCATGGATCGATAACTGCAAGCTTTAAAAGCGAATGAAAATCTACATTGACTTAAAGAGGGACCGGAAGAGCCTAGGGACCTTTATTTTGACCAGCTGATTCTCCGCTGCCTGAAGGTCAAAATGTCCCAAAATTGGTGTGAAGCTAGCTCTGAACAAGTGCTTTCCACGCATACTGGTCCAGTAATTTTAGACCCCATGGATCAATAAACGCAAGCTTTCAAAGCTAATGAAAGTCTCCATTGACTTAAAACAGGACTGGAAGAGCCTAGGGACCCTTCTTTTGACCGGATGTTACTCTGCCACCTGAACTTCGAAATGGCCCAAAATCGGTGTAAAGTGAGCTCTGAACAAGGGCTTTCCAGTCATACTTGTCACATAATTTTAGACCCCATGGATCGATAACCACAAGCTTTTAAAGCAAATGTAAATCTCCTTTGACTTAAAGCTGGACCGTAGGAGCCACGGGACTAGAAGAGCCAAGGGACTCTTCATTTGACCAGCTGTTTCTCTGCCGCCTGAAGGTCAAAATGGTCCAAAATCGTTGTGAAGGTAGCTGTGAACAAGTGCTTTCCATGCATACTGGTCCCCTAATTTTAGACCCCATGGATCAATAACCGCAAGCTTTTAAAGCTAATGAAAATCTCCATTGACTTAA
This sequence comes from Taudactylus pleione, assembly GCA_031769625.1. NCBI lineage: Eukaryota > Metazoa > Chordata > Amphibia > Anura > Myobatrachidae > Taudactylus > Taudactylus pleione. The sequence goes on along the minus strand of JAUIMM010000430.1, from coordinate 166,906 downwards.
AGTAGGACCGGAAGAGCTGCGGGACCCTTCTTTTGACCTGCTGTTTCTCTGCCCACTGAAGGTCAAAATGGCCCAAAATCGGTGTGAAGTTAGCTCTGAACAAGTGCTTTCCACCCATTCTGGTCCTGTAATTTTAGACCCCATGGATCAATAACCGCAAGCTTTAAAAGTGAATGAAATTACCATTGACTTAAAATAGGACCGGTAGAGCCTAGAGACCCTTCTTTTGCCTTGCTGTTTCTGTGCCGCCTGAAGGTCGAAAAGGCCCAACATCGGTGTAAAGTTAGCTCTGAACAAGGGGTTTCCAGTCATACTAGTCCCATTATTTTAGACACCATGGATCGATAACAACAAGATTTTAAAGCAAATGGAAATCTCCTTTGACTTAAAGCAGGACCGAAGGAGCCACGGGACCGGAAGAGCCTAGGGACCCTTCATTTGACCAGCTGTTTCTCTGCTGCCTGAATGTCAAAATGTCCCAAAATTGTTGTGAAGGTAGCTCTGAACAAGTGCTTTCCACGCATACTGGTCCAGTAATTTTAGACCCCATGGATCAATAACCACAAGCTTTCAAAGCAAATAAAAATCTCCATTGACTTAAAACAGGACCGGAAGAACCTAGGGACCCTTCTTTTGACCGGCTGTTTCACTGCCGCCTGAATGTCGAAATGGCCCAACATCGGTGTAAAGTGAGCTCTGAACAAGGGCTTTCCAGTCATACTTGTCCCATAATTTTAGACCACATGGATCGATAACCACAAGCTTTTAAAGCTAATGAAAATCTCCATTGACTTAAAGCAGGACCGGAAGAGCTGCAGGACCCTTCTTTTGACTGGCTGTTTCTCTGCCAACTGAAGGTCAAAATGGCCCAAAATCGGTGTGAAGGTAGCTCTGAACAAGTGCTTTCCACCCATTCTGGTCCGTAATTTTAGACCCCATGGATCAATAACCGCAAGCTTTAAAAGCAAATGAAATTACCATTGACTTAAAATAGGACCGGTAGAGCCTAGAGACCCTTCTTTTGCCTTGCTGTTTCTGTGATGCCTGAAGGTCGAAATGGCCCAACATCGGTGTAAAGTTAGCTCTGAACAAGGGGTTTCCAGTCATACTAGTCCTGTTATTTTAGACCCCATGGATCGATAACAAGATTTTAAAGCAAATGGAAATCTCCTTTGACTTAAAGCAGGACCGAAGGAGCCGCGGGACCGGAAGAGCCTAGGGACCCTTCATTTGACCAGCTGTTTCTCTGCCAACTGAAGGTCAAAATGGCTCAAAATTGGTGTGAAGGTAGCTCAGAACAAGTGCTTTCCACGCATACTGGTCCAGTAATTTTAGACCCCATGGATCAATAACCACTAGCTTTCAAAGCAAATGAATATCTCCATTGACTTAAAACAGGACCGGAAGAGCCTAGGGACCCTTCTTTTGACCGGCTGTTTCACTGCCACCTGAATGTCGAAATGGCCCAACATCGGTGTAAAGTGAGCTCTGAACAAGGGCTTTCCAGTCATACTTGTCCCATAATTTTAGACCCCATGGATCGATAACCACAAGTTTTTAAAGCAAATGTAAATCTCCTTTGACTTAAAGCTGGACCGGAGGAGCCGCGGGACTAGAAGAGCCTAGGGACCCTTCATTTGAACAGCTGTTTCTCTGCCGCCTGAAGGTCAAAATGGCCCAAAATCGTTGTGAAGGTAGCTCTGAAGAAGTGCTTTCCATGCATACTGGTCCCATAATTTTAGACCCCATGGATCAATAACCGCAAGCTTTTAAAGCTAATGAAAATCTCCATTGACTTAAAGCAGGACCGGAAGAGCTGCTGGACCCTTCTTTTGACTGCCTGTTTCTCTGCCAACTGAAGGTCAAAATGGCGCAAAATCAGTATGAAGGTAGCTCTGAACAAGTGCTTTCCACGCATACTGGTTCCGTAATTTTAGACCCCATGGATCGATAACCGCAAGCTTTAAAAGCGAATGAAATTACCATTGACTTAAAATAGGACCGGTAGAGCCTAGAGACCCTTCTTTTGCCTTGCTGTTTCAGTGCCGCCTGAAGGACGAAATGGCCCAACATCGGTGTAAAGTTATCTCTGAACAAGGGGTTTCCAGTCATACTAGTCCCATTACTTTAGACCCCATGGATCGATAACAACAAGATTTTAAAGCAAATGGAAATCTTCTTTGACTTAAAGCAGGACCGAAGGTGCCAAGGAACAGGAAGAGCCTAGGGACCCTTCATTTGACCAGCTGATTCTCCGCTGCCTGAAGGTCAAAATGTCCCAAAATTGGTGTGAAGCTAGCTCTGAACAAGTGCTTTCCACGCATACTGGTCCAGTAATTTTAGACCCCATGGATCAATAACCACAAGCTTTCAAAGCAAATAAAAATCTCCATTGACTTAAAACAGGACCGGAAGAACCTAGGGACCCTTCTTTTGACCGGCTGTTTCACTGCCGCCTGAATGTCGAAATGGCCCAACATCGGTGTAAAGTGAGCTCTGAACAAGGGCTTTCCAGTCATAATTGTCCCATAATTTTAGACCCCATGGATCGATAACCACAAGCTTATAAAGCTAATGAAAATCTCCATTGACTTAAAGCAGGACCGGAAGAGCTGCAGGACCCTTCTTTTGACTGGCTGTTTCTCTGCCAACTGAAGGTCAAAATGGCCCAAAATCGGTGTGAAGGTAGCTCTGAACAAGTGCTTTCCACCCATTCTGGTCCGTAATTTTAGACCCCATGGATCAATAACCGCAAGCTTTAAAAGCAAATGAAATTACCATTGACTTAAAATAGGACCGGTAGAGCCTAGAGACCCTTCTTTTGCCTTGCTGTTTCTGTGATGCCTGAAGGTCGAAATGGCCCAACATCGGTGTAAAGTTAGCTCTGAACAAGGGGTTTCCAGTCATACTAGTCCCGTTATTTTAGACCCCATGGATCGATAACAACAAGATTTTAAAGCAAATGGAAATCTCCTTTGACTTAAAGCAGGACCGAAGGAGCCGCGGGACCGGAAGAGCCTAGGGACCCTTCATTTGACCAGCTGTTTCTCTGCCAACTGAAGGTCAAAATGGCTCAAAATTGGTGTGAAGGTAGCTCTGAACAAGTGCTTCCACGCATACTGGTCCAGTAATTTTAGACCCCATGGATCAATAACCACTAGCTTTCAAAGCAAATGAATATCTCCATTGACTTAAAACAGGACCGGAAGAGCCTAGGGACCCTTCTTTTGACCGGCTGTTTCACTGCCACCTGAATGTCGAAATGGCCCAACATCGGTGTAAAGTGAGCTCTGAACAAGGGCTTTCCAGTCATACTTGTCCCATAATTTTAGACCCCATGGATCGATAACCACAAGTTTTTAAAGCAAATGTAAATCTCCTTTGACTTAAAGCTGGACCGAAGGAGCCGCGGGACTAGAAGAGCCTAGGGACCCTTCATTTGAACAGCTGTTTCTCTGCCGCCTGAAGGTCAAAATGGCCCAAAATCGTTGTGAAGGTAGCTCTGAAGAAGTGCTTTCCATGCATACTGGTCCCATAATTTTAGACCCCATGGATCAATAACCGCAAGCTTTTAAAGCTAATGAAAATCTCCTTTGACTTAAAGCAGGACCGGAAGAGCTGCTGGACCCTTCTTTTGACTGCCTGTTTCTCTGCCAACTGAAGGTCAAAATGGCCCAAAATCAGTATGAAGGTAGCTCTGAACAAGTGCTTTCCACGCATACTGGTTCCGTAATTTTAGACCCCATGGATCGATAACCGCAAGCTTTAAAAGCGAATGAAATTACCATTGACTTAAAATAGGACCGGTAGAGCCTAGAGACCCTTCATTTGCCTTGCTGTTTCAGTGCCGCCTGAAGGTCGAAATGGCCCAACATCGGTGTAAAGTTATCTCTGAACAAGGGGTTTCCAGTCATACTAGTCCCATTATTTTAGACCCCATGGATCGATAACAACAAGATTTTAAAGCAAATGGAAATCTCCTTTGACTTAAAGCAGGACCGAAGGTGCCAAGGAACAGGAAGAGCCTAGGGACCCTTCATTTGACCAGCTGTTTCTCTGCTGCCTGAATGTCAAAATGTCCCAAAATTGTTGTGAAGGTAGCTCTGAACAAGTGCTTTCCATGCATACTGGTCCCATAATTTTAGACCCCATGGATCAATAACCGCAAGCTTTTAAAGCTAATGAAAATCTCCATTGACTTAAAGCAGGACCGGAAGAGCTGCTGGACCCTTCTTTTGACTGCCTGTTTCTCTGCCAACTGAAGGTCAAAATGGCCCAAAATCAGTATGAAGGTAGCTCTGAACAAGTGCTTTCCACGCATACTGGTTCCGTAATTTTAGACCCCATGGATCGATAACCTAAAGGTTTTAAAGCGAATGGAAATCTCATTTGACTTAAAGCAGGACCAAAGGTGCCAAGGGACAGGAAGAGCCTAGGGACCCTTCATTTGAACAGCTGTTTCTCTGCTGCCTGAATGTCAAAATGGCCCAAAATTGTTGTGAAGGTAGCGCTGAGCAAGTGCTTTCCACACATACAGGTCCAGTAATTTTAGACCCCATGGATCGATAACTGCAAGCTTTAAAAGCGAATGAAAATCTACATTGACTTAAAGAGGGACCGGAAGAGCCTAGGGACCTTTATTTTGACCAGCTGATTCTCCGCTGCCTGAAGGTCAAAATGTCCCAAAATTGGTGTGAAGCTAGCTCTGAACAAGTGCTTTCCACGCATACTGGTCCAGTAATTTAGACCCCATGGATCAATAAACGCAAGCTTTCAAAGCTAATGAAAGTCTCCATTGACTTAAAACAGGACTGGAAGAGCCTAGGGACCCTTCTTTTGACCGGATGTTACTCTGCCACCTGAACTTCGAAATGGCCCAAAATCGGTGTAAAGTGAGCTCTGAACAAGGGCTTTCCAGTCATACTTGTTACATAATTTTAGACCCCATGGATCGATAACCACAAGCTTTTAAAGCAAATGTAAATCTCCTTTGACTTAAAGCTGGACCGTAGGAGCCACGGGACTAGAAGAGCCAAGGGACTCTTCATTTGACCAGCTGTTTCTCTGCCGCCTGAAGGTCAAAATGGTCCAAAATCGTTGTGAAGGTAGCTGTGAACAAGTGCTTTCCATGCATACTGTCCCGTAATTTTAGACCCCATGGATCAATAACCGCATGCTTTTACAGCTAATGAAAATCTCCATTGACTTAAAGTAGGACCGGAAGAGCTGCGGGACCCTTCTTTTGACCTGCTGTTTCTCTGCCCACTGAAGGTCAAAATGGCCCAAAATCGGTGTGAAGTTAGCTCTGAACAAGTGCTTTCCACCCATTCTGGTCCTGTAATTTTAGACCCCATGGATCAATAACCGCAAGCTTTAAAAGCGAATGAAATTACCATTGACTTAAAATAGGACCGGTAGAGCCTAGAGACCCTTCTTTTGCCTTGCTGTTTCTGTGCCGCCTGAAGGTCGAAAAGGCCCAACATCGGTGTAAAGTTATCTCTGAACAAGGGGTTTCCAGTCATACTTGTCCCATAATTTTAGACCCCATGGATCGATAACCACAAGCTTTTAAAGCTAATGAAAATCTCCATTGACTTAAAGCAGGACCGGAAGAGCTGCAGGACCCTTCTTTTGACTGGCTGTTTCTCTGCCAACTGAAGGTCAAAATGGCCCAAAATCGGTGTGAAGGTAGCTCTGAACAAGTGCTTTCCACCCATTCTGGTCCGTAATTTTAGACCCCATGGATCAATAACCGCAAGCTTTAAAAGCAAATGAAATTACCATTGACTTAAAATAGGACCGGTAGAGCCTAGAGACCCTTCTTTTGCCTTGCTGTTTCTGTGATGCCTGAAGGTCGAAATGGCCCAACATCGGTGTAAAGTTAGCTCTAAACAAGGGGTTTCCAGTCATACTAGTCCCGTTATTTTAGAACCCATGGATCGATAACAACAAGATTTTAAAGCAAATGGAAATCTCCTTTGACTTAAAGCAGGACCGAAGGAGACGCGGGACCGGAAGAGGCTAGGGACCCTTCATTTGACCAGCTGTTTCTCTGCCAACTGAAGGTCAAAATGGCCCAAAATTGTTGTGAAGGTAGCTCTGAACAAGTGCTTTCCACGCATACTGGTCCAGTAATTTTAGACCCCATAGATCAATAACCGCAAGCTTTCAAAGCTAATGAAAATCTCTATTGACTTAAAACAGGACCGGAAGAGCCTAGGGACGCTTCTTTTGACCGGCTGTTTCACTGCCGCCTGAATGTCGAAATGGCCCAACATCAGTATGAAGGTAGCTCTGAACAAGTGCTTTCCACGCATACTGGTTCCGTAATTTTAGACCCCATGGATCGATAACCGCAAGCATTAAAAGCAAATGAAATTACCATTGACTTAAAGCAGGACCGGAAGAGCCTAGAGACCCTTCTATTTCCTTGCTGTTTCTCTGCCGCCTGAAGGTCGAAATGGCCCAAAATCGGTGTAAAGTTAGGTCTGAACAAGGGGTTTCCAGTCATACTAATCCCGTTATTTTAGACCCCATGGATCGATAACAACAAGATTTTAAAGCAAATGGAAATCTCCTTTGACTTAAAGCAGGACCGAAGGTGCCAAGGAACAGGAAGAGCCTAGGGACCCTTCATTTGAACAGCTGTTTCTCTGCTGCCTGAATGTCAAAATGGCCCAAAATTGTTGTGAAGGTAGCGCTGAGCAAGTGCTTTCCACACATACTGGTCCAGTAATTTTAGACCCCATGGATCGATAACTGCAAGCTTTAAAAGCGAATGAAAATCTCCATTGACTTAAAGAGGGACCGGAAGAGCCTAGGGACCTTTATTTTGACCAGCTGATTCTCCGCTGCCTGAAGGTCAAAATGTCCCAAAATTGGTGTGAAGCTAGCTCTGAACAAGTGCTTTCCAAGCATACTGGTCCAGTAATTTTAGACCCCATAGATCAATAACCGCAAGCTTTCAAAGCTAATGAAAATCTCTATTGACTTAAAACAGGACCGGAAGAGCCTAGGGACCCTTCTTTTGACCGGCTGTTTCACTGCCGCCTGAATGTCGAAAAGGCCCAACATAAGTGTAAAGTGAGCTCTGAACAAGGGCTTTCCAGTCATACTTGTCCCATAATTTTAGACCCCATGGATCGATAACCACAAGCTTTTATAGCAAATTTAAATCTCCTTTGACTTAAAGCAGGACCGGTGGAGCCGCGGGACTAGAAGAGCCTAGGGAACCTTCATTTCAACAGCTGTTTCTCTGCTGCCTGAAGGTCAAAATGGCCCAAAATCGTTGTGAAGGTAGCTCTGAACAAGTGCTTTCCATGCATACTGGTCCCATAATTTTAGACCCCATGGATCAATAACCGCAAGCTTTAAAATCGAATGAAATTACCATTGACTTAAAATAGGACCGGTAGAGCCTAGAGACCCTTCTTTTGCCTTGCTGTTTCAGTGCCGCCTGAAGGTCGAAATGGCCCAACATCGGTGTAAAGTTAGCTCTGAACAAGGGGTTTCCAGTCATACTAGTCCCATTATTTTAGACACCATGGATCAATAACAACAAGATTTTAAAGCAAATGGAAATCTCCTTTGACTTAAAGCAGGACCGAAGGAGCCACGGGACTGGAAGAGCCTAGGGACCCTTCATTTGACCAGATGTTTCTCTGCTGCCTGAATGTCAAAATGTCCCAAAATTGTTGTGAAGGTAGCTCTGAACAAGTGCTTTCCACGCATACTGGTCCAGTAAATTTAGACCCCATGGATCAATAACCGCAAGCTTTCAAAGCAAATAAAAATCTCTATTGACTTAAAACAGGACCGGAAGAGCCTAGGGACCCTTCTTTTGACCGGCTGTTTCACTGCCGCCTGAATGTCGAAATGGCCCAACATCGGTGTAAAGTGAGCTCTGAACAAGGGCTTTCCAGTCATACTTGTCCCATAATTTTAGACCCCATGGATCGATAACCACAAGCTTTTAAAGCTAATGAAAATCTCCATTGACTTAAAGCAGGACCGGAAGAGCTGCAGGACCCTTCTTTTGACTGGCTGTTTCTCTGCCAACTGAAGGTCAAAATGGCCCAAAATCGGTGTGACGGTAGCTCTGAACAAGTGCTTTCCACCCATTCTGGTCCGTAATTTTAGACCCCATGGATCAATAACCGCAAGCTTTAAAAGCAAATGAAATTACCATTGACTTAAAGCAGGACCGGAGGAGCCGCGGGACTAGAAGAGCCTAGGGACCCTTCATTTGAACAGCTGTTTCTCTGCCGCCTGAAGGTCAAAATGGCCCCAAATCGTTGTGAAGGTAGCTCTGAACAAGTGCTTTCCATGCATACTGGTCCCATAAATTTACACCACATGGATCAATAACCGCAAGCTTTTAAAGCTAATCAAAATCTCCATTGACTTAAAGCAAGACCGGAAGAGCTGCTGGACCCTTCTTTTGACTGCCTGTTTCTCTGCCAACTGAAGGTCAAAATGGCCCAAAATCAGTATGAAGGTAGCTCTGAACAAGTGCTTTCCACGCATACTGGTTCCGTAATTTTAGACCCATGGATCGATAACTGCAAGCTTTAAAAGCGAATGAAAATCTCCATTGACTTAAAGAGGGACCGAAGAGCCTAGGGACCTTTATTTTGACCAGCTGATTCTCCGCTGCCTGAAGGTCAAAATGTCCCAAAATTGGTGTGAAGCTAGCTCTGAACAAGTGCTTTCCACGCATACTGGTCCAGTAATTTTAGACCCCATGGATCAATAAACGCAAGCTTTCAAAACTAATGAAAGTCTCCATTGACTTAAAACAGGACTGGAAGAGCCTAGGGACCCTTCTTTTGACCGGCTGTTACTCTGCCACCTGAACTTCGAAATGGCCCAAAATCGGTGTAAAGTGAGCTCTGAACAAGGGCTTTCCAGTCATACTTGTCACATAATTTTAGACCCCATGGATCGATAACCACAAGCTTTTAAAGCAAATGTAAATCTACTTTGACTTAAAGCTGGACCGTAGGAGCCACGGGACTAGAAGAGCCAAGGGACTCTTCATTTGACCAGCTGTTTCTCTGCCGCCTGAAGGTCAAAATGGTCCAAAATCGTTGTGAAGGTAGCTGTGAACAAGTGCTTTCCATGCATACTGTCCCGTAATTTTAGACCCCATGGATCAATAACCGCAAGCTTTTAAAGCTAATGAAAATCTCCATTGACTTAAAGTAGGACCGGAAGAGCTGCGGGACCCTTCTTTTGACCTGCTGTTTCTCTGCCCACTGAAGGTCAAAATGGCCCAAAATCGGTGGGAAGGTAACTCTGAACAAGTGTTTTCCACCCATTCTGGTCCTGTAATTTTAGAACCCATGGATCAATAACCGCAAGCTTTAAAAGCAAATTAAATTACCATTGACTTAAAATAGGACCGGTAGAGCCTAGAGACCCTTCTTTTGCCTTGCTGTTTCTGTGATGCCTGAAGGTCGAAATGGCCCAACATCAGTGTAAAGTGACCTCTGAACAACGGCTTTCCAGTCATACTTGTCCCATAATTTTACATCCCATGGATCGATAACCACAAGTTTTTAAAGCAAATGTAAATCTCCTTTGACTTAAAGCTGGACCGGAGGAGCCGCCGGACTAGAAGAGCCTAGGGACCCTTCATTTGAACAGCTGTTTCTCTGCCACCTGAAGGTCAAAATGGCCCAAAATCGTTGTGAAGTGACCTCTGAACAAGTGCTTTCCATGCATACTGGTCCCATAATTTTAGACCCCATGGATCAATAACCGCAAGCTTTAAAAGCGAATGAAATTACCATTGACTTAAAATAGGACCGGTAGAGAATAGAGACCCTTCTTTTGCCTTGCTGTTTCAGTGCCGCCTGAAAGTCGAAATGGCCCAACATCGGTGTAAAGTTAGCTGTGAACAAGTGCTTTCCATGCATACTGGTCCCATAATTTTAGACCCCATGGATCAATAACCGCAAGCTTTTAAAACTAATGAAAATCTCCATTGACTTAAAGCAGGACCGGAAGAGCTGCTGGACCCTTCTTTTGACTGCCTGTTTCTATGCCAACTGAAGGTCAAAATGGCCCAAAATCAGTATGAAGGTAGCTCTGAACAAGTGCTTTCCACGCATACTGGTTCCGTAATTTTAGACCCCATGGATCGATAACCGCAAGCTTTAAAAGCAAATGAAATTACCATTGACTTAAAGCAGGACCGGAAGAGCCTAGAGACCCTTCTATTGCCTTGCTGTTTCTCTGCCACCTGAAGGTCGAAATGGCCCAAAATCGGTGTAAAGTTAGCTCTGAACAAGGGGTTTCCAGTCATACTAATCCCGTTATTTTAGACCCCATGGATCGATAACAACAAGATTTTAAAGCAAATGGAAATCTCCTTTGACTTAAAGCAGGACCGAAGGTGCCAAGGAACAGGAAGAGCCTAGGGACCCTTCATTTGAACAGCTGTTTCTCTGCTGCCTGAATGTCAAAATGGCCCAAAATTGTTGTGAAGGTAGCGCTGAGCAAGTGCTTTCCACACATACTGGTCCCGTAATTTTAGACCCCATGGATCGATAACTGCAAGCTTTAAAAGCGAATGAAAATCTCCATTGACTTAAAGAGGGACCGGAAGAGCCTAGGGACCTTTATTTTGACCAGCTGATTCTCCGCTGCCTGAAGGTCAAAATGTCCCAAAATTGGTGTGAAGCTAGCTCTGAACAAGTGCTTTCCACGCATACTGTTCCAGTAATTTTAGACCCCATGGATCAATAACCGCAAGCTTTCAAAGCTAAAGAAAGTCTCCATTGACTTAAAACAGGACTGGAAGAGCCTAGGGACCCTTCTTTTGACCGGCTGTTACTCTGCCGCCTGAACTTCGAAATGGCCCAAAATCGGAGTAAAGTGAGCTCTGAACAAGGGCTTTCCAGTCATACTTGTCACATAATTTTAGACCCCATGGATCGATAACCACAAGCTTTTAAAGCAAATGTAAATCTCCTTTGACAAAGCAGGACCGTAGGAGCCACGGGACTAGAAGAGCCAAGGGACTCTTCATTTGACCAGCTGTTTCTCTGCCGCCTGAAGGTCAAAATGGTCCAAAATCGTTGTGAAGGTAGCTGTGAACAAGTGATTTCCATGCATACTGTCCCGTAATTTTAGACCCCATGGATCAATAACCACTAGCTTTTAAAGCGAATGAAAATCTCCATTGACTTAAAGAGGGACCGGAAGAGCCTAGGGACCTTTATTTTGACCAGCTGATTCTCCGCTGCCTGAAGGTCAAAATGTCCCAAAATTGGTGTGAAGCTAGCCCTGAACAAGTGCTTTCCATGCATACTGGTCCAGTAATTTTAGACCCCATAGATCAATAACCGCAAGCTTTCAAAGCTAATGAAAATCTCTATTGACTTAAAACAGGACCGGAAGAGCCTAGGGACCCTTATTTTGACCGGCTGTTTCACTGCCGCATGAATGTCTAAAAGGCCGAACATAAGTGTAAAGTGAGCTCTGAACAAGGGCTTTCCAGTCATACTTGTCCCATAATTTTAGACCCCATGGATCGATAACCACAAGCTTTTATAGCAAATTTAAATCTCCTTTGACTTAAAGCAGGACCGGTGGAGCCGCGGGACTAGAAGAGCCTAGGGACCCTTCATTTGAACAGCTGTTTCTCTGCCGCCTGAAGGTCAAAATGGCCCAAAATCGTTGTGAAGGTAGCTCTGAACAAGTGCTTTCCATGCATACTGGTCCCATAATTTTAGACCCCATGGATCAATAACCGCAAGCTTTAAAAGCGAATGAAATTACCATTGACTTAAAATAGGACCGGTAGAGCCTAGAGACCCTTCTTTTGCCTTGCTGTTTCTGTGCCGCCTGAAGGTAAAAATGGCCCAACATCGGTGTAAAGTTAGCTCTGAACAAGGGGTTTCCAGTCATACTAGTCCCATTATTTTAGACACCATGGATCGATAACAACAAGATTTTAAAGCAAATTGAAATCTCCTTTGACTTTAAGCAGGACCGAAGGAGCCACGGGACCGGAAGAGCCTAGGGACCCTTCATTTGACCAGCTGTTTCTCTGCTGCCTGAATGTCAAAATGTCCCAAAATTGTTGTGAAGGTAGCTCTGAACAAGTGCTTTCCACGCATACTGGTCCAGTAATTTTAGACCCCATGGATCAATAACCGCAAGCTTTCAAAGCAAATAAAAATCTCCATTGACTTAAAACAGGACCGGAAGAACCTAAGGACCCTTCTTTTGACCGGCTGTTTCACTGCCGCCTGAATGTCGAAATGGCCCAACATCGGTGTAAAGTGAGCTCTGAACAAGGGCTTTCCAGTCATACTTGTCCCATAATTTTAGACCCCATGGATCGATAACCACAAGCTTTTAAAGCTAATGAAAATCTCCATTGACTTAAAGCAGGACCGGAAGAGCTGCAGGACCCTTCTTTTGACTGGCTGTTTCTCTGCCAACTGAAGGTCAAAATGGCCCAAAATCGGTGTGAAGGTAGCTCTGAACAAGTGCTTTCCACCCATTCTGGTCCGTAATTTTAGACCCCATGGATCAATAACCGCAAGCTTTAAAAGCAAATGAAATTACCATTGACTTAAAGCAGGACCGGAGTAGCCGCGGGACTAGAAGAGCCTAGGGACCCTTCATTTGAACAGCTGTTTCTCTGCCGCCTGAAGGTCAAAATGGCCCAAAATCGTTGTGAAGGTAGCTCTGAACAAGTGCTTTCCATGCATACTGGTCCCATAATTTTAGACCCCATGGATCAATAACCGCAAGCTTTAAAAGCGAATGAAATTACCATTGACTTAAAATAGGACCGGTAGAGCCTAGAGACCCTTCTTTTGCCTTGCTGTCTCTGTGCCGCCTGAAGGTCGAAATGGCCCAACATCGGTGTAAAGTTAGCTCTGAACAAGGGGTTTCCAGTCTTACTAGTCCCATTATTTTAGACACCATGGATCGATAACAACAAGATTTTAAAGCAAGTGGAAATCTCCTTTGACTTAAAGCAGGACCGAAGGAGCCACGGGACCGGAAGAGCCTAGGGACCCTTTATTTGACCAGCTGTTTCTCTGCTGCCTGAATGTCAAAATGTCCCAAAATTGTTGTGAAGGTAGCTCTGAACAAGTGCTTTCCATGCATACTGGTCCAGTAATTTTAGACCCCATGGATCAATAACCGCAAGCTTTCAAAGCAAATAAAAATCTCCAATGACTTAAAACAGGACCGGAAGAACCTAAGGACCCTTCTTTTGACCGGCTGTTTCACTGCCGCCTGAATGTCAAAATGGCCCAACATCGGTGTAAAGTGAGCTCTGAACAAGGGCTTTCCAGTCATACTTGTCCCATAATTTTAGACCCCATGGATCGATAACCACAAGCTTTTAAAGCTAATGAAAATCTCCATTGACTTAAAGCAGGACCGGAAGAGCTGCAGGACCCTTCTTTTGACTGGCTGTTTCTCTGCCAACTGAAGGTCAAAATGGCCCAAAATCGGTGTGAAGGTAGCTCTGAACAAGTGCTTTCCACCCATTCTGGTCTGTAATTTTAGACCCCATGGATCAATAACCGCAAGCTTTAAAAGCAAATGAAATTACCATTGACTTAAAGCAGGACCGGAGTAGCCGCGGGACTAGAAGAGCCTAGGGACCCTTCATTTGAACAGCTGTTTCTCTGCCGCCTGAAGGTCAAAATGGCCCAAAATCGTTGTGAAGGTAGCTCTGAACAAGTGCTTTCCATGCATACTGGTCCCATAATTTTAGACCCCATGGATCAATAACCGCAAGCTTTAAAGCTAATGAAAATCTCCATTGACTTAAAGCAGGACCGGTGGAGCCGCGGGACTAGAAGAGCCTAGGGACCCTTCATTTCAACAGCTGTTTCTCTGCCACCTGAAGGTCAAAATGGCCCAAAATCGTTGTGAAGGTAGCTCTGAACAAGTGCTTTCCATGCATACTGGTCCCATAATTTTAGACCCCATGGATCAATAACCGCAAGCTTTAAAAGCGAATGAAATTACCATTGACTTAAAATAGGACCGGTAGAGCCTAGAGACCCTTCTTTTGCCTTGCTGTTTCTGTGCCGCCTGAAGGTCGAAATGGCCCAACATCGGTGTAAAGTTAGCTCTGAACAAGGGGTTTCCAGTCATACTAGTCCCATTATTTTAGACACCATGGATCGATAACAACAAGATTTTAGAGCAAATGGAAATCTCCTTTGACTTAAAGCAGGACCGAAGGAGCCACGGGACCGGAAGAGCCTAGGGACCCTTCATTTGACCAGCTGTTTCTCTGCTGCCTGAATGTCAAAATGTCCCAAAATTGTTGTGAAGGTAGCTCTGAACAAGTGCTTTCCACGCATACTGGTCCAGTAATTTTAGACCCAATGGATCAATAACCGCAAGCTTTCAAAGCAAATAAAAATCTCCATTGACTTAAAACAGGACCGGAAGAACCAAAGGACCCTTCTTTTGACCGGCTGTTTCACTGCCGCCTGAATGTCGAAATGGCCCAACATCGGTGTAAAGTGAGCTCTGAACAAGGGCTTTCCAGTCATACTTGTCCCATAATTTTAGACCCCATGGATCGATAACCACAAGCTTTTAAAGCTAATGAAAATCTCCATTGACTTAAAGCAGGACCGGAAGAGCTGCAGGACCCTTCTTTTGACTGGCTGTTTCTCTGCCAACTGAAGGTCAAAATGGCCCAAAATCCGTGTGAAGGTAGCTCTGAACAAGTGCTTTCCACCCATTCTGGTCTGTAATTTTAGACCCCATGGATCAATAACCGCAAGCTTTAAAAGCAAATGAAATTACCATTGACTTAAAGCAGGACCGGAGTAGCCGCGGGACTAGAAGAGCCTAGGGACCCTTCATTTGAACAGCTGTTTCTCTGCCGCCTGAAGGTCAAAATGGCCCAAAATCGTTGTGAAGGTAGCTCTGAACAAGTGCTTTCCATGCATACTGGTCCCATTATTTTAGACCCCATGGATCAATAACCGCAAGCTTTAAAAGCGAATGAAATTACCATTGACTTAAAATAGGACCGGTAGAGCCTAGAGACCCTTCTTTTGCCTTGCTGTTTCTGTGCCGCCTGAAGGTCGAAATGGCCCAACATCGGTGTAAAG
The DNA here is from genome assembly GCA_031769625.1 of Taudactylus pleione. Classification (NCBI taxonomy): domain Eukaryota; kingdom Metazoa; phylum Chordata; class Amphibia; order Anura; family Myobatrachidae; genus Taudactylus; species Taudactylus pleione. The sequence continues at coordinate 151,790 of JAUIMM010000430.1, read as the reverse complement.
TTAGCTCTGAACAAGGGGTTTCCAGTCATACTAGTCCCATTATTTTAGACACCATGGATCGATAACAACAAGATTTTAAAGCAAATGGAAATCTCCTTTGACTTAAAGCAGGACCGAAGGAGCCACGGGACCGGAAGAGCCTAGGGACCCTTCATTTGACCAGCTGTTTCTCTGCTGCCTGAATGTCAAAATGTCCCAAAATTGTTGTGAAGGTAGCTCTGAACAAATGCTTTCCACGCATACTGGTCCAGTAATTTTAGACCCCATGGATCAATAACCGCAAGCTTTCAAAGCAAATAAAAATCTCCAATGACTTAAAACAGGACCGGAAGAACCTAAGGACCCTTCTTTTGACCGGCTGTTTCACTGCCGCCTGAATGTCGAAATGGCCCAACATCGGTGTAAATTGAGCTCTGAACAAGGGCTTTCCAGTCATACTTGTCCCATAATTTTAGACCCCATGGATCGATAACCACAAGCTTTTAAAGCTAATGAAAATCTCCATTGACTTAAAGCAGGACCGGAAGAGCTGCAGGACCCTTCTTTTGACTGGCTGTTTCTCTGCCAACTGAAGGTCAAAATGGCCCAAAATCGGTGTGAAGGTAGCTCTGAACAAGTGCTTTCCACCCATTCTGGTCTGTAATTTTAGACTCCATGGATCAATAACTGCAAGCTTTAAAAGCAAATGAAATTACCATTGACTTAAAGCAGGACCGGAGTAGCCGCGGGACTAGAAGAGCCTAGGGACCCTTCATTTGAACAGCTGTTTCTCTGCCGCCTGAAGGTCAAAATGGCCCAAAATCGTTGTGAAGGTAGCTCTGAACAAGTGCTTTCCATGCATACTGGTCCCATAATTTTAGACCCCATGGATCAATAACCGCAAGCTTTTAAAGCTAATGAAAATCTCCATTGACTTAAAGCAGGACCGGAAGAGCTGCTGGACCCTTCTTTTGACTGCCTGTTTCTCTGCCAACTGAAGGTCAAAATGGCCAAAAATCAGTATGAAGGTAGCTCTGAACAAGTGCTTTCCACGCATACTGGTTCCGTAATTTTAGACCCCATGGATCGATAACCTAAAGGTTTTAAAGCGAATGGAAATCTAATTTGACTTAAAGCAGGACCGAAGGTGCCAAGGGACCGGAAGAGCCTAGGGACCCTTCATTTGAACAGCTGTTTCTCTGCTGCCTGAATGTCAAAATGGCCCAAAATTGTTGTGAAGGTAGCGCTGAGCAAGTGCTTTCCACACATACTGGTCCCGTAATTTTAGACCCCATGGATCGATAACTGCAAGCTTTAAAAGCGAATGAAAATCTACATTGACTTAAAGAGGGACCGGAAGAGCCTAGGGACCTTTATTTTGACCAGCTGATTCTCCGCTGCCTGAAGGTCAAAATGTCCCAAAATTGGTGTGAAGCTAGCTCTGAACAAGTGCTTTCCACGCATACTGTTCCAGTAATTTTAGACCCCATGGATCAATAACCGCAAGCTTTCAAAGCTAAAGAAAGTCTCCATTGACTTAAAACAGGACTGGAAGAGCCTAGGGACCCTTCTTTTGACCGGCTGTTACTCTGCCGCCTGAACTTCGAAATGGCCCAAAATCGGAGTAAAGTGAGCTCTGAACAAGGGCTTTCCAGTCATACTTGTCACATAATTTTAGACCCCATGGATCGATAACCACAAGCTTTTAAAGCAAATGTAAATCTCCTTTGACAAAGCAGGACCGTAGGAGCCACGGGACTAGAAGAGCCAAGGGACTCTTCATTTGACCAGCTGTTTCTCTGCCGCCTGAAGGTCAAAATGATCCAAAATCGTTGTGAAGGTAGCTGTGAACAAGTGATTTCCATGCATACTGTCCCGTAATTTTAGACCCCATGGATCAATAACCACTAGCTTTTAAAGCGAATGAAAATCTCCATTGACTTAAAGAGGGACCGGAAGAGCCTAGGGACCTTTATTTTGACCAGCTGATTCTCCGCTGCCTGAAGGTCAAAATGTCCCAAAATTGGTGTGAAGCTAGCCCTGAACAAGTGCTTTCCATGCATACTGGTCCAGTAATTTTAGACCCCATAGATCAATAACCGCAAGCTTTCAAAGCTAATGAAAATCTCTATTGACTTAAAACAGGACCGGAAGAGCCTAGGGACCCTTCTTTTGACCGGCTGTTTCACTGCCGCATGAATGTCTAAAAGGCCGAACATAAGTGTAAAGTGAGCTCTGAACAAGGGCTTTCCAGTCATACTTGTCCCATAATTTTAGACCCCATGGATCGATAACCACAAGCTTTTATAGCAAATTGAAATCTCCTTTGACTTAAAGCAGGACCGGTGGAGCCGCGGGACTAGAAGAGCCTAGGGACCCTTCATTTCAACAGCTGTTTCTCTGCCGCCTGAAGGTCAAAATGGCCCAAAATCGTTGTGAAGGTAGCTCTGAACAAGTGCTTTCCATGCATACTGGTCCCATAATTTTAGACCCCATGGATCAATAACCGCAAGCTTTAAAAGCGAATGAAATTACCATTGACTTAAAATAGGACCGGTAGAGCCTAGAGACCCTTCTTTTGCCTTGCTGTTTCTGTGCCGCCTGAAGGTAAAAATGGCCCAACATCGGTGTAAAGTTAGCTCTGAACAAGGGGTTTCCAGTCATACTAGTCCCATTATTTTAGACACCATGGATCGATAATAACAAGATTTTAAAGCAAATGGAAATCTCCTTTGACTTAAAGCAGGACCGAAGGAGCCACGGGACCGGAAGAGCCTAGGGACCCTTCATTTGACCAGCTGTTTCTCTGCTGCCTGAATGTCAAAATGTCCCAAAATTGTTGAGAAGGTAGCTCTGAACAAGTGCTTTCCACGCATACTGGTCCAGTAATTTTAGACCCCATGGATCAATAACCGCAAGCTTTCAAAGCAAATAAAAATCTCCATTGACTTAAAACAGGACCGGAAGAACCTAAGGACCCTTCTTTTGACCGGCTGTTTCACTGCCGCCTGAATGTCGAAATGGCCCAACATCGGTGTAAAGTGAGCTCTGAACAAGGGCTTTCCAGTCATACTTGTCCCATAATTTTAGACCCCATGGATCGATAACCACAAGCTTTTAAAGCTAATGAAAATCTCCATTGACTTAAAGCAGGACCGGAAGAGCTGCAGGACCCTTCTTTTGACTGGCTGTTTCTCTGCCAACTGAAGGTCAAAATGGCCCAAAATCGGTGTGAAGGTAGCTCTGAACAAGTGCTTTCCACCCATTCTGGTCCGTAATTTTAGACCCCATGGATCAATAACCGCAAGCTTTAAAAGCAAATGAAATTACCATTGACTTAAAGCAGGACCGGAGTAGCCGCGGGACTAGAAGAGCCTAGGGACCCTTCATTTGAACAGCTGTTTCTCTGCCGCCTGAAGGTCAAAATGGCCCAAAATCGTTGTGAAGGTAGCTCTGAACAAGTGCTTTCCATGCATACTGGTCCCATAATTTTAGACCCCATGGATCAATAACCGCAAGCTTTAAAAGCGAATGAAATTACCATTGACTTAAAATAGGACCGGTAGAGCCTAGAGACCCTTCTTTTGCCTTGCTGTTTCTGTGCCGCCTGAAGGTCAAAATGGCCCAACATCGGTGTAAAGTTAGCTCTGAACCAGGGGTTTCCAGTCATACTAGTCCCATTATTTTAGACACCATGGATCGATAACAACAAGATTTTAAAGCAAATGGAAATCTCCTTTGACTTAAAGCAGGACCGAAGGAGCCACGGGACCGGAAGAGCCTAGGGACCCTTTATTTGACCAGCTGTTTCTCTGCTGCCTGAATGTCAAAATGTCCCAAAATTGTTGTGAAGGTAGCTCTGAACAAGTGCTTTCCACGCATACTGGTCCAGTAATTTTAGACCCCATGGATCAATAACCGCAAGCTTTCATAGCAAATAAAAATCTCCAATGACTTAAAACAGGACCGGAAGAACCTAAGGACCCTTCTTTTGACCGGCTTTTTCACTGCCGCCTGAATGTCAAAATGGCCCAACATCGGTGTAAAGTGAGCTCTGAACAAGGGCTTTCCAGTCATACTTGTCCCATAATTTTAGACCCCATGGATCGATAACCACAAGCTTTTAAAGCTAATGAAAATCTCCATTGACTTAAAGCAGGACCGGAAGAGCTGCTGGACCCTTCTTTTGACTGCCTGTTTCTCTGCCAACTGAAGGTCAAAATGGCCCAAAATCAGTATGAAGGTAGCTCTGAACAAGTGCTTTCCACGCATACTGGTTCCGTAATTTTAGACCCCATGGATCGATAACCTAAAGGTTTTAAAGCGAATGGAAATCTAATTTGACTTAAAGCAGGACCGAAGGTGCCAAGGGACCGGAAGAGCCTAGGGACCCTTCATTTGAACAGCTGTTTCTCTGCTGCCTGAATGTCAAAATGGCCCAAAATTGTTGTGAAGGTAGCGCTGAGCAAGTGCTTTCCACACATACTGGTCCCGTAATTTTAGACCCCATGGATCGATAACTGCAAGCTTTAAAAGCGAATGAAAATCTCCATTGACTTAAAGAGGGACCGGAAGAGCCTAGGGACCTTTATTTTGACCAGCTGATTCTCCGCTGCCTGAAGGTCAAAATGTCCCAAAATTGGTGTGAAGCTAGCTCTGAACAAGTGCTTTCCACGCATACTGTTCCAGTAATTTTAGACCCCATGGATCAATAACCGCAAGCTTTCAAAGCTAAAGAAAGTCTCCATTGACTTAAAACAGGACTGGAAGAGCCTAGGGACCCTTCTTTTGACCGGCTGTTACTCTGCCGCCTGAACTTCGAAATGGCCCAAAATCGGAGTAAAGTGAGCTCTGAACAAGGGCTTTCCAGTCATACTTGTCACATAATTTTAGACCCCATGGATCGATAACCACAAGCTTTTAAAGCAAATGTAAATCTCCTTTGACAAAGCAGGACCGTAGGAGCCACGGGACTAGAAGAGCCAAGGGACTCTTCATTTGACCAGCTGTTTCTCTGCCGCCTGAAGGTCAAAATGATCCAAAATCGTTGTGAAGGTAGCTGTGAACAAGTGATTTCCATGCATACTGTCCCGTAATTTTAGACCCCATGGATCAATAACCACTAGCTTTTAAAGCGAATGAAAATCTCCATTGACTTAAAGAGGGACCGGAAGAGCCTAGGGACCTTTATTTTGACCAGCTGATTCTCCGCTGCCTGAAGGTCAAAATGTCCCAAAATTGGTGTGAAGCTAGCCCTGAACAAGTGCTTTCCATGCATACTGGTCCAGTAATTTTAGACCCCATAGATCAATAACCGCAAGCTTTCAAAGCTAATGAAAATCTCTATTGACTTAAAACAGGACCGGAAGAGCCTAGGGACCCTTCTTTTGACCGGCTGTTTCACTGCCGCATGAATGTCTAAAAGGCCGAACATAAGTGTAAAGTGAGCTCTGAACAAGGGCTTTCCAGTCATACTTGTCCCATAATTTTAGACCCCATGGATCGATAACCACAAGCTTTTATAGCAAATTTAAATCTCCTTTGACTTAAAGCAGGACCGGTGGAGCCGCGGGACTAGAAGAGCCTAGGGACCCTTCATTTCAACAGCTGTTTCTCTGCCGCCTGAAGGTCAAAATGGCCCAAAATCGTTGTGAAGGTAGCTCTGAACAAGTGCTTTCCATGCATACTGGTCCCTTAATTTTAGACCCCATGGATCAATAACCGCAAGCTTTAAAAGCGAATGAAATTACCATTGACTTAAAATAGGACCGGTAGAGCCTAGAGACCCTTCTTTTGCCTTGCTGTTTCTGTGCCGCCTGAAGGTAAAAATGGCCCAACATCGGTGTAAAGTTAGCTCTGAACAAGGGGTTTCCAGTCATACTAGTCCCATTATTTTAGACACCATGGATCGATAACAACAAGATTTTAAAGCAAATGGAAATCTCCTTTGACTTAAAGCAGGACCGAAGGAGCCACGGGACCGGAAGAGCCTAGGGACCCTTCATTTGACCAGCTGTTTCTCTGCTGCCTGAATGTCAAAATGTCCCAAAATTGTTGAGAAGGTAGCTCTGAACAAGTGCTTTCCACGCATACTGGTCCAGTAATTTTAGACCCCATGGATCAATAACCGCAAGCTTTCAAAGCAAATAAAAATCTCCATTGACTTAAAACAGGACCGGAAGAACCTAAGGACCCTTCTTTTGACCGGCTGTTTCACTGCCGCCTGAATGTCGAAATGGCCCAACATCGGTGTAAAGTGAGCTCTGAACAAGGGCTTTCCAGTCATACTTGTCCCATAATTTTAGACCCCATGGATCGATAACCACAAGCTTTTAAAGCTAATGAAAATCTCCATTGACTTAAAGCAGGACCGGAAGAGCTGCAGGACCCTTCTTTTGACAGGCTGTTTCTCTGCCAACTGAAGGTCAAAATGGCCCAAAATCGGTGTGAAGGTAGCTCTGAACAAGTGCTTTCCACCCATTCTGGTCTGTAATTTTAGACCCCATGGATCAATAACCGCAAGCTTTAAAAGCGAATGAAATTACCATTGACTTAAAATAGGACCGGTAGAGCCTAGAGACCCTTCTTTTGCCTTGCTGTTTCTGTGCCGCCTGAAGGTCGAAATGGCCCAACATCGGTGTAAAGTTAGCTCTGAACAAGGGGTTTCCAGTCATACTAGTCCCATTATTTTAGACACCATGGATCGATAACAACAAGATTTTAAAGGAAATGGAAATCTCCTTTGACTTAAAGCAGGACCGAAGGAGCCACGGGACCGGAAGAGCCTAGGGACCCTTCATTTGACCAGCTGTTTCTCTGCTGCCTGAATGTCAAAATGTCCCAAAATTGTTGTGAAGGTAGCTCTGAACAAGTGCTTTCCACGCATACTGGTCCAGTAATTTTAGACCCCATGGATCAATAACCGCAAGCTTTCAAAGCAAATAAAAATCTCCAATGACTTAAAACAGGACCGGAAGAACCTAAGGACCCTTCTTTTGACCGGCTGTTTCACTGCCGCCTGAATGTCGAAATGGCCCAACATCGGTGTAAAGTGAGCTCTGAACAAGGGCTTTCCAGTCATACTTGTCCCATAATTTTAGACCCCATGGATCGATAACCACAAGCTTTTAAAGCTAATGAAAATCTCCATTGACTTAAAGCAGGACCGGAAGAGCTGCAGGACCCTTCTTTTGACTGGCTGTTTCTCTGCCAACTGAAGGTCAAAATGGCCCAAAATCGGTGTGAAGGTAGCTCTGAACAAGTGCTTTCCACCCATTCTGGTCTGTAATTTTAGACTCCATGGATCAATAACTGCAAGCTTTAAAAGCAAATGAAATTACCATTGACTTAAAGCAGGACCGGAGTAGCCGCGGGACTAGAAGAGCCTAGGGACCCTTCATTTGAACAGCTGTTTCTCTGCCGCCTGAAGGTCAAAATGGCCCAAAATCGTTGTGAAGGTAGCTCTGAACAAGTGCTTTCCATGCATACTGGTCCCATAATTTTAGACCCCATGGATCAATAACCGCAAGCTTTTAAAGCTAATGAAAATCTCCATTGACTTAAAGCAGGACCGGAAGAGCTGCTGGACCCTTCTTTTGACTGCCTGTTTCTCTGCCAACTGAAGGTCAAAATGGCCCAAAATCAGTATGAAGGTAGCTCTGAACAAGTGCTTTCCACGCATACTGGTTCCGTAATTTTAGACCCCATGGATCGATAACCTAAAGGTTTTAAAGCGAATGGAAATCTCATTTGACTTAAAGCAGGACCGAAGGTGCCAAGGGACCGGAAGAGCCTAGGGACCCTTCATTTGAACAGCTGTTTCTCTGCTGCCTGAATGTCAAAATGGCCCAAAATTGTTGTGAAGGTAGCGCTGAGCAAGTGCTTTCCACACATACTGGTCCCGTAATTTTAGACCCCATGGATCGATAACAGCAAGCTTTAAAAGCGAATGAAAATCTCCATTGACCTAAAGAGGGACCGGAAGAGCCTAGGGACCTTTATTTTGACCAGCTGATTCTCCGCTGCCTGAAGGTCAAAATGTCCCAAAATTGGTGTGAAGCTAGCTCTGAACAAGTGCTTTCCACGCATACTGTTCCAGTAATTTTAGACCCCATGGATCAATAACCGCAAGCTTTCAAAGCTAATGAAAGTCTCCATTGACTTAAAGCAGGACCGGAAGAGCTGCAGGACCCTTATTTTGACTGGCTGTTTCTCTGCCAACTGAAGGTCAAAATGGCCCAAAATCGGTGTGAAGGTAGCTCTGAACAAGTGCTTTCCACCCATTCTGGTCCGTAATTTTAGACCCCATGGATCAATAACCGCAAGCTTTAAAAGCAAATGAAATTACCATTGACTTAAAATAGGACCGGTAGAGCCTAGAGACCCTTCTTTTGCCTTGCTGTTTCTGTGATGCCTGAAGGTCGAAATGGCCCAACATCGGTGTAAAGTTAGCTCTGAACAAGGGGTTTCCAGTCATACTAGTCCCGTTATTTTAGACCCCATGGATCGATAACAACAAGATTTTAAAGCAAATGGAAATCTCCTTTGACTTAAAGCAGGACCGAAGGAGCCGCGGGACCGGAAGAGCCTAGGGACCCTTCATTTGACCAGCTGTTTCACTGCTGCCTGAATGTCAAAATGGCCCAAAATTGTTGTGAAGGTAGATCTGAACAAGTGCTTTCCACGCATACTGGTCCAGTAATTTTAGACCCCATGGATCAATAACCACTAGCTTTCAAAGCAAATGAATATCTCCATTGACTTAAAACAGGACCGGAAGAGCCTAGGGACCCTTCTTTTGACCGGCTGTTTCACTGCCGCCTGAATGTCAAAATGGCCCAACATCGGTGTAAAGTGAGCTCTGAACAAGGGCTTTCCAGTCATACTTGTCCCATAATTTTAGACCCCATGGATCGATAACCACAAGCTTTTAAAGCTAATGAAAATCTCCATTGACTTAAAGCAGGACCGGAAGAGCTGCAGGACCCTTCTTTTGACTGGCTGTTTCTCTGCCAACTGAAGGTCAAAATGGCCCAAAATCGGTGTGAAGGTAGCTCTGAACAAGTGCTTTCCACCCATTCTGGTCTGTAATTTTAGACTCCATGGATCAATAACTGCAAGCTTTAAAAGCAAATGAAATTACCATTGACTTAAAGCAGGACCGGAGTAGCCGCGGGACTAGAAGAGCCTAGGGACCCTTCATTTGAACAGCTGTTTCTCTGCCGCCTGAAGGTCAAAATGGCCCAAAATCGTTGTGAAGGTAGCTCTGAACAAGTGCTTTCCATGCATACTGGTCCCATAATTTTAGACCCCATGGATCAATAACCGCAAGCTTTTAAAGCTAATGAAAATCTCCATTGACTTAAAGCAGGACCGGAAGAGCTGCTGGACCCTTCTTTTGACTGCCTGTTTCTCTGCCAACTGAAGGTCAAAATGGCCCAAAATCAGTATGAAGGTAGCTCTGAACAAGTGCTTTCCACGCATACTGGTTCCGTAATTTTAGACCCCATGGATCGATAACCTAAAGGTTTTAAAGCGAATGGAAATCTCATTTGACTTAAAGCAGGACCGAAGGTGCCAAGGGACCGGAAGAGCCTAGGGACCCTTCATTTGAACAGCTGTTTCTCTGCTGCCTGAATGTCAAAATGGCCCAAAATTGTTGTGAAGGTAGCGCTGAGCAAGTGCTTTCCACACATACTGGTCCCGTAATTTTAGACCCCATGGATCGATAACAGCAAGCTTTAAAAGCGAATGAAAATCTCCATTGACCTAAAGAGGGACCGGAAGAGCCTAGGGACCTTTATTTTGACCAGCTGATTCTCCGCTGCCTGAAGGTCAAAATGTCCCAAAATTGGTGTGAAGCTAGCTCTGAACAAGTGCTTTCCACGCATACTGTTCCAGTAATTTTAGACCCCATGGATCAATAACCGCAAGCTTTCAAAGCTAATGAAAGTCTCCATTGACTTAAAGCAGGACCGGAAGAGCTGCAGGACCCTTATTTTGACTGGCTGTTTCTCTGCCAACTGAAGGTCAAAATGGCCCAAAATCGGTGTGAAGGTAGCTCTGAACAAGTGCTTTCCACCCATTCTGGTCCGTAATTTTAGACCCCATGGATCAATAACCGCAAGCTTTAAAAGCAAATGAAATTACCATTGACTTAAAATAGGACCGGTAGAGCCTAGAGACCCTTCTTTTGCCTTGCTGTTTCTGTGATGCCTGAAGGTCGAAATGGCCCAACATCGGTGTAAAGTTAGCTCTGAACAAGGGGTTTCCAGTCATACTAGTCCCGTTATTTTAGACCCCATGGATCGATAACAACAAGATTTTAAAGCAAATGGAAATCTCCTTTGACTTAAAGCAGGACCGAAGGAGCCGCGGGACCGGAAGAGCCTAGGGACCCTTCATTTGACCAGCTGTTTCACTGCTGCCTGAATGTCAAAATGGCCCAAAATTGTTGTGAAGGTAGATCTGAACAAGTGCTTTCCACGCATACTGGTCCAGTAATTTTAGACCCCATGGATCAATAACCACTAGCTTTCAAAGCAAATGAATATCTCCATTGACTTAAAACAGGACCGGAAGAGCCTAGGGACCCTTCTTTTGACCGGCTGTTTCACTGCCGCCTGAATGTCAAAATGGCCCAACATCGGTGTAAAGTGAGCTCTGAACAAGGGCTTTCCAGTCATACTTCTCCCATAATTTTAGACCCCATGGATCGATAACCACAAGTTTTTAAAGCAAATGTAAATCTCCTTTGACTTAAAGCTGGACCGGAGGAGCCGCGGGACTAGAAGAGCCTAGGGACCCTTCATTTGAACAGCTGTTTCTCTGCCGCCTGAAGGTCAAAATGGCCCAAAATCGTTGTGAAGGTAGCTCTGAAGAAGTGCTTTCCATGCATACTGGTCCCATAATTTTAGACCCCATGGATCAATAACCGCAAGCTTTTAAAACTAATGAAAATCTCCATTGACTTAAAGCAGGACCGGAAGAGCTGCTGGACCCATCTTTTGACTGCCTGTTTCTCTGCCAACTGAAGGTCAAAATGGCCCAAAATCAGTATGAAGGTAGCTCTGAATAAGTGTTTTCCACGCATACTGGTTCCGTAATTTTAGACCCCATGTATCGATAACCGCAAGCTTTAAAAGCAAATGAAATTACCATTGACTTAAAGCAGGACCGGAAGAGCCTAGAGACCCTTCTATTGCCTTGCTGTTTCTCTGCCGCGTGAAGGTCGAAATGGCCCAAAATCGGTGTAAAGTTAGCTCTGAACAAGGGGTTTCCAGTCATACTAATCCCGTTATTTTAGACCCCATGGATCGATAACAACAAGATTTTAAAGCAAATGGAAATCTCCTTTGACTTAAAGCAGGACCGAAGGTGCCAAGGAACAGGAAGAGCCTAGGGACCCTTCATTTGAACAGCTGTTTCTCTGCTGCCTGAATATCAAAATGGCCCAAAATTGTTGTGAAGGTAGCGCTGAGCAAATGCTTTCCACACATACTGGTCCAGTAATTTTAGACCCCATGGATCGATAACTGCAAGCTTTAAAAGCGAATGAAAATATCCATTGACTTAAAGAGGGACCGGAAGAGCCTAGGGACCTTTATTTTGACCAGCTGATTCTCCGCTGCCTGAAGGTCAAAATGTCCCAAAATTGGTGTGAAGCTAGCTCTGAACAAGTGCTTTCCACGCATACTGGTCCAGTAATTTTAGACCCCATAGATCAATAACCGCAAGCTTTCAAAGCTAATGAAAATCTCTATTGACTTAAAACAGGACCAGAAGAGCCTAGGGACCCTTCTTTTGACCGGCTGTTTCACTGCCGCCTGAATGTCGAAAAGGCCCAACATAAGTATAAAGTGAGCTCTGAACAAGGGCTTTCCAGTCATACTTGTCCCATAATTTTAGACCCCATGGATCGATAACCACAAGCTTTTATAGCAAATTTAAATCTCCTTTTACTTAAAGCAGGACCGGTGGAGCCGCGGGACTAGAAGAACCTAGGGACCCTTCATTTCAACAGCTGTTTCTCTGCCGCCTGAAGGTCAAAATGGCCCAAAATCGTTGTGAAGGTAGCTCTGAACAAGTGCTTTCCATGCATACTGGTCCCATAATTTTAGACCCCATGGATCAATAACCGCAAGCTTTAAAAGCGAATGAAATTACCATTGACTTAAAATAGGACCGGTAGAGCCTAGAGACCCTTCTTTTGCCTTGCTGTTTCAGTGCCGCCTGAAGGTCGAAATGGCCCAACATCGGTGTAAAGTTAGCTCTGAACAAGGGGTTTCCAGTCATACTAGTCCCATTATTTTAGACACCATGGATCGATAACAACAAGATTTTAAAGCAAATGGAAATCTCCTTTGACTTAAAGCAGGACCGAAGGAGCCACGGAACTGGAAGAGGCTAGGGACCCTTCATTTGACCAGCTGTTTCTCTGCTGCCTGAATGTCAAAATGTCCCAAAATTGTTGTGAAGGTAGCTCTGAACAAGTGCTTTCCACGCATACTGGTCCAGTAATTTTAGACCCCATGGATCAATAACCGCAAGCTTTCAAAGCAAATAAAAATCTCTATTGACTTAAAACAGGACCGGAAGAACCTAGGGACCCTTCTTTTGACCGGATGTTTCACTGCCGCCTGAATGTCGAAATGGCCCAACATCGGTGTAAAGTGAGCTCTGAACAAGGGCTTTCCAGTCATACTTGTCCCATAATTTTAGACCCCATGGATCGATAACCACAAGCTTTTAAAGCTAATGAAAATCTCCATTGACTTAAAGCAGGACCGGAAGAGCTGCGGGACCCTTCTTTTGACTGGCTGTTTCTCTGCCAACTGAATGTCAAAATGGCCCAAAATCGGTGTGAAGGTAGCTCTGAACAACTGCTTTCCACCCATTCTGGTCCGTAATTTTAGACCCCATGGATCAATAACCGCAAGCTTTAAAAGCAAATGAAATTACCATTGACTTAAAGCAGGACCGGAGGAGCCGCGGGACTAGAAGAGCCTAGGGACCCTTCATTTGAACAGCTGTTTCTCTGCCGCCTGAAGGTCAAAATGGCCCAAAATCGTTGTGAAGGTAGCTCTGAACAAGTTCTTTCCATGCATACTGGTCCCATAATTTTAGACCCCATGGATCAATAACCGCAAGCTTTTAAAGCTAATGAAAATCTCCATTGACTTAAAGCAGGACCGGAAGAGCTGCTGGACCCTTCTTTTGACTGCCTGTTTCTCTGCCAACTGAAGGTCAAAATGGCCCAAAATCAGTATGAAGGTAGCTCTGAACAAGTGCTTTCCACGCATACTGGTTCCGTAATTTTAGACCCCATGGATCGATAACCTAAAGGTTTTAAAGCGAATGGAAATCTCATTTGACTTAAAGCAGGACCGAAGGTGCCAAGGGACCAGAAGAGCCTAGGGACCCTTCATTTGAACAGCTGTTTCTCTGCTGCCTGAATGTCAAAATGGCCCAAAATTGTTGTGAAGGTAGCGCTGAGCAAGTGCTTTCCACACATACTGGTCCAGTAATTTTAGACCCCATGGATCGATAACTGCAAGCTTTAAAAGCGAATGAAAATCTCCATTGACTTAAAGAGGGACCGGAAGAGCCTAGGGACCTTTATTTTGACCAGCTGATTCTCCGCTGCCTGAAGGTCAAAATGTCCCAAAATTGGTGTGAAGCTAGCTCTGAACAAGTGCTTTCCACGCATACTGTTCCAGTAATTTTAGACCCCATGGATCAATAACCGCAAGCTTTCAAAGCTAATGAAAGTCTCCATTGACTTAAAACAGGACTGGAAGAGCCTAGGGACCCTTCTTTTGACCGGCTGTTACTCTGCCGCCTGAACTTCAAAATGGCCCAAAATCGGTGTAAAGTGAGCTCTGAACAAGGGCTTTCCAGTCATACTTGTCACATAATTTTAGACCCCATGGATCGATAACCACAAGATTTTAAAGCAAATGTAAATCTCCATTGACTTAAAGCAGGACCGTAGGAGCCACGGGACTAGAAGAGCCAAGGGACTCTTCATTTGACCAGCTGTTTCTCTGCCGCCTGAAGGTCAAAATGGTCCAAAATCGTTGTGAAGGTAGCTGTGAACAAGTGCTTTCCATGCATACTGTCCCGTAATTTTAGACCCCATGGATCAATAACCACTAGCTATAAAAGCGAATGAAAATCTCCATTGACTTAAAGAGGGACCGGAAGAGCCTAAGGACCTTTATTTTGACCAGCTGATTCTCCGCTGCCTGAAGGTCAAAATGTCCCAAAATTGGTGTGAAGCTAGCTCTGAACAAGTGCTTTCCACGCATACTGGTCCAGTAATTTTAGACCCCATAGATCAATAACCGCAAGCATTCAAAGCTAATGAAAATCTCTATTGACCTAAAACAGGACCGGAAGAGCCTAGGGACCCTTCTTTTGACCGGCTGTTTCACTGCCGCATGAATGTCGAAAAGGCCCAACATAAGTGTAAAGTGAGCTCTGAACAAGGGCTTTCCAGTCATACTTGTCCCATAATTTTAGACGCCCATGGATCGATAACCACAAGCTTTTATAGCAAATTTAAATCTCCTTTGACTTAAAGCAGGACCGGTGGAGCCACGGGACTAGAAGAGCCTAGGGACCCTTCATTTGAACAGCTGTTTCTCTGCCGCCTGAAGGTCAAAATGGCCCCAAATCATTGTGAAGGTAGCTCTGAACAAGTGCTTTCCATGCATACTGGTCCCATAATTTTAGACCCCATGGATCAAGAACCGCAAGCTTTAAAAGCGAATGAAATTACCATTGACTTAAAATAGGACCGGTAGAGCCTAGAGATCCTTCTTTTGCCTTGCTGTTTCTGTGCCGCCTGAAGGTCGAAATGGCCCAACATCGGTGTAAAGTTAGCTCTGAACAAGGGGTTTCCAGTCATACTAGTCCCATTATTTTAGACACCATGGATCGATAACAACAAGATTTTAAAGCAAATGGAAATCTCCTTTGACTTAAAGCAGGACCGAAGGAGCCACGGGACCGGAAGAGCCTAGGGACCCTTCAATTGACCAGCTGTTTCTCTGCTGCCTGAATGTCAAAATGTCCCAAAATTGTTGTGAAGGTAGCTCTGAACAAGTGCTTTCCACGCATACTGGTCCAGTAATTTTAGACCCCATGGATCAATAACCTCAAGCTTTCAAAGCAAATAAAAATCTCCATTGACTTAAAACAGGACCGGAAGAACCTAGGGACCCTTCTTTTGACCGGCTGTTTCCCTGCCACCTGAATGTCGAAATGGCCCAACATCGGTGTAAAGTGACCTCTGAACAAGGGCTTTCCAGTCATACTTGTCCCATAATTTTAGACCCCATGGATCGATAACCACAAGCTTTTAAAGCTAATGAAAATCTCCATTGACTTAAAGCAGGACCGGAAGAGCTGCAGGACCCTTCTTTTGACTGGCTGTTTCTCTGCCAACTGAAGGTCAAAATGGCCCAAAATCGGTGTGAAGGTAGCTCTGAACAAGTGCTTTCCACCCATTCTGGTCCGTAATTTTAGACCCCATGGATCAATAACCGCAAGCTTTAAAAGCAAATGAAATTACCATTGACTTAAAATAGGACCGGTAGAGCCTAGAGACCCTTCTTTTGCCTTGCTGTTTCTGTGATGCCTGAAGGTCGAAATGGCCCAACATCGGTGTAAAGTTAGCTCTGAACAAGGGGTTTCAGTCATACTAGTCCCGTTATTTTAGACCCCATGGATCGATATCAACAAGATTTTAAAGCAAATGGAAATCTCCTTTGACTTAAAGCAGGACCGAAGGAGCCGCGGGACCGGAAGAGCCTAGGGACCCTTCATTTGACCAGCTGTTTCTCTGCCAACTGAAGGTCAAAATGGCCCAAAATTGTTGTGAAGGTAGCTCTGAACAAGTGCTTTCCACGCATACTGGTCCAGTAATTTTAGACCCCATGGATCGATAACCACAAGTTTTTAAAGCAAATGTAAATCTCCTTTGACTTAAAGCTGGACCGGAGGAGCCGCGGGACTAGAAGAGCCTAGGGACCCTTCATTTGAACAGCTGTTTCTCTGCCGCCTGAAGGTCAAAATGGCCCAAAATCGTTGTGAAGGTAGCTCTGAACAAGTGCTTTCCATGCATACTGGTCCCATAATTTTAGACCCCATGGATCAATAACCGCAAGCATTTAAAGCTAATGAAAATCTCCATTGACTTAAAGCAGGAAAGGAAGAGCTGCTGGACCCTTCTTTTGACTGCCTGTTTCTCTGCCAACTGAAGGTCAAAATGGCCCAAAATCAGTATGAAGGTAGCTCTGAACAAGTGCTTTCCACGCATACTGGTTCCGTAATTTTAGACCCCATGTATCGATAACCGCAAGCTTTAAAAGCAAATGAAATTACCATTGACTTAAAGCAGGACCGGAAGAGCCTAGAGACCCTTCTATTGCCTTGCTGTTTCTCTGCCGCGTGAAGGTCGAAATGGCACAAAATCGGTGTAAAGTTAGCTCTGAACAAGGGGTTTCCAGTCATACTAATCCCGTTATTTTAGACCCCAAGGATCGATAACAACAAGATTTTAAAGCAAATGGAAATCTCCTTTGACTTAAAGCAGGACCGAAGGTGCCAAGGAACAGGAAGAGCCTAGGGACCCTTCATTTGAACAGCTGTTTCTCTGCTGCCTGAATATCAAAATGGCCCAAAATTGTTGTGAAGGTAGCACTGAGCAAATGCTTTCCACACATACTGGTCCAGTAATTTTAGACCCCATGGATCGATAACTGCAAGCTTTAAAAGCGAATGAAAATCTCCATTGACTTAAAGAGGGACCGGAAGAGCCTAGGGACCTTTATTTTGACCAGCTGATTCTCCGCTGCCTGAAGGTCAAAATGTCCCAAAATTGGTGTGAAGCTAGCTCTGAACAAGTGCTTTCCACGCATACTGGTCCAGTAATTTTAGACCCCATAGATCAATAACCGCAAGCTTTCAAAGCTAATGAAAATCTCTATTGACTTAAAACAGGAACGGAAGAGCCTATGGACCCTTCTTTTGACCGGCTGTTTCACTGCCACCTGAATGTCGAAAAGGCCCAACATAAGTATAAAGTGAGCTCTGAACAAGGGCATTCCAGTCATACTTGTCCCATAATTTTAGACCCCATGGATCGATAACCACAAGCTTTTATAGCAAATTTAAATCTCCTTTGACTTAAAGCAGGACCGGTGGAGCCGCGGGACTAGAAAAGCCTAGGGACCCGTCATTTGACCAGCTGTTTCTCTGCTGCCTGAATGTCAAAATGTCCCAAAATTGTTGTGAATGTAGCTCTGAACAAGTGCTTTTCACGCATACTGGTCCAGTAATTTTAGACCCCATGGATCAATAACCGCAAGCTTTCAAAGCAAAAAAAAATCTGCATTGACTTAAAACAGGACCGGAAGAACCTAGGGACCCTTCTTTTGACCGGCTGTTTCACTGCCGCCTGAATGTCGAAATGGCCCAACATCGGTGTAAAGTGACCTCTGAACAAGGGCTTTCCAGTCATACTTGTCCCATAATTTTAGACCCCATGGATCGATAACCACAAGCTTTTAAAGCTAATGAAAATCTCCATTGACTTAAAGCAGGACCGGAAGAGCTGCAGGACCCTTCTTTTGACTGGCTGTTTCTCTGCCAACTGAAGGTCAAAATGGCCCAAAATCGGTGTGAAGGTAGCTCTGAACAAGTGCTTTCCACCCATTCTGGTCCGTAATTTTAGACCCCATGGATCAATAACCGCAAGCTTTAAAAGCAAATGAAATTACCATTGACTTAAAATAGGACCGGTAGAGCCTAGAGACCCTTCTTTTGCCTTGCTGTTTCTGTGATGCCTGAAGGTCGAAATGGCCCAACATCGGTGTAAAGTTAGCTCTGAACAAGGGGTTTCCAGTCATACTAGTCACGTTATTTTAGACCCCATGGATCGATAACAACAAGATTTTAAAGCATATGGAAATTTCCTTTGACTTAAAGCAGGACCAAAGGAGCTGCGGGACCGGAAGAGCCTAGGGACCCTTTATTTGACCAGCTGTTTCTCTGCCAACTGAAGGTCAAAATGGCCCAAAATTGTTGTGAAGGTAGCTCTGAACAAGTGCTTTCCACGCATACTGGTCCAGTAATTTTAGACCAAATGGATCGATAACCACAAGTTTTTAAAGCAAATGTAAATCTCATTTGACTTAAAGCTGGACCGGAGGAGCCGCGGGACTAGAAGAGCCTAGGGACCCTTCATTTGAACAGCTGTTTCTCTGCCGCCTGAAGGTCAAAATGGCCCAAAATCGTTGTGAAGGTAGCTCTGAACAAGTGCTTTCCATGCATACTGGTCCCATAATTTTAGACCCCATGGATCAATAACCGCAAGCTTTTAAAGCTAATGAAAATCTCCATTGACTTAAAGCAGGACCGGAAGAGCTGCTGGACCCTTCTTTTGACTGGCTGTTTCTCTACCAACTGAAGGTCAAAATGGCCCAAAATCAGTATGAAGGTAGCTCTGAACAAGTGCTTTCCACGCATACTGGTTCCGTAATTTTAGACCCCATGGATCTATAACCGCAAGCTTTAAAAGCAAATGAAATTACCATTGACTTAAAGCAGGACCGGAAGAGCCTAGAGACCCTTCTATTGCCTTGCTGTTTCTCTGCCGCGTGAAGGTCGAAATGGCCCAAAATCGGTGTAAAGTTAGCTCTGAACAAGGGGTTTCCAGTCATACTAATCCCGTTATTTTAGACTCCATGGATCGATAACAACAAGATTTTAAAGCAAATGGAAATCTCCTTTGACTTAAAGCAGGACCGAAGGTGCCAAGGAACAGGAAGAGCCTAGGGACCCTTCATTTGAACAGCTGTTTCTCTGCTGCCTGAATATCAAAATGGCCCAAAATTGTTGTGAAGGTAGCGCTGAGCAAATGCTTTCCACACATACTGGTCCAGTAATTTTAGACCCCATGGATCGATAACTGCAAGCTTTAAAAGCGAATGAAAATCTCCATTGACTTAAAGAGGGACCGGAAGAGCCTAGGGACCTTTATTTTGACCAGCTGATTCTCCGCTGCCTGAAGGTCAAAATGTCCCAAAATTGGTGTGAAGCTAGCTCTGAACAAGTGCTTTCCACGCATACTGGTCCAGTAATTTTAGACCCCATAGATCAATAACCGCAAGCTTTCAAAGCTAATGAAAATCTCTATTGACTTAAAACAGGACCGGAAGAGCCTATGGACCCTTCTTTTGACCGGCTGTTTCACAGCCGCCTGAATGTCGAAAAGGCCCAACATAAGTATAAAGTGAGCTCTGAACAAGGGCTTTCCAGTCATACTTGTCCCATAATTTTAGACCCCATGGATCGATAACCACAAGCTTTTATAGCAAATTTAAATCTCCTTTGACTTAAAGCAGGACCGGTGGAGCCGCGGGACTAGAAAAGCCTAGGGACCCTTCGTTTCAACAGCTGTTTCTCTGCTGCCTGAAGGTCAAAATGGCCCAAAATCGTTGTGAAGGTAGCTCTGAACAAGTGCTTTCCACCCATTCTGGTCCTGTAATTTTAGACCCCATGGATCAATAACCGCAAGCTTTTAAAGCTAATGAAAATCTCCATTGACTTAAAGCAGGACCGGAAGATATGCGGGACCCTTCTTTTGACTGGCTGTTTCTCTGCCAACTTAAGGTCAAAATGGCCCTAAATCGGTGTGAAGTTAGCTCTGAACAAGTGCTTTCCACCCATTCTGGTCCTGTAATTTTAGACCCCATGGATCAATAACCGCAAGCTTTAAAAGCGGATGAAAGTTCCATTGACTTAAAATAGGACCGGTAGAGCCTAGAGACCCTTCTTTTGCCTTGCTGTTCCTGTGCCGCCTGAAGGTCGAAATGGCCCAACATAGGTGTAAAGTTAGCTCTGAACAAGGGGTGTCCAGTCATACTAGTCCCATTATTTAAGACCCCATGGATCGATAACATCATGATTTTAAAGCAAATGGAAATCTCCTTTGACTTAAAGCAGGACCGAAGGAGCCACGGGACCGGAAGAGCCTAGGGACCCTTCATTTGACCAGCTGTTTCTCTGCTGCCTGAATGTCAAAATGTCCCAAAATTGTTGTGAAGGTAGCTCTGGTAGCTCTGAACAAGTGCTTTCCACGCATACTGGTCCAGTAATTTTAGACCCCATGGATCAATAACCGCAAGCTTTAAAAGCGAATGAAATTACCATTGACTTAAAATAGGACCGGTAGAGTCTAGAGACCCTTCTTTTGCTTTGCTGTTTCTGTGCCGCCTGAAGGTCGAAATGGCCCAACATCGGTGTAAAGTTAGCTCTGAACCAGGGGTTTCCAGTCATACTAGTCCCATTATTTTAGACCCCATGGATCGATAACAACAAGATTTTAAAGCAAATGGAAATCTCCTTTGACTTAAAGCAGGACCGAAGGAGCCACGGGACCGGAAGAGCCTAGGGACCCTTCATTTGACCAGCTGTTTCTCTGCTGCCTGAATGTCAAAATGTCCCAAAATTGTTGTGAAGGTATCTCTGAACAAGTGCTTTCCATGCATACTGGTCCAGTAATTTTAGACCCCATGGATCAATAACCGCAAGCTTTCAAAGCAAATAAAAATCTCCATTGACTTAAAACAGGACCGGAAGAGCCTAGGGACCCTTCTTTTGACCGGCTGTTTCACTGCCGCCTGAATGTCGAAATGGCCCAACATCGGTGTAAAGTGAGCTCTGAACAAGGGCTTTCCAGTCATACTTGTCCCATAATTTTAGACCCCATGGATCGATAACCACAAGCTTTTAAAGCTAATGAAAATCTCCATTGACTTAAAGCAGGACCGGAAGATCTGCGGGACCCTTCTTTTGACTGGCTGTTTCTCTGCCAACTGAAGGTCAAAATGGCCCAAAATCGGTGTGAAGGTAGCTCTGAACAAGTGCTTTCCACCCATTCTGGTCCGTAATTTTAGACCCCATGGATCAATAACCGCAAGCTTTAAAAGCAAATGAAATTACCATTGACTTAAAATAGGACCGGTAGAGCCTAGAGACCCTTCTTTTGCCTTGCTGTTTCTGTGATGCCTGAAGGTCGAAATGGTCCAACATCGGTGTAAAGTTAGCTCTGAACAAGGGGTTTCCAGTCATACAAGTCCCATTATTTTAGACCCCATGGATCGATAACAACAAGATTTTAAAGCAAATGGAAATCTCCTTTGACTTAAAGCAGGACCGAAGGAGCCGCGGGACCGGAAGAGCCTAGGGACCCTTCATTTGACCAGCTGTTTCTCTGCCAACTGAAGGTCAAAATGGCCCAAAATTGTTGTGAAGGTAGCTCTGAACAAGTGCTTTCCACGCATACTGGTCCAGTAATTTTAGACCCCATGGATCAATAACCACTAGCTTTCAAAGCAAATGAATATCTCCATTGACTTAAAACAGGACCGGAAGAGCCTAGGGACCCTTCTTTTGACCGGCTGTTTCACTGCCGCCTGAATGTCGAAATGGCCCAACATCGGTGTAAAGTGAGCTCTGAACAAGGGCTTGCCAGTCATATTTGTCCCATAATTTTAGACCCCATGGATCGATAACCACAAGTTTTTAAAGCAAATGTAAATCTCCTTTGACTTAAAGCTGGACCAGAGGAGCCGCGGGACTAGAAGAGCCTAGGGACCCTTCATTTGAACAGCTGTTTCTCTGCCGCCTGAAGGTCAAAATGGCCCAAAATCGTTGTGAAGGTAGCTCTGAACAAGTGCTTTCCATGCATACTGGTGCCATAATTTTAGACCCCATGGATCAATAACCGCAAGCTTTTAAAGCTAATGAAAATCTCCATTGACTTAAAGCAGGACCGGAAGAGCTGCTGGTCCCTTCTTTTGACTGCCTGTTTCTCTGCCAACTGAAGGTCAAAATGGCCCAAAATCAGTAAGAAGGTAGCTCTGAACAAGTGCTTTCCACGCATACTGGTTACGTAATTTTAGACCCCGTGGATCGATAACCGCAAGCTTTAAAAGCAAATGAAATTACCATTGACTTAAAGCAGGAATGGAAGAGCCTAGAGACCCTTCTATTGCCTTGCTGTTTCTCTGCCGCCTGAAGGTCGAAATGGCCGAAAATTGGTGTAAAGTTAGCTCTGAACAAGGGGTTTCCAGTCGTACTAATCCCGTTATTTTAGACCCCATGGATCAATAACAACAAGATTTTAAAGCAAATGGAAATCTCCTTTGCCTTAAAGCAGGACCGAAGGTGCCAAGGAACAGGAAGAGCCTAGGGACCCTTCATTGGAACAGATGTTTCTCTGCTGCCTGAATGTCAAAAGGGCCCAAAATTGTTGTGAAGGTAGCACTGAGCAAGTGCTTTCCACACATACTGGTCCAGTAATTTTAGACCCCATGGATCGATAACTGCAAGCTTTAAAAGCGAATGAAAATCTCCATTGACTTAAAGAGGGACTGGAAGAGCCTAGGGACCTTTATTTTGACCAGCTGATTCTCCGCTGCCTGAAGGTCAAAATGTCCCAAAATTGGTGTGAAGCTAGCTCTGAACAAGTGCTTTCCAAGCATACTGGTCCAGTAATTTTAGACCCCATAGATCAATAACCGCAACTTTCAAAGCTAATGAAAATCTCCATTGACTTAAAACAGGACCGGAAGAGCCAAGGGACCCTTCTTTTGACCGGCTGTTTCACTGCCGCCTGAATGTCGAAAAGGCCCAACATAAGTGTAAAGTGAGCTCTGAACAAGGGCTTTCCAGTCATACTTGTCCCATAATTTTAGACCCCATGGATCGATAACCACAAGCTTTTATAGCAAATTTAAATCTCCTTTGACTTAAAGCAGGACCGGTGGAGCCGCTGGACTAGAAAAGCCTAGGGACCCTTCATTTCAACAGCTGTTTCTCTGCCGCCTGAAGGTCAAAATGGCAAAAATCGTTGTGAAGGTAGCTCTGAACAAGTGCTTTCCATGCATACTGGTCCCATAATTTTACACCCCATGGATCAATAACTGCAAGCTTTTAAAGCTAATGAAAATCTCCATTGACTTAAAGCAGGACCGGAAGATCTGCGGGACCCTTCTTTTGACTGGCTGTTTCTCTGCCAACTTAAGGTCAAAATGGCCCAAAATCGGTGGGAAGGTAACTCTGAACAAATGTTTTCCACCCATTCTGGTCCTGTAATTTTAGAACCCATGAATCAATAACCGCAAGCTTTAAAAGCAAATTAAATTACCATTGACTTAAAATAGGACCGGTAGAGCCTAGAGACCCTTCTTTTGCCTTGCTGTTTCTGTGCCGCCTGAAGGTCGAAATGGCCCAACATCGGTGTAAAGTTAGCTCTGAACAAGGGGTTTCCAGTCATACTAGTCCCATTATTTTAGACCCCATGGATCCATAACAACAAGATTTTAAAGCAAATGGAAATCTCCTTTGACTTAAAGCAGGACCGAAGGAGCCGCGGGACCGGAAGAGCCTAGGGACCCTTCATTTGACCAGCTGTTTCTCTGCTGCCTGAATGTCAAAATGGAACAAAATTGTTGTGAAGGTAGCTCTGAACAAGTGCTTTCCACGCATACTGGTCCAGTAATTTTAGACCCCATGGATCAATAACCGCAAGCTTTCAAAGCTAATGAAAATCTCCATTGACTTAAAACAGGACCGGAAGAGCCTAGGGACCCTTCTTTTGACCGGCTGTTTCACTGCCACCTGAATGTCGAAAAGGCCCAACATAAGTGTAAAGTGAGCTCTGAACAAGGGCTTTCCAGTCATATTTGTCCGATAATTTTAGACCCAATGGATCGATAACCACTAGCTTTTAAAGCAAATGTAAATCTCCTTTGACTTAAAGCAGGACCGGAGGAGCCGCGGGACTAGAAGAGCCTAGGGACCCTTCATTTGAACAGCTGTTTCTCTGCAGCCTGAAGGTCAAAATGGCCCAAAATCGTTGAGAAGGTAGCTCTGAACAAGTGCTTTCCATGCATACTGGTCCCATAATTTTAGATCCCATGGATCAATAACCGCAAGCTTTTAAAGCTAATGAAAATCTCCATTGACTTAAAGCAGGACCGGAAGATCTGCGGGACCCTTCTTTTGACTGGCTGTTTCTCTGCCAACTTAAGGTCAAAATGGCCCAAAATCGGTGTGAAGGTTGCTCTGAATAAGTGCTTTCCACCCATTCTGGTCCCATAATTTTAGACCCCATGGATCAATAACCGCAAGCTTTAAAAGCAAATGAAATTACCATTGACTTAAAATAGGACCGGTAGAGCCTCGAGACCCTTCTTTTGCCTTGCTATTTCTGTGCCGCCTGAAGGTCGAAATGGCCCAACATCGGTCTAAAGTTAGCTCTGAACAAGGGGTTTCCAGTCATACTAGTCCCGTTATTTTAGACCCCATGGATCCATAACAACAAGATTTTTAAGCGAATGGAAATCTCCTTTGACTTAAAGCAGGACGGAAGGAGCCGCGGGACCGGAAGTGCCTAGGGACCCTTCATTTGACCAGCTGTTTCTCTGCTGCCTGAATGTCAAAATGGCCCAAAATTGTTGTGAAGGTAGCTCTGAACAAGTGCTTTCCACGCATGCTGGTCCAGTAATTTTAGACCCCATAGATCAATAACCGCAACTTTCAAAGCTAATGAAAATCTCCATTGACTTAAAACAGGACCGGAAGAGCCAAGGGACCCTTCTTTTGACCGGCTGTTTCACTGCCGCCTGAATGTCAAAAAGGCCCAACATAAGTGTAAAGTGAGCTCTGAACAAGGGCTTTCCAGTCATACTTGTCCCATAATTTTAGACCCCATGGATCGATAACCACAAGCTTTTATAGCAAATTTAAATCTCCTTTGACTTAAAGCAGGACCGGTGGAGCCGCTGGACTAGAAAAGCCTAGGGACCCTTCATTTCAACAGCTGTTTCTTTGCCGCCTGAAGGTCAAAATGGCAAAAATCGTTGTGAAGGTAGCTCTGAACAAGTGCTTTCCATGCATACTGGTCCCATAATTTTACACCCCATGGATCAATAACTGCAAGCTTTTAAAGCTAATGAAAATCTCCATTGACTTAAAGCAGGACCGGAAGATCTGCGGGACCCTTCTTTTGACTGGCTGTTTCTCTGCCAACTTAAGGTCAAAATGGCCCAAAATCGGTGGGAAGGTAACTCTGAACAAGTGTTTTCCACCCATTCTGGTCCTGTAATTTTAGAACCCATGGATCAATAACCGCAAGCTTTAAAAGCAAATTAAATTACCATTGACTTAAAATAGGACCGGTAGAGCCTAGAGACCCTTCTTTTGCCTTGCTGTTTCTGTGCCGCCTGAATGTCGAAATGGCCCAACATCGGTGTAAAGTTAGCTCTGAACAAGGGGTTTCCAGTCATACTAGTCCCATTATTTTAGACCCCATGGATCCATAACAACAAGATTTTAAAGCAAATGATAAATCTCCTTTGACTTAAAGCAGGACCGAAGGAGCCGCGGGACCGGAAGAGCCTAGGGACCCTTCATTTGACCAGCTGTTTCTCTGCTGCCTGAATGTCAAAATGGAACAAAATTGTTGTGAAGGTAGCTCTGAACAAGTGCTTTCCACGCATACTGGTCCAGTAATTTTAGACCCCATGGATCAATAACTGCAAGCTTTCAAAGCTAATGAAAATCTCCATTGACTTAAAACAGGACCGGAAGAGCCTAGGGACCCTTCTTTTGACCGGCTGTTTCACTGCCACCTGAATGTCGAAAAGGCCCAACATAAGTGTAAAGTGAGCTCTGAACAAGGGCTTTCCAGTCATATTTGTCCCATAATTTTAGACCCCATGGATCGATAACCACTAGCTTTTAAAGCAAATGTAAATCTCCTTTGACTTAAAGCAGGACCGGAGGAGCCGCGGGACTAGAAGAGCCTAGGGACCCTTCATTTGAACAGCTGTTTCTCTGCAGCCTGAAGGTCAAAATGGCCCAAAATCGTTGTGAAGGTAGCTCTGAACAAGTGCTTTCCATGCATACTGGTCCCATAATTTTAGATCCCATGGATCAATAACCGCAAGCTTTTAAAGCTAATGAAAATCTCCATTGACTTAAAGCAGGACCGGAAGATCTGCGGGACCCTTCTTTTGACTGGCTGTTTCTCTGCCAACTTAAGGTCAAAATGGCCCAAAATCGGTGTGAAGGTTGCTCTGAATAAGTGCTTTCCACCCATTCTGGTCCCATAATTTTAGACCCCATGGATCAATAACCGCAAGCTTTAAAAGCAAATGAAATTACCATTGACTTAAAATAGGACCGGTAGAGCCTAGAGACCCTTCTTTTGCCTTGCTATTTCTGTGCCACCTGAAGGTCGAAATGGCCCAACATCGGTCTAAAGTTAGCTCTGAACAAGGGGTTTCCAGTCATACTAGTCCCGTTATTTTAGACCCCATGGATCCATAACAACAAGATTTTTAAGCAAATGGAAATCTCCTTTGACTTAAAGCAGGACGGAAGGAGCCGCGGGACCGGAAGTGCCTAGGGACCCTTCATTTGACCAGCTGTTTCTCTGCTGCCTGAATGTCAAAATGGCCCAAAATTGTTGTGAAGGTAGCTCTGAACAAGTGCTTTCCACGCATGCTGGTCCAGTAATTTTAGACCCCATAGATCAATAACCGCAACTTTCAAAGCTAATGAAAATCTCCATTGACTTAAAACAGGACCGGAAGAGCCAAGGGACCCTTCTTTTGACCGGCTGTTTCACTGCCGCCTGAATGTCGAAAAGGCCCAACATAAGTGTAAAGTGAGCTCTGAACAAGGGCTTTCCAGTCATACTTGTCCCATAATTTTAGACCCCATGGATCGATAACCACAAGCTTTTATAGCAAATTTAAATCTCCTTTGACTTAAAGCAGGACCGGTGGAACCGCTGGACTAGAAGAGCCTAGGGACCCTTCATTTCAACAGCTGTTTCTCTGCCGCCTGAAGGTCAAAATGGCAAAAATCGTTGTGAAGGTAGCTCTGAACAAGTGCTTTCCATGCATACTGGTCCCATAATTTTACACCCCATGGATCAATAACCGCAAGCTTTTAAAGCTAATGAAAATCTCCATTGACTTAAAGCAGGACCGGAAGATCTGCGGGACCCTTCTTTTGACTGGCTGTTTCTCTGCCAACTTAAGGTCAAAATGGCCCAAAATCGGTGGGAAGGTAACTCTGAACAAGTGTTTTCCACCCAATCTGGTCCCTAATTTTAGACCCCATGGATCAATAACCGCAAGCTTTAAAAGCAAATTAAATTACCATTGACTTAAAATAGGACCGGTAGAGCCTAGAGACCCTTCTTTTGCCTTGCTGTTTCTGTGCCGCCTGAAGGTCGAAATGGCCCAACATCGGTGTAAAGTTAGCTCTGAACAAGGGGTTTCCAGTCATACTAGTCCCATTATTTTAGACCCCATGGATCCATAACAACAAGATTTTAAAGCAAATGGAAATCTCCTTTGACTTAAAGCAGGACCGAAGGAGCCGCGGGACCGGAAGAGCCTAATGACCCTTCATTTGACAAGCTGTTTCTCTGCTGCCTGAATGTCAAAATGGAACAAAATTGTTGTGAAGGTAGCTCTGAACAAGTGCTTTCCACGCATACTGGTCCAGTAATTTTAGACCCCCTGGATCAATAACCGCAAGCTTTCAAAGCTAATGAAAATCTCCATTGACTTAAAACAGGACCGGAAGAGCCTAGGGACCCTTCTTTTGACCGGCTGTTTCACTGCCACCTGAATGTCGAAAAGGCCCAACATAAGTGTAAAGTGAGCTCTGAACAAGGGCTTTCCAGTCATATTTGTCCCATAATTTTAGACCCCATGGATCGATAACCACTAGCTTTTAAAGCAAATGTAAATCCCCTTTGACTTAAAGCAGGACCGGAGGAGCCGCGGGACTAGAAGAGCCTAGGGACCCTTTATTTGAACAGCTGTTTTTCTGCAGCCTGAAGGTCAAAATGGCCCAAAATCGTTGTGAAGGTAGCTCTGAACAAGTGCTTTCCATGCATACTGGTCCCATAATTTTAGACCCCATGGTTCAATAACCGCAAGCTTTTAAAGCTAATGAAAATCTCCATTGACTTAAAGCAGGACCGGAAGATCTGCGGGACCCTTCTTTTGACTGGCTGTTTCTCTGCCAACTTAAGGTCAAAATGGCCCAAAATCGGTGTGAAGGTTGCTCTGAACAAGTACTTTCCACCCATTCTAGTCCCATAATTTTAGACCCCATGGATCAATAACTGCAAGCTTTAAAAGCAAATGAAATTACCATTGACTTAAAGCAGGAACGGAAGAGCCTAGAGACCCTTCTATTGCCTTGCTGTTTCTCTGCCGCCTGAAGGTCAAAATGGCCGAAAATCGGTTTAAAGTTAGCTCTGAACAAGGGGTTTCCAGTCGTACTAATCCCGTTATTTTAGACCCCATGGATCAATAACAACAAGATTTTAAAGCAAATGGAAATCTCCTTTGCCTTAAAGCAGGACCGAAGGTGCCAAGGAACAGGAAGAGCCTAGGGACCCTTCATTGGAACAGATGTTTCTCTGCTGCCTGAATGTCAAAAGGGCCCAAAATTGTTGTGAAGGTAGCGCTGAGCAAGTGCTTTCCACACATACTGGTCCAGTAATTTTAGACCCCATGGATCGATAACTGCAAGCTTTAAAAGCGAATGAAAATCTCCATTGACTTAAAGAGGGACTGGAAGAGCCTAGGGACCTTTATTTTGACCAGCTGATTCTCCGCTGCCTGAAGGTCAAAATGTCCCAAAATTGGTGTGAAGCTAGCTCTGAACAAGTGCTTTCCAAGCATACTGGTCCAGTAATTTTAGACCCCATAGATCAATAACCGCAACTTTCAAAGCTAATGAAAATCTCCATTGACTTAAAACAGGACCGGAAGAGCCAAGGGACCCTACTTTTGACCGGCTGTTTCACTGCCGCCTGAATGTCGAAAAGGCCCAACATAAGTGTAAAGTGAGCTCTGAACAAGGGCTTTCCAGTCATACTTGTCCCATAATTTTAGACCCCATGGATCGATAACCACAAGCTTTTATAGCAAATTTAAATCTCCTTTGACTTAAAGCAGGACCGGTGGAGCCGCTGGACTAGAAAAGCCTAGGGACCCTTCATTTCAACAGCTGTTTCTCTGCCGCCTGAAGGTCAAAATGGCAAAAATCGTTGTGAAGGTAGCTCTGAACAAGTGCTTTCCATGCATACTGGTCCCATAATTTTACACCCCATGGATCAATAACTGCAAGCTTTTAAAGCTAATGAAAATCTCCATTGACTTAAAGCAGGACCGGAAGATCTGCGGGACCCTTCTTTTGACTGGCTGTTTCTCTGCCAACTTAAGGTCAAAATGGCCCAAAATCGGTGGGAAGGTAACTCTGAACAAGTGTTTTCCACCCATTCTGGTCCTGTAATTTTAGAACCCATGGATCAATAACCGCAAGCTTTAAAAGCAAATTAAATTACCATTGACTTAAAATAGGACCGGTAGAGCCTAGAGACCCTTCTTTTGCCTTGCTGTTTCTGTGCTGCCTGAAGGTCGAAATGGCCCAACATCGGTGTAAAGTTAGCTCTGAACAAGGGGTTTCCAGTCATACTAGTCCCATTATTTTAGACCCCATGGATCCATAACAACAAGATTTTAAAGCAAATGGAAATCTCCTTTGACTTAAAGCAGGACCGAAGGAGCCGCGGGACCGGAAGAGCCTAGGGACCCTTCATTTGACCAGCTGTTTCTCTGCTGCCTGAATGTCAAAATGGAACAAAATTGTTGTGAAGGTAGCTCTGAACAAGTGCTTTCCACGCATACTGGTCCAGTAATTTTAGACCCCATGGATCAATAACCGCAAGCTTTCAAAGCTAATGAAAATCTCCATTGACTTAAAACAGGACCGGAAGAGCCTAGGGACCCTTCTTTTGACCGGCTGTTTCACTGCCACCTGAATGTCGAAAAGGCCCAACATAAGTGTAAAGGGAGCTCTGAACAAGGGCTTTCCAGTCATATTTGTCCCATAATTTTAGACCCCATGGATCGATAACCACTAGCTTTTAAAGCAAATTTAAATCTCCTTTGACTTAAAGCAGGACCGGAGGAGCCGCGGGACTAGAAGAGCCTAGGGACCCTTCATTTGAACAGCTGTTTCTCTGCAGCCTGAAGGTCAAAATGGCCCAAAATCGTTGTGAAGGTAGCTCTGAACAAGTGCTTTCCATGCATACTGGTCCCATAATTTTAGATCCCATGGATCAATAACCGCAAGCTTTTAAAGCTAATGAAAATCTCCATTGACTTAAAACAGGACCGGAAGAGCCTAGGGACCCTTCTTTTGACCGGCTGTTTCACTGCCACCTGAATGTCGAAAAGGCCCAACATAAGTGTAAAGTGAGCTCTGAACAAGGGCTTTCCAGTCATATTTGTCCCATAATTTTAGACCCCATGGATCGATAACCACTAGCTTTTAAAGCAAATGTAAATCCCCTTTGACTTAAAGCAGGACCGGAGGAGCCGCGGGACTAGAAGAGCCTAGGGACCCTTTATTTGAACAGCTGTTTTTCTGCAGCCTGAAGGTCAAAATGGCCCAAAATCGTTGTGAAGGTAGCTCTGAACAAGTGCTTTCCATGCATACTGGTCCCATAATTTTAGACCCCATGGTTCAATAACCGCAAGCTTTTAAAGCTAATGAAAATCTCCATTGACTTAAAGCAGGACCGGAAGATCTGCGGGACCCTTCTTTTGACTGGCTGTTTCTCTGCCAACTTAAGGTCAAAATGGCCCAAAATCGGTGTGAAGGTTGCTCTGAACAAGTACTTTCCACCCATTCTAGTCCCATAATTTTAGACCCCATGGATCAATAACTGCAAGCTTTAAAAGCAAATGAAATTACCATTGACTTAAAGCAGGAACGGAAGAGCCTAGAGACCCTTCTATTGCCTTGCTGTTTCTCTGCCGCCTGAAGGTCAAAATGGCCGAAAATCGGTTTAAAGTTAGCTCTGAACAAGGGGTTTCCAGTCGTACTAATCCCGTTATTTTAGACCCCATGGATCAATAACAACAAGATTTTAAAGCAAATGGAAATCTCCTTTGCCTTAAAGCAGGACCGAAGGTGCCAAGGAACAGGAAGAGCCTAGGGACCCTTCATTGGAACAGATGTTTCTCTGCTGCCTGAATGTCAAAAGGGCCCAAAATTGTTGTGAAGGTAGCGCTGAGCAAGTGCTTTCCACACATACTGGTCCAGTAATTTTAGACCCCATGGATCGATAACTGCAAGCTTTAAAAGCGAATGAAAATCTCCATTGACTTAAAGAGGGACTGGAAGAGCCTAGGGACCTTTATTTTGACCAGCTGATTCTCCGCTGCCTGAAGGTCAAAATGTCCCAAAATTGGTGTGAAGCTAGCTCTGAACAAGTGCTTTCCAAGCATACTGGTCCAGTAATTTTAGACCCCATAGATCAATAACCGCAACTTTCAAAGCTAATGAAAATCTCCATTGACTTAAAACAGGACCGGAAGAGCCAAGGGACCCTACTTTTGACCGGCTGTTTCACTGCCGCCTGAATGTCGAAAAGGCCCAACATAAGTGTAAAGTGAGCTCTGAACAAGGGCTTTCCAGTCATACTTGTCCCATAATTTTAGACCCCATGGATCGATAACCACAAGCTTTTATAGCAAATTTAAATCTCCTTTGACTTAAAGCAGGACCGGTGGAGCCGCTGGACTAGAAAAGCCTAGGGACCCTTCATTTCAACAGCTGTTTCTCTGCCGCCTGAAGGTCAAAATGGCAAAAATCGTTGTGAAGGTAGCTCTGAACAAGTGCTTTCCATGCATACTGGTCCCATAATTTTACACCCCATGGATCAATAACTGCAAGCTTTTAAAGCTAATGAAAATCTCCATTGACTTAAAGCAGGACCGGAAGATCTGCGGGACCCTTCTTTTGACTGGCTGTTTCTCTGCCAACTTAAGGTCAAAATGGCCCAAAATCGGTGGGAAGGTAACTCTGAACAAGTGTTTTCCACCCATTCTGGTCCTGTAATTTTAGAACCCATGGATCAATAACCGCAAGCTTTAAAAGCAAATTAAATTACCATTGACTTAAAATAGGACCGGTAGAGCCTAGAGACCCTTCTTTTGCCTTGCTGTTTCTGTGCTGCCTGAAGGTCGAAATGGCCCAACATCGGTGTAAAGTTAGCTCTGAACAAGGGGTTTCCAGTCATACTAGTCCCATTATTTTAGACCCCATGGATCCATAACAACAAGATTTTAAAGCAAATGGAAATCTCCTTTGACTTAAAGCAGGACCGAAGGAGCCGCGGGACCGGAAGAGCCTAGGGACCCTTCATTTGACCAGCTGTTTCTCTGCTGCCTGAATGTCAAAATGGAACAAAATTGTTGTGAAGGTAGCTCTGAACAAGTGCTTTCCACGCATACTGGTCCAGTAATTTTAGACCCCATGGATCAATAACCGCAAGCTTTCAAAGCTAATGAAAATCTCCATTGACTTAAAACAGGACCGGAAAAGCCTAGGGACCCTTCTTTTGACCGGCTGTTTCACTGCCACCTGAATGTCGAAAAGGCCCAACATAAGTGTAAAGGGAGCTCTGAACAAGGGCTTTCCAGTCATATTTGTCCCATAATTTTAGACCCCATGGATCGATAACCACTAGCTTTTAAAGCAAATTTAAATCTCCTTTGACTTAAAGCAGGACCGGAGGAGCCGCGGGACTAGAAGAGCCTAGGGACCCTTCATTTGAACAGCTGTTTCTCTGCAGCCTGAAGGTCAAAATGGCCCAAAATCGTTGTGAAGGTAGCTCTGAACAAGTGCTTTCCATGCATACTGGTCCCATAATTTTAGATCCCATGGATCAATAACCGCAAGCTTTTAAAGCTAATGAAAATCTCCATTGACTTAAAACAGGACCGGAAGAGCCTAGGGACCCTTCTTTTGACCGGCTGTTTCACTGCCACCTGAATGTCGAAAAGGCCCAACATAAGTGTAAAGTGAGCTCTGAACAAGGGCTTTCCAGTCATATTTGTCCCATAATTTTAGACCCCATGGATCGATAACCACTAGCTTTTAAAGCAAATGTAAATCCCCTTTGACTTAAAGCAGGACCGGAGGAGCCGCGGGACTAGAAGAGCCTAGGGACCCTTTATTTGAACAGCTGTTTTTCTGCAGCCTGAAGGTCAAAATGGCCCAAAATCGTTGTGAAGGTAGCTCTGAACAAGTGCTTTCCATGCATACTGGTCCCATAATTTTAGACCCCATGGTTCAATAACCGCAAGCTTTTAAAGCTAATGAAAATCTCCATTGACTTAAAGCAGGACCGGAAGATCTGCGGGACCCTTCTTTTGACTGGCTGTTTCTCTGCCAACTTAAGGTCAAAATGGCCCAAAATCGGTGTGAAGGTTGCTCTGAACAAGTACTTTCCACCCATTCTAGTCCCATAATTTTAGACCCCATGGATCAATAACTGCAAGCTTTAAAAGCAAATGAAATTACCATTGACTTAAAGCAGGAACGGAAGAGCCTAGAGACCCTTCTATTGCCTTGCTGTTTCTCTGCCGCCTGAAGGTCGAAATGGCCGAAAATCGGTTTAAAGTTAGCTCTGAACAAGGGGTTTCCAGTCGTACTAATCCCGTTATTTTAGACCCCATGGATCAATAACAACAAGATTTTAAAGCAAATGGAAATCTCCTTTGCCTTAAAGCAGGACCGAAGGTGCCAAGGAACAGGAAGAGCCTAGGGACCCTTCATTGGAACAGATGTTTCTCTGCTGCCTGAATGTCAAAAGGGCCCAAAATTGTTGTGAAGGTAGCGCTGAGCAAGTGCTTTCCACACATACTGGTCCAGTAATTTTAGACCCCATGGATCGATAACTGCAAGCTTTAAAAGCGAATGAAAATCTCCATTGACTTAAAGAGGGACTGGAAGAGCCTAGGGACCTTTATTTTGACCAGCTGATTCTCCGCTGCCTGAAGGTCAAAATGTCCCAAAATTGGTGTGAAGCTAGCTCTGAACAAGTGCTTTCCAAGCATACTGGTCCAGTAATTTTAGACCCCATAGATCAATAACCGCAACTTTCAAAGCTAATGAAAATCTCCATTGACTTAAAACAGGACCGGAAGAGCCAAGGGACCCTTCTTTTGACCGGCTGTTTCACTGCCGCCTGAATGTCGAAAAGGCCCAACATAAGTGTAAAGTGAGCTCTGAACAAGGGCTTTCCAGTCATACTTGTCCCATAATTTTAGACCCCATGGATCGATAACCACAAGCTTTTATAGCAAATTTAAATCTCCTTTGACTTAAAGCAGGACCGGTGGAGCCGCTGGACTAGAAAAGCCTAGGGACCCTTCATTTCAACAGCTGTTTCTCTGCCGCCTGAAGGTCAAAATGGCAAAAATCGTTGTGAAGGTAGCTCTGAACAAGTGCTTTCCATGCATACTGGTCCCATAATTTTACACCCCATGGATCAATAACTGCAAGCTTTTAAAGCTAATGAAAATCTCCATTGACTTAAAGCAGGACCGGAAGATCTGCGGGACCCTTCTTTTGACTGGCTGTTTCTCTGCCAACTTAAGGTCAAAATGGCCCAAAATCGGTGGGAAGGTAACTCTGAACAAGTGTTTTCCACCCATTCTGGTCCTGTAATTTTAGAACCCATGGATCAATAACCGCAAGCTTTAAAAGCAAATTAAATTACCATTGACTTAAAATAGGACCGGTAGAGCCTAGAGACCCTTCTTTTGCCTTGCTGTTTCTGTGCCGCCTGAATGTCGAAATGGCCCAACATCGGTGTAAAGTTAGCTCTGAACAAGGGGTTTCCAGTCATACTAGTCCCATTATTTTAGACCCCATGGATCCATAACAACAAGATTTTAAAGCAAATGATAAATCTCCTTTGACTTAAAGCAGGACCGAAGGAGCCGCGGGACCGGAAGAGCCTAGGGACCCTTCATTTGACCAGCTGTTTCTCTGCTGCCTGAATGTCAAAATGGAACAAAATTGTTGTGAAGGTAGCTCTGAACAAGTGCTTTCCACGCATACTGGTCCAGTAATTTTAGACCCCATGGATCAATAACTGCAAGCTTTCAAAGCTAATGAAAATCTCCATTGACTTAAAACAGGACCGGAAGAGCCTAGGGACCCTTCTTTTGACCGGCTGTTTCACTGCCACCTGAATGTCGAAAAGGCCCAACATAAGTGTAAAGTGAGCTCTGAACAAGGGCTTTCCAGTCATATTTGTCCCATAATTTTAGACCCCATGGATCGATAACCACTAGCTTTTAAAGCAAATGTAAATCTCCTTTGACTTAAAGCAGGACCGGAGGAGCCGCGGGACTAGAAGAGCCTAGGGACCCTTCATTTGAACAGCTGTTTCTCTGCAGCCTGAAGGTCAAAATGGCCCAAAATCGTTGTGAAGGTAGCTCTGAACAAGTGCTTTCCATGCATACTGGTCCCATAATTTTAGATCCCATGGATCAATAACCACAAGCTTTTAAAGCTAATGAAAATCTCCATTGACTTAAAGCAGGACCGGAAGATCTGCGGGACCCTTCTTTTGACTGGCTGTTTCTCTGCCAACTTAAGGTCAAAATGGCCCAAAATCGGTGTGAAGGTTGCTCTGAATAAGTGCTTTCCACCCATTCTGGTCCCATAATTTTAGACCCCATGGATCAATAACCGCAAGCTTTAAAAGCAAATGAAATTACCATTGACTTAAAATAGGACCGGTAGAGCCTAGAGACCCTTCTTTTGCCTTGCTATTTCTGTGCCACCTGAAGGTCGAAATGGCCCAACATCGGTCTAAAGTTAGCTCTGAACAAGGGGTTTCCAGTCATACTAGTCCCGTTATTTTAGACCCCATGGATCCATAACAACAAGATTTTTAAGCAAATGGAAATCTCCTTTGACTTAAAGCAGGACGGAAGGAGCCGCGGGACCGGAAGTGCCTAGGGACCCTTCATTTGACCAGCTGTTTCTCTGCTGCCTGAATGTCAAAATGGCCCAAAATTGTTGTGAAGGTAGCTCTGAACAAGTGCTTTCCACGCATGCTGGTCCAGTAATTTTAGACCCCATAGATCAATAACCGCAACTTTCAAAGCTAATGAAAATCTCCATTGACTTAAAACAGGACCGGAAGAGCCAAGGGACCCTTCTTTTGACCGGCTGTTTCACTGCCGCCTGAATGTCGAAAAGGCCCAACATAAGTGTAAAGTGAGCTCTGAACAAGGGCTTTCCAGTCATACTTGTCCCATAATTTTAGACCCCATGGATCGATAACCACAAGCTTTTATAGCAAATTTAAATCTCCTTTGACTTAAAGCAGGACCGGTGGAACCGCTGGACTAGAAGAGCCTAGGGACCCTTCATTTCAACAGCTGTTTCTCTGCCGCCTGAAGGTCAAAATGGCAAAAATCGTTGTGAAGGTAGCTCTGAACAAGTGCTTTCCATGCATACTGGTCCCATAATTTTACACCCCATGGATCAATAACCGCAAGCTTTTAAAGCTAATGAAAATCTCCATTGACTTAAAGCAGGACCGGAAGATCTGCGGGACCCTTCTTTTGACTGGCTGTTTCTCTGCCAACTTAAGGTCAAAATGGCCCAAAATCGGTGGGAAGGTAACTCTGAACAAGTGTTTTCCACCCAATCTGGTCCCTAATTTTAGACCCCATGGATCAATAACCGCAAGCTTTAAAAGCAAATTAAATTACCATTGACTTAAAATAGGACCGGTAGAGCCTAGAGACCCTTCTTTTGCCTTGCTGTTTCTGTGCCGCCTGAAGGTCGAAATGGCCCAACATCGGTGTAAAGTTAGCTCTGAACAAGGGGTTTCCAGTCATACTAGTCCCATTATTTTAGACCCCATGGATCCATAACAACAAGATTTTAAAGCAAATGGAAATCTCCTTTGACTTAAAGCAGGACCGAAGGAGCCGCGGGACCGGAAGAGCCTAATGACCCTTCATTTGACCAGCTGTTTCTCTGCTGCCTGAATGTCAAAATGGAACAAAATTGTTGTGAAGGTAGCTCTGAACAAGTGCTTTCCACGCATACTGGTCCAGTAATTTTAGACCCCCTGGATCAATAACCGCAAGCTTTCAAAGCTAATGAAAATCTCCATTGACTTAAAACAGGACCGGAAGAGCCTAGGGACCCTTCTTTTGACCGGCTGTTTCACTGCCACCTGAATGTCGAAAAGGCCCAACATAAGTGTAAAGTGAGCTCTGAACAAGGGCTTTCCAGTCATATTTGTCCCATAATTTTAGACCCCATGGATCGATAACCACTAGCTTTTAAAGCAAATGTAAATCCCCTTTGACTTAAAGCAGGACCGGAGGAGCCGCGGGACTAGAAGAGCCTAGGGACCCTTTATTTGAACAGCTGTTTTTCTGCAGCCTGAAGGTCAAAATGGCCCAAAATCGTTGTGAAGGTAGCTCTGAACAAGTGCTTTCCATGCATACTGGTCCCATAATTTTAGACCCCATGGTTCAATAACCGCAAGCTTTTAAAGCTAATGAAAATCTCCATTGACTTAAAGCAGGACCGGAAGATCTGCGGGACCCTTCTTTTGACTGGCTGTTTCTCTGCCAACTTAAGGTCAAAATGGCCCAAAATCGGTGTGAAGGTTGCTCTGAACAAGTACTTTCCACCCATTCTAGTCCCATAATTTTAGACCCCATGGATCAATAACTGCAAGCTTTAAAAGCAAATGAAATTACCATTGACTTAAAGCAGGAACGGAAGAGCCTAGAGACCCTTCTATTGCCTTGCTGTTTCTCTGCCGCCTGAAGGTCAAAATGGCCGAAAATCGGTTTAAAGTTAGCTCTGAACAAGGGGTTTCCAGTCGTACTAATCCCGTTATTTTAGACCCCATGGATCAATAACAACAAGATTTTAAAGCAAATGGAAATCTCCTTTGCCTTAAAGCAGGACCGAAGGTGCCAAGGAACAGGAAGAGCCTAGGGACCCTTCATTGGAACAGATGTTTCTCTGCTGCCTGAATGTCAAAAGGGCCCAAAATTGTTGTGAAGGTAGCGCTGAGCAAGTGCTTTCCACACATACTGGTCCAGTAATTTTAGACCCCATGGATCGATAACTGCAAGCTTTAAAAGCGAATGAAAATCTCCATTGACTTAAAGAGGGACTGGAAGAGCCTAGGGACCTTTATTTTGACCAGCTGATTCTCCGCTGCCTGAAGGTCAAAATGTCCCAAAATTGGTGTGAAGCTAGCTCTGAACAAGTGCTTTCCAAGCATACTGGTCCAGTAATTTTAGACCCCATAGATCAATAACCGCAACTTTCAAAGCTAATGAAAATCTCCATTGACTTAAAACAGGACCGGAAGAGCCAAGGGACCCTACTTTTGACCGGCTGTTTCACTGCCGCCTGAATGTCGAAAAGGCCCAACATAAGTGTAAAGTGAGCTCTGAACAAGGGCTTTCCAGTCATACTTGTCCCATAATTTTAGACCCCATGGATCGATAACCACAAGCTTTTATAGCAAATTTAAATCTCCTTTGACTTAAAGCAGGACCGGTGGAGCCGCTGGACTAGAAAAGCCTAGGGACCCTTCATTTCAACAGCTGTTTCTCTGCCGCCTGAAGGTCAAAATGGCAAAAATCGTTGTGAAGGTAGCTCTGAACAAGTGCTTTCCATGCATACTGGTCCCATAATTTTACACCCCATGGATCAATAACTGCAAGCTTTTAAAGCTAATGAAAATCTCCATTGACTTAAAGCAGGACCGGAAGATCTGCGGGACCCTTCTTTTGACTGGCTGTTTCTCTGCCAACTTAAGGTCAAAATGGCCCAAAATCGGTGGGAAGGTAACTCTGAACAAGTGTTTTCCACCCATTCTGGTCCTGTAATTTTAGAACCCATGGATCAATAACCGCAAGCTTTAAAAGCAAATTAAATTACCATTGACTTAAAATAGGACCGGTAGAGCCTAGAGACCCTTCTTTTGCCTTGCTGTTTCTGTGCTGCCTGAAGGTCGAAATGGCCCAACATCGGTGTAAAGTTAGCTCTGAACAAGGGGTTTCCAGTCATACTAGTCCCATTATTTTAGACCCCATGGATCCATAACAACAAGATTTTAAAGCAAATGGAAATCTCCTTTGACTTAAAGCAGGACCGAAGGAGCCGCGGGACCGGAAGAGCCTAGGGACCCTTCATTTGACCAGCTGTTTCTCTGCTGCCTGAATGTCAAAATGGAACAAAATTGTTGTGAAGGTAGCTCTGAACAAGTGCTTTCCACGCATACTGGTCCAGTAATTTTAGACCCCATGGATCAATAACCGCAAGCTTTCAAAGCTAATGAAAATCTCCATTGACTTAAAACAGGACCGGAAGAGCCTAGGGACCCTTCTTTTGACCAGCTGTTTCACTGCCACCTGAATGTCGAAAAGGCCCAACATAAGTGTAAAGGGAGCTCTGAACAAGGGCTTTCCAGTCATATTTGTCCCATAATTTTAGACCCCATGGATCGATAACCACTAGCTTTTAAAGCAAATTTAAATCTCCTTTGACTTAAAGCAGGACCGGAGGAGCCGCGGGACTAGAAGAGCCTAGGGACCCTTCATTTGAACAGCTGTTTCTCTGCAGCCTGAAGGTCAAAATGGCCCAAAATCGTTGTGAAGGTAGCTCTGAACAAGTGCTTTCCATGCATACTGGTCCCATAATTTTAGATCCCATGGATCAATAACCGCAAGCTTTTAAAGCTAATGAAAATCTCCATTGACTTAAAACAGGACCGGAAGAGCCTAGGGACCCTTCTTTTGACCGGCTGTTTCACTGCCACCTGAATGTCGAAAAGGCCCAACATAAGTGTAAAGTGAGCTCTGAACAAGGGCTTTCCAGTCATATTTGTCCCATAATTTTAGACCCCATGGATCGATAACCACTAGCTTTTAAAGCAAATGTAAATCCCCTTTGACTTAAAGCAGGACCGGAGGAGCCGCGGGACTAGAAGAGCCTAGGGACCCTTTATTTGAACAGCTGTTTTTCTGCAGCCTGAAGGTCAAAATGGCCCAAAATCGTTGTGAAGGTAGCTCTGAACAAGTGCTTTCCATGCATACTGGTCCCATAATTTTAGACCCCATGGTTCAATAACCGCAAGCTTTTAAAGCTAATGAAAATCTCCATTGACTTAAAGCAGGACCGGAAGATCTGCGGGACCCTTCTTTTGACTGGCTGTTTCTCTGCCAACTTAAGGTCAAAATGGCCCAAAATCGGTGTGAAGGTTGCTCTGAACAAGTACTTTCCACCCATTCTAGTCCCATAATTTTAGACCCCATGGATCAATAACTGCAAGCTTTAAAAGCAAATGAAATTACCATTGACTTAAAGCAGGAACGGAAGAGCCTAGAGACCCTTCTATTGCCTTGCTGTTTCTCTGCCGCCTGAAGGTCGAAATGGCCGAAAATCGGTTTAAAGTTAGCTCTGAACAAGGGGTTTCCAGTCGTACTAATCCCGTTATTTTAGACCCCATGGATCAATAACAACAAGATTTTAAAGCAAATGGAAATCTCCTTTGCCTTAAAGCAGGACCGAAGGTGCCAAGGAACAGGAAGAGCCTAGGGACCCTTCATTGGAACAGATGTTTCTCTGCTGCCTGAATGTCAAAAGGGCCCAAAATTGTTGTGAAGGTAGCGCTGAGCAAGTGCTTTCCACACATACTGGTCCAGTAATTTTAGACCCCATGGATCGATAACTGCAAGCTTTAAAAGCGAATGAAAATCTCCATTGACTTAAAGAGGGACTGGAAGAGCCTAGGGACCTTTATTTTGACCAGCTGATTCTCCGCTGCCTGAAGGTCAAAATGTCCCAAAATTGGTGTGAAGCTAGCTCTGAACAAGTGCTTTCCAAGCATACTGGTCCAGTAATTTTAGACCCCATAGATCAATAACCGCAACTTTCAAAGCTAATGAAAATCTCCATTGACTTAAAACAGGACCGGAAGAGCCTAGGGACCCTTCTTTTGACCGGCTGTTTCACTGCCGCCTGAATGTCGAAAAGGCCCAACATAAGTGTAAAGTGAGCTCTGAACAAGGGCTTTCCAGTCATACTTGTCCCATAATTTTAGACCCCATGGATCGATAACCACAAGCTTTTATAGCAAATTTAAATCTCCTTTGACTTAAAGCAGGACCGGTGGAGCCGCTGGACTAGAAAAGCCTAGGGACCCTTCATTTCAACAGCTGTTTCTCTGCCGCCTGAAGGTCAAAATGGCAAAAATCGTTGTGAAGGTAGCTCTGAACAAGTGCTTTCCATGCATACTGGTCCCATAATTTTACACCCCATGGATCAATAACTGCAAGCTTTTAAAGCTAATGAAAATCTCCATTGACTTAAAGCAGGACCGGAAGATCTGCGGGACCCTTCTTTTGACTGGCTGTTTCTCTGCCAACTTAAGGTCAAAATGGCCCAAAATCGGTGGGAAGGTAACTCTGAACAAGTGTTTTCCACCCATTCTGGTCCTGTAATTTTAGAACCCATGGATCAATAACCGCAAGCTTTAAAAGCAAATTAAATTACCATTGACTTAAAATAGGACCGGTAGAGCCTAGAGACCCTTCTTTTGCCTTGCTGTTTCTGTGCTGCCTGAAGGTCGAAATGGCCCAACATCGGTGTAAAGTTAGCTCTGAACAAGGGGTTTCCAGTCATACTAGTCCCATTATTTTAGACCCCATGGATCCATAACAACAAGATTTTAAAGCAAATGGAAATCTCCTTT
This sequence comes from Taudactylus pleione, assembly GCA_031769625.1. NCBI lineage: Eukaryota > Metazoa > Chordata > Amphibia > Anura > Myobatrachidae > Taudactylus > Taudactylus pleione. Next base: position 110,083 of record JAUIMM010000430.1, on the reverse strand, counting down.
GACTTAAAGCAGGACCGAAGGAGCCGCGGGACCGGAAGAGCCTAGGGACCCTTCATTTGACCAGCTGTTTCTCTGCTGCCTGAATGTCAAAATAGAACAAAATTGTTGTGAAGGTAGCTCTGAACAAGTGCTTTCCACGCATACTGGTCCAGTAATTTTAGACCCCATGGATCAATAACCGCAAGCTTTCAAAGCTAATGAAAATCTCCATTGACTTAAAACAGGACCGGAAGAGCCTAGGGACCCTTCTTTTGACCGGCTGTTTCACTGCCACCTGAATGTCGAAAAGGCCCAACATAAGTGTAAAGGGAGCTCTGAACAAGGGCTTTCCAGTCATATTTGTCCCATAATTTTAGACCCCATGGATCGATAACCACTAGCTTTTAAAGAAAATTTAAATCTCCTTTGACTTAAAGCAGGACCGGAGGAGCCGCGGGACTAGAAGAGCCTAGGGACCCTTCATTTGAACAGCTGTTTCTCTGCAGCCTGAAGGTCAAAATGGCCCAAAATCGTTGTGAAGGTAGCTCTGAACAAGTGCTTTCCATGCATACTGGTCCCATAATTTTAGATCCCATGGATCAATAACCGCAAGCTTTTAAAGCTAATGAAAATCTCCATTGACTTAAAGCAGGACCGGAAGATCTGCGGGACCCTTCTTTTGACTGGCTGTTTCTCTGCCAACTTAAGGTCAAAATGGCCCAAAATCGGTGTGAAGGTTGCTCTGAATAAGTGCTTTCCACCCATTCTGGTCCCATAATTTTAGACCCCATGGATCAATAACCGCAAGCTTTAAAAGCAAATGAAATTACCATTGACTTAAAATAGGACCGGTAGAGCCTAGAGACCCTTCTTTTGCCTTGCTATTTCTGTGCCGCCTGAAGGTCGAAATGGCCCAACATCGGTCTAAAGTTAGCTCTGAACAAGGGGTTTCCAGTCATACTAGTCCCGTTATTTTAGACCCCATGGATCCATAACAACAAGATTTTTAAGCAAATGGAAATCTCCTTTGACTTAAAGCAGGACGGAAGGAGCCGCGGGACCGGAAGTGCCTAGGGACCCTTCATTTGACCAGCTGTTTCTCTGCTGCCTGAATGTCAAAATGGCCCAAAATTGTTGTGAAGGTAGCTCTGAACAAGTGCTTTCCACGCATGCTGGTCCAGTAATTTTAGACCCCATAGATCAATAACCGCAACTTTCAAAGCTAATGAAAATCTCCATTGACTTAAAACAGGACCGGAAGAGCCAAGGGACCCTTCTTTTGACCGGCTGTTTCACTGCCGCCTGAATGTCGAAAAGGCCCAACATAAGTGTAAAGTGAGCTCTGAACAAGGGCTTTCCAGTCATACTTGTCCCATAATTTTAGACCCCATGGATCGATAACCACAAGCTTTTATAGCAAATTTAAATCTCCTTTGACTTAAAGCAGGACCGGTGGAGCCGCTGGACTAGAAAAGCCTAGGGACCCTTCATTTCAACAGCTGTTTCTCTGCCGCCTGAAGGTCAATATGGCAAAAATCGTTGTGAAGGTAGCTCTGAACAAGTGCTTTCCATGCATACTGGTCCCATAATTTTACACCCCATGGATCAATAACTGCAAGCTTTTAAAGCTAATGAAAATCTCCATTGACTTAAAGCAGGACCGGAAGATCTGCGGGACCCTTCTTTTGACTGGCTGTTTCTCTGCCAACTTAAGGTCAAAATGGCCCAAAATCGGTGGGAAGGTAACTCCGAACAAGTGTTTTCCACCCATTCTGGTCCTGTAATTTTAGAACCCATGGATCAATAACCACAAGCTTTAAAAGCAAATTAAATTACCATTGACTTAAAATAGGACCGGTAGAGCCTAGAGACCCTTCTTTTGCCTTGCTGTTTCTGTGCCGCCTGAAGGTCGAAATGGCCCAACATCGGTGTAAAGTTAGCTCTGAACAAGGGGTTTCCAGTCATACTAGTCCCATTATTTTAGACCCCATGGATCCATAACAACAAGATTTTAAAGCAAATGGAAATCTCCTTTGACTTAAAGCAGGACCGAAGGAGCCGCGGGACCGGAAGAGCCTAGGGACCCTTCATTTGACCAGCTGTTTCTCTGCTGCCTGAATGTCAAAATGTCCCAAAATTGTTGTGAAGGTAGCTCTGAACAAGTGCTTTCCACGCATACTGGTCCAGTAATTTTAGACCCCATGGATCAATAACTGCAAGCTTTCAAAGCTAATGAAAATCTCCATTGACTTAAAACAGGACCGGAAGAGCCTAGGGACCCTTCTTTTGACCGGCTGTTTCACTGCCACCTGAATGTCGAAAAGGCCCAACATAAGTGTAAAGTGAGCTCTGAACAAGGGCTTTCCAGTCATATTTGTCCCATAATTTTAGACCCCATGGATCGATAACCACTAGCTTTTAAAGCAAATGTAAATCTCCTTTGACTTAAAGCAGGACCGGAGGAGCCGCGGGACTAGAAGAGCCTAGGGACCCTTCATTTGAACAGCTGTTTCTCTGCAGCCTGAAGGTCAAAATGGCCCAAAATCGTTGTGAAGGTAGCTCTGAACAAGTGCTTTCCATGCATACTGGTCCCATAATTTTAGATCCCATGGATCAATAACCGCAAGCTTTTAAAGCTAATGAAAATCTCCATTGACTTAAAGCAGGACCGGAAGATCTGCGGGACCCTTCTTTTGACTGGCTGTTTCTCTGCCAAATTAAGGTCAAAATGGCCCAAAATCGGTGTGAAGGTTGCTCTGAATAAGTGCTTTCCACCCATTCTGGTCCCATAATTTTAGACCCCATGGATCAATAACCGCAAGCTTTAAAAGCAAATGAAATTACCATTGACTTAAAATAGGACCGGTAGAGCCTAGAGACCCTTCTTTTGCCTTGCTATTTCTGTGCCGCCTGAAGGTCGAAATGGCCCAACATCGGTCTAAAGTTAGCTCTGAACAAGGGGTTTCCAGTCATACTAGTCCCGTTATTTTAGACCCCATGGATCCATAACAACAAGATTTTTAAGCAAATGGAAATCTCCTTTGACTTAAAGCAGGACGGAAGGAGCCGCGGGACCGGAAGTGCCTAGGGACCCTTCATTTGACCAGCTGTTTCTCTGCTGCCTGAATGTCAAAATGGCCCAAAATTGTTGTGAAGGTAGCTCTGAACAAGTGCTTTCCACGCATGCTGGTCCAGTAATTTTAGACCCCATAGATCAATAACCGCAACTTTCAAAGCTAATGAAAATCTCCATTGACTTAAAACAGGACCGGAAGAGCCAAGGGACCCTTCTTTTGACCGGCTGTTTCACTGCCGCCTGAATGTCGAAAAGGCCCAACATAAGTGTAAAGTGAGCTCTGAACAAGGGCTTTCCAGTCATACTTGTCCCATAATTTTAGACCCCATGGATCGATAACCACAAGCTTTTATAGCAAATTTAAATCTCCTTTGACTTAAAGCAGGACCGGTGGAGCCGCTGGACTAGAAGAGCCTAGGGACCCTTCATTTCAACAGCTGTTTCTCTGCCGCCTGAAGGTCAAAATGGCAAAAATCGTTGTGAAGGTAGCTCTGAACAAGTGCTTTCCATGCATACTGGTCCCATAATTTTACACCCCATGGATCAATAACCGCAAGCTTTTAAAGCTAATGAAAATCTCCATTGACTTAAAGCAGGACCGGAAGATCTGCGGGACCCTTCTTTTGACTGGCTGTTTCTCTGCCAACTTAAGGTCAAAATGGCCCAAAATCGGTGGGAAGGTAACTCTGAACAAGTGTTTTCCACCCAATCTGGTCCCTAATTTTAGACCCCATGGATCAATAACCGCAAGCTTTAAAAGCAAATTAAATTACCATTGACTTAAAATAGGACCGGTAGAGCCTAGAGACCCTTCTTTTGCCTTGCTGTTTCTGTGCCGCCTGAAGGTCGAAATGGCCCAACATCGGTGTAAAGTTAGCTCTGAACAAGGGGTTTCCAGTCATACTAGTCCCATTATTTTAGACCCCATGGATCCATAACAACAAGATTTTAAAGCAAATGGAAATCTCCTTTGACTTAAAGCAGGACCGAAGGAGCCGCGGGACCGGAAGAGCCTAATGACCCTTCATTTGACCAGCTGTTTCTCTGCTGCCTGAATGTCAAAATGGAACAAAATTGTTGTGAAGGTAGCTCTGAACAAGTGCTTTCCACGCATACTGGTCCAGTAATTTTAGACCCCCTGGATCAATAACCGCAAGCTTTCAAAGCTAATGAAAATCTCCATTGACTTAAAACAGGACCGGAAGAGCCTAGGGACCCTTCTTTTGACCGGCTGTTTCACTGCCACCTGAATGTCGAAAAGGCCCAACATAAGTGTAAAGTGAGCTCTGAACAAGGGCTTTCCAGTCATATTTGTCCCATAATTTTAGACCCCATGGATCGATAACCACTAGCTTTTAAAGCAAATGTAAATCCCCTTTGACTTAAAGCAGGACCGGAGGAGCCGCGGGACTAGAAGAGCCTAGGGACCCTTCATTTGATCAGCTGTTTCTCTGCAGCCTGAAGGTCAAAATGGCCCAAAATCGTTGTGAAGGTAGCTCTGAACAAGTGCTTTCCATGCATACTGGTCCCATAATTTTAGACCCAATGGTTCAATAACCGCAAGCTTTTAAAGCTAATGAAAATCTCCATTGACTTAAAGCAGGACCGGAAGATCTGCGGGACCCTTCTTTTGACTGGCTGTTTCTCTGCCAACTTAAGGTCACAATGGCCCAAAATCGGTGTGAAGGTTGCTCTGAACAAGTACTTTCCACCCATTCTAGTCCCATAATTTTAGACCCCATGGATCAATAACTGCAAGCTTTAAAAGCAAATGAAATTACCATTGACTTAAAGCAGGAACGGAAGAGCCTAGAGACCCTTCTATTGCCTTGCTGTTTCTCTGCCGCCTGAATGTCGAAATGGCCGAAAATCGGTGTAAAGTTAGCTCTGAACAAGGGGTTTCCAGTCGTACTAATCCCGTTATTTTAGACCCCATGGATCAATAACAACAAGATTTTAAAGCAAATGGAAATCTCCTTTGCCTTAAAGCAGGACCGAAGGTGCCAAGGAACAGGAAGAGCCTAGGGACCCTTCATTGGAACAGATGTTTCTCTGCTGCCTGAATGTCAAAAGGGCCCAAAATTGTTGTGAAGGTAGCGCTGAGCAAGTACTTTCCACACATACTGGTCCAGTAATTTTAGACCCCATGGATCGATAACTGCAAGCTTTAAAAGCGAATGAAAATCTCCATTGACTTAAAGAGGGACTGGAAGAGCCTAGGGACCTTTATTTTGACCAGCTGATTCTCCGCTGCCTGAAGGTCAAAATGTCCCAAAATTGGTGTGAAGCTAGCTCTGAACAAGTGCTTTCCACGCATACTGGTCCAGTAATTTTAGACCCAATAGATCAATAACCGCAACTTTCAAAGCTAATGAAAATCTCCATTGACTTAAAACAGGACCGGAAGAGCCAAGGGACCCTTCTTTTGACCGGCTGTTTCACTGCCGCCTGAATGTCGAAAAGGCCCAACATAAGTGTAAAGTGAGCTCTGAACAAGGGCTTTCCAGTCATACTTGTCCCATAATTTTAGACCCCATGGATCGATAACCACAAGCTTTTATAGCAAATTTAAATCTCCTTTGACTTAAAGCAGGACCGGTGGAGCCGCTGGACTCGAAAAGCCTAGGGACCCTTCATTTCAACAGCTGTTTCTCTGCCGCCTGAAGGTCAAAATGGCAAAAATCGTTGTGAAGGTAGCTCTGAACAAGTGCTTTCCATGCATACTGGTCCCATAATTTTACACCCCATGGATCAATAACTGCAAGCTTTTAAAGCTAATGAAAATCTCCATTGACTTAAAGCAGGACCGGAAGATCTGCGGGACCCTTCTTTTGACTGGCTGTTTCTCTGCCAACTTAAGGTCAAAATGGCCCAAAATCGGTGGGAAGGTAACTCTGAACAAGTGTTTTCCACCCATTCTGGTCCTGTAATTTTAGACCCCATGGATCAATAACCGCAAGCTTTAAAAGCAAATTAAATTACCATTGACTTAAAATAGGACCGGTAGAGCCTAGAGACCCTTCTTTTGCCTTGCTGTTTCTGTGCCGCCTGAAGGTCGAAATGGCCCAACATCGGTGTAAAGTTAGCTCTGAACAAGGGGTTTCCAGTCATACTAGTCCCATTATTTTAGACCCCATGGATCCATAACAACAAGATTTTAAAGCAAATGGAAATCTCCTTTGACTTAAAGCAGGACCGAAGGAGCCGCGGGACCGGAAGAGCCTAGGGACCCTTCATTTGACCAGCTGTTTCTCTGCTGCCTGAATGTCAAAATGGAACAAAATTGTTGTGAAGGTAGCTCTGAACAAGTGCTTTCCACGCATACTGGTCCAGTAATTTTAGACCCCATGGATCAATAACCGCAAGCTTTCAAAGCTAATGAAAATCTCCATTGACTTAAAACAGGACCGGAAGAGCCTAGGGACCCTTCTTTGACCGGCTGTTTCACTGCCACCTGAATGTCGAAAAGGCCCAACATAAGTGTAAAGTGAGCTCTGAACAAGGGCTTTCCAGTCATATTTGTCCCATAATTTTAGACCCCATGGATCGATAACCACTAGCTTTTAAAGCAAATGTAAATCTCCTTTGACTTAAAGCAGGACCGGAGGAGCCGCGGGACTAGAAGAGCCTAGGGACCCTTCATTTGAACAGCTGTTTCTCTGCAGCCTGAAGGTCAAAATGGCCCAAAATCGTTGTGAAGGTAGCTCTGAACAAGTGCTTTCCATGCATACTGGTCCCATAATTTTAGATCCCATGGATCAATAACCGCAAGCTTTTAAAGCTAATGAAAATCTCCATTGACTTAAAGCAGGACCGGAAGATCTGCGGGACCCTTCTTTTGACTGGCTGTTTCTCTGCCAACTTAAGGTCAAAATGGCCCAAAATCGGTGTGAAGGTTGCTCTGAACAAGTGCTTTCCACCCATTCTGGTCCCATAATTTTAGACCCCATGGATCAATAACCGCAAGCTTTAAAAGCAAATGAAATTACCATTGACTTAAAATAGGACCGGTAGAGCCTAGAGACCCTTCTTTTGCCTTGCTGTTTCTGTGCCGCCTGAAGGTCGAAATGGCCCAACATCGGTCTAAAGTTAGCTCTGAACAAGGGGTTTCCAGTCATACTAGTCCCGTTATTTTAGACCCCATGGATCCATAACAACAAGATTTTTAATCAAATGGAAATCTCCTTTGACTTAAAGCAGGACGGCAGGAGCCGCGGGACCGGAAGTGCCTAGGGACCCTTCATTTGACCAGATGTTTCCCTGCTGCCTGAATGTCAAAATGGCCCAAAATTGTTGTGAAGGTAGCTCTGAACAAGTGCTTTCCACGCATACTGGTCCCATAATTTTAGACACCATGGATCGATAACTGCAAGCTTTAAAAGCGAATGAAAATCTCCATTGACTTAAAGAGGGACCGGAAGAGCCTAGGGACCTTTATTTTGACCAGCTGATTCTCCGCTGCCTGAAGGTCAAAATGTCCCAAAATTGGTGTGAAGCTAGCTCTGAACAAGTGCTTTCCACGCATACTGGTCCAGTAATTTAAAACCCCATAGATCAATAACCGCAAGCTTTCAAAGCTAACGAAAATCTCCATTGACTTAAAACAGGACCGGAAGAGCCTAGGGACCCTTCTTTTGACCGGCTGTTTCACTGCCGCCTGAATGTCGAAAAGGCCCAACATAAGTGTAAAGTGAGCTCTGAACAAGGGCTTTCCAGTCATACTTGTCCCATAATTTTAGACCCTATGGATCGATAACCACAAGTTTTTAAAGCAAATGGAAATCTCCTTTGACTTAAAGCTGGACCGAAGGAGCCGCGGGACCGGAAGAGCCTAATGACCCTTCATTTGACCAGCTGTTTCTCTGCTGCCTGAATGTCAAAATGGAACAAAATTGTTGTGAAGGTAGCTCTGAACAAGTGCTTTCCACGCATACTGGTCCAGTAATTTTAGACCACCTGGATCAATAACCGCAAGCTTTCAAAGCTAATGAAAATCTATATTGACTTAAAACAGGACCGGAAGAGCCTAGGGACCCTTCTTTTGACCGGCTGTTTCACTGCCACCTGAATGTCGAAAAGGCCCAACATAAGTGTAAAGTGAGCTCTGAACAAGGGCTTTCCAGTCATATTTGTCCCATAATTTTAGACCCCATGGATCGATAACCACTAGCTTTTAAAGCAAATGTAAATCCCCTTTGACTTAAAGCAGGACCGGAGGAGCCGCGGGACTAGAAGAGCCTAGGGACCCTTCATTTGAACAGCTGTTTCTCTGCAGCCTGAAGGTCAAAATGGCCCAAAATCGTTGTGAAGGTAGCTCTGAACAAGTGCTTTCCATGCATACTGGTCCCATAATTTTAGACCCCATGGATCAATAACCGCAAGCTTTTAAAGCAAATGAAAATCTCCATTGACTTAAAGCAGGACCGGAAGATCTGCGGGACCCTTCTTTTGACTGGCTGTTTCTCTGCCAACTTAAGGTCAAAATGGCCCAAAATCGGTGTGAAGGTTGCTCTGAACAAGTGCTTTCCACCCATTCTGGTCCCATAATTTTAGACCCCATGGATCAATAACCGCAAGCTTTAAAAGCAAATGAAATTACCATTGACTTAAAATAGGACCGGTAGAGCCTAGAGACCCTTCTTTTGCCTTGCTGTTTCTGTGCCGCCTGAAGGTCGAAATGGCCCAACATCGGTCTAAAGTTAGCTCTGAACAAGGGGTTTCCAGTCATACTAGTCCCGTTATTTTAGACCCCATGGATCCATAACAACAAGATTTTTAATCAAATGGAAATCTCCTTTGACATAAAGCAGGACGGAAGGAGCCGCGGGACCGGAAGTGCCTAGGGACCCTTCATTTGACCAGATGTTTCCCTGCTGCCTGAATGTCAAAATGTCCCAAAATTGTTGTGAAGGTAGCTCTGAACAAGTGCTTTCCACGCATACTGGTCCCATAATTTTAGACACCATGGATCGATAACTGCAAGCTTTAAAAGCGAATGAAAATCTCCATTGACTTAAAGAGGGACCGGAAGAGCCTAGGGACCTTTATTTTGACCAGCTGATTCTCCGCTGCCTGAAGGTCAAAATGTCCCAAAATTGGTGTGAAGCTAGCTCTGAACAAGTGCTTTCCACGCATACTGGTCCAGTAATTTAAGACCCCATAGATCAATAACCGCAAGCTTTCAAAGCTAACGAAAATCTCCATTGACTTAAAACAGGACCGGAAGAGCCTAGGGACCCTTCTTTTGACCGGCTGTTTCACTGCCGCCTGAATGTCGAAAAGGCCCAACATAAGTGTAAAGTGAGCTCTGAACAAGGGCTTTCCAGTCATACTTGTCCCATAATTTTAGACCCTATGGATCGATAACCACAAGTTTTTAAAGCAAATGTAAATCTCCTTTGACTTAAAGCTGGACCGGAGGAGCCGCGGGACTAGAAGAGCCTAGGGACCCTTCATTTGAACAGCTGTTTCTCTGCTGCCTGAAGGTCAAAATGGCCCAAAATTGTTGAGAAGGTAGCTCTGAACAAGTGCTTTCCATGCATACTGGTGCCATAATTTTAGACCCCATGGATCAATAACCGCAAGCTTTTAAAGCTAATGAAAATCTCCATTGACGTAAAGCAGGACCGGAAGAGCCTAGGGACCCTTCTTTTGACTGCCTGTTTCTCTGCCAACTGAAGGTCAAAATGGCACAAAATCAGTATGAAGGTAGCTCTGAACAAGTGCTTTCCACGCATACTGGTTCCGTAATTTTAGACCCCATGGATCGATAACCGCAAGCTTTAAAAGCAAATGAAATTACCATTGACTTAAAGCAGGACCGGAAGAGCCTAGAGACCCTTCTATTGCCTTGCTGTTTCTCTGCCGCCTGAAGGTCGAAATGGCCCAAAATCGGTATGAAGTTAGCTCTGAACAAGTGCTTTCCACGCATACTGGTTCCGCAATTTTAGACCCCATGGATCGATAACAACAAGATTTTAAAGCAAATGGAAATCTCCTTTGACTTAAAGCAGGACCGAAGGTGCCAAGGAAAAGGAAGAGCCTAGGGACCCTTCATTTGAACAGCTGTTTCTCTGCTGCCTGATTGTCAAAATGGCCCAAAATTGTTGTGAAGGTAGCGCTGAGCAAGTGCTTTCCACACATAATGGTCCAGTAATTTTAGACCCCATGGATCGATAACTGCAAGCTTTAAAAGTGAATGAAAATCTCCATTGACTTAAAGAGGGACCGGAAGAGCCTAGGGACCTTTATTTTGACCAGCTGATTCTCCGCTGCCGGAAGGTCAAAATGTCCCAAAATTGGTGTGAAGCTAGCTCTGAACAAGTGCTTTCCACGCATACTGGTCCAGTAAAATTAGACCCCATAGATCAATAACCGCAAGCTTTCAAAGCTAATGAAAATCTCTATTGACTTAAAACAGGACCGGAAGAGCCTAGGGACCCTTCTTTTGACCGGCTGTTTCACTGCCGCCTGAATGTCGAAAAGGCCCAACATAAGTATAAAGTGAGCTCTGAACAAGGGCTTTCCAGTCATACTTGTCCCATAATTTTAGACCCCATGGATCGATAACCGCAAGCTTTTAAAGCTAATGAAAATCTCCATTGACTTAAAGCAGGACCGGAAGAGCTGCTGGACCCTTCTTTTGGCCAGCTGTTTCTCTGCCAACTGAAGGTCAAAATGGCCCAAAATCAGTATGAAGGTAGCTCTGAACAAGTGCTTTCCACCCATTCTGGTCCTGTAATTTTAGACCCCATGGATCAATAACCGCAAGCTTTAAAAGCAAATGAAATTACCATTGACTTAAAATAGGACCGGTAGAGCCTAGTGACCCTTCTTTTGCCTTGCTGTTTCTGTGCCGCCTGAAGGTCGAAATGGCCCAACATCGTGTGTAAAGTTAGCTCTGAACAAGGGGTTTTTAGTCATACTAGTCCCATTATTTAAGACCCCATGGATAGATAACAACATGATTTTAAAGCAAATGGAAATCTCCTTTGACTTAAAGCAGGACCGAAGGAGCCATGGGAACGGAAGAGCCTAGGGACCCTTCATTTGAACAGCTGTTTCTCTGCTGCCTGATTGTCAAAATGGCCCAAAAATTGTTGTGAAGGTAGCGCTGAGCAAGTGCTTTCCACACATAATGGTCCAGTAATTTTAGACCCCCATGGATCGATAACTGCAAGCTTTAAAAGTGAATGAAAATCTCCATTGACTTAAAGAGGGACCGGAAGAGCCTAGGGACCTTTATTTTGACCAGCTGATTCTCCGCTGCCGGAAGGTCAAAATGTCCCAAAATTGTTGTGAAGCTAGCTCTGAACAAGTGCTTTCCACGCATACTGGTCCAGTAATTTTAGTACCCCATAGATCAATAACCGCAAGCTTTCAAAGCTAATGAAAATCTCTATTGACTTAAAACAGGACCGGAAGAGCCTAGGGACCCTTCTTTTGACCGGCTGTTTCACTGCCGCCTGAATGTCGAAAAGGCCCAACATAAGTATAAAGTGAGCTCTGAACAAGGGCTTTCCAGTCATACTTGTCCCATAATTTTAGACCCCATGGATCGATAACCGCAAGCTTTTAAAGCTAATGAAAATCTCCATTGACTTAAAGCAGGACCGGAAGAGCTGCTGGACCCTTCTTTTGGCCAGCTGTTTCTCTGCCAACTGAAGGTCAAAATGGCCCAAAATCAGTATGAAGGTAGCTCTGAACAAGTGCTTTCCACCCATTCTGGTCCTGTAATTTTAGACCCCATGGATCAATAACCGCAAGCTTTAAAAGCAAATGAAATTTACCATTGACTTAAAATAGGACCGGTAGAGCCTAGTGACCCTTCTTTTGCCTTGCTGTTTCTGTGCCGCCTGAAGGTCGAAATGGCCCAACATCGGTGTAAAGTTAGCTCTGAACAAGGGGTTTCCAGTCATACTAGTCCCATTATTTAAGACCCCATGGATAGATAACAACATGATTTTAAAGCAAATGGAAATCTCCTTTGACTTAAAGCAGGACCGAAGGAGCCATGGGAACGGAAGAGCCTAGGGACCCTTCATTTGACCAGCTGTTTCTCTGCTGCCTGAATGTCAAAATGTCCCAAAATTGTTGTGAAGGTAGCTCTGAACAAGTGCTTTCTACGCATACTGGTCCAGTAATTTTAGACCCCATGGATCAACAACCGCAAGCTTTCAAAGCAAAATAAAAATCTCCATTGACTTAAAACAGGACCGGAAGAGCCTAGGGACCCTTCTTTTGACCGGCTGTTTCACTGCCGCCTGAATGTCGAAATGGCCCAACATCGGTGTAAAGTGAGCTCTGAACAAGGGCTTTCCAGTCATACTTGTCCCATAATTTTAGACCCCATGGATCGATAACCACAAGTTTTTAAAGCAAATGTAAATCTCCTTTGACTTAAAGCTGGACCGGAGGAGCCGCGGGACTAGAAGAGCCTAGGGACCCTTCATTTGAACAGCTGTTTCTCTGCCGCCTGAATGTCAAAATGGCCCAAAATCGTTGAGAAGGTAGCTCTGAACAAGTGCTTTCCATGCATACTGATGCCATAATTTTAGACCCCATGGATCAATAACCGCAAGCTTTTAAAGCAGGACCGGAAGAGCTGCGGGACCCTTCTTTTGACTGCCTGTTTCTCTGCCAACTGAAGGTCAAAATGGCCCAAAATCAGTATGAAGGTAGCTCTGAACAAGTGCTTTCCACGCATACTGGTTCCGTAATTTTAGACCCCATTGACTAGAAGAGCCTAGGGACCCTTCATTTGAACAGCTGTTTCTCTGCCGCCTGAATGTCAAAATGGCCCAAAATCGTTGAGAAGGTAGCTCTGAACAAGTGCTTTCCATGCATACTGATGCCATAATTTTAGACCCCATGGATCAATAACCGCAAGCTTTTAAAGCAGGACCGGAAGAGCTGCGGGACCCTTCTTTTGACTGCCTGTTTCTCTGCCAACTGAAGGTCAAAATGGCCCAAAATCAGTATGAAGGTAGCTCTGAACAAGTGCTTTCCACGCATACTGGTTCCGTAATTTTAGACCCCATTGATCGATAACCGCAAGCTTTAAAAGCAAATGAAATTACCATTGACTTAAAGCAGGACCGGAAGAGCCTAGAGACCCTTCTATTGCCTTGCTGTTTCTCTGCCGCCTGAAGGTCGAAATGGCCCAAAATCGGTATAAAGTTAGCTCTGAACAAGGGGTTTCCAGTCATACTAATCCCGTTATTTTAGACCCCATGGATCGATAACAACAAGATTTTAAAGCAAATGGAAATCTCCTTTGACTTAAAGCAGGACCGAAGGTGCCAAGGAACAGGAAGAGCCTAGGGACCCTTCATTGGAACAGCTGTTTCTCTGCTGCCTGAATGTCAAAAGGGCCCAAAATTGTTGTGAAGGTAGCGCTGAGCAAGTGCTTTCCACACATACTGGTCCAGTAATTCTAGACCCCATGGATCGATAACTGCAAGCTTTAAAAGCGAATGAAAATCTCCATTGACTTAAAGAGGGACCGGAAGAGCCTAGGGACCTTTATTTTGACCAGCTGATTCTCCGCTGCCTGAAGGTCAAAATGTCCCAAAATTGGTGTGAAGCTAGCTCTGAACAAGTGCTTTCCACGCATACTGGTCCAGTAATTTAAGACCCCATAGATCAATAACCGCAAGCTTTCAAAGCTAACGAAAATCTCCATTGACTTAAAACAGGACCGGAAGAGCCTAGGGACCCTTCTTTTGACCGGCTGTTTCACTGCCGCCTGAATGTCGAAAAGGCCCAACATAAGTGTAAAGTGAGCTCTGAACAAGGGCTTTCCAGTCATACTTGTCCCATAATTTTAGACCCTATGGATCGATAACCACAAGTTTTTAATGCAAATGTAAATCTCCTTTGACTTAAAGCTGGACCGGAGGAGCCGCGGGACTAGAAGAGCCTAGGGACCCTTCATTTGAACAGCTGTTTCTCTGCCGCCTGAAGGTCAAAATGGCCCAAAATTGTTGAGAAGGTAGCTCTGAACAAGTGCTTTCCATGCATACTGGTGCCATAATTTTAGACCCCATGGATCAATAACCGCAAGCTTTTAAAGCTAATGAAAATCTCCATTGACATAAAGCAGGACCGGAAGAGCTGCTGGACCCTTCTTTTGACTGCCTGTTTCTCTGCCAACTGAAGGTCAAAATGGCCCAAAATCAGTATGAAGGTAGCTCTGAACAAGTGCTTTCCACGCATACTGGTTCCGTAATTTTAGACCCCATGGATCGATAACCGCAAGCTTTAAAAGCAAATGAAATTACCATTGACTTAAAGCAGGACCGGAAGAGCCTAGAGACCCTTCTATTGCCTTGCTGTTTCTCTGCCGCCTGAAGGTCGAAATGGCCCAAAATCGGTATAAAGTTAGCTCTGAACAAGGGGTTTCCAGTCATACTAATCCCTTTATTTTAGACCCCATGGATCGATAACAACAAGATTTTAAAGCAAATGGAAATCTCCTTTGACTTAAAGCAGGACCGAAGGTGCCAAGGAACAGGAAGAGCCTAGGGACCCTTCATTGGAACAGCTGTTTCTCTGCTGCCTGAATGTCAAAAGGGCCCAAAATTGTTGTGAAGGTAGCGCTGAGCAAGTGCTTTCCACACATACTGGTCCAGTAATTTTAGACCCCCTGGATCGATAACTGCAAGCTTTAAAAGCGAATGAAAATCTCCATTGACTTAAAGAGGGACCGGAAGAGCCTAGGGACCTTTATTTTGACCAGCTGATTCTCCGCTGCCTGAAGGTCAAAATGTCCCAAAATTGGTGTGAAGCTAGCTCTGAACAAGTGCTTTCCACGCATACTGGTCCAGTAATTTTAGACCCCATAGATCAATAACCGCAAGCTTTCAAAGCTAATGAAAATCTCCATTGACTTAAAACAGGACCGGAAGAGCCTAGGGACCCTTCTTTTGACCGGCTGTTTCACTGCCGCCTGAATGTCGAAAAGGCCCAACATAAGTGTAAAGTGAGCTCTGAGCAAGGGCTTTCCAGTCATACTTGTCCCATAATTTTAGACCCCATGGATCGTTAACCACAAGCTTTTATAGCAAATTTAAATCTCCTTTGACTTAAAGCAGGACCGGTGGAGCCGCGGGACTAGAAGAGCCTAGGGACCCTTCATTTCAACAGCTGTTTCTCTGCCGCCTGAAGGTCAAAATGGCCCAAAATCGTTGTGAAGGTAGCTCTGAACAAGTGCTTTCCATGCATACTGGTCCCATAATTTTAGACCCCATGGATCAATAACCGCAAGCTTTTAAAGCTAATGAAAATCTCCATTGACTTAAAGCAGGACCGGAAGATCTGCGGGACCCTTCTTTTGACTGGCTGTTTCTCTGCCAACTTAAGGTCAAAATGGCCCAAAATCGGTGTGAAGGTAGCTCTGAACAAGTGCTTTCCATCCATTCTGGTCCGTAATTTTAGACCCCATGGATCAATAACCACAAGCTTTAAAAGCAAATGAAATTACCATTGACTTAAAATAGGACCGGTAGAGCCTAGAGAACCTTCTTTTGCCTTGCTGTTTCTGTGATGCTTGAAGGTCGAAATGGCCCAACATCGGTCTAAAGTTAGCTCTGAACAAGGGGTTTCCAGTCATACTAGTCCCGTTATTTTAGACCCCATGGATCGATAACAACAAGATTTTAAAGCAAATGGAAATCTCCTTTGACTTAAAGCAGGACCGAAGGAGCCGCGGGACCGGAAGAGCCTAGGGACCCTTCAATTGACCAGCTGTTTCTCTGCCAACTGAAGGTCAAAATGGCCCAAATTTGTTGTGAAGGTATCTCTGAACAAGTGCTTTCCACGCATACTGGTCCAGTAATTTTAGACCCCATGGATCAATAACCACTAGCTTTCAAAGCAACTGAATATCTCCATTGACTTAAAACAGGACCGGAAGAGCCTAGGGACCCTTCTTTTGACCGGCTGTTTCACTGCCGCCTGAATGTCGAAATGGCCCAACATCGGTGTAAAGTGAGCTCTGAACAAGGGCTTTCCAGTCATACTTGTCCCATAATTTTAGACCCCATGGATCGATAACCACAAGTTTTTAAAGCAAATGTAAATCTCCTTTGACTTAAAGCTGGACCGGAGGAGCCGCGGGACTAGAAGAGCCTAGGGACCCTTCATTTGAACAGCTGTTTCTCTGCCGCCTGAATGTCAAAATGGCCCAAAATCGTTGAGAAGGTAGCTCTGAACAAGTGCTTTCCATGCATACTGATGCCATAATTTTAGACCCCATGGATCAATAACCGCAAGCTTTTAAAGCTAATGAAAATCTCCATTGACTTAAAGCAGGACCGGAAGAGCTGCTGGACCCTTCTTTTGACTGCCTGTTTCTCTGCCAACTGAAGGTCAAAATGGCCCAAAATCAGTATGAAGGTAGCTCTGAACAAGTGCTTTCCACGCATACTGGTTCCGTAATTTTAGACCCCATGGATCGATAACCGCAAGCTTTAAAAGCAAATGAAATTACCATTGACTTAAAGCAGGACCGGAAGAGCCTAGAGACCCTTCTATTGCCTTGCTGTTTCTCTGCCGCCTGAAGGTCGAAATGGCCCAAAATCGGTATAAAGTTAGCTCTGAACAAGGGGTTTCCAGTCATACTAATCCCGTTATTTTAGACCCCATGGATCGATAACAACAAGATTTTAAAGCAAATGGAAATCTCCTTCGACTTAAAGCAGGACCGAAGTTGCCAAGGAACAGGAAGAGCCTAGGGACCCTTCATTGGAACAGCTGTTTCTCTGCTGCCTGAATGTCAAAAGGGCCCAAAATTGTTGTGAAGGTAGCGCTGAGCAAGTGCTTTCCACACATACTGGTCCAGTAATTTTAGACCCCATGGATCGATAACTGCAAGATTTAAAAGCGAATGAAAATCTCCATTGACTTAAAGAGGGACCGGAAGAGCCTAGGGACCTTTATTTTGACCAGCTGATTCTCCGCTGCCTGAAGGTCAAAATGTCCCAAAATTGATGTGAAGCTAGCTCTGAACAAGTGCTTTCCACGCATACTGGTCCAGTAATTTAAGACCCCATAGATCAATAACCGCAAGCTTTCAAAGCTAACGAAAATCTCCATTGACTTAAAACAGGACCGGAAGAGCCTAGGGAACCTTCTTTTGACCGGCTGTTTCACTGCCGCCTGAATGTCGAAAAGGCCCAACATAAGTGTAAAGTGAGCTCTGAACAAGGGCTTTCCAGTCATACTTGTCCCATAATTTTAGACCCTATGGATCGATAACCACAAGTTTTTAAAGCAAATGTAAATCTCCTTTGACTTAAAGCTGGACCGGAGGAGCCGCGGGACTAGAAGAGCCTAGGGACCCTTCATTTGAACAGCTGTTTCTCTGCCGCCTGAAGGTCAAAATGGCCCAAAATTGTTGAGAAGGTAGCTCTGAACAAGTGCTTTCCATGCATACTGGTGCCATAATTTTAGACCCCATGGATCAATAACCGCAAGCTTTTAAAGCTAATGAAAATCTCCATTGACGTAAAGCAGGACCGGAAGAGCTGCTGGACCCTTCTTTTGACTGCCTGTTTCTCTGCCAACTGAAGGTCAAAATGGCCCAAAATCAGTATGAAGGTAGCTCTGAACAAGTGCTTTCCACGCATACTGGTTCCGTAATTTTAGACCCCATGGATCGATAACCGCAAGCTTTAAAAGCAAATGAAATTACCATTGACTTAAAGCAGGACCGGAAGAGCCTAGAGACCCTTCTATTGCCTTGCTGTTTCTCTGCTGCCTGAAGTTCGAAATGGCCCAAAATCGGTATAAAGTTAGCTCTGAACAAGGGGTTTCCAGTCATACTAATCCCGTTATTTTAGACCCCATGGATCGATAACAACAAGATTTTAAAGCAAATGGAAATCTCCTTTGACTTAAAGCAGGACCGAAGGTGCCAAGGAACAGGAAGAGCCTAGGGACCCTTCATTGGAACAGCTGTTTCTCTGCTGCCTGAATGTCAAAAGGGCCCAAAATTGTTGTGAAGGTAGCGCTGAGCAAGTGCTTTCCACACATACTGGTCCAGTAATTTTAGACCCCCTGGATCGATAACTGCAAGCTTTAAAAGCGAATGAAAATCTCCATTGACTTAAAGAGGGACCGGAAGAGCCTAGGGACCTTTATTTTGACCAGCTGATTCTCTGCTGCCTGTAGGTCAAAATGTCCCAAAATTGGTGTGAAGCTAGCTCTGAACAAGTGCTTTCCACGCATACTGGTCCAGTAATTTTAGACCCCATAGATCAATAACCGCAAGCTTTCAAAGCTAAGGAAAATCTCCATTGACTTAAAACAGGACCGGAAGAGCCTAGGGACCCTTCATTTGACCAGCTGTTTCTCTGCTGCCTGAATGTCAAAATGGAACAAAATTGTTGTGAAGGTAGCTCTGAACAAGTGCTTTCCATGCATACTGGTCCAGTAATTTTAGACCCCATGGATCAATAACCGCAAGCTTTCAAAGCTAATGAAAATCTCCATTGACTTAAAACAGGACCGGAAGAGCCGCGGGACCCTTCTTTTGACCAGCTGATTCTCCGCTGCCTGAAGGTCATAATGTCCCAAAATTGGTGTGAAGCTAGCTCTGAACAAGTGCTTTCTACGCATACTGGTCCAGTAATTTTAGAGCCCTATGGATAAATAACCGCAAGCTTTCAAAGCTATTGAAAGTCTCCATTGACTTAAAACAGGACTGGAAGAGCCTAGGGACCCTTCTGTTGACCGGCTGTTACTCTGCCGCCTAAACTTCAAAATGGCCCAAAATCGGTGTAAAGTGAGCTCTGAACAAGTCATACTTGTCACATAATTTTAGACCCCATGGATCGATAACCACAAGCTTTTAAAGCAAATGTAAATCTCCTTTGACTTAAAGCAGGACCATAGCAGCCGTGGGACTAGAAGAGCCAAGGGACCCATCATTTGGCCAGCTGTTTCTCTGCCGCCTGAAGGTCAAAATGGTCCAAAATCGTTGTGAAGGTAGCTCTGAACAAGTGCTTTCCTTGCATACTGGTCCGGTAATTTTAGACCCCATGGATCAATAACCGCAAGCTTTTAAAGCTAATGAAAATCTCCATTGACTTAAAGCAGGACGAGAAGATCTGCGGGACCCTTCTTTTGACTGGCTGTTTCTCTGCCAACTTAAGGTCAAAATGGCCCAAAATCGGTGTGAAGGTAGCTCTGAACAAGTGCTTTCCACCCATTCTGGTCCCGTAATTTTAGACCCCATGGATCAATAACCGCAAGCTTTAAAAGCAAATGAAATTTCCATTGACTTAAAATAGGACCGGTAGAGCCTAGAGACCCTTCTTTTGCCTTGCTGTTTCTGTGCCGCCTGAAGGTCAAAATGGCCCAACATCGGTTTAAAGTTAGCTCTGAACAAGGGGTTTCCAGTCATACTAGTCCCGTTATTTTAGACCCCATGGATCCATAACAACAAGATTTTTAAGCAAATGGAAATCTCCTTTGACTTAAAGCAGGACGGAAGGAGCCGCGGGACCGGAAGAGCCTAGGGACCCTTCATTTGACCAGCTGTTTCTCTGCTGCCTGAATGTCAAAATGGCCCAACATTGTTGTGAAGGTAGCTCTGAACAAGTGCTTTCCACGCATACTGGTCCCGTAATTTTAGACCCCATGGATCATTAACCGCAAGCTTTTAAAGCTAATGAAAATCTCCATTGACTTAAAGCAGGACCGGAAGAGCTGTAGGACCCTTCTTTTGACTGGCTGTTTCTCTGCCAACTGAAGGTCAAAATGGCCCAAAATCAGTATGAAGGTAGCTCTGAACAAGTGCTTTCCACGCATACTGGTTCCGTAATTTTAGACCACATGGATCGATAACCACAAGGTTTTAAAGCGAATGGAAATCTCATTTGACTTAAAGCAGGACCGAAGGTGCCAAGGGACCGGAAGAGAATAGGGACCCTTCATTTGAACAGCTGTTTCTCTGCTGCCTGAATTTCAAAATGGCCCAAAATTGTTGTGAAGGTAGCGATGAGCAAGTGCTTTCCACACATACTGGTCCCGTAATTTTAGACCCCATGGATCGATAACTGCAAGCTTTAAAAGCGAATGAAAATCTCCATTGAGTTAAAGAGGGACCAGAAGAGCCTAGGGACCTTTATTTTGACCAGCTGATTCTCCGCTGCCTGAAGGTCAAAATGTCCCAAAATTGGTGTGAAGCTAGCTCTGAACAAGTGCTTTCCACGCATACTGGTCCAGAAAAATTAGACCCCATAGATCAATAACCGCAAGCTTTCAAAGCTAATGAAAATCTCCATTGACTTAAAACAGGACCGGAAGAGCCTAGGGACCCTTCTTTTGACAGGCTGTTTCACTGCCACCTGAATGTCGAAAAGGCCCAACATAAGTGTAAAGTGAGCTCTGAACAAGGGCTTTCCAGTCATATTTGTCCCATAATTTTAGACCCCATGGATCAATAACCCCAAGCTTTTAAAGATAATGAAAATCTCCATTGACTTAAAGCAGGACCGGAAGATCTGCAGGACCCTTCTCTTGACTGGCTCTTTCTCTGCCATCTTAAGGTCAAAATGGCCCAAAATCGGTGTGAAGGTAGCTCTGAACAAGTGCTTTCCACCCATTCTGGTCCCGTAAATTTAGACCCCATGGATCAATAACCGCAAGCTTTAAAAGCAAATGAAATTACCATTGACTTAAAATAGGACCGGTAGAGCCTAGAGACCCTTCTTTTGCCTTGCTGTTGCTGTGCCGCCTGAAGGTCGAAATGGCCCAACATCGGTGTAAAGTTAGCTCTGAACAAGAGGTTTCCAGTCATACTTGTCCCGTTATTTTAGACCCCATGGATCCATAACAACAAGATTTTAAAGCAAATGGAAATCTCCTTTGACTTAAAGCAGGACCGAAGGAGCCGCGGGACCTGAAGAGCCTAGGGACCCTTCATTTGACCAGCTGTTTCTCTGCTGCCTGAATGTCAAAATGGAACAAAATTGTTGTGAAGGTATCTCTGAACAAGTGCTTTCCACGCATACTGGTCCAGTAATTTTAGACCCCATGGATCAATAACCACAAGCTTTCAAAGCAAATGAAAATCTCCATTGACTTAAAGAGGGACCGGAAGAGCCTAGGGACCCTTCATTTGACCAGCTGTTTCTCTGCTGCCTGAATGTCAAAATGGCCCAAAATTGTTGTGAAGGTAGCTCTGAACAAGTGCTTTCCACGCATACTGGTCCCTTAATTTTAGACCCCATGGATCGAAAACAGCAAGCTTTAAAACAAATGAAAATCTCCATTGACTTAAAGAGGGACCGGAAGAGCCTAGGGACCCTTCATTTGACCAGCTGTTTCTCTGCCGCCTGAATGTCAAAATGGACCCAAATCATTGTGAAGGTAGCTCTGAACAAGTCCTTTCCACGCATACTGGTCCCATAATATTAGACCCTATGGATTGATAACCACAAGCTTTTAAAGCAAATGTAAATCGTCTTTGACTTGAAGCAAGACCGGAAAATCCGCCGGACCATAAGAGCTTAGGCAGCCTTCTTTTGACCGGCTGATTCTCCGCTGACTGAAGGTGAAAATGTCCCAAAATTGGTGTGAAGGTAGCTCTGAACAAGTGCTTTCCACGCATACTGGTCCAGTAATTTTAGACCCCATGGATCGATAACCACAATCTTTTAAAGCAAATGTAAATCTCCTTTGACTTTAAAGCAGGTATCTCTGAACAAGTGCTTTCCAGGCATACTGGTCCTGTAACTTTAGACCCCATGGATCGATAACCACAAGCATTTAAAGCGAATGGAAATCTCCTTTGACTTAAAGCAGAACCGGAGGAGCCGCGGGACCAGAAGAGCCTAGGGACCCTTCATTTGACCAGCAGTTTGTCTGCCACTTGAAGGTCAAAATGGCCCAAAATCCTTGTGAAGGTAGCTCTGAACAAGTCCTTACCACGCATTCTAGTCCAGTAATTTTTGACCCCATGGATCAATAACCACAAGCTTTTAAAGCTAATGAGAATCTCCATTGACTTAAAACAGGACCAGAAGATCCTAGGGACCTTCTTATGACCAGCTGTTTCTCTGCCGCCTGAAGGTCAAAACAGCCCAAAATCAGTGTGGAGGTAGCTCTGAACAAGGGCTTTCCAGTCATTTCTGGATGGGGGACCGGAGGAGCCTAGGGACCCTTCTTTTGACAGGCTGATTCTACGCTGCTTGAATGTCAAAATTTCCCAAAATTGGTGTGAAGGTATCTCTGAACAAGTGCTTTCCAGGCATACTAGTCCTGTAATTTAGACTCCATGGATCAAAAACCACAAGCTTTTGAAGGGAACAAAAATCTCCATTGACTTAAAGCAGGACCAGAAGAGCTTAGTGACCCTTCATTTGACCAGCTGTTTCTCTGGTGCCTGAAGGTCAAAATGGCCAAAAATTGTTGTGAAGGTAGCTCTGAACAAGTGCGTGCCAGGCATACTGGTCCTGCAATTTTAGACCCCATGGATCAATAACCGCAAGCTTTTAAAGCTAAAGAAAATCTCCATTGACTAAATGTAGGACAGGAAGCGCCGTGGGACCCTTCTTTTGACCGGCTGTTTCTTTGCCGACTGAAGGTCGAAATGGCCCAAAATCGGTGTAAAGTTAGCTCTGAACAAGGGCTTTCCAGTCATACTAGTCTCTCAATTTTAGACCCCATTGATCGATAACCACAAGATTTTAAAGCGAATGGAAATCTCCTTTGACTTAAAGCAGGACCGAAGGAGCCGCAGGACCGGAAGAGCCTGGGGACCCTTCATTTGATCAGCTGTTTCACTGCTGCCTGAATGTCAAAATGGCCCAAAATTGTTGTGAAGGTAGCTCTGAACAAGTGTTTTCCACGCATACTGGTCCCATAATTTTAGACCCCATGGATTGATAACCGCAAGCTTGTAAAGTGAATGGAAATCGTTCTTTGACTTGAAGCAGGACCAGAAAATCCGCGGGACCATAAGAGCTTTGGCACCGTTCTTTTGACTGGCTGATTCTCCGCTGCCTGAAGGTCAAAATGTTCCAAAATTGGTGTGAAGGTAGCTCTGATCAAGTGCTTTCCACGCATACTGGTCCAGTAATTTTAGACCCCATGGATCGATAACCACAAGCTTTTAAAGCAAATGTAAATCTCGTTTGACTTAAAGCAGGTATCTCTGAACAAGTGCTTTACAGTCATACTGGTCCTGTAACTTTAGACCCCATGGATCGATAACCACAAGCATTTAAAGTGAATGGAAATCTCCTTTGACTTAAAGCAGGACCAGAGGAGCCGCGGGACCGGAAGAGCCTGGGGACCCTTCCTTTGATCAGCTGTTTCACTGCTGCCTGAATGTCAAAATGGCCAACAATTGTTGTGAAGGTAGCTCTGAACAAGTGCTTTCCACGCATACTGGGCTCGTAATTTTAGACCCCATGAATCGATAACCGTAAGCTTTAAAAGCGAATAAAAATCTCTATAGATTTAAAGAGGGACCGGAAGAGCCTAGGGACCCTTCATTTGACCAGCTGTTTCTCTGCCAACTGAAGGTCAAAATGGCCCCAAATCGTTGTGAAGGTAGGGCTGAACAAGTGTTTTTCCACGCATACTGGTCCCATAATTTTAGACCCCATGGATTGATAAGCACAAGCTTTTAACGCGAATGGAAATCTCTATTGACTTAAAATAGGATCGGTAGAGCCTAGGGACCCATCTTTTGACCGGCTGTTTTCACTGCCGCCGGATTGTCGAAATCGCCCAAAATCGGTGAAAAGTGAGCTCTGAACAAGGGATTTCCAGTCATACTTGTCCCATAATTTTAGAACCCATGGATCGATAACCACACGTTTTTAAAGCAAATGTAAATCTCCTTTGACTTAAAGCAGGACCAGAAGATCTGCTCGACCCTTCTTTTGACTGGCTGTTTCTCTGCCAACTTAAGGTGAAAATGGCCCAAAATCGGTGTGAAGGTAGCTCTGATCAAGTGCTTTCCACCCATTCCGGTCCCCGTAATTTTAGACCCCATGGATCAATAACCGCAAGCTTTAAAAGCAAATGAAATTACCATTGACTTAAAATAGGACCGGTAGAGCCTAGAGACCCTTCTTTTGCCTTGCTGTTTCTGTGCCGCCTGAAGGTCGAAATGGCCCAACATCGGTGTAAAGTTAGCTCTGAACAAGGGGTTTCCAGTCATACTAGTTCCGTTATTTTAGACCCCATGGATCCATAACAACAAGATTTTTAAGCAAATGGAAATCTCCTTTGACTTAAAGCAGGACGGAAGGAGCCGCGGGACCGGAAGAGACTAGGGACCCTTCATTGACCAGCTGTTTCTCTGCTGCCTGAATGTCAAAATGGCCCAAAATTGTTGTGAAGGTAGCTCTGAACAAGTGCTTTCCACGCATACTGGTCCCGTAATTTTAGACCCCATGGATCAATAACCGCAAGCTTTTAAAGCTAATGAAAATTTCCATTGACTTAAAGCAGGACCGGAAGAGCTGTAGGACCCTTCTTTTGACTGGCTGTTTCTCTGCCAACTGAAGGTCAAAATGGCCCAAAATCAGTATGAAGGTAGCTCTGAACAAGTGCTTTCCACACATACTGGTTCTGTAATTTTAGACCCCATGGATCGATAACCACAAGGTTTTAAAGCGAATGGAAATCTCAATTGACTTAAAGCAGGACCGAAGGTGCCAAGGGACCGGAAGAGAATAGGGACCCTTCATTTGAACAGCTGTTTCTCTGCTGCCTGAATGTCAAAATGGCCCAAAATTGTTGTGAAGGTAGCGCTGAGCAAGTGCTTTCCACACATACTGGTCCCGTAATTTTAGACCCCATGGATCGATAACTGCAAGCTATAAAAGCGAATGAAAATCTCCATTGACTTAAAGAGGGACCGGAAGAGCCTAGGGACCTTTATTTTGACCAGCTGATTCTCCGCTGCCTGAAGGTCAAAATGTCCCAAAATTGGTGTGAAGCTAGCTCTGAACAAGTGCTTTCCACCCATACTGGTCCAGAAATTTAGACCCCATAGATCAATAACCGCAAGCTTTAAAAGCAAATGAAATTACCATTGACTTAAAATAAGACCAGTAGAGCCTAGAGACCCTTCTTTTGCCTTGCTGTTGCTGTGCCGCCTGAAAGTCGAAATGGCCCAACATCGGTGTAAAGTTAGCTCTGAACAAGAGGTTTCCAGTCATACTAGTCCCGTTATTTTAGACCCATGGATCCATAACAACAAGATTTTAAAGCAAATGTAAATCTCCTTTGACTTAAAGCAGGTATCTCTGAACAAGTGCTTTCCAGGCATACTGGTCCTGTAACTTTAGACCCCATGGATCGATAACCACAAGCATTTAAAGCGAATGGAAACTCCTTTGACTTAAAGCAGAACCGGAGGAGCCGCGGGACCAGAAGAGCCTAGGGACCCTTCATTTGACCAGCAGTTTGTCTGCCACTTGAAGGTCAAAATGGCCCAAAATCCTTGTGAAGGTAGCTCTGAACAAGTCCTTACCACGCATTCTAGTCCAGTAATTTTTGACCCCATGGATCAATAACCACAAGCTTTTAAAGCTAATGAGAATCTCCATTGACTTAAAACAGGACCAGAAGATCCTAGGGACCTTCTTATGACCAGCTGTTTCTCTGCCGCCTGAGGTCAAAACAGCCCAAAATCAGTGTGGAGGTAGCTCTGAACAAGGGCTTTCCAGTCATTTCTGGATGGGGGACCGGAGGAGCCTAGGGACCCTTCTTTTGACAGGCTGATTCTACGCTGCCTGAATGTCAAAATTTCCCAAAATTGGTGTGAAGGTATCTCTGAACAAGTGCTTTCCAGGCATACTAGTCCTGTAATTTTAGACTCCATGGATCAAAACCACAAGCTTTTGAAGGGAACAAAAATCTCCATTGACTTAAAGCAGGACCAGAAGAGCTTAGTGACCCTTCATTTGACCAGCTGTTTCTCTGGTGCCTGAAGGTCAAAATGGCCAAAAATTGTTGTGAAGGTAGCTCTGAACAAGTGCGTGCCAGGCATACTGGTCCTGCAATTTAGACCCCATGGATCAATAACCGCAAGCTTTTAAAGCTAAGAAAATCTCCTTTGACTAAATGTAGGACAGGAAGCGCCGTGGGACCCTTCTTTTGACCGGCTGTTTCTTTGCCGACTGAAGGTCGAAATGGCCCAAAATCGGTGTAAAGTTAGCTCTGAACAAGGGCTTTCCAGTCATACTAGTCTCTCAATTTTAGACCCCATTGATCGATAACCACAAGATTTTAAAGCGAATGGAAATCTCCTTTGACTTAAAGCAGGGACCGAAGGAGCCGCAGGACCGGAAGAGCCTGGGGACCCTTCATTTGATCAGCTGTTTCACTGCTGCCTGAATGTCAAAATGGCCCAAAATTGTTGTGAATTGTGAAGGTAGCTCTGAACAAGTGTTTTCCACGCATACTGGTCCCATAATTTTAGACCCCATGGATTGATAACCGCAAGCTTGTAAAGTGAATGGAAATCGTCTTTGACTTGAAGCAGGACCAGAAAATCTGCGGGACCATAAGAGCTTTGGCACCGTTCTTTTGACTGGCTGATTCTCCGCTGCCTGAAGGTCAAAATGTTCCAAAATTGGTGTGAAGGTAGCTCTGATCAAGTGCTTTCCAAGCATACTGGTCCAGT
This sequence comes from Taudactylus pleione, assembly GCA_031769625.1. NCBI lineage: Eukaryota > Metazoa > Chordata > Amphibia > Anura > Myobatrachidae > Taudactylus > Taudactylus pleione. Next base: position 83,372 of record JAUIMM010000430.1, on the reverse strand, counting down.
AATTTTAGACCCCATGGATCGATAACCACAAGCTTTTAAAGCAAATGTAAATCTCGTTTGACTTAAAGCAGGTATCTCTGAACAAGTGCTTTACAGTCATACTGGTCCTGTAACTTTAGACCCCATGGATCGATAACCACAAGCATTTAAAGTGAATGGAAATCTCCTTTGACTTAAAGCAGGACCAGAGGAGCCGCGGGACCGGAAGAGCCTGGGGACCCTTCCTTTGATCAGCTGTTTCACTGCTGCCTGAATGTCAAAATGGCCAACAATTGTTGTGAAGGTAGCTCTGAACAAGTGCTTTCCACGCATACTGGGCTCGTAATTTTAGACCCCATGAATCGATAACCGTAAGCTTTAAAAGCGAATAAAAATCTCTATAGATTTAAAGAGGGACCGGAAGAGCCTAGGGACCCTTCATTTGACCAGCTGTTTCTCTGCCAACTGAAGGTCAAAATGGCCCCAAATCGTTGTGAAGGTAGGGCTGAACAAGTGCTTTCCACGCATACTGGTCCCATAATTTTAGACCCCATGGATTGATAAGCACAAGCTTTTAACGCGAATGGAAATCTCTATTGACTTAAAACAGGACCGGTAGAGCCTAGGGACCCATCTTTTGACCGGCTGTTTCACTGCCGCCGGATTGTCGAAATCGCCCAAAATCGGTGAAAAGTGAGCTCTGAACAAGGGATTTCCAGTCATACTTGTCCCATAATTTTATAACCCATGGATCGATAACCACACATTTTTAAAGCAAATGTAAATCTCCTTTGACTTAAAGCAGGACCAGAAGATCTGCTCGACCCTTCTTTTGACTGGCTGTTTCTCTGCCAACTTAAGGTGAAAATGGCCCAAAATCGGTGTGAAGGTAGCTCTGATCAAGTGCTTTCCACCCATTCCGGTCCCGTAATTTTAGACCCCATGGATCAATGACCGCAAGCTTTAAAAGCAAATGAAATTACCATTGACTTAAAATAGGACCGGTAGAGCCTAGAGACCCTTCTTTTGCCTTGCTGTTTCTGTGCCGCCTGAAGGTCGAAATGGCCCAACATCGGTGTAAAGTTAGCTCTGAACAAGGGGTTTCCAGTCATACTAGTTCCGTTATTTTAGACCCCATGGATCCATAACAACAAGATTTTTAAGCAAATGGAAATCTCCTTTGACTTAAAGCAGGACGGAAGGAGCCGCGGGACCGGAAGAGCCTAGGGACCCTTCATTTGACCAGCTGTTTCTCTGCTGCGTGAATGTCAAAATGGCCCAAAATTGTTGTGAAGGTAGCTCTGAACAAGTGCTTTCCACGCATACTGGTCCCGTAATTTTAGACCCCATGGATCAATAACCGCAAGCTTTTAAAGCTAATGAAAATTTCCATTGACTTAAAGCAGGACCGGAAGAGCTGTAGGATCCTTCTTTTGACTGGCTGTTTCTCTGCCAACTGAAGGTCAAAATGGCCCAAAATCAGTATGAAGGTAGCTCTGAACAAGTGCTTTCCACGCATACTGGTTCCGTAATTTTAGACCCCATGGATCGATAACCACAAGGTTTTAAAGCGAATGGAAATCTCAATTGACTTAAAGCAGGACCGAAGGTGCCAAGGGACCGGAAGAGAATAGGGACCCTTCATTTGAACAGCTGTTTCTCTGCTGCCTGAATGTCAAAATGGCCCAAAATTGTTGTGAAGGTAGCGCTGAGCAAGTGCTTTCCACACATACTGGTCCCGTAATTTTAGACCCCATGGATCGATAACTGCAAGCTATAAAAGCGAATGAAAATCTCCATTGACTTAAAGAGGGACCGGAAGAGCCTAGGGACCTTTATTTTGACCAGCTGATTCTCCGCTGCCTGAAGGTCAAAATGTCCCAAAATTGGTGTGAAGCTAGCTCTGAACAAGTGCTTTCCACCCATACTGGTCCAGAAATTTTAGACCCCATAGATCAATAACCGCAAGCTTTAAAAGCAAATGAAATTACCATTGACTTAAAATAAGACCAGTAGAGCCTAGAGACCCTTCTTTTGCCTTGCTGTTGCTGTGCCGCCTGAAAGTCGAAATGGCCCAACATCGGTGTAAAGTTAGCTCTGAACAAGAGGTTTCCAGTCATACTAGTCCCGTTATTTTAGACCCCATGGATCCATAACAACAAGATTTTAAAGCAAATGGAAATCTCCTTTGACTTAAAGCAGGACCGAAGGAGCCGCGGGACCTGAAGAGCCTAGGGACCCTTCATTTGACAAGCTGTTTCTCTGCTGCCTGAATGTCAAAATGGAACAAAATTGTTGTGAAGGTATCTCTTAACAAGTGCTTTCCATGCATACTGGTCCAGTAATTTTAGACCCCATGGATCAATAACCGCAAGCTTTCAAAGCAAATGAAAATCTCCATTGACTTAAAACAGGACCGGAAGAGCCTAGGGACCCTTCTTTTGACCGGCTGTTTCACTGCCAGCTGATTGTCGAAATGGCCCAACATCGGTGTAAAGTGAGCTCTGAACAAGGGCTTTCCAGTCATACTTGTCCCATAATTTTAGACCCCATGGATCGATAACCACAAGCTTTTAAAGCAAATGTAAATCTCCTTTGACTTAAAGCAGGACCGGAGGAGCCGCGGGACTAGAAGAGCCTAGGGACCCTTCATTTGAACAGCTGTTTCTCTGCCGCCTGAAGGTCAAAATGGCCCAAAATTGTTGTGAAGGTAGCTCTGAACAAGTGCTTTCCACGCATACTGGTCCCGTAATTTTAGACCCCATGGATCAATAACCGCAAGCTTTTAAAGCTAATGAAAATTTCCATTGACTTAAAGCAGGACCGGAAGAGCTGTAGGACCCTTCTTTTGACTGGCTGTTTCTCTGCCAACTGAAGGTCAAAATGGCCCAAAATCAGTATGAAGGTAGCTCTGAACAAGTGCTTTCCACGCATACTGGTTCCGTAATTTTAGACCCCATGGATCGATAACCACAAGGTTTTAAAGCGAATGGAAATCTCAATTGACTTAAAGCAGGACCGAAGGTGCCAAGGGACCGGAAGAGAATAGGGACCCTTCATTTGAACAGCTGTTTCTCTGCTGCCTGAATGTCAAAATGGCCCAAAATTGTTGTGAAGGTAGCGCTGAGCAAGTGCTTTCCACACATACTGGTCCCGTAATTTTAGACCCCATGGATCGATAACTGCAAGCTATAAAAGCGAATGAAAATCTCCATTGACTTAAAGAGGGACCGGAAGAGCCTAGGGACCTTTATTTTGACCAGCTGATTCTCCGCTGCCTGAAGGTCAAAATGTCCCAAAATTGGTGTGAAGCTAGCTCTGAACAAGTGCTTTCCACCCATACTGGTCCAGAAATTTTAGACCCCATAGATCAATAACCGCAAGCTTTAAAAGCAAATGAAATTACCATTGACTTAAAATAAGACCAGTAGAGCCTAGAGACCCTTCTTTTGCCTTGCTGTTGCTGTGCCGCCTGAAAGTCGAAATGGCCCAACATCGGTGTAAAGTTAGCTCTGAACAAGAGGTTTCCAGTCATACTAGTCCCGTTATTTTAGACCCCATGGATCCATAACAACAAGATTTTAAAGCAAATGGAAATCTCCTTTGACTTAAAGCAGGACCGAAGGAGCCGCGGGACCTGAAGAGCCTAGGGACCCTTCATTTGACAAGCTGTTTCTCTGCTGCCTGAATGTCAAAATGGAACAAAATTGTTGTGAAGGTATCTCTTAACAAGTGCTTTCCATGCATACTGGTCCAGTAATTTTAGACCCCATGGATCAATAACCGCAAGCTTTCAAAGCAATTGAAAATCTCCATTGACTTAAAACAGGACCGGAAGAGCCTAGGGACCCTTCTTTTGACCGGCTGTTTCACTGCCAGCTGATTGTTGAAATGGCCCAACATCGGTGTAAAGTGAGCTCTGAACAAGGGCTTTCCAGTCATACTTGTCCCATAATTTTAGACCCCATGGATCGATAACCACAAGCTTTTAAAGCAAATGTAAATCTCCTTTGACTTAAAGCAGGACCGGAGGAGCCGCGGGACTAGAAGAGCCTAGGGACCCTTCATTTGAACAGCTGTTTCTCTGCCGCCTGAAGGTCAAAATGGCCCAAAATCGTTGTGAAGGTAGCTCTGAAAAAATGCTGTCCATGCATACTGGTCCCATAATTTTAGACCCCATGGATCAATAACCGCAAGCTTTTAAAGCTAATGAAAATCTCCATTGACTTAAAGCAGGACCGGAAGATCTGCGGGACCCTTCTTTTGACTGGCTGTTTCTCTGCCAACTGAAGGTCAAAATGGCCCAAAATCGGTGTAATGGTAGATCTGAACAAGTGCTTTCCACCCATTCTGGTCCCGTAATTTTAGACCCCATGGATCAATAACCGCAAGGTTTAAAAACAAATGAAATTACCATTGACTTAAAATAGGACCGGTAGAGCCTAGAGACCCTTCTTTTGCCTTGCTGTTTCTGTGCCGCCTGAAGGTCGAAATGGCCCAACATCGGTGTAAAGTTAGCTCTGAACAAGGGGTTTCCAGTCATACTAGTCCCGTTATTTTGGACCCCATGGATCCATAACAACAAGATTTTTAAGCAAATGGAAATCTCCTTTGACTTAAAGCAGGACGGAAGGAGCCACGGGACCGGAAGAGCCTAGGGACCCTTCATTTGACCAGCTGTTTCACTGCTGCCTGAATGTCAAAATGGCCCAAAATTGCTGTGAAGGTAGCTCTGAACAAGTGCTTTCCACGTATTCTGGTCCCATAATTTTAGACCCCATGGATCGATAACCGCAAGCTTTAAAACAAATGAAAATCTCCATTGACTTAAAGAGGGACCGGAAGAGCCTAGGGACCCTTCATTTGACCTGCTGTTTCTCTGCTGCCTGAATGTCAAAATGGCCCAAAATTGTTGTGAAGGTAGCTCTGAACAAGTGCTTTCCACGCATACTGGTCCCTTAATTTTAGACCCCATGGATCGAAAACCGCAAGCTTTAAAACAAATGAAAATCTCCATTGACTTAAAGAGGGACCGGAAGAGCCTAGGGACCCTTCATTTGACCAGCTGTTTCTCTGCCGCCTGAATGTCAAAATTGCCCCAAATCATTGTGAAGGTAGCTCTGAACAAGTCCTTTCCACGCATACTGGTCCCATAATTTTAGACCCTATGGATTGATAACAACAAGCTTTTAAAGCAAATGTAAATCGTCTTTGACTTGAAGCAAGACCGGAAAATCCGCGGGACCATAAGAGCTTAGGCACCCTTCTTTTGACCGGCTGATTCTCCGCTGACTGAAGGTGAAAATGTCCCAAAATTGGTGTGAAGGTAGCTCTGAACAAGTGCTTTCCACGCATACTGGTCCAGTAATTTTAGACCCCATGGATCGATAACCACAAGCTTTTAAAGCAAATGTAAATCTCCTTTGACTTAAAGCAGGACGAGAAGATCTGCGGGACCCTTCTTTTGACTGGCTGTTTCTCTGCCCACTGAAGGTCAAAATGGCCCAAAATCGGTGTGAAGGTAGCTGTGAACAAGTGCTTTCCACTCATACTGGTCCCGTAATTTTAGACCCCATGGATCAATAACCGCAAGCTTTAAAAACAAATGAAATTACCATTGACTTAAAATAGGACCGGTAGAGCCTAGAGACCCTTCTTTTGCCTTGCTGTTTCTGTGCCGCCTGAAGGTCGAAATGGCCCAACATCGGTGTAAAGTTAGCTCTGAACAAGGGGTTTCCAGTCATACTAGTCCCGTTATTTTGGACCCCATGGATCCATAACAACAAGATTTTTAAGCAAATGGAAATCTCCTTTGACTTAAAGCAGGACGGAAGGAGCCAATGGACCGGAAGAGCCTAGGGACCCTTCATTTGACCAGCTGTTTCACTGCTGCCTGAATGTCAAAATGGCCCAAAATTGCTGTGAAGGTAGCTCTGAACAAGTGCTTTCCACGTATTCTGGTCCCATAATTTTAGAACCCATGGATCGATAACCGCAAGCTTTAAAACAAATGAAAATCTCCATTGACTTAAAGAGGGACCGGAAGAGCCTAGGGACCCTTCATTTGACCAGCTGTTTCTCTGCTGCCTGAATGTCAAAATGGCCCAAAATTGTTGTGAAGGTAGCTCTGAACAAGTGCTTTCCACGCATACTGGTCCCTTAATTTTAGACCCCATGGATCGAAAACCGCAAGCTTTAAAACAAATGAAAATCTCCATTGACTTAAAGAGGGACTGGAAGAGCCTAGGGACCCTTCATTTGACCAGCTGTTTCTCTGCCACCTGAATGTCAAAATTGCCCCAAATCATTGTGAAGGTAGCTCTGAACAAGTCCTTTCCACGCATACTGGTCCCATAATTTTAGACCCTATGGATTGATAACAGCAAGCTTTTAAAGCAAATGTAAATCGTCTTTGACTTGAAGCAAGACCGGAAAATCCGCGGGACCATAAGAGCTTAGGCACCCTTCTTTTGACCGGCTGATTCTCCGCTGACTGAAGGTGAAAATGTCAAAAAATTGGTGTGAAGGTAGCTCTGAACAAGTGCTTTCCACGCATACTGGTCCATTAATTTTAGACCCCATGGATCGATAACCACAAGCTTTTAAAGCAAATGTAAATCTCCTTTGACTTAAAGCAGGTATCTCTGAACAAGTGCTTTCCAGGCATACTGGTCCTGTACCTTTAGACCACATGGATCGATAACCACAAGCATTTAAAGCGAATGGAAATCTCCTTTGACTTAAAGCAGAACCGGAGGAGCCGCGGGACCAGAAGAGCCTAGGGTCCCTTCATTTGAACAGCTGTTTCTCTGCCGCCTGAAGGTCAAAATGGCCCAAAATCGTTGTGAAGGTAGCTCTGAACAAGTGCTTTCCATGCATACTGGTCCCATAATTTTAGACCCCATGGATCAATAACCGCAAGGTTTTAAAGCTAATGAAAATCTCCATTGACTTAAAGCAGGACCGGAAGAGCTGCAGGACCCTTCTTTTGACTGGCTGTTTCTCTGCCAACTGAAGGTCAAAATGGCCCAAAATCAGTATGAAGGTAGCTCTGAACAAGTGCTTTCCACGCATACTGGTTCCGTAATTTTAGACCCCATGGATCGATAACCACAAGGTTTTAAAGCGAATGGAAATCTCATTTGACTTAAAGCAGGACCGAAGGTGCCAAGGGACCAAAAGAGCCTAGGGACCCTTCATTTGAAAAGCTGTTTCTCTGCTGCCTGATTGTCAAAATGGCCCAAAATTGTTGTGAAGGTAGCGCTGAGCAAGTGCTTTCCAAACATACTGGTCCAGTAGTTTTAGACCCCATGGATCGATAACTGCAAGCTTTAAAAGCTAATGAAAATCTCCATTGACTTAAAGAGGGACCGGAAGAGCCTAGGGACCTTTATTTTGACCAGCTGATTCTCCGCTGCCTGAAGTTCAAAATGTCCCAAAATTGGTGTGAAGCTAGCTCTGAACAAGTGCTTTCCACGCATACTGGTCCAGTAATTTTAGACCCCATAGATCAATAACCGCAAGCTTTCAAAGCTAATGAATATCTCCATTGACTTAAAATAGGATCGGTAGAGCCTAGAGACCCTTCTTTTGCCTTGCTGTTTCTGTGCCGCCTGAAGGTCGAAATGGCCCAACATCGGTCTAAAATTAGCTCTGAACAAGGGGTTTCCAGTCATACTAGTCCCGTTATTTTAGACCCCATGGATCCATAACAACAAGATTTTTAAGCAAATGGAAAGCTCCTTTAACTTAAAACAGGACCGGAAGAGCCTAGGGACCCTTCTTTTGACCGGCTGTTTCACTGCCTCCTGAATGTCGAAATGGCCCAACATCGGTGTAAAGTGAGCTCTGAACAAGGGCTTTCCAGTCATACTTGTCCCATAATTTTAGACCCCATGGATCGATAACCACAAGATTATAAAGCGAATGGAAATCTCCTTTGACTTAAAGCAGGACCGAAGGAGCCACGGGAACAGAAGAGCCTAGGGACCCTTCATTTGACCAGCTGTTTCACTGCTGCCTGAATGTCAAAATGGCCCAAAATTGTAGTGAAGGTAGCTCTGAACAAGTGCTTTCCACGCATACTGGTCCCGTAATTTTAGACCCCATGGATCAATAACCGCAAGCTTTAAAACAAATGAAAATCTCCATTGACTTAAAGAGGGACCGGAAGAGCCTAGGGACCCTTCATTTGACCAGCTGTTTCTCTGCCGCCTGAATGTCAAAATTGCCCCAAATCATTGTGAAGGTAGCTCTGAACAAGTCCTTTCCATGCATACTGGTCCCATAATTTTAGACCCTATGGATTGATAACCACAAGCTTTTAAAGCAAATGTAAATCGTCTTTGACTTGAAGCAAGACCGGAAAATCCGCGGGACCATAAGAGCTTAGGCACCCTTCTTTTGACCAGCTGATTCTCCGCTGACTGAAGGTGAAAATGTCCCAAAATTGGTGTGAAGGTAGCTCTGAACAAGTGCTTTCCACGCATACTGGTCCAGTAATTTTAGACCCCATGGATCGATAACCACAAGCTTTTACAGCAAATGTAAATCTCCTTTGACTTAAAGCAGGTATCTCTGAACAAGTGCTTTCCAGGCATACTGGTCCTGTAACTTTAGACCACATGGATCGATAACCACAAGCATTTAAAGCGAATGGAAATCTCCTTTGACTTAAAGCAGAACCGGAGGAGCCGCGGGACCAGTAGAGCCTAGGGTCCCTTCATTTGAACAGCTGTTTCTCTGCCACCTGAAGGTCAAAATGGCCCAAAATCGTTGTGAAGGTAGCTCTGAACAAGTCCTTACCACGCATACTAGTCCAGTAATTTATGACAACATGGATCAATAACCACAAGCTTTTAAAGCTAATGAGAATCTCCATTGACTTAAAACAGGACCAGAAGATCCTAGGGACCTTCTTATGACCAGCTGTTTCTCTGCCGCCTGAAGGTCAAAACAGCCCAAAATCAGTGTGGAGGTAGCTATGAACAAAGGCTTTCCAGTCTTTTCTGGATGGGGGACCAGAGGAGCCTAGGGACCCTTCTTTTGACCGGCTGATTCTACGCTACCTGAATGTAAAAAATTCCCAAAATTGGTGTGAAGGTATCTCTGAACAAGTGCTTTCCAGGCATACTGGTCCTGTAATTTTAGACTCCATGGATCAAAAACCACAAGCTTTTGAAGGGAACAAAAATCTCCATTGACTTAAAGCAGGACCAGGAGAGCGTAGTGACCCTTCATTTGACCAGCTGTTTCTCTGCTGCCTGAAGGTCAAAATGGCCAAAAATTGTTGTGAAGGTAGCTCTGAAGAAGTGCATTCCACGCATTCTGGTCCCATAATTTTAGACCCCATGGATCAATAACCGCAAGCTTTTAAAGCTAAAGAAAATCTCCATTGACTTAAAGTAGGACAGGAAGCGCCATGGGACCCTTCTTTAGACCGGCTGTTTCTCTGCCAACTGAAGGTCAAAATGGCCCAAAATCGGTGAGAAGGTAGCTCTGAAGAAGTGCATTCCACGCATTCTGGTCCCGTAATTTTAGACGCCATGGATCAAAAACCGCTAGCTTTAAAAGCGAATGAAAATACCATTGACTTAAAACAGGACCGGAAGAGCATAGAGATCCTTCTTTTGCCTTGCTGTTTCTTTGCCGACTGAAGGTCGAAATGGCCCAAAATCGGTGTAAAGTTAGCTCTGAACAAGGGCTTTCCAGTCATTCTAATCTCGTAATTTTAGACCCCATGGATCAGTAACCGCAAGCTTTTAAAGCAAATGTAAATCTCCTTTGACTTAAAGCAGGACCGGAAGATCTGCGGGACCCTTCTTTTGACTGGCTGTTTCTCAGCCAACTTAAGTTCAAAATGGCCCAAAATCGGTGTGAAGGTAGCTCTGAACAAGTGCTTTCCACCCATTCTGGTCCCGTAATTTTAGACCCCATGGATCAAGCTTTAAAAGCAAATGAAATTACCATTGACTTAAAATAGGACTGGTAGAGCCTAGAGACCCTTCTTTTGCCTTGCTGTTTCTGTGCCGCCTGAAGGTCGAAATGGCCCAACATCTTTGTAAAGTTAGCTCTGAACAAGGGGTTTCCAGTCATACTAGTCCCGTTATTTTAGACCCCATGGATCCATAACAACAAGATTTTTAAGCAAATGGAAATCTCCTTTGACTTAAAGCAGGACGGAAGGAGCCGCGGGACCGGAAGAGCCTAGGGACCCTTCATTTGACCAGCTGTTTCTCTGCTGCCTGAAAGTCAAAATGGCCCAAAATTGTTGTGAAGGTAGCTCTGAACAAGTGCTTTCCACGCATACTGGTCCAGTAATTTTAGACCCCATGGATCAATAACCGCAAGCATTCAAAGCAAATGAAAATCTCCATTGACTTAAAACAGGACCGGAAGAGCCTAGTGACCCTTCTTTTGACCGGCTGTTTCACTGCCACCTGAATGTCGAAATGGCCCAACATCGGTGTAAAGTGAACTCTGAACAAGGGCTTTCCAGTCATACATGTCCCATAATTTTAGACCCCATGGATCGATAACCACAAGCTTTTAAAGCAAATGTAAATCTCCTTTGACTTAAAGCAGGACCGGAGGAGCTGCGGGACTAGATGAGCCTAGGGTCCCTTCATTTGAACAGCTGTTTCTCTGCCACCTGAAGGTCAAAATGGCCCAAAATCGTTGTGAAGGTAGCATACTGGTCCCATAATTTTAGACCCCATGGATCAATAACCGCAAGCTTTTAAAGCTAATGAAAATCTCCGTTGACTTAAAGCAGGACCGGAAAAGCTGCAGGACCCTTCTTTTGACTGGCTGTTTCTCTGCCAACTGAAGGTCAAAATGGCCCAAAATCAGTATGAAGGTAGCTCTGAACAAGTGCTTTCCACGCATACTGGTTTCGTAATTTTAGACCCCATGGATCGATAACCACAAGGTTTTAAAGCGAATGGAAATCTCATTTGACTTAAAGCAGGACCGAAGGTGCCAAAGGACCGGAAAAGCCGAGGGACCCTTCATTTGAACAGCTGTTTCTCTGCTGCCTGAATGTCAAAATGGCCCAAAATTGTTGTGAAGGTAGCGCTGAGCAAGTGCTTTCCACACATACTGGTCCCGTAATTTTACACCCCATGGATCGATAACTGCAAGCTTTAAAAGCGAATGAAAATCTCCATTGACTTAAAGAGGGACCAGAAGAGCCTAGGGACCTTTATTTTGACCAGCTGATTCTCCGCTGCCTGAAGGTCAAAATGTCCCAAAATTGGTGTGAAGCTAGCTCTGAACAAGTGCTTTCCACGCATACTGGTCCAGTAATTTTAGACCCCATAGATCAATAACCACAAGCTTTCAAAGCTAATGAAAATCTCCATTGACTTAAAACAGGACCGGAAGAGCCTAGGGACCCTTCTTTTGACCGGCTGTTTCACTGCCGCCTGAATGTCGAAAAGTCCCAACATAAGTGTAAAGTGAGCTCTGAACAAGGGCTTTCCAGTCATACTCGTCCCATAATTTTAGACCCTATGGATCGATAACCACAAGCTTTTAAAGCAAATTTAAATCTCCTTTGACTTAAAGCAGGACCGGAGGAGCCGCGGGACTAGAGGAGCCTAGGGACCCTTCATTTCAACAGCTGTTTCTCTCCCACCTGAAGGTCAAAATGGCCCATAATCGTTGTGAAGGTAGCTCTGAACAAGTGCTTTACACCCATTCTGGTCCCGTAATTTTAGACCCCATGGATCAATAACAGCAAGCTTTAAAAGCAAATGAAATTACCATTGACTTAAAATAGGACCGGTAGAGCCTAGAGACCCTTATTTTGCCTACCTGTTTCTGTGCCGCCTGAAGGTCGAAATGGCCCAACATCGGTGTAAAGTTAGCTCTGAACAAGGGGTTTCCAGTCATACTAGTCCCGTTATTTTAGACCCATGGATCCAGAGCAACAACATTTTAAAGCAAATGGAAATCTCCTTTGACTTAAAGCAGGACCGAAGGAGCCGCGGGACCGGAAGAGCCTAGGGACCCTTCATTTGACCAGCTGTTTCTCTGCTGCCTGAATGTCATAATGGCCCAAAATTGTTGTGAAGGTAGCTCTGAACCAGTGCTTTCCACGTATACTGGTACAGTAGTTTTAGACCCCATGGATCAATAACCGCAAGCTTTCAAAGCAAATGAAAATCTCCATTAACTTAAAACAGGACCGGAAGAGCCTAGGGACCCTTCTTTTGACCGGCTGTTTCACTGCCACCTGAATGTCGAAATGGCCCAACATCGGTGTAAAGTGAGCTCTGAACAAGGGCTTTCCAGTCATACTTGTCCCTTAATTTTAGACCCCATGGATCGATAACCACAAGCTTTTAAAGCAAATGTAAATCTCCTTTGACATAAAGCAGGACCGGAGGAGCCGCGGGACTAGGAGAGCCTAGGGACCCTTCTATTGCCTTGCTGTTTCTCTGCCGCCTGAATGTCGAAATGGCCCAACATCGGTGTAAAGTGAGCTTTGAACAAGGGCTTTCCAGTCATACTTGTCCCATAATTTTAGACCCCATGGATCGATAACCACAAGCTTTTAAAGCAAATGTAAATCTACTTTGACTTAAAGCAGGACTGGAGGAGCCGCGGGACTAGAAGAGCCTAGGGACCCTTCATTTGAACAGCTGTTTCTCTGCCGCATGAAGGTCAAAATGGCCCAAAATCGTTGTGAAGGTAGCTCTGAACAAGTGCTTTCCACTCATACTGGTCCCGTAATTTTAGACCCCATGGATCGATAACCACAAGCTTTAAAAGCGAATGAAATTACCATTGACTTAAAGCAGGACCGGAAGAGCCTAGAGACCCTTCTTTTGCCTTGCTGTTTCTGTGCCGCCTGAAGGTCGAAATGGCCCAACATCGGTGTAAAGTTAGCTCTGAACAAGGGGTTTCCAGTCATACTAGTCCCGTTATTTTAGACCCCATGGATCCATAACAACAAGATTTTTAAGCAAATGGAAATCTACTTTGACTTAAAGCAGGACGGAAGGAGACGCGGGACCGGAAGAGCCTAGGGACCCTAGATTTGACCAGCTGTTTCTCTGCTGCCTGAATGTCAAAATGGCCCAAAATTGTTGTGAAGGTAGCTCTGAACAAGAGCTTTCCATGCATACTGGTCCCGTAATTTTACACCCCATGGATCGATAACTGCAAGTTTTAAAAGCGAATGAAAATCTCCATTGACTTAAAGAGGGACCAGAAGAGCCTAGGGACCTTTATTTTGACCAGCTGATTCTCCGCTGCCTGAAGGTCAAAATGTCCCAAAATTGGTGTGAAGCTAGCTCTGAACAAGTGCTTTCCACGCATACTGGTCCAGTAATTTTAGACCCCATAGATCAATAACCACAAGCTTTCAAAACTAATGAAAATCTCCATTGACTTAAAACAGGACCGGAAGAGCCTAGGGACCCTTCTTTTGACCGCCTGTTTCACTGCCGCCTGAATGTCGAAAAGGCCCAACATAAGTGTAAAGTGAGCTCTGAACAATGGCTTTCCAGTCATACTTGTCCCATAATTTTAGACCCTATGGATCGATAACCACAAGCTTTTAAAGCAAATTTAAATCTCCTTTGACTTAAAGCAGGACCGGAGGAGCCGCGGGACTAGAAGAGCCTAGGGACCCTTCATTTCAACAGCTGTTTCTCTGCCACCTGAAGGTCAAAATGGCCCAAAATCGTTGTGAAGGTAGCTCTGAACAAGTGCTTTCCACCCATTCTGGTCCCGTAATTTTAGACCCCATGGATCAATAACAGCAAGCTATAAAAGCAAATGAAATTACCATTGACTTAAAATAGGACCGGTAGAGCCTAGAGACCCTTATTTTGCCTACCTGTTTCTGTGCCGCCTGAAGGTCGAAATGGCCCAACATCGGTGTAAAGTTAGCTCTGAACAAGGGGTTTCCAGTCATACTAGTCCCGTTATTTTAGACCCATGGATCCAGAGCAACAACATTTTAAAGCAAATGGAAATCTCCTTTGACTTAAAGCAGGACCGAAGGAGCCGCGGGACCGGAAGAGCCTAGGGACCCTTCATTTGACCAGCTGTTTCTCTGCTGCCTGAATGTCAAAATGGCCCAAAATTGTTGTGAAGGTAGCTCTGAACCAGTGCTTTCCACGTATACTGGTCCAGTAGTTTTAGACCCCATGGATCAATAACCGCAAGATTTTAAAGCTAATGAAAATCTCCATTGACTTAAAGCAGGACGAGAAGATCTGCGGGACCCTTCTTTTGACTGGCTGTTTCTCTGCCCACTGAAGGTCAAAATGGCCCAAAATCGGTGTGAAGGTAGCTGTGAACAAGTGCTTTCCACTCATACTGGTCCCCTAATTTTAGACCCCATGGATCGATAACCACAAGCTTTAAAAGCGAATGCAATTACCATTGACTTAAAGCAGGACCGGAAGAGCCTAGAGACCCTTCTTTTGCCTTGCTGTTTCTGTGCCGCCTGAAGGTCGAAATGGCACAACATCGGTGTAAAGTTAGCTCTGAACAAGGGGTTTCCTGTCATACTAGTCCCGTTATTTTAGACCCCATGGATCCATAACAACAAGATTTTTAAGCAAATGGAAATCTCCTTTGACTTAAAGCAGGACGGAAGGAGCCGCGGGACCGGAAGAGCCTAGGGACCCTAGATTTGACCAGTTGTTTCTCTGCTGCCTGAATGTCAAAATGGCCCAAAATTGTTGTGAAGGTAGCTCTGAACAAGTGCTTTCCATGCATACTGGTCCCATAATTTTAGACCCCATGGATCAATAACCGCAAGCTTTTAAAGCTAATGAAAATCTCCATTGACTTAAAGCAGGACCGGAAGAGCTGTAGGACCCTTCTTTTGACTGGCTGTTTCTCTGCCAACTGAAGGTCAAAATGGCCCAAAATCAGTATGAAGGTAGCTCTGAACAAGTGCTTTCCACGCATACTGGTTCCGTAATTTTAGACCCCATGGATCGATAACCACAAGGTTTTAAAGCGAATGGAAATCTCATTTGACTTAAAGCAGGACCGAAGGTGCCAAGGGACCGGAAGAGAATAGGGACCCTTCATTTGAACATCTGTTTCTCTGCTGCCTGAATGTCAAAATGGCCCAAAATTGTTGTGAAGGTAGCGCTGAGCAAGTGCTTTCCACACATACTGGTCCCGTAATTTTAGACCCCATGGATCGATAACTGCAAGCTTTAAAAGCGAATGAAAATCTCCATTGACTTAAAGAGGGACAAGAAGAGCCTAGGGACCTTTATTTTGACCAGCTGATTCTCCGCTGCCTGAAGGTGAAAATGTCCCAAAATTGGTGTGAAGCTAGCTCTGAACAAGTGCTTTCCACTCATACTGGTCCAGAAAATTTGGACCCCATAGATCAATAACCGCAAGCTTTCAAAGCTAATGAAAATCTCCATTGACTTAAAACAGGACCGGAAGAGCCTAGGGACCCTTCTTTTGACCTGCTGTTTCACTGCCACCTGAATGTCGAAAAGGCCCAACATAAGTGTAAAGTGAGCTCTGAACAAGGGCTTTCCAGTCATACTTGTCCCATAATTTTAGACCCTATGGATCGATAACCACAAGCTTTTAAAGCAAATTTAAATCTCCTTTGACTTAAAGCAGGACCGGAGGAGCCGCGGGACTAGAAGAGCCTAGGGACCCTTCATTTCAACAGCTGTTTCTCTGCCACCTGAAGGTCAAAATGGCCCAAAATCGTTGTGAAGGTAGCTCTGAACAAGTGCTTTCCACCCATTCTGGTCCCGTAATTTTAGACCCCATGGATCAATAACAGCAAGCTATAAAAGCAAATTAAATTACCATTGACTTAAAATAGGACCGGTAGAGCCTAGAGACCCTTCTTTTGCCTACCTGTTTCTGTGCCGCCTGAAGGTCAAAATGGCCCAACATCGGTGAAAAGTTAGCTCTGAACAAGGGGTTTCCAGTCATACTAGTCCCGTTATTTTAGACCCATGGATCCAGAGCAACAACATTTTAAAGCAAATGGAAATCTCCTTTGACTTAAAGCAGGACCGAAGGAGCCGGGGGACCGGAAGAGCCTAGGGACCCTTCATTTGACCAGCTGTTTCTCTGCTGCCTGAATGTCAAAATGGCCCAAAATTGTTGTGAAGGTAGCTCTGAACCAGTGCTTTCCACGTATACTGGTCCAGTAGTTTTAGACCCCATGGATCAATAACCGCAAGCATTCAAAGCAAATGAAAATCTCCATTAACTTAAAACAGGACCGGAAGAGCCTAGGGACCCTTCTTTTGACCGGCTGTTTCACTGCCACCTGAATGTCGAAATGGCCCAACATCGGTGTAAAGTGAGCTCTGAACAAGGGCTTTCCAGTCATACTTGTCCCATAATTTTAGACCCCATGGATCGATAACCACAAGCTTTTAAAGCGAATGAAATTACCATTGACTTAAAGCAGGACCGGAAGATCTGCAGGACCCTTCTCTTGACTGGCTGTTTCTCTGCCGCATGAAGGTCATAATGGCCCAAAATCGTTGTGAAGGTAGCTCTGAACAAGTCCTTTCCACGCATATTGGTCCGGTAATTTTAGACCCCATGGATCAATAACCGCAAGCTTTTAAAGCTAATGAAAATCTCCATTGACTTAAAGCAGGACGAGAAGATCTGCGGGACCCTTCTTTTGACTGGCTGTTTCTCTGCCCACTGAAGGTCAAAATGGCCCAAAATCGGTGTGAAGGTAGCTGTGAACAAGTGCTTTCCACTCATACTGGTCCCCTAATTTTAGACCCCATGGATCGATAACCACAAGCTTTAAAAGCGAATGAAATTACCATTGACTTAAAGCAGGACCGGAAGAGCCTAGAGACCCTTCTTTTGCCTTGCTGTTTCTGTGCCGCCTGAAGGTCGAAATGGCACAACATCAGTGTAAAGTTAGCTCTGAACAAGGGGTTTCCTGTCATACTAGTCCCGTTATTTTAGACCCCATGGATCCATAACCACAAGGTTTTAAAGCGAATGGAAATCTCATTTGACTTAAAGCAGGACCGAAGGTGCCAAGGGACCGGAAGAGAATAGGGACCCTTCATTTGAACATCTGTTTCTCTGCTGCCTGAATGTCAAAATGGCCCAAAATTGTTGTGAAGGTAGCGCTGAGCAAGTGCTTTCCACACATACTGGTCCCGTAATTTTAGACCCCATGGATCGATAACTGCAAGCTTTAAAAGCGAATGAAAATCTCCATTGACTTAAAGAGGGACCGGAAGAGCCTAGGGACCTTTATTTTGACCAGCTGATTCTCCGCTGCCTGAAGGTGAAAATGTCCCAAAATTGGTGTGAAGCTAGCTCTGAACAAGTGCTTTCCACGCATACTGGTCCAGAAAATTTGGACCCCATAGATCAATAACCGCAAGCTTTCAAAGCTAATGAAAATCTCCATTGACTTAAAACAGGACCGGAAGAGCCTAGGGACCCTTCTTTTGACCGGCTGTTTCACTGCCACCTGAATGTCGAAAAGGCCCAACATAAGTGTAAAGTGAGCTCTGAACAAGGGCTTTCCAGTCATATTTGTCCCATAATTTACGACCCAATGGATCAATAACCCCAAGCTTTTAAAGCTAATGAAAATCTCCATTGACTTAAAGCAGGACCGGAAGATCTGCAGGACCCTTCTCTTGACTGGCTGTTTCTCTGCCAACTTAAGGTCAAAATGGCCCAAAATCGGTGTGAAGGTAGCTCTGAACAAGTGCTTTCCACTCATTCTGGTCCCGTAATTTTAGACCCCATGGATCAATAACCGCAAGCTTTAAAAGCAAATGAAATTACCATTGACTTAAAATAGGACCGGTAGAGCCTAGAGACCCTTCTTTTGCCTTGCTGTTGCTGTGCCGCCTGAAGGTCGAAATGGCCCAACATCGGTGTAAAGTTGCTCTGAACAAGAGGTTTCCAGTCATACTAGTCCCATTATTTTAGACCCCATGGATCCATAACAACAAGATTTTAAAGCAAATGGAAATCTCCTTTGACTTAAAGCAGGACCGAAGTTGCCGCAGGACCTGAAGAGCCTAGGGACCCTTCATTTGACCAGCTGTTTCTCTGCTGCCTGAATGTCAAAATGGAACAAAATTGTTGTGAAGGTATCTCTGAACAAGTGCTTTCCACGCATACTGGTCCAGTAATTTTAGACCCCATGGATCAATAACCACAAGCTTTCAAAGCAAATGAAAATCTCCATTGACTTAAAGAGGGACCGGAAGAGCCTAGGGACCCTTCATTTGACCAGCTGTTTCTCTGCTGCCTGAATGTCAAAATGGCCCAAAATTGTTGTGAAGGTAGCTCTGAACAAGTGCTTTCCACGCATACTGGTCCCTTAATTTTAGACCCCATGGATCGAAAACCGCAAGCTTTAAAACAAATGAAAATCTCCATTGACTTAAAGAGGGACCGGAAGAGCCTAGGGACCCTTCATTTGACCAGCTGTTTCTCTGCCGCCTGAATGTCAAAATGGCCCCAAATCATTGTGAAGGTAGCTCTGAACAAGTCCTTTCCACGCATACTGGTCCCATAATATTAGACCCTATGGATTGATAACCACAAGCTTTTAAAGCAAATGTAAATCGTCTTTGACTTGAAGCAAGACCGGAAAATCCGCGGGACCATAAGAGCTTAGGCAGCCTTCTTTTGACCGGCTGATTCTCCGCTGACTGAAGGTGAAAATGTCCCAAAATTGGTGTGAAAGTAGCTCTGAACAAGTGCTTTCCATGCATACTGGTCCAGTAATTTTAGACCCCATGGATCGATAACCACAAGCTTTTAAAGCAAATGTAAATCTCCTTTGACTTAAAGCAGGTATCTCTGAACAAGTGCTTTCCAGGCATACTGGTCCTGTAACTTTAGACCCCATGGATCGATAACCACAAGCATTTAAAGCGAATGGAAATCTCCTTTGACTTAAAGCAGAACCGGAGGAGCCGCGGGACCAGAAGAGCCTAGGGACCCTTCATTTGACCAGCAGTTTCTCTGCCACTTGAAGGTCAAAATGGCCCAAAATCCTTGTGAAGTTAGCTCTGAACAAGTCCTTACCACGCATTCTAGTCCAGTAATTTATGACCCCATGGATCAATAACCACAAGCTTTTAAAGCTAATGAGAATCTCCATTGACTTAAAACAGGACCAGAAGATCCTAGGGACCGTCTTATGACCAGCTGTTTCTCTGCCGCCTGAAGGTCAAAACAGCCCAAAATCAGTGTGTAGGTAGCTCTGAACAAGGGCTTTCCTGTCATTTCTGGATGGGGGACCGGAGGAGCCTAGGGACCCTTCTTTTGACAGGCTGATTCTACGCTGCCTGAATGTCAAAATTTCCCAAAATTGGTGTGAAGGTATCTCTGAACAAGTGCTTTCCAGGCATACTAGTCCTGTAATTTTAGACTCCATGGATCAAAAACCACAAGCTTTTGAAGGGAACAAAAATCTCCATTGACTTAAAGCAGGACCAGAAGAGCGTAGTGACCCTTCATTTGACCAGCTGTTTCTCTGGTGCCTGAAGGTCAAAATGGCCTAAAATTGTTGTGAAGGTAGCTGTGAACAAGTGCGTGCCAGGCATACTGGTCCTGCAATTTTAGACCCCATGGATCAATAACCGCAAGCTTTTAAAGCTAAAGAAAATCTCCATTGACTAAATGTAGGACAGGAAGCGCAGTGGGACCCTTCTTTTGACCGGCTGTTTCTTTGCCGACTGAAGGTCGAAATGGCCCAAAATCAGTGTAAAGTTAGCTCTGAACAAGGGCTTTCCAGTCATACTAGTCTCGTAATTTTAGACCCCATGGATCGATAACCACAAGATTTTAAAGCGAATGGAAATCTCCTTTGACTTAAAGCAGGACCGAAGGAGCCGCAGGACCGGAAGAGCCTGGGGACTCTTCATTTGATCAGCTGTTTCACTGCTGCCTGAATGTCAAAATGGCCCAAAATTGTTGTGAAGGTAGCTCTGAACAAGTGTTTTCCACGCATACTGGTCCCATAATTTTAGACCCCATGGATTGATAACCGCAAGCTTGTAAAGTGAATGGAAATCGTCTTTGACTTGAAGCAGGAACGGAAAATCCGCGGGACCATAAGAACTTTGGCACCGTTCTTTTGACTGGCTGATTCTCCGCTGCCTGAAGGTCAAAATGTTCCAAAATTGGTGTGAAGGTAGCTCTGATCAAGTGCTTTCCACACATACTGGTCCAGTAATTTTAGACCCCATGGATCCATAACCACAAGCTTTTAAAGCAAATGTAAATCTCGTTTGACTTAAAGCAGGTATCTCTGAACAAGTGCTTTACAGTCATACTGGTCCTGTAACTTTAGACCCCATGGATCGATAACCACAAGCATTTAAAGCGAATGGAAATCTCCTTTGACTTAAAGCAGGACCGGAGGAGCCGCGGGACCGGAAGAGCCTGGGGACCCTTCATTTGATCAGCTGTTTCACTGCTACCTGAATGTCAAATGGCCAACAATTGTTGTGAAGGTAGCTCTGAACAAGTGCTTTCCAGGCATACTGGGCTCGTATTTTAGACCCCATGAATCGAAAACCGTAAGCTTTAAAAGCGAATGAAAATCTCTATTGATTTAAAGAGGGACCGGAAGAGCCTAGGGACCCTTCATTTGACCAGCTGTTTCTCTGCCAACTGAAGGTCAAAATGGCCCCAAATCGTTGTGAAGGTAGGGCTGAACAAGTGCTTTCCACGCATACTGGTCCAGTAATTTTAGACCCCATGGATTGATAAGCACAAGCTTTTAACGCGAATGGAAATCTCTATTGACTTAAAACAGGACCGGTAGAGCCTAGGGACCCTTCTTTTGACCGGCTGTTTCACTGGCGCCTGAATGTCGAAATCGCCCAAAATCGGTGAAAAGTGAGCTCTGAACAAGGGATTTCCAGTCATACTTGTCCCATAATTTTAGAACCCATGGATCGATAACCACACGTTTTTAAAGCAAATGTAAATCTCCTTTGACTTAAAGCAGGACCGGAGGAGCCGCGGGACTAGAAGAGCATAGGGACCCTTCATTTGACCAGCTGTTTCTCTGCCGCCTGAAGGTCAAAGTGGCCCAAAATTGTTGTGAAGGTAGCTCTGAACAAGTGCTTTCCACCCATTCCCGTCCCGTAATTTTAGACCCCATGGATCAATAACCGCAAGCTTTTAAAGCTAATGAAAATCTCCATTGACTTAAAGCAGGACCAGAAGATATGCGGGACCCTTCATTTGACCAGCTGTTTCTCTGCCGCCTGAATGTCAAAATGGCCCCAAATCATTGTGAAGGTAGCTCTGAACAAGTCCTTTCCACGCATACTGGTCCCATAATATTAGACCCTATGGATTGATAACCACAAGCTTTTAAAGCAAATGTAAATCGTCTTTGACTTGAAGCAAGACCGGAAAATCCGCGGGACCATAAGAGCTTAGGCAGCCTTCTTTTGACCGGCTGATTCTCCGCTGACTGAAGGTGAAAATGTCCCAAAATTGGTGTGAAAGTAGCTCTGAACAAGTGCTTTCCATGCATACTGGTCCATTAATTTTAGACCCCATGGATCGATAACCACAAGCTTTTAAAGCAAATGTAAATCTCCTTTGACTTAAAGCAGGTATCTCTGAACAAGTGCTTTCCAGGCATACTGGTCCTGTAACTTTAGACCCCATGGATCGATAACCACAAGCATTTAAAGCGAATGGAAATCTCCTTTGACTTAAAGCAGAACCGGAGGAGCCGCAGGACCAGAAGAGCCTAGGGACCCTTAATTTGACCAGCAGTTTCTCTGCCACTTGAAGGTCAAAATGGCCCAAAATCCTTGTGAAGGTAGCTCTGAACAAGTCCTTACCACGCATTCTAGTCCAGTAATTTATGACCCCATGGATCAATAACCACAAGCTTTTAAAGCTAATGAGAATCTCCATTGACTTAAAACAGGACCAGAAGATCCTAGGGACCTTCTTATGACCAGCTGTTTCTCTGCCGCCTGAAGGTCAAAACAGCCCAAAATCAGTGTGGAGGTAGCTCTGAACAAGGGCTTTCCTGTCATTTCTGGATGGGGGACCGGAGGAGCCTAGGGACCCTTCTTTTGACAGGCTGATTCTATGCTGCCTGAATGTCAAAATTTCCCAAAATTGGTGTGAAGGTATCTCTGAACAAGTGCTTTCCAGGCATACTAGTCCTGTAATTTTAGACTCCATGGATCAAAAACCACAAGCTTTTGAAGGGAACAAAAATCTCCATTGACTTAAAGCAGGACCAGAAGAGCGTAGTGACCCTTCATTTGACCAGCTGTTTCTCTGGTGCCTGAAGGTCAAAATGGCCAAAAATTGTTGTGAAGGTAGCTCTGAACAAGTGCGTGCCAGGCATACTGGTCCTCCAATTTTAGACCCCATGGATCAATAACCGCAAGCTTTTAAAGCTAAAGAAAATCTCCATTGACTAAATGTAGGACAGGAAGTGCCGTGGGACCCTTCTTTTGACCGGCTGTTTCTTTGCCGACTGAAGGTCGAAATGGCCCAAAATCGGTGTAAAGTTAGCTCTAAACAAGGGCTTTCCAGTCATACTAGTCTCGTAATTTTAGACCCCATGGATCGATAACCACAAGATTTTAAAGCGAATGGAAATCTCCTTTGACTTAAAGCAGGACCGGAGGAGCCGCGGGACTAGAAGAGCCTAGGGACCCTTCATTTGAACAGCTGTTTCTCTGCCGCCTGAAGGTCAAAATGGCCCAAGATCGTTGTGAAGATAGCTCTGAACAAATGCTGTCCATGCATACTGGTCCCATAATTTTAGACCCCATGGATCAATAACCGCAAGCTTTTAAAGCTAATGAAAATCTCCATTGACTTAAAGCAGGACCGGAAGATCTGCAGGACCCTTCTTTTGACCGGCTGTTTCTCTGCCAACTTAAGGTCAAAATGGCCCAAAATCGGTGTGAAGGTAGCTCTGAACAAGTGCTTTCCACCCATTCTAGTCCCGTAATTTTAGACCCCATGGATCAATAACCGCAAGCTTTAAAAGCAAATGAAATTTCCATTGACTTAAAATAGGACCGGTAGAGCCTAGAGACCCTTCTTTTGCCTTGCTGTTTCTGTGCCGCCTGAAGGTTGAAATGGCCCAACATCGGTCTAAAGTTAGCTCTGAACAAGGGGTTTCCAGTCATACTAGTCCAGTTATTTTAGACCCCATGGATCCATAACAACAAGATTTTTAAGCAAATGGAAATCTCCTTTGACTTAAAGCAGGACGGAAGGAGCCACGGGACCGGAAGAGCCTAGGGACCCTTCATTTGACCAGCTGTTTCTCTGCTGCCTGATTGTCAAAATGGCCCAAAATTGTTGTGAAGGTAGCTCTGAACAAGTGCTTTCCACGCATACTGGTCCAGTAATTTTAGACCCCATGGATCAATAACCGCAAGCTTTCAAAGCAAATGAAAATCTCCATTGACTTAAAACAGGACCGGAAGAGCCTAGGGACCCTTCTTTTGACCGGCTGTTTCACTGCCACCTGAATGTCGAAATGGCCCAACATCGGTGTAAAGTGAGCTCTGAACAAGGGCTTTCCAGTCATACTTGTCCCATAATTTTAGACCCCATGGATCAATAACCACAAGATTTTAAAGCGAATGGAAATCTCTTTGACTTAAAGCAGGAACGAAGGAGCCACGGGAACGGAAGAGCCTAGGGACCCTTCATTTGACCAGCTGTTTCACTGCTGCCTGAATGTCAAAATGGCCCAAAATTGTTGTTAAGGTAGCTCTGAACAAGTGCTTTCCACGTATTCTGGTCCCGTAATTTTAGACCCCATGGATCGATAACCGCAAGCTTTAAAACAAATGAAAATCTCCATTGACTTAAAGAGGGACCGGAAGAGCCTAGCGACCCTTCATTTGCCTTGCTGTTTCTGTGCCGCCTGAAGGTCGAAATGGCCCAACATCGGTGTAAAGTTAGCTCTGAACAAGGGGTTTCCAGTCATACTAGTCCCGTTATTTTAGACCCCATGGATCCATAACAACAAGATTTTTAAGCAAATGGAAATCTCCTTTGACTTAAAGCAGGACGGAAGGAGCCGCGGGTCCGGAAGAGCCTAGGGACCCTTCATTTGACCAGCTGTTTCTCTGCTGGCTGATTGTCAAAATGGCCCAAAATTGTTGTGAAGGTAGCTCTGAACAAGTGCTTTCCACGCATACTGGTCCCGTAATTTTAGACCCCATGGATCAATAACCGCAAGCTTTTAAAGCTAATGAAAATCTCCATTGACTTAAAGCAGGACCGAAGAGCTGTAGGACCCTTCTTTTGACTGGCTGTTTCTCTGCCAACTGAAGGTCAAAATGGCCCAAAATCAGTATGAAGGTAGCTCTGAACAAGTGCTTTCCACGCATACTGGTTCCGTAATTTTAGACCCCATGGATCGATAACGACAAGGTTTTAAAGCGAATGGAAATCTCAATTGACTTAAAGCAGGACCGAAGGTGCCAAGGGACCGGAAGAGAATAGGGACCCTTCATTTGAACAGCTGTTGCCTGAATGTCAAAATGGCCCAAAATTGTTGTGAAGGTAGCGCTGAGCAAGTGCTTTCCACACATACTGGTCCCGTAATTTTAGACCCCATGGATCGATAACTGCAAGCTTTAAAAGCGAATGAAAATCTCCATTGACTTAAAGAGGGACCGGAAGAGCCTAGGGACCTTTATTTTGACCAGCTGATTCTCCGCTGCCTGAAGGTCAAAATGTCCCAAAATTGGTGTGAAGCTAGCTCTGAACAAGTGCTTTCCACGCATACTGGTCCAGAAATTTTAGACCCCATAGATCAATAACCGCAAGCTTTAAAAGCAAATGAAATTACCATTGACTTAAAATAGGACCGGTAGAGCCTAGAGACCCTTCTTTTGCCTTGCTGTTGCTGTGCCGCCTGAAGGTCGAAATGGCCCAACATCGGTGTAAAGTTAGCTCTGAACAAGAGGTTTCCAGTCATACTAGTCCCGTTATTTTAGACCCCATGGATCCATAACAACAAGATTTTAAAGCAAATGGAAATCTCCTTTGACTTAAAGCAGGACCGAAGGAGCCGCGGGACCTGAAGAGCCTAGGGACCCTTCATTTGACCAGCTGTTTCTCTGCTGCCTGAATGTCAAAATGGAACAAAATTGTTGTGAAGGTATCTCTGAACAAGTGCTTTCCACGCATACTGGTCCAGTAATTTTAGACCCCATGGATCAATAACCGCAAGCTTTCAAAGCAAATGAAAATCTCCATTGACTTAAAACAGGACCGGAAGAGCCTAGGGACCCTTTTTTTGACCAGCTGTTTCACTGCCAGCTGATTGTCGAAAAGGCCCAACATCGGTGTAAAGTGAGCTCTGAACAAGGGCTTTCCAGTCATACTTGTCCCATAATTTTAGACCCCATGGATCGATAACCACAAGCTTTTAAAGCAAATGTAAATCTCCTTTGACTTAAAGCAGGACCGGAGGAGCCGCTGGACTAGAAGAGCCTAGGGACCCTTCATTTGAACAGCTGTTTCTCTGCCGCCTGAAGGTCAAAATGGCCCAAAATTGTTGTGAAGGTAGCTCTGAACAAGTGCTTTCCACGCATACTGGTCCAGTAATTTTAGACCCCATGGATCAATAACCGAAAGCTTTCAAATCAAATGAAAATCTCCATTGACTTAAAACAGGACCGGAAGAGCCTAGGGACCCTTCTTTTGACCGGCTGTTTCACTGCCACCTGAATGTCGAAATGGCCCAACATCGGTGTAAAGTGAGCTCTGAACAAGGGCTTTCCAGTCATACTTGTCCCATAATTTTAGACCCCATGGATCGATAACCACAAGATTTTAAAGCGAATGGAAATCTCCTTTGACTTAAAGCAGGACCGAAGGAGCCACGGGAACGGAAGAGCCTAGGGACCCTTCATTTGACCAGCTGTTTCACTGCTGCCTGAATGTCAAAATGGCCCAAAATTGTTGTTAAGGTAGCTCTGAACAAGTGCTTTCCACGTATTCTGGTCCCGTAATTTTAGACCCCATGGATCGATAACCGCAAGCTTTAAAACAAATGAAAATCTCCATTGACTTAAAGAGGGACCGGAAGAGCCTAGCGACCCTTCATTTGCTTTGCTGTTTCTGTGCCGCCTGAAGGTCGAAATGGCCCAACATCGGTGTAAAGTTAGCTCTGAACAAGGGGTTTCCAGTCATACTAGTCCCGTTATTTTAGACCCCATGGATCCATAACAACAAGATTTTTAAGCAAATGGAAATCTCCTTTGACTTAAAGCAGGACGGAAGGAGCCGCGGGACCGGAAGAGCCTAGGGACCCTTCATTTGACCAGCTGTTTCTCTGCTGCCTGATTGTCAAAATGGCCCAAATATGTTGTGAAGGTAGCTCTGAACAAGTGCTTTCCACGCATACTGGTCCCGTAATTTTAGACCCCATGGATCAATAACCGCAAGCTTTTAAAGCTAATGAAAATCTCCATTGACTTAAAGCAGGACCGAAGAGCTGTAGGACCCTTCTTTTGACTGGCTGTTTCTCTGCCAACTGAAGGTCAAAATGGCCCAAAATCAGTATGAAGGTAGCTCTGAACAAGTGCTTTCCACGCATACTGGTTCCGTAATTTTAGACCCCATGGATCAATAACGACAAGGTTTTAAAGCGAATGGAAATCTCAATTGACTTAAAGCAGGACCGAAGGTGCCAAGGGACCGGAAGAGAATAGGGACCCTTCATTTGAACAGCTGTTTCTCTGCTGCCTGAATGTCAAAATGGCCCAAAATTGTTGTGAAGGTAGCGCTGAGCAAGTGCATTCCACACATACTGGTCCCGTAATTTTAGACCCTATGGATCGATAACTGCAAGCTTTAAAAGCGAATGAAAATCTCCATTGACTTAAAGAGGGACCGGAAGAGCCTAGGGACCTTTCATTTGACCAGCTGATTCTCCGCTGCCTGAAGGTCAAAATGTCCCAAAATTGGTGTGAAGCTAGCTCTGAACAAGTGCTTTCCACGCATACTGGTCCAGAAATTTTAGACCCCATAGATCAATAACCGCAAGCTTTAAAAGCAAATGAAATTACCATTGACTTAAAATAGGACCGGTAGAGCCTAGAGACCCTTCTTTTGCCTTGCTGTTGCTGTGCCGCCTGAAGGTCGAAATGGCCCAACATCGGTGTAAAGTTAGCTCTGAACAAGAGGTTTCCAGTCATACTAGTCCCGTTATTTTAGACCCCATGGATCCATAACAACAAGATTTTAAAGCAAATGGAAATCTCCTTTGACTTAAAGCAGGACCGAAGGAGCCACGGGACCTGAAGAGCCTAGGGACCCTTCATTTGACCAGCTGTTTCTCTGCTGCCTGAATGTCAAAATGGAACAAAATTGTTGTGAAGGTATCTCTGAACAAGTGCTTTCCACGCATACTGGTCCAGTAATTTTAGACCCCATGGATCAATAACCGCAAGCTTTCAAAGCAAATGAAAATCTCCATTGACTTAAAACAGGACCGGAAGAGCCTAGGGACCCTTCTTTTGACCAGCTGTTTCACTGCCAGCTGATTGTCGAAATGGCCCAACATCGGTGTAAAGTGAGCTCTGAACAAGGGCTTTCCAGTCATACTTGTCCCATAATTTTAGACCCCATGGATCGATAACCACAAGCTTTTAAAGCAAATGTAAATCTCCTTTGACTTAAAGCAGGACCGGAGGAGCCGCGGGACTAGAAGAGCCTAGGGACCCTTCATTTGAACAGCTGTTTCTCTGCCGCCTGAAGGTCAAAATGGCCCAAAATCGTTGTGAAGGTAGCTCTGAACAAATGCTGTCCATGCATACTGGTCCCATAATTTTAGACCCCATGGATCAATAACCGCAAGCTTTTAAAGCTAATGAAAATCTCCATTGACTTAAAGCAGGACCGGAAGATCTGTGGGACCCTTCTTTTGACTGGCTGTTTCTCTGCCAACTTAAGGTCAAAATGGCCCAAAATCGTTGTGAAGGTAGCTCTGAACAAATGCTGTCCATGCATACTGGTCCCATAATTTTAGACCCCATGGATCAATAACCGCAAGCTTTAAAAGCAAATGAAATTTCCATTGACTTAAAATAGGACCGGTAGAGCCTAGAGACCCTTCTTTTGCCTTGCTGTTTCTGTGCCGCCTGAAGGTTGAAATGGCCCAACATCGGTCTAAAGTTAGCTCTGAACAAGGGGTTTCCAGTCATACTAGTCCAGTTATTTTAGACCCCATGGATCCATAACAACAAGATTTTAAAGCGAATGGAAATCTCCTTTGACTTAAAGCAGGAACGAAGGAGCCACGGGAACGGAAGAGCCTAGGGACCCTTCATTTGACCAGCTGTTTCACTGCTGCCTGAATGTCAAAATGGCCCAAAATTGTTGTTAAGGTAGCTCTGAACAAGTGCTTTCCACGTATTCTGGTCCCGTAATTTTAGACCCCATGGATCGATAACCGCAAGCTTTAAAACAAATGAAAATCTCCATTGACTTAAAGAGGGACCGGAAGAGCCTAGCGACCCTTCATTTGCCTTGCTGTTTCTGTGCCGCCTGAAGGTCGAAATGGCCCAACATCGGTGTAAAGTTAGCTCTGAACAAGGGGTTTCCAGTCATACTAGTCCCGTTATTTTAGACCCCATGGATCCATAACAACAAGATTTTTAAGCAAATGGAAATCTCCTTTGACTTAAAGCAGGACGGAAGGAGCCGCGGGTCCGGAAGAGCCTAGGGACCCTTCATTTGACCAGCTGTTTCTCTGCTGGCTGATTGTCAAAATGGCCCAAAATTGTTGTGAAGGTAGCTCTGAACAAGTGCTTTCCACGCATACTGGTCCCGTAATTTTAGACCCCATGGATCAATAACCGCAAGCTTTCAAAGCAAATGAAAATCTCCATTGACTTAAAACAGGACCGGAAGAGCCTAGGGACCCTTCTTTTGACCGGCTGTTTCACTGCCACCTGAATGTCGAAATGGCCCAACATCGGTGTAAAGTGAGCTCTGAACAAGGGCTTTCCAGTCATACTTGTCCCATAATTTTAGACCCCATGGATCAATAACCACAAGATTTTAAAGCGAATGGAAATCTCCTTTGACTTAAAGCAGGAACGAAGGAGCCACGGGAACGGAAGAGCCTAGGGACCCTTCATTTGACCAGCTGTTTCACTGCTGCCTGAATGTCAAAATGGCCCAAAATTGTTGTTAAGGTAGCTCTGAACAAGTGCTTTCCACGTATTCTGGTCCCGTAATTTTAGACCCCATGGATCGATAACCGCAAGCTTTAAAACAAATGAAAATCTCCATTGACTTAAAGAGGGACCGGAAGAGCCTAGCGACCCTTCATTTGCCTTGCTGTTTCTGTGCCGCCTGAAGGTCGAAATGGCCCAACATCGGTGTAAAGTTAGCTCTGAACAAGGGGTTTCCAGTCATACTAGTCCCGTTATTTTAGACCCCATGGATCCATAACAACAAGATTTTTAAGCAAATGGAAATCTCCTTTGACTTAAAGCAGGACGGAAGGAGCCGCGGGTCCGGAAGAGCCTAGGGACCCTTCATTTGACCAGCTGTTTCTCTGCTGGCTGATTGTCAAAATGGCCCAAAATTGTTGTGAAGGTAGCTCTGAACAAGTGCTTTCCATGCATACTGGTCCCGTAATTTTAGACCCCATGGATCAATAACCGCAAGCTTTTAAAGCTAATGAAAATCTCCATTGACTTAAAGCAGGACCGAAGAGCTGTAGGACCCTTCTTTTGACTGGCTGTTTCTCTGCCAACTGAAGGTCAAAATGGCCCAAAATCAGTATGAAGGTAGCTCTGAACAAGTGCTTTCCACGCATACTGGTTCCGTAATTTTAGACCCCATGGATCGATAACGACAAGGTTTTAAAGCGAATGGAAATCTCAATTGACTTAAAGCAGGACCGAAGGTGCCAAGGGACCGGAAGAGAATAGGGACCCTTCATTTGAACAGCTGTTGCCTGAATGTCAAAATGGCCCAAAATTGTTGTGAAGGTAGCGCTGAGCAAGTGCTTTCCACACATACTGGTCCCGTAATTTTAGACCCCATGGATCGATAACTGCAAGCTTTAAAAGCGAATGAAAATCTCCATTGACTTAAAGAGGGACCGGAAGAGCCTAGGGACCTTTATTTTGACCAGCTGATTCTCCGCTGCCTGAAGGTCAAAATGTCCCAAAATTGGTGTGAAGCTAGCTCTGAACAAGTGCTTTCCACGCATACTGGTCCAGAAATTTTAGACCCCATAGATCAATAACCGCAAGCTTTAAAAGCAAATGAAATTACCATTGACTTAAAATAGGACCGGTAGAGCCTAGAGACCCTTCTTTTGCCTTGCTGTTGCTGTGCCGCCTGAAGGTCGAAATGGCCCAACATCGGTGTAAAGTTAGCTCTGAACAAGAGGTTTCCAGTCATACTAGTTCCGTTATTTTAGACCCCATGGATCCATAACAACAAGATTTTAAAGCAAATGGAAATCTCCTTTGACTTAAAGCAGGACCGAAGGAGCCGCGGGACCTGAAGAGCCTAGGGACCCTTCATTTGACCAGCTGTTTCTCTGCTGCCTGAATGTCAAAATGGAACAAAATTGTTGTGAAGGTATCTCTGAACAAGTGCTTTCCACGCATACTGGTCCAGTAATTTTAGACCCCATGGATCAATAACCGCAAGCTTTCAAAGCAAATGAAAATCTCCATTGACTTAAAACAGGACCGGAAGAGCCTAGGGACCCTTCATTTGAACAGCTGTTTCTCTGCCACCTGAAGGTCAAAATGGCCCAAAATCGTTGTGAAGGTAGCTCTGAACAAATGCTGTCCATGCATACTGGTCCCATAATTTTAGACCCCATGGATCAATAACCGCAAGCTTTTAAAGCTAATGAAAATCTCCATTGACTTAAAGCAGGACCGGAAGATCTGTGGGACCCTTCTTTTGACTGGCTGTTTCTCTGCCAACTTAAGGTCAAAATGGCCCAAAATCGTTGTGAAGGTAGCTCTGAACAAATGCTGTCCATGCATACTGGTCCCATAATTTTAGACCCCATGGATCAATAACCGCAAGCTTTAAAAGCAAATGAAATTTCCATTGACTTAAAATAGGACCGGTAGAGCCTAGAGACCCTTCTTTTGCCTTGCTGTTTCTGTGCCGCCTGAAGGTTGAAATGGCCCAACATCGGTCTAAAGTTAGCTCTGAACAAGGGGTTTCCAGTCATACTAGTCCAGTTATTTTAGACCCCATGGATCCATAACAACAAGATTTTTAAGCAAATGGAAATCTCCTTTGACTTAAAGCAGGACGGAAGGAGCCACGGGACCGGAAGAGCCTAGGGACCCTTCATTTGACCAGCTGTTTCTCTGCTGCCTGATTGTCAAAATGGCCCAAAATTGTTGTGAAGGTAGCTCTGAACAAGTGCTTTCCACGCATACTGGTCCAGTAATTTTAGACCCCATGGATCAATAACCGCAAGCTTTCAAAGCAAATGAAAATCTCCATTGACTTAAAACAGGACCGGAAGAGCCTAGGGACCCTTCTTTTGACCGGCTGTTTCACTGCCACCTGAATGTCGAAATGGCCCAACATCGGTGTAAAGTGAGCTCTGAACAAGGGCTTTCCAGTCATACTTGTCCCATAATTTTAGACCCCATGGATCAATAACCACAAGATTTTAAAGCGAATGGAAATCTCCTTTGACTTAAAGCAGGAACGAAGGAGCCACGGGAACGGAAGAGCCTAGGGACCCTTCATTTGACCAGCTGTTTCACTGCTGCCTGAATGTCAAAATGGCCCAAAATTGTTGTTAAGGTAGCTCTGAACAAGTGCTTTCCACGTATTCTGGTCCCGTAATTTTAGACCCCATGGATCGATAACCGCAAGCTTTAAAACAAATGAAAATCTCCATTGACTTAAAGAGGGACCGGAAGAGCCTAGCGACCCTTCATTTGCCTTGCTGTTTCTGTGCCGCCTGAAGGTCGAAATGGCCCAACATCGGTGTAAAGTTAGCTCTGAACAAGGGGTTTCCAGTCATACTAGTCCCGTTATTTTAGACCCCATGGATCCATAACAACAAGATTTTTAAGCAAATGGAAATCTCCTTTGACTTAAAGCAGGACGGAAGGAGCCGCGGGTCCGGAAGAGCCTAGGGACCCTTCATTTGACCAGCTGTTTCTCTGCTGGCTGATTGTCAAAATGGCCCAAAATTGTTGTGAAGGTAGCTCTGAACAAGTGCTTTCCACGCATACTGGTCCCGTAATTTTAGACCCCATGGATCAATAACCGCAAGCTTTTAAAGCTAATGAAAATCTCCATTGACTTAAAGCAGGACCGAAGAGCTGTAGGACCCTTCTTTTGACTGGCTGTTTCTCTGCCAACTGAAGGTCAAAATGGCCCAAAATCAGTATGAAGGTAGCTCTGAACAAGTGCTTTCCACGCATACTGGTTCCGTAATTTTAGACCCCATGGATCGATAACGACAAGGTTTTAAAGCGAATGGAAATCTCAATTGACTTAAAGCAGGACCGAAGGTGCCAAGGGACCGGAAGAGAATAGGGACCCTTCATTTGAACAGCTGTTGCCTGAATGTCAAAATGGCCCAAAATTGTTGTGAAGGTAGCGCTGAGCAAGTGCTTTCCACACATACTGGTCCCGTAATTTTAGACCCCATGGATCGATAACTGCAAGCTTTAAAAGCGAATGAAAATCTCCATTGACTTAAAGAGGGACCGGAAGAGCCTAGGGACCTTTATTTTGACCAGCTGATTCTCCGCTGCCTGAAGGTCAAAATGTCCCAAAATTGGTGTGAAGCTAGCTCTGAACAAGTGCTTTCCACGCATACTGGTCCAGAAATTTTAGACCCCATAGATCAATAACCGCAAGCTTTAAAAGCAAATGAAATTACCATTGACTTAAAATAGGACCGGTAGAGCCTAGAGACCCTTCTTTTGCCTTGCTGTTGCTGTGCCGCCTGAAGGTCGAAATGGCCCAACATCGGTGTAAAGTTAGCTCTGAACAAGAGGTTTCCAGTCATACTAGTCCCGTTATTTTAGACCCCATGGATCCATAACAACAAGATTTTAAAGCAAATGGAAATCTCCTTTGACTTAAAGCAGGACCGAAGGAGCCGCGGGACCTGAAGAGCCTAGGGACCCTTCATTTGACCAGCTGTTTCTCTGCTGCCTGAATGTCAAAATGGAACAAAATTGTTGTGAAGGTATCTCTGAACAAGTGCTTTCCACGCATACTGGTCCAGTAATTTTAGACCCCATGGATCAATAACCGCAAGCTTTCAAAGCAAATGAAAATCTCCATTGACTTAAAACAGGACCGGAAGAGCCTAGGGACCCTTCTTTTGACCAGCTGTTTCACTGCCAGCTGATTGTCGAAAAGGCCCAACATCGGTGTAAAGTGAGCTCTGAACAAGGGCTTTCCAGTCATACTTGTCCCATAATTTTAGACCCCATGGATCGATAACCACAAGCTTTTAAAGCAAATGTAAATCTCCTTTGACTTAAAGCAGGACCGGAGGAGCCGCTGGACTAGAAGAGCCTAGGGACCCTTCATTTGAACAGCTGTTTCTCTGCCGCCTGAAGGTCAAAATGGCCCAAAATTGTTGTGAAGGTAGCTCTGAACAAGTGCTTTCCACGCATACTGGTCCAGTAATTTTAGACCCCATGGATCAATAACCGCAAGCTTTCAAATCAAATGAAAATCTCCATTGACTTAAAGCAGGACCGGAAGAGCCTAGGGACCCTTCTTTTGACCGGCTGTTTCACTGCCACCTGAATGTCGAAATGGCCCAACATCGGTGTAAAGTGAGCTCTGAACATGGGCTTTCCAGTCATACTTGTCCCATAATTTTAGACCCAATGGGTCGATAACCACAAGATTTTAAAGCGAATGGAAATCTCCTTTGACTTAAAGCAGGACCGAAGGAGCCACGGGAACGGAAGAGCCTAGGGACCCTTCATTTGACCAGCTGTTTCACTGCTGCCTGAATGTCAAAATGGCCCAAAATTGTTGTTAAGGTAGCTCTGAACAAGTGCTTTCCACGTATTCTGGTCCCGTAATTTTAGACCCCATGGATCGATAACCGCAAGCTTTAAAACAAATGAAAATCTCCATTGACTTAAAGAGGGACCGGAAGAGCCTAGCGACCCTTCATTTGCTTTGCTGTTTCTGTGCCGCCTGAAGGTCGAAATGGCCCAACATCGGTGTAAAGTTAGCTCTGAACAAGGGGTTTCCAGTCATACTAGTCCCGTTATTTTAGACCCCATGGATCCATAACAACAAGATTTTTAAGCAAATGGAAATCTCCTTTGACTTAAAGCAGGACGGAAGGAGCCGCGGGACCGGAAGAGCCTAGGGACCCTTCATTTGACCAGCTGTTTCTCTGCTGCCTGATTGTCAAAATGGCCCAAATATGTTGTGAAGGTAGCTCTGAACAAGTGCTTTCCACGCATACTGGTCCCGTAATTTTAGACCCCATGGATCAATAACCGCAAGCTTTTAAAGCTAATGAAAATCTCCATTGACTTAAAGCAGGACCGAAGAGCTGTAGGACCCTTCTTTTGACTGGCTGTTTCTCTGCCAACTGAAGGTCAAAATGGCCCAAAATCAGTATGAAGGTAGCTCTGAACAAGTGCTTTCCACGCATACTGGTTCCGTAATTTTAGACCCCATGGATCGATAACGACAAGGTTTTAAAGCGAATGGAAATCTCAATTGACTTAAAGCAGGACCGAAGGTGCCAAGGGACCGGAAGAGAATAGGGACCCTTCATTTGAACAGCTGTTTCTCTGCTGCCTGAATGTCAAAATGGCCCAAAATTGTTGTGAAGGTAGCGCTGAGCAAGTGCATTCCACACATACTGGTCCCGTAATTTTAGACCCTATGGATCGATAACTGCAAGCTTTAAAAGCGAATGAAAATCTCCATTGACTTAAAGAGGGACCGGAAGAGCCTAGGGACCTTTCATTTGACCAGCTGATTCTCCGCTGCCTGAAGGTCAAAATGTCCCAAAATTGGTGTGAAGCTAGCTCTGAACAAGTGCTTTCCACGCATACTGGTCCAGAAATTTTAGACCCCATAGATCAATAACCGCAAGCTTTAAAAGCAAATGAAATTACCATTGACTTAAAATAGGACCGGTAGAGCCTAGAGACCCTTCTTTTGCCTTGCTGTTGCTGTGCCGCCTGAAGGTCGAAATGGCCCAACATCGGTGTAAAGTTAGCTCTGAACAAGAGGTTTCCAGTCATACTAGTCCCGTTATTTTAGACCCCATGGATCCATAACAACAAGATTTTAAAGCAAATGGAAATCTCCTTTGACTTAAAGCAGGACCGAAGGAGCCGCGGGACCTGAAGAGCCTAGGGACCCTTCATTTGACCAGCTGTTTCTCTGCTGCCTGAATGTCAAAATGGAACAAAATTGTTGTGAAGGTATCTCTGAACAAGTGCTTTCCACGCATACTGGTCCAGTAATTTTAGACCCCATGGATCAATAACCGCAAGCTTTCAAAGCAAATGAAAATCTCCATTGACTTAAAACAGGACCGGAAGAGCCTAGGGACCCTTCTTTTGACCAGCTGTTTCACTGCCAGCTGATTGTCGAAAAATGGCCCAACATCGGTGTAAAGTGAGCTCTGAACAATGGCTTTCCAGTCATACTTGTCCCATAATTTTAGACCCCATGGATCGATAACCACAAGCTTTTAAAGCAAATGTAAATCTCCTTTGACTTAAAGCAGGACCGGAGGAGCCGCGGGACTAGAAGAGCCTAGGGACCCTTCATTTGAACAGCTGTTTCTCTGCCGCCTGAAGGTCAAAATGGCCCAAAATCGTTGTGAAGGTAGCTCTGAACAAATGCTGTCCATGCATACTGGTCCCATAATTTTAGACCCCATGGATCAATAACCGCAAGCTTTTAAAGCTAATGAAAATCTCCATTGACTTAAAGCAGGACCGGAAGATCTGTGGGACCCTTCTTTTGACTGGCTGTTTCTCTGCCAACTTAAGGTCAAAATGGCCCAAAATCGGTGTGAAGGTAGCTCTGAACAAGTGCTTTCCACCCATTCTAGTCCCGTAATTTTAGACCCCATGGATCAATAACCGCAAGCTTTAAAAGCAAATGAAATTACCATTGACTTAAAATAGGACCGGTAGAGCCTAGAGACCCTTCTTTTGCCTTGCTGTTTCTGTGCCGCCTGAAGGTCGAAATGGCCCAACATCGGTCTAAAGTTAGCTCTGAACAAGGGGTTTCCAGTCATACTAGTCCCGTTATTATAGACCCCATGGATCCATAACAACAAGATTTTTAAGCAAATGGAAATCTCCTTTGACTTAAAGCAGGACGGAAGGAGCCACGGGACCGGAAGAGCCTAGGGACCCTTCATTTGACCAGCTGTTTCTCTGTTGCCTGATTGTCAAAATGGCCCAAAATTGTTGTGAAGGTAGCTCTGAACAAGTGCTTTCCACGCATACTGGTCCAGTAATTTTAGACCCCATGGATCAATAACCGCAAGCTTTCAAAGCAAATGAAAATCTCCACTGACTTAAAACAGGACCGGAAGAGCCTAGGGACCCTTCTTTTGACCGGCTGTTTCACTGCCACCTGAATGTCGAAATGGCCCAACATCGGTGTAAAGTGAGCTCTGAACAAGGGCTTTCCAGTCATACTTGTCCCATAATTTTAGACCCCATGGATCGATAACCACAAGATTTTAAAGCAATTGGAAATCTCCTTTGACTTAAAGCAGGACCGAAGGAGCCACGGGAACGGAAGAGCCTAGGGACCCTTCATTTGACCAGCTGTTTCACTGCTGCCTGAATGTCAAAATGGCCCAAAATTGTTGTGAAGGTAGCTCTGAACAAGTGCTTTCCACGTATTCTGGTCCCGTAATTTTAGACCCCATGGATCGATAACCGCAAGCTTTAAAACAAATGAAAATCTCCATTGACTTAAAGAGGGACCGGAAGAGCCTAGCGACCCTTCATTTTACCAGCTGTTTCTCAGCTGCCTGAATGTCAAAATGGCCCAAAATTGTTGTGAAGGTAGCTCTGAACAAGTGCTTTCCACGTATTCTGGTCCCGTAATTTTAGACCCCATGGATCGATAACCGCAAGCTTTAAAACAAATGAAAATCTCCATTGACTTAAAGAGGGACCGGAAGAGCCTAGGGACCCTTCATTTGACCAGCTGTTTCTCTGCTGCCTGAATGTCAAAATGGCCCAAAATTGTTGTGAAGGTAGCTCTGAACATGTGCTTTCCAAGCATACTGGTCCCTTAATTTTAGACCCCATGGTTCGAAAAAAAAGCAAGCTTTAAAACAAATGAAAATCTCCATTGACTTAAAGAGGGACCGGAAGAGCCTAGGGACCCTTCATTTGACCAGCTGTTTCTCTGCCGCCTGAATGTCAAAATTGCCCCAAATCATTGTGAAGGTAGCTCTGAACAAGTCCATTCCACGCATACTGGTCCCATAATTTTAGACCCTATGGATTGATAACAACAAGCTTTTAAAGCAAATGTAAATCGTCTTTGACTTGAAGCAAGACCGAAAATCCGCGGGACCATAAGAGCTTAGGCACCCTTCTTTTGACCGGCTGATTCTCCGCTGACTGAAGGTGAAAATGTCCCAAAATTGGTGTGAAGGTAGCTCTGAAGAAGTGCTTTCCACGCATACTGGTCCAGTAATTTTAGACCCCATTGATCGATAACCACAAGCTTTTAAAGCAAATGTAAATCTCCTTTGACTTAAAGCAGGTATCTCTGAACAAGTGCTTTCCAGGCATACTGGTCCTGTAACTTTAGACCACATGGATCGATAACCACAAGCATTTAAAGCGAATGGAAATCTCCTTTGACTTAAAGCAGAACCGGAGGAGCCGCGGGACCAGAAGAGCCTAGGGTCCCTTCATTTGAACAGCTGTTTCTCTGCCGCCTGAAGGTCAAAATGGCCCAAAATCGTTGTGAAGGTAGCTCTGAACAAGTGCTTTCCATGCATACTGGTCCCATAATTTTAGACCCCATGGATCAATAACCGCAAGCTTTTAAAGCTAATGAAAATCTCCATTGACTTATAGCAGGACCGGAAGAGCTGCAGGACCCTTCTTTTGACTGGCTGTTTCTCTGCCAACTGAAGGTCAAAATGGCCCAAAATCAGTATGAAGGTAGCTCTGAACAAGTGCTTTCCACGCATACTGGTTCCGTAATTTTAGACCCCATTGATCGATAACCAGAAGGTTTTAAAGCGAAAGGAAATCTCATTTGACTTAAAGCAGGACCGAAGGTGCCAAGGGACCCAAAGAGCCTAGGGACCCTTCATTTGAAAAGCTGTTTCTCTGCTGCCTGATTGTCAAAATGGCCCAACATTGTTGTGAAGGTAGCGCTGAGCAAGTGCATTCCACACATACTGGTCCCGTAATTTTAGACCCCATGGATCGATAACTGCAAGCTTTAAAAGCGAATGAAAATCTCCATTGACTTAAAGAGGGACCGGAAGAGCCTAGGGACCTTTATTTTGACCAGCTGATTCTCCGCTGCCTGAAGGTCAAAATGTCCCAAAATTGGTGTGAAGCTAGCTCTGAACAAGTGCTTTCCACGCATACTGTTCCAGTAATTTTAGACCCCATAGATCAATAACCGCAAGCTTTCAAAGCTAATGAATATTTCCATTGACTTAAAATAGGACCGGTAGAGCCTAGAGACCCTTCTTTTGCCTTGCTGTTTCTGTGCCGCCTGAAGGTCGAAATGGCCCAACATCGGTCTAAAGTTAGCTCTGAACAAGGGGTTTCCAGTCATACTAGTCTCGTTATTTTAGACCCCATGGATCCATAACAACAAGATTTTTAAGCAAATGGAAATCTCCTTTAACTTAAAGCAGGACGGAAGGAGCCGCGGGACCGGAAGAACCTAGGGACCCTTCATTTGACCAGCTGTTTCTCTGCTGCCTGAATGTCAAAATGGCCCAAAATTGTTGTGAAGGTAGCGCTGAGCAAGTGCATTCCACACATACTGGTCCCGTAATTTTAGACCCTATGGATCGATAACTGCAAGCTTTAAAAGCAAATGTAAATCGTCTTTGACTTAAAGCAAGACCGGAAAATCCGCGGGACCATAAGAGCTTAGGCACCCTTCTTTTGACCGGCTGATTCTCCGCTGACTGAATGTGAAAATGTCCCAAAATTGGTGTGAAGGTAGCTCTGAACAAGTGCTTTCCACGCATACTGGTCCAGTAATTTTAGACCCCATGGATCGATAACCACAAGCTTTTAAAGCAAATGTAAATCTCCTTTGACTTAAAGCAGGTATCTCTGAACAAGTGCTTTCCAGGCATACTGGTCCTGTAACTTTAGACCACATGGATCGATAACCACAAGCATTTAAAGCGAATGGAAATCTCCTTTGACTTAAAGCAGAACCGGAGGAGCCGCGGGACCAGAAGAGCCTAGGGTCCCTTCATTTGAACAGCTGTTTCTCTGCCACCTGAAGGTCAAAATGGCCCAAAATCGATGTGAAGGTAGCTCTGAACAAGTCCTTACCACGCATACTAGTCCAGTAATTTATGACCCCATGGATCAATAACCACAAGCTTTTAAAGCTCCATTGACTTAAAACAGGACCAGAAGATCCTAGGGACCTTCTTATGACAAGCTGTTTCTCTGCTGCCTGAAGGTCAAAACAGCCCAAAATCAGTGTGGAGGTAGCTCTGAACAAAGGCTTTCCAGTCATTTCTGGATGGGGGACCGGAGGAGCCTAGGGACCCTTCTTTTGAACGGCTGATTCTACGCTACCTGAATGTCAAAATTTCCCAAAATTGGTGTGAAGGTATCTCTGAACAAGTGCTTTCCAGGCATACTGGTCCTGTAATTTTAGACTCCAAGGATCAAAAACCACAAGCTTTTGAAGGGAACAAATATCTCCATTGACTTAAAGCAGGACCAGAAGAGCGTAGTGACCCTTCATTTGACCAGCTGTTTCTCTGCTGCCTGAAGGTCAAAATGGCCAAAAATTGTTGTGAAGGTAGCTCTGAAGAAGTGCATTCCATGCATTCTGGTCCCATAATTTTAGACCCCATGGATCAATAACCGCAAGCTTTTAAAGCTAATGAAAATCTCCATTGACTTAAAGCAGGACAGGAAGAGCTGCAGGACCCTTCTTTTGACTGGCTGTTTCTCTGCCAACTGAAGGTCAAAATGGCCCAAAATCAGTATGAAGGTAGCTCTGAACAAGTGCTTTCCACGCATACTGGTTCCGTAATTTTAGACCCCATTGATCGATAACCACAAGGTTTTAAAGCGAATGGAAATCTCATTTGACTTAAAGCAGGACCGAAGGTGCCAAGGGACCGAAAGAGCCTAGGGACCCTTCATTTGAAAAGCTGTTTCTCTGCTGCCTGATTGTCAAAATGGCCCAACATTGTTGTGAAGGTAGCACTGAGCAAGTGCTTTCCACACATACTGGTCCCGTAATTTTAGACCCCATGGATCGATAACTGCAAGCTTTAAAAGCGAATGAAAATCTCCATTGACTTAAAGAGGGACCGGAAGAGCCTAGGGACCTTTATTTTGACCAGCTGATTCTCCGCTGCCTGAAGGTCAAAATGTCCCAAAATTGGTGTGAAGCTAGCTCTGAACAAGTGCTTTCCACGCATACTGGTCCAGTAATTTTAGACCCCATAGATCAATAACCGCAAGCTTTCAAAGCTAATGAATATTTCCATTGACTTAAAATAGGACCGGTAGAGCCTAGAGACCCTTCTTTTGCCTTGCTGTTTCTGTGCCGCCTGAAGGTCGAAATGGCCCAACATCGGTGTAAAGTTAGCTCTGAACAAGGGGTTTCCAGTCATACTAGTCTCGTTATTTTAGACCCCATGGATCCATAACAACAAGATTTTTAAGCAAATGGAAATCTCCTTTAACTTAAAGCAGGACGGAAGGAGCCGCGGGACCGGAAGAACCTAGGGACCCTTCATTTGACCAGCTGTTTCTCTGCTGCCTGAATGTCAAAATGGCCCAAAATTGTTGTGAAGGTAGCTCTGAACAAGTGCTTTCCACGCATACTGGTCCCATAATTTTAGACCCTATGGATTGATAACCACAAGCTTTTAAAGCAAATGTAAATCGTCTTTGACTTAAAGCAAGACCGGAAAATCTGCGGGACCATAAGAGCTTAGGCACCCTTCTTTTGACCGGCTGATTCTCCGCTGACTGAAGGTGAAAATGTCCCAAAATTGGTGTGAAGGTAACTCTGAACAAGTCCTTTCCATGCATACTGGTACAGTAATTTTAGACCCCATGGATCGATAACCACAAGCTTTTAAAGCAAATGTAAATCTCCTTTGACTTAAAGCAGGTATCTCTGAACAAGTGCTTTCCAGGCATACTGGTCCTGTAACTTTAGACCATATGGATCGATAACCACAAGCATTTAAAGCGAATGGAAATCTCCTTTGACTTAAAGCAGAACCGGAGGAGCCGCGGGACCAGAAGAGCCTAGGGTCCCTTCATTTGAACAGCTGTTTCTCTGCCACCTGAAGGTCAAAATGGCCCAAAATCGATGTGAAGGTAGCTCTGAACAAGTCCTTACCACGCATACTAGTCCAGTAATTTATGACCCCATGGATCAATAACCACAAGCTTTTAAAGCTCCATTGACTTAAAACAGGACCAGAAGATCCTAGGGACCTTCTTATGACAAGCTGTTTCTCTGCTGCCTGAAGGTCAAAACAGCCCAAAATCAGTGTGGAGGTAGCTCTGAACAAAGGCTTTCCAGTCATTTCTGGATGGGGGACCGGAGGAGCCTAGGGACCCTTCTTTTGACCGGCTGATTCTACGCTACCTGAATGTCAAAATTTCCCAAAATTGGTGTGAAGGTATCTCTGAACAAGTGCTTTCCAGGCATACTGGTCCTGTAATTTTAGACTCCAAGGATCAAAAACCACAAGCTTTTGAAGGGAACAAATATCTCCATTGACTTAAAGCAGGACCAGAAGAGCGTAGTGACCCTTCATTTGACCAGCTGTTTCTCTGCTGCCTGAAGGTCAAAATGGCCAAAAATTGTTGTGAAGGTAGCTCTGAAGAAGTGCATTCCATGCATTCTGGTCCCATAATTTTAGACCCCATGGATCAATAACCGCAAGCTTTTAAAGCTAAAGAAAATCTCCATTGACTTAAAGTAGGACAGGAAGCGCTGTGGGACCCTTCTTTTGACCGGCTGTTTCTCTGCCAACTGAAGGTCAAAATGGCCCAAAATCGGTGAGAAGGTAGCTCTGAAGAAGTGCATTCCACGCATTCTGGTCCCGTAATTTTAGATGCCATGGATCAAAAACCGCTAGCTTTAAAAGCGAATGAAAATACCATTGACTTAAAACAGGACCGGAAGAGTATAGAGATCCTTCTTTTGCCTTGCTGTTTCTTTGCCGACTGAAGGTCGAAATGGCCCAAAATCGGTGTAAAGTTAGCTCTGAACAAGGGCATTCCAGTCATTCTAATCTCGTAATTTTAGACCCCATGGATCTATAATCACAAGCTTTTAAAGCAAATGTAAATCTCCTTTGACTTAAAGCAGGACCGGAGGAGCAGCGGGACTAGAAGAGCCTAGGGACCCTTCATTTGAACAGCTGTTTCTCTGCCACCTGAAGGTCAAAATGGCCCAAAATCTTTGTGAAGGTAGCTCTGAACAAGTGCTGTCCATGCATACTGGTCCCATAATTTTAGACCCCATGGATCAGTAACCGCAAGCATTTAAAGGTAATGAAAATCTCCATTGACTTAATGCAGGACCGGAAGATCTGCGGGACCCTTCTTTTGACTGGCTGTTTCTCAGCCAACTTAAGGTCAAAATGGCCCAAAATCGGTGTGAAGGTAGCTCTGAACAAGTGCTTTCCACACATTCTGGTCCCGTAATTTTAGACCCCATGGATCAAGCTTTAAAAGCAAATGAAATTACCATTGACTTAAAATAGGACTGGTAGAGCCTAGAGACCCTTCTTTTGCCTTGCTGTTTCTGTGCCGCCTGAAGGTCGAAATGGCCCAACATCGGTGTAAAGTTAGCTCTGATCAAGGGGTTTCCAGTCATACTAGTCCCATTATTTTAGACCCCATGGATCCATAACAACAAGATTTTTAAGCAAATGGAAATCTCCTTTGACTTAAAGCAGGACGGAAGGAGCCGCGGGACCGGAAGAGCCTAGGGACCCTTCATTTGACCAGCTGTTTCTCTGCTGCCTGAATGTCAAAATGGCCCAAAATTGTTGTGAAGGTAGCTCTGAACAAGTGCTTTCCATGCATACTGGTCCAGTAATTTTAGACCCCATGGATCAATAACCGCAAGCTTTCAAAGCAAATGAAAATCTCCATTGACTTAAAACAGGACCGGAAGAGCCTAGGGACCCTTCTTTTGACCGGCTGTTTCACTGCCACCTGAATGTCGAAATGGCCCAACATCGGTGTAAAGTGAGCTCTGAACAAGGGCTTTCCAGTCATACTAGTCCCATAATTTTAGACCCCATGGATCGATAACCTCAAGCTTTTAAAGCAAATGTAAATCTCCTTTGACTTAAAGCAGGACCGGAGGAGCTGCGGGAATAGATGAGACTAGGGTCCCCTCATTTGAACAGCTGTTTCTCTGCCACCTGAAGGTCAAAATGGCCCAAAATCGTTGTGAATGTAGCATACTGGTCCCATAATTTTAGACCCCAATGATCAATAACCGCAAGCTTTTAAAGCTAATGAAAATCTCCGTTGACTTAAAGCAGGACCGGAAGAGCTGCAGGACCCTTCTTTTGACTGGCTGTTTCTCTGCCAACTGAAGGTCAAAATGGCCCAAAATCAGTATGAAGGTAGCTCTGAACAAGTGCTTTCCACGCATACTGGTTCCGTAATTTTAGACCCCATGGATCGATAACCACAAGGTTTTAAAGCGAATGGAAATCTCATTTGACTTAAAGCAGGACCGAAGGTGCCAAGGGACCGGAAAAGCCTAGGGACCCTTCATTTGAACAGCTGTTTCTCTGCTGCCTGAATGTCAAAATGGCCCAAAATTGTTGTGAAGGTAGCGCTGAGCAAGTGCTTTCCACACATACTGGTCCCGTATTTTTACACCCCATGGATCGATAACTGCAAGCTTTAAAAGCGAATGAAAATCTCCATTGACTTAAAGAGGGACCAGAAGAGCCTAGGGACCTTTATTTTGACCAGCTGATTCTCCGCTGCCTGAAGGTCAAAATGTCCCAAAATTGGTGTGAAGCTAGCTCTGAACAAGTGCTTTCCACGCATACTGGTCCAGTAATTTTAGACCCCATAGATCAATAACCACAAGCTTTCAAAGCTAA
This sequence comes from Taudactylus pleione, assembly GCA_031769625.1. Classification (NCBI taxonomy): domain Eukaryota; kingdom Metazoa; phylum Chordata; class Amphibia; order Anura; family Myobatrachidae; genus Taudactylus; species Taudactylus pleione. The sequence goes on along the minus strand of JAUIMM010000430.1, from coordinate 39,064 downwards.
TGAAAATCTCCATTGACTTAAAACAGGAACGGAAGAGCCTAGGGACCCTTCTTTTGACCGGCTGTTTCACTGCCGCCTGAATGTCAAAAAGGCCCAACATAAGTGTAAAGTGAGCTCTGAACAAGGGCTTTCCAGTCATACTTGTCCCATAATTTTAGACCCTATGGATCGATAACCACAAGCTTTTAAAGCAAATTTAAATCTCCTTTGACTTAAAGCAGGACCGGAGGAGCCGCGGGACTAGAAGAGCCTAGGGACCCTTCATTTCAACAGCTGTTTCTCTGCCACCTGAAGGTCAAAATGGCCCAAAATCGTTGTGAAGGTAGCTCTGAACAAGTGCTTTCCACCCATTCTGGTCCCGTAATTTTAGACCCCATGGATCAATAACAGCAAGCTTTAAAAGCAAATGAAATTACCATTGACTTAAAATAGGACCGGTAGAGCCTAGAGACCCTTCTTTTGCCTACCTGTTTCTGTGCCGCCTGAAGGTCGAAATGGCCCAATATCGGTGTAAAGTTAGCTCTGAACAAGGGGTTTCCAGTCATACTAGTCCCGTTATTTTAGACACCATGGATCCAGAGCAACAACATTTTAAAGCAAATGGAAATCTCCTTTGACTTAAAGCAGGACCGAAGGAGCCGCGGGACCGGAAGAGCCTAGGGACCCTTCATTTGACCAGCTGTTTCTCTGCTGCCTGAATGTCAAAATGGCCCAAAATTGTTGTGAAGGTAGCTCTGAACCAGTGCTTTCCACGTATACTGGTCCAGTAGTTTTAGACCCCATGGATCAATAACCGCAAGCTTTCAAAGCAAATGAAAATCTCCATTAACTTAAAACAGGACCGGAAGAGCCTAGGGACCCTTCTTTTGACCGGCTGTTTCACTGCCACCTGAATGTCGAATTGGCCCAACATCGGTGTAAAGTGAGCTCTGAACAAGGGCTTTCCAGTCATACTTGTCCCATAATTTTAGACCCCATGGATCGATAACCACAAGCTTTTAAAGCAAATGTAAATCTCCTTTGACATAAAGCAGGACCGGAGGAGCCGCGGGACTAGGAGAGCCTAGGGACCCTTCTATTGCCTTGCTGTTTCTCTGCCGCCTGAATGTCGAAATGGCCCAACATCGGTGTAAAGTGAGCTCTGAACAAGGGCTTTCCAGTCATACTTGTCCCATAATTTTAGACCCCATGGATCGATAACCACAAGCTTTTAAAGCAAATGTAAATCTACTTTGACTTAAAGCAGGACTGGAGGAGCCGCGGGACTAGAAGAGCCTAGGGACCCTTCATTTGAACAGCTGTTTCTCTGCCTCCTGAAGGTCAAAATGGCCAAAAATCGTTGTGAAGATAGCTGTGAACAAGTGCTTTCCACTCATACTGGTCCCGTAATTTTAGACCCCATGGATCGATAACCACAAGATTTAAAAGTGAATGAAATTACCATTGACTTAAAGCAGGACCGGAAGAGCCTAGAGACCCTTCTATTGCCTTGCTGTTTCTCTGCCACCTGTAGGTCGAAATGGCCCAAAATCGGGGTAAAGTTAGCTCTGAACAAGGGGTTTCCAGTCATACTTGTCCCATAATTTTAGACCCCATGGATCGATAACCGCAAGCTTTCAAAGCAAATGAAAATCTCCATTAACTTAAAACAGGACCGGAAGAGCCTAGGGACCCTTCTTTTGACCGGCTGTTTCACTGCCACCTGAATGTCGAATTGGCCCAACATCGGTGTAAAGTGAGCTCTGAACAAGGGCTTTCCAGTCATACTTGTCCCATAATTTTAGACCCCATGGATCGATAACCACAAGCTTTTAAAGCAAATGTAAATCTCCTTTGACATAAAGCAGGACCGGAGGAGCCGCGGGACTAGGAGAGCCTAGGGACCCTTCTTTTGACCGGCTGTTTCACTGCCGCCTGAATGTCGAAATGGCCCAACATCGGTGTAAAGTGAGCTCTGAACAAGGGCTTTCCAGTCATACTTGTCCCATAATTTTAGACCCTATGGATCGATAACCACAAGCTTTTAAAGCAAATGTAAATCTACTTTGACTTAAAGCAGGACTGGAGGAGCCGCGGGACTAGAAGAGCCTAGGGACCCTTCATTTCAACAGCTGTTTCTCTGCCACCTGAAGGTCAAAATCGCCCAAAATCGTTGTGAATGTAGCTCTGAACAAGTGCTTTCCACCCATTCTGGTCCCGTAATTTTAGACCCCATGGATCAATAACAGCAAGCTTTAAAAGCAAATGAAATTACCATTGACTTAAAATAGGACCGGTAGAGCCTAGAGACCCTTCTTTTGCCTACCTGTTTCTGTGCCGCCTGAAGGTCGAAATGGCCCAACATCGGTGTAAAGTTAGCTCTGAACAAGGGGTTTCCAGTCATACTAGTCCCGTTATTTTAGACCCCATGGATCCAGAGCAACAACATTTTAAAGCAAATGGAAATCTCCTTTGACTTAAAGCAGGACCGAAGGAGCCGCGGGACCGGAAGAGCCTAGGGACCCTTCATTTGACCAGCTGTTTCTCTGCTGCCTGAATGTCAAAATGGCCCAAAATTGTTGTGAAGGTAGCTCTTAACCAGTGCTTTCCACGTAAACTGGTCCAGTAGTTTTAGACCCCATGGATCAATAACCACAAGCTTTCAAACCAAATGAAAATCTCCATTAACTTAAAACAGGACCGGAAGAGCCTAGGGACCCTTCTATTGCCTTGCTGTTTCTCTGCCGCCTGAATGTCGAAATGGCCCAACATCGGTGTAAAGTGAGCTCTGAACAAGGGCTTTCCAGTCATACTTGTCCCATAATTTTAGACCCCATGGATCGATAACCACAAGCTTTTAAAGCAAATGTAAATCTACTTTGACTTAAAGCAGGACTGGAGGAGCCGCGGGACTAGAAGAGCCTAGGGACCCTTCATTTGAACAGCTGTTTCTCTGCCACCTGAAGGTCAAAATGGCCAAAAATCGTTGTGAAGGTAGCTCTGAACAAGTCCTTTCCACGCATACTCGTCCCTTAATTTTAGACCCCATGGATCAATAACCGCAAGCTTTTAAAGCTAATGAAAATCTCCATTGACTTAAAGCAGGACCGGAAGAGCTGCTGGACCCTTCATTTGACCGGCTGTTTCTCTGCCCACTGAACGTCAAAATGGCTCAAAATCGGTGTGAAGGTAGCTGTGAACAAGTGCTTTCCACTCATACTGGTCCCGTAATTTTAGACCCCATGGATCGATAACCACAAGCTTTAAAAGAGAATGAAATTACCATTGACTTAAAGCAGGACCGGAAGAGCCTAGAGACCCTTCTATTGCCTTGCTGTTTCTCTGCCACCTGTAGGTCGAAATGGCCCAAAATCGGGGTAAAGTTAGCTCTGAACAAGGGGTTTCCAGTCATACTTGTCCCATAATTTTAGACCCCATGGATCGATAACCGCAAGCTTTCAAAGCAAATGAAAATCTCCATTAACTTAAAACAGGACCGGAAGAGCCTAGGGACCCTTCTTTTGACCGGCTGTTTCACTGCCACCTGAATGTCGAATTGGCCCAACATCGGTGTAAAGTGAGCTCTGAACAAGGGCTTTCCAGTCATACTTGTCCCATAATTTTAGACCCCATGGATCGATAACCACAAGCTTTTAAAGCAAATGTAAATCTCCTTTGACTTAAAGCAGGACCGGAGGAGCCGCGGGACTAGAAGAGCCTAGGGACCCTTCATTTGAACAGCTGTTTCTCTGCCGCCTGAAGGTCAAAATGGCCAAAAATCGTTGTGAAGGTAGCTCTGAACAAGTCCTTTCCATGCATACTGGTCCCTTAATTTTAGACCCCATGGATCAATAACCGCAAGCTTTTAAAGCTAATGAAAATCTCCATTGACTTAAAGCAGGACCGGAAGAGCTGCTGGACCCTTCTTTTGACCGGCTGTTTCTCTGCCCACTGAACGTCAAAATGGCCCAAAATCGGTGTGAAGGTAGCTGTGAACAAGTGCTTTCCACTCATACTGGTCCCGTAATTTTAGACCCCATGGATCGATAACCACAAGCTTTAAAAGTGAATGAAATTACCATTGACTTAAAGCAGGACCGGAAGAGCCTAGAGACCCTTCTATTGCCTTGCTGTTTCTCTGCCACCTGTAGGTCGAAATGGCCCAAAATCGGGGTAAAGTTAGCTCTGAACAAGGGGTTTCCAGTCATACTTGTCCCATAATTTTAGACCCCATGGATCGATAACCGCAAGCTTTCAAAGCAAATGAAAATCTCCATTAACTTAAAACAGGACCGGAAGAGCCTAGGGACCCTTCTTTTGACCGGCTGTTTCACTGCCACCTGAATGTCGAATTGGCCCAACATCGGTGTAAAGTGAGCTCTGAACAAGGGCTTTCCAGTCATACTTGTCCCATAATTTTAGACCCCATGGATCGATAACCACAAGCTTTTAAAGCAAATGTAAATCTCCTTTGACATAAAGCAGGACCGGAGGAGCCGCGGGACTAGGAGAGCCTAGGGACCCTTCTTTTGACCGGCTGTTTCACTGCCGCCTGAATGTCGAAATGGCCCAACATCGGTGTAAAGTGAGCTCTGAACAAGGGCTTTCCATTCATACTTGTCCCATAATTTTAGACCCTATGGATCGATAACCACAAGCTTTTAAAGCAAATGTAAATCTACTTTGACTTAAAGCAGGACTGGAGGAGCCGCGGGACTAGAAGAGCCTAGGGACCCTTCATTTCAACAGCTGTTTCTCTGCCACCTGAAGGTCAAAATGGCCCAAAATCGTTGTGAAGGTAGCTCTGAACAAGTGCTTTCCACCCATTCTGGTCCCGTAATTTTAGACCCCATGGATCAATAACAGCAAGCTTTAAAAGCAAATGAAATTACCATTGACTTAAAATAGGACCGGTAGAGCCTAGAGACCCTTCTTTTGCCTACCTGTTTCTGTGCCGCCTGAAGGTCGAAATGGCCCAACATCGGTGTAAAGTTAGCTCTGAACAAGGGGTTTCCAGTCATACTAGTCCCGTTATTTTAGACCCCATGGATCCAGAGCAACAACACTTTAAAGCAAATGGAAATCTCCTTTGACTTAAAGCAGGACCGAAGGAGCCGCGGGACCGGAAGAGCCTAGGGACCCTTCATTTGACCAGCTGTTTCTCTGCTGCCTGAATGTCAAAATGGCCCAAAATTGTTGTGAAGGTAGCTCTGAACCAGTGCTTTCCACGTATACTGGTCCAGTAGTTTTAGACCCCATGGATCAATAACCGCAAGCTTTTAAAGCTAATGAAAATCTCCATTGACTTAAAGCAGGACCGGAAGAGCTGCTGGACCCTTCTTTTGACCGGCTGTTTCTCTGCCCACTGAACGTCAAAATGGCCCAAAATCGGTGTGAAGGTAGCTGTGAACAAGTGCTTTCCACTCATACTGGTCCCGTAATTTTAGACCCCATGGATCGATAACCACAAGCTTTAAAAGTGAAAGAAATTACCATTGACTTAAAGCAGGACCGGAAGAGCCTAGAGACCCTTCTATTGCCTTGCTGTTTCTCTGCCACCTGTAGGTCGAAATGGCCCCAAATCGGGGTAAAGTTAGCTCTGAACAAGGGGTTTCCAGTCATACAAGTCCCGTTATTTTAGACCTCATGGATCGATAACAACAAGATTTTAAAGCAAATGGAAATCTCCTTTGACTTAAAGCAGGACCGAAGGAGCCGCGGGACCGGAAGAGCCTAGAGACCCTTCTATTGCCTTGCTGTTTCTCTGCCACCTGTAGGTCGAAATGGCCCAAAATCGGGGTAAAGTTAGCTCTGAACAAGGGGTTTCCAGTCATACAAGTCCCGTTATTTTAGACCCCTTGGATCAATAACCGCAAGCTTTTAAAGCTAATGAAAATCTCCATTGACTTAAAGCCTGACCGGAAGAGCTGCGGGACCCTTCTTTTGACTGGCTGTTTCTCTGCCAACTGAAGGTCAAAATGGCCCAAAATCAGTATGAAGGTAGCTCTGAACAAGTGCTTTCCATGCATACTGGTTCCGTAATTTTAGACCCCATGGATCGATAACCACAAGGTTTTAAAGCGAATGGAAATCTCATTTGACTTAAAGCAGGACCGAAGGTGCCAAGGGACCGGAAGAGCCTAGGGACCCTTCATTTGACCAGCTGTTTCTCTGCTGCCTGAATGTCAAAATGGCCCAAAATTGTTGAGAACGTAGCGCTGAGCAAGTGCTTTCCACACACACTGGTCCTGTAATTTTAGACCCGATGGATCGATAACTGCAAGCTTTAAAAGCGAATGAAAATCTCCATTGACTTAAAGAGGGACCGAAAGAGCCTAGGGACCTTTATTTTGACCAGCTGATTCTCCGCTGCCTGAAGGTGAAAATGTCCCAAAATTGGTGTAAAGCTAGCTCTGAACAAGTGCTTTCCACGCATACTGGTCCAGTAATTTTAGACCCCTATGGATCAATAACCGCAAGCTTTCAAAGCTAATGAAAATCTCCATTGACTTAAAACAGGACTGGAAGAGCCTAGGGACCCTTCTTTTGACCGGCTGTTACTCTGCCACCTGAACTTCAAAATGGCCCAAAATCGGTGTAAAGTGAGCTCTGAAAAAGGGCTTTCCAGTCATACTTGTCACATAATTTTAGACCCCATGGATCGATAACCACAAGTTTTTAAAGCAAATGTAAATCTCCTTTGACTTAAAGCAGGACCATAGGAGCCGCGGCACTAGAAGAGCCAAGGGACCCTTCATTTGGCCAGCTGTTTCTCTGCCGCCTGAAGGTCAAAATTGTCCAAAATTGTTGTGAAGGTACCTCTGAACAAGTGCTTTCCTTGCATACTGGTCCAGTAATTTTAGACCCCATGGATCAATAACCGCAAGCTTTTAAAGCTAATGAAAATCTCCATTGACTTAAAGTAGGACCGGAAGAGCTGCGGGACCCTTCTTTTGACCGGCTGTTTCTCTGCCCACTGAAGGTCAAAATGGACCAAAATATGTGTGAAGGTAGCTGTGAACAAGTGTTTTCAACGCATACTGGTCCCGTAATTTTAGACCCCATGGATCGATATCCGCAAGCTTTAAAAGTGAATGAAATTACCATTGACTTAAAACAGGACCGGAAGAGCCTAGAGACCCTTCTATTGCCTTGCTGTTTCTCTGCCGCCTGAAGGTCGAAATGGCCCAAAATCGGTGTACAGGTAGCTCTGAACAAGGGCTTTCCAGTGATAATAGTCCCGCAACTTTAGACCCCATGGATCGATAACCACAAGATTTTAAAGCGAATGGAAATCTCATTTGACTTAAAGCAGGACCGAAGGTGCCAAGAGACCGGAAGAGCCTAGGGACCCTTCATTTGACCAGCTGTTTCTCTGCTGCCTGAATGTCAAAATGGCCCAAAATTGTTGTGAAGGTAGCGCTGAGCAAGTGCTTTCCACACATACTGGTCCTGTAATTTTAGACCCGATGGATCGATAACTGCAAGCTTTAAAAGCGAATGAAAATCTCCATTGACTTAAAGAGGGACCGAAAGAGCCTAGGGACCTTTATTTTGACCAGCTGATTCTCCGCTGCCTGAAGGTGAAAATGTCCCAAAATTGGTGTGAAGCTAGCTCTGAACAAGTGCTTTCCACGCATACTGGTCCAGTAATTTTAGACCCCTATGGATCTATAACCGCAAGCTTTCAAAGCTAATGAAAGTCTCCATTGACTTAAAACAGGACTGGAAGAGCCTAGGGACCCTTCTTTTGACCGGCTGTTACTCTGCCGCCTGAACTTCAAAATGGCCCAAAATCGGTGTAAAGTGAGCTCTGAACAACGGCTTTCCAGTCATACTTGTCACATAATTTTAGACCCCATGGATCGATAACCACAAGCTTTTAAAGCAAATGTAAATCTCCTTTGACTTAAAGCAGGACCATAGGAGCCGCGGGACTAGAAGAGCCTAGGGACCCTTCTTTTGACCGGCTGTTTCTGTGCCGCCTGAATGTCGAAATCGCCCAAAATCTGTGAAAAGTGAGCTCTGAACAAGGGCTTTCCAGTCATACTTGTCCCATAAATTTAGAACCCATGGATTGATAATCACAAGCTTTTAAAGCTAATGAAAATCTCCATTGACTTAAAGCAGGACCGGAAGAGCTGCGGGACCCTTCTTTTGACTGGCTGTTTCTCTGCCCACTAAAGGTCAAAATGGGCCAAAATCGGTGTGAAGGTAGCTCTGAACAAGTGCTTTCCATGCATACTGGTCCAATAATTTTAGACCCCATGGATCAATAACCTCAAGCTTTTAAAGCTAATGAAAATCTCCATTGACTTAAAACAGGACCTGAAGTGCCTAGGGACCCTTCTTTTGACCGGCTGTTTCTCTGCCACCTGAATGTCGAAATGGCTCAAAATCGGTGTAAAGTTTGCTCTGATCAAGGGCTTTACAGTCATACTTGTCCCGTAATTTTACACCCCTTGGATCGATAACCACAAGCATTTAAACCAAATGGAAATCTCCTTTGACTTAAAGCAGGACCGGAGGAGCCGCGGGACTGGAAGAGCCTAGGGACCCTTTATTTGACCAGCAGTTTCTCTGCCACCTGAAGGTCAAAATGGCCCAAAATCGTTGTGAAGGTAGCTCTGAACAGGTCCTTTCCATGCATACTGGTAGAGTAATTTTAGAACCCATGGATCAATAACCGCAAGCTTTTAAAGCTAATGAAAATCTCCATTGACTTAAAACAGGACCAGAGGAGCCTAGGGACCCTTCTTTTGACCGGCTGTTTCACTGCCGCCTGAATGTCGAAATCGCCCAAAATCGGTGAAAAGTGAGCTCTGAACAAGGGCTTTCCAGTCATACTTGTCCCATAAATTTAGAACCCATGGATTGATATCCACAATCTTTTAAAGCTAATGAAAATCTCCATTGACTTAAAGCAGGACTGGAAGAGCTGCGGGACCCTTCATTTGACCGGCTGTTTCTCTGCCCACTGAAGGTCAAAATGGGCCAAAATCAGTGTGAAGGTAGCTCTGAACAAGTGCTTTCCACGCATACTGGTCCCGTAATTTTAGACCCCTTCGATCGATAACCGCAAGCTTTAAAAGCAAATGAAATTACCATTGACTTAAAACAGGACCGGAAGAGCCTAGAATCCCTTCTTTTGCCTTGCTGTTTCTCTGCCGCCTGAAGGTCGAAATGGCCCAAAATTGGTGTAAAGGTAGCTCTGAACAAGGGCTTGCCAGTCATAATAGTCCCGTAATTTTAGACCCCATGGATCGATAACCACAAGATTTTAAAGCAAATGGAAATCTCCTTTGACTAAAAGCAGGACCGAAGGAGCCACAGGAATGGAAGAGCCTAGGGACCCTTCTTTTGACCAGCTGTTTCACTGCTGCCTGAATGTCAAAATGGCCCAAAATTGTTGTGAAGGTAGCTCTGAACAAGTGATTTCCACGCATACAGGTCCAGTAATTTTAGACCCCATGGATCAATAACCGCAAGCTTTTAAAGCTAATGAAAATCTCCATTGACTTAAAACAGGACCAGAAGAGCCTAGGGACCTTCTTATGACCAGCAGTTTCTCTGCCGCCTGAAGGTCAAAATGGCCCAAAATAAGTGAGGAGGTAGCTCTGAACAAGGGCTTTCCAGTCATTTCTGGATGGGGGACCGGAGGAGCCTAGGGACCCTTCTTTTGACCGGCTGATTCTCTGCCGCCTGAAGGTCAAAATGGCCCCAAATCGTTGTGAAGGTAGCTCTGAACAAGTGCTTTCCACACATACTGGTCCCATAATTTTAGACCCCATGGATTGATAACCACAAGCTTTTAAAGCGAATGGAAATCTCCAATGACTTAAAACAGGACCGGAGGAGCCGCGGGACTGGAAGAGCCTAGGGACCCTTTATTTGACCAGCAGTTTCTCTGCCACCTGAAGGTCAAAATGGCCCAAAATCGTTGTGAAGGTAGCTCTGAACAGGTCCTTTCCATGCATACTGGTACAGTAATTTTAGAACCCATGGATCAATAACCGCAAGCTTTTAAAGCTAATGAAAATCTCCATTGACTTAAAACAGGACCGGAGGAGCCTAGGGACCCTTCTTTTGACCGGCTGTTTCACTGCCGCCTGAATGTCGAAATTGCCCAAAATCGGTGAAAATTGAGCTCTGAACAAGGGCTTTCCAGTCATACTTGTCCCATAAATTTAGAACCCATGGATTGATATCCACAATCTTTTAAAGCTAATGAAAATCTCCATTGACTTAAAGCAGGACTGGAAGAGCTGCGGGACCCTTCTTTTGACCGGCTGTTTCTCTGCCCACTGAAGGTCAAAATGGGCCAAAATCGGTGTGAAGGTAGCTCTGAACAAGTGCTTTCCACGCATACTGGTCCCGTAATTTTAGACCCCATGGATCGATAACCGGAAGCTTTAAAATCGAATAAAATAAAATTACCATTGATTTAAAACAGGACCGGAAGAGCCTAGAATCCCTTCTTTTGCCTTGCTGATTCTCTGCCGCCTGAAGGTCGAAATGGCCCAAAATCGGTGTAAAGGTAGCTCTGAACAAGGGCTTTCCAGTCTTAGTAGTCCCGTAATTTTAGACCCCTAGGATCAATAACCACAACATTTTAAAGCAAATGGAAATCTCCTTTGACTTAAAGCAGGACCGAAGGAGCCACAGGACTGGAAGAGCCTAGCTCTGAGCAAGTGCTTTCCACCCATACTGGTCCCGTAACTTTAGACTCCATGGATCGATAACTGCAAGCTTTAAAACAAATGAAAATCTCCATTGACTTAAAAAGGGACCGGAAGAGCCTAGGGACCCTTCATTTGACCAGCTGTTTCTCTGCTGCCTGAATGTCAAAATGGCCCCAAATCATTGTGAAGGTAGCTCTGAACAAGTGCTTTCCACGCATACTGGTCCCGTAATTTTAGACCCCATGGATCGATAACTGCAAGCTTTAAAACAAATGAAAATCTCCATTGACTTAAAGAGGGACCGGAAGAGCCTAGGGACCCTTCATTTGACCAGCTGTTTCTCTGCTGCCTGAATGTCAAAATGGAACAAAATTGTTGTGAAGGTAGCTCTGAACAAGTGCTTTCCACGCATACTGGTCCCGTAATTTTACACCCCATGGATCAATAACTGCAAGCTTTTAAAGCTAATGAAAATCTAAATTGACTTAAAACAGGACCTGAAGTGCAAAGGGACCCTTCTTTTGACCGGCTGTTTCTCTGCCACCTGAATGTCGAAATGGCTCAAAATCGGTGTAAAGTTTGCTCTGATCAAGGGCATTACAGTCATACTTGTCCCGTAATTTTAGAACCCTTGGATTGATATCCACAAGCTTTAAAAGCTAATGAAAATCTCCATTGACTTAAAGCAGGACTGGAAGAGCTGCGGGACCCTTCTTTTGACCGGCAGTTTCTCTGCCACCTGAAGGTCAAAATGGCCCAAAATCGTTGTGAAGGTAGCTCTGAACAAGTCCTTTCCATGCATACTGGTACAGTAATTTTAGACCCCATGGATCAATAACCGCAAGCTTTTAAAGCTAATGAAAATCTCCATTGACTTAAAACAGGACCGGAGGAGCCTAGGGACCCTTCTTTTGACCGGCTGTTTCACTGCCGCCTGAATGTCGAAATCGCCCAAAATCGGTGAAAAGTGAGCTCTGAACAAGGGCTTTCCAGTCATACTTGTCCCATAAATTTAGAACCCTTGGATTGATATCCACAAGCTTTAAAAGCTAATGAAAATCTCCATTGACTTAAAGCAGGACCGGAAGAGCTGCGGGACCCTTCTTTTGACCGGCTGTTTCTCTGCCCACTGAAGGTCAAAATGGGCCAAAATCGGTGTGAAGGTAGCTCTGAATAAGTGCTTTCCACGCATACTGGTCCCGTAATTTTAGACCCCATGGATCGATAACCGCAAGCTTTAAAAGCGAATGAAATTACCATTGATTTAAAACAGGACCGGAAGAGCCTAGAATCCCTTCTTTTGCCTTGCTGTTTCTCTGCCGCCTGAAGGTCGAAATGGCCCAAAATCGGTGTAAAGGTAGCTCTGAACAAGGGCTTTCCAGTCTTAATAGTCCCGTAATTTTAGACCCCTAGGATCGATAACCACAAGATTTTAAAGCAAATGGAAATCTCCTTTGACTTAAAGCAGGACCGAAGGAGCCACAGGACCGGAAGTGCCTAGGGACCCTTCATTTGACCAGCTGTTTCACAGCTGCCTGAATGTCAAAATGGCCCAAAATTGTTGTGAAGGTAGCTCTGAACAAGTGCTTTCCACGCATTCTGGTCCCGTAATTTTAGACCCCATGGATCGATAACCGCAAGCTTTAAAACAAATGAAAATCTCCATTGACTTAAAGAGGGACCGGAAGAGCCTAGGGACCCTTCATTTGACAAGCTGTTTCTCTGCTGTCTGAATGTCAAAATGGCCCAAAAATGTTGTTGCGGTAGCTCTGAACAAGTGCTTTCCATGCATTCTGGTCCTGTAATTTTAGACCCCATGGATCGATAACCGCAAGCTTTAAAACAAATGAAAATCTCCATTGACTTAAAGAGGGACCGGAAGAGCCTAGGGACCCTTCATTTGACAAGCTGTTTCTCTGCTGTCTGAATGTCAAAATGGCCCAAAATTGTTGTGAAGGTAGCTCTGAACAAGTGCTTTCCAAGCATTCTGGACCCGTAATTTTAGACCACATGGATCGATAACCTCAAGCTTTCAAACAAATGAAAATCTCCATTGACTTAAAGAGGGTCCGGAAGAGCCTAGGGACCTTCATTTGACCAGCTGTTTCTCTGCTGCCTGAATGTCAAAATGGCCCCAAATCGTTGTGAAGGTAGCTCTGAGCAAGTGCTTTCCACGCATACTGGTCCCGTAACTTTAGACTCCATGGATCGATAACTGCAAGCTTTAAAACAAATGAAAATCTCCATTGACTTAAAGAGGGACCGGAAGAGCCTAGGGACCCTTCATTTGACCAGCTGTTTCTCTGCTGCCTGAATGTTAAAATGGCCCCAAATCATTGTGAAGGTAGCTCTAAACAAGTGCTTTCCATGCATACTGGTCCCGTAATTTTAGACCACATGGATCGATAACTGCAAGCTTTAAAACAAATGAAAATCTCCATTGACTTAAAGAGGGACCGGAAGAGCCTAGGGACCCTTCATTTGACCAGCTGTTTCTCTGCTGCCTGAATGTCAAAATGGAACAAAATTGTTGTGAAGGTAGCTCTGAACAAGTGCTTACCACGCATACTGGTCCCGTAATTTTACACCCCTTGGATCAATAACCGCAAGCTTTTGAAGCTAATGAAAATCTCCATTGACTTAAAACAGGACCTGAAGTGCCTAGGGACCCTTCTTTTGACCGGCTGTTTCTCTGCCACCTGAATGTCGAAATGGCTCAAAATCGGTGTAAAGTTTGCTCTGATCAAGGGCTTTACAGTCATACTTGTCCCGTAATTTCACACCCCATGGATCGATAACCACAAGCATTTAAAGCAAATGGAAATCTCCTTTGACTTAAAGCAGGACCGGAGGAGCCCCGGGACTGGAAGAGCCAAGGGACCCTTTATTTGACCAGCAGTTTCTCTGCCACCTGAAGGTCAAAATGACCCAAAATCGTTGTGAAGGTAGCTCTGAACAAGTCCTTTCCATGCATACTGGAAAAGTAATTTTAGACCCCATGGATCAATAACCGCAAGCTTTTAAAGCTAATGAAAATCTCCATTGACTTAAAACAGGACCGGAGGAGCCTAGGGACCATTCTTTTGACCGGCTGTTTCACTGCCGCCTGAATGTCGAAATCACCCAAAATCGGTGAAAAGTGAGCTCTGAACAAGGGCTTTCCAGTCATACTTGTCCCATAAATTTAAAACCCTTGGATTGATATCCACAAGCTTTAAAAGCTAATGAAAATCTCCATTGACTTAAAGCAGGACCGGAAGAGCTGCGGGACCCTTCTTTTAACCGGCTGTTTCTATGCCCACTGAAGGTCAAAATGGGCCAAAATCGGTCTGAAGGTAGCTCTGAATAAGTGCTTTCCACGCATACTGGTCCCGTAATTTTAGACCCCATGGATCAATAACCGCAAGCTTTAAAAGCGAATGAAATTACCATTGATTTAAAACAGAACCGGAAGAGCCTAGAATCCCTTCTTTTGCCTTGCTGTTTCTCTGCCGCCTGAAGGTCGAAATGGCCCAAAATCGGTGTAAAGGTAGCTCTGAACAAGGGCTTTCCAGTCTTAATAGTCCCGTAATTTTAGACCCCTAGGATCGATAACCACAAGATTTTAAAGCAAATGGAAATCTCCTTTGACTTAAAGCAGGACCGAAGGAGCCACAGGACCGGAAGTGCCTAGGGACCCTTCATTTGACCAGCTGTTTTACTGCTGCCTGAATGTCAAAATGGCCCAAAATTGTTGTGAAGGTAGCTCTGAACAAGTGCTTTCCACGCATTCTGGTCCCTTAATTTTAGACCCCATGGATCGATAACCGCAAGCTTTAAATCAAATGAAAATCTCCATTGACTTAAAGAGGGACCGGAAGAGCCTAGGGACCCTTCATTTGACAAGCTGTTTTTCTGCTGCCTGAATGTCAAAATGTCCCAAAATTGTTGTGAAGGTAGCTCTGAACAAGTGCTTTCCACGCATACTGGTCCCATAATTTTAGACCCCATGGATTGATAACCGCAAGCTTTAAAAGAAATGAAAATCTCCATCGACTTAAAGAGGGACCAGAAGAGCCTAGGGACCCTTCATTTGACCAGCTGTTTCTCTGCTGCCTGAATGTCAAAATGGCCCCAAATCGTTGTGAAGGTATCTCTGAGCAAGTGCTTTCCACGCATACTGGTCCTGTAATTTTAGACTCCATGGATCGATAACTGCAAGCTTTAAAACAAATGAAAATCTCCATTGACTTAAAGAGGGACCGGAAGAGCCTAGGGACCCTTCATTTGACCAGCTGTTTCTCTGCTGCCTGAATGTCAAAATGGCCCCAAATCATTGTGAAGGTAGCTCTGAACAAGTGCTTTCCACGTATACTGGTCCCGTAATTTTAGACCCCATGGATCGATAACTGCAAGCTTTAAAACAAATGAAAATCTCCATTGACTTAAAGAGCGACCGGAAGAGCCTAGGGACCCTTCATTTGACCAGCTGTTTCTCTGCTGCCTGAATGTCAAAATGGAACAAATTTGTTCTGAAGGTAGCTCTGAACAAGTGCTTTCCACGCATACTGGTCCCGTAATTTTAGACCCCATGGATCAATAACCGCAAGATTTTAAAGCTAATGAAAATCTCCATTGACTTAAAACAGGACCTGAAGTGCCTCGGGACTGGAAGAGCCAAGGGACCCTTTATTTGACCAGCAGTTTCTCTGCCACCTGAAGGTCAAAATGACCCAAAATCGTTGTGAAGGTAGCTCTGAACAAGTCCTTTCCATGCATACTGGCAAAGTAATTTTAGACCCCATGGATCAATAACCGCAAGCTTTTAAAGCTAATGAAAATCTCCATTGACTTAAAACAGGACCGGAGGAGCCTAGGGACCATTCTTTTGACCGGCTGTTTCACTGCCGCCTGAATGTCGAAATCGCCCAAAATCGGTGAAAAGTGAGCTCTGAACAAGGGCTTTCCAGTCATACTTGTCCCATAAATTTAAAACCCTTGGATTGATATCCACAAGCTTTAAAAGCTAATGAAAATCTCCATTGACTTAAAGCAGGACCGGAAGAGCTGCGGGACCCTTCTTTTAACCGGCTGTTTCTATGCCCACTGAAGGTCAAAATGGGCCAAAATCGGTCTGAAGGTAGCTCTGAATAAGTGCTTTCCACGCATACTGGTCCCGTAATTTTAGACCCCATGGATCAATAACCGCAAGCTTTAAAAGCGAATGAAATTACCATTGATTTAAAACAGAACCGGAAGAGCCTAGAATCCCTTCTTTTGCCTTGCTGTTTCTCTGCCGCCTGAAGGTCGAAATGGCCCAAAATCGGTGTAAAGGTAGCTCTGAACAAGGGCTTTCCAGTCTTAATAGTCCCGTAATTTTAGACCCCTAGGATCGATAACCACAAGATTTTAAAGCAAATGGAAATCTCCTTTGACTTAAAGCAGGACCGAAGGAGCCACAGGACCGGAAGTGCCTAGGGACCCTTCATTTGACCAGCTGTTTTACTGCTGCCTGAATGTCAAAATGGCCCAAAATTGTTGTGAAGGTAGCTCTGAACAAGTGCTTTCCACGCATTCTGGTCCCTTAATTTTAGACCCCATGGATCGATAACCGCAAGCTTTAAATCAAATGAAAATCTCCATTGACTTAAAGAGGGACCGGAAGAGCCTAGGGACCCTTCATTTGACAAGCTGTTTTTCTGCTGCCTGAATGTCAAAATGTCCCAAAATTGTTGTGAAGGTAGCTCTGAACAAGTGCTTTCCACGCATACTGGTCCCATAATTTTAGACCCCATGGATTGATAACCGCAAGCTTTAAAAGAAATGAAAATCTCCAACGACTTAAAGAGGGACCAGAAGAGCCTAGGGACCCTTCATTTGACCAGCTGTTTCTCTGCTGCCTGAATGTCAAAATGGCCCCAAATCGTTGTGAAGGTATCTCTGAGCAAGTGCTTTCCACGCATACTGGTCCTGTAATTTTAGACTCCATGGATCGATAACTGCAAGCTTTAAAACAAATGAAAATCTCCATTGACTTAAAGAGGGACCGGAAGAGCCTAGGGACCCTTCATTTGACCAGCTGTTTCTCTGCTGCCTGAATGTCAAAATGGCCCCAAATCATTGTGAAGGTAGCTCTGAACAAGTGCTTTCCACGTATACTGGTCCCGTAATTTTAGACCCCATGGATCGATAACTGCAAGCTTTAAAACAAATGAAAATCTCCATTGACTTAAAGAGCGACCGGAAGAGCCTAGGGACACTTCATTTGACCAGCTGTTTCTCTGCTGCCTGAATGTCAAAATGGAACAAATTTGTTCTGAAGGTAGCTCTGAACAAGTGCTTTCCACGCATACTGGTCCCGTAATTTTAGACCCCATGGATCAATAACCGCAAGATTTTAAAGCTAATGAAAATCTCCATTGACTTAAAACAGGACCTGAAGTGCCTCGGGACCCTTCTTTTGACCGGCTGTTTCTCTGCCACCTGAATGTCGAAATGGCTCAAAATCGGTGTAAAGTTTGCTCTGATCAAGGGCTTTACAGTCATACTTGTCCCGTAATTTTACACCCCATGGATCGATAACCACAAGCATTTAAAGCAAATGGAAATCTCCTTTGACTTAAAGCAGGACCGGAGGAGCCGCGGGACTGGAAGAACCGAGGGACCCTTTATTTGACCAGCAGTTTCTCTGCCACCTGAAGGTCAAAATGGCCCAAAATCGTTGTGAAGGTAGCTCTGAACAAGTCCTTTCCATGCATACTGGTACAGTAATTTTAGAACCCATGGATTGATATCCATAAGCTTTAAAAGCGAATGAAATTACCATTGATTTAAAACAGGACCGGAAGAGCCTAGAATCCCTTCTTTTGCCTTGCTGTTTCTCTGCCGCCTGAAGGTCGAAATGGCCCAAAATCGGTGTAAAGGTAGCTCTGAACAAGGGCTTTCCAGTCTTAATAGTCCCGTAATTTTAGACCCCTAGGATCGATAACCACAAGATTTTAAAGCAAATGGAAATCTCCCTTGACTTAAAGCAGGACCGAAGGAGCCACAGGACCGGAAGTGCCTAGGGTCCCTTCATTTGACGAGCTGTTTCACTGCTGCCTGAATGTCAAAATGGCCCAAAATTGTTGTGAAGGTAGCTCTGAACAAGTGCTTTCCATGCATTCTGGTCCTGTAATTTTAGACCCCATGGATCGATAACCGCAAGCTTTAAAACAAATGAAAATCTCCATTGACTTAAAGAGGGACCGGAAGAGCCTAGGGACCCTTCATTTGACAAGCTGTTTCTCTGCTGTCTGAATGTCAAAATGGCCCAAAATTGTTGTTGCGGTAGCTCTGAACAAGTGCTTTCCATGCATTCTGGTCCTGTAATTTTAGACCCCATGGATCGATAACCGCAAGCTTTAAAAGAAATGAAAATCTCCATTGACTTAAAGAGGGACCGGAAGAGCCTAGGGACCCTTCTTTTGACAAGCTGTTTCTCTGCTGTCTGAATGTCAAAATGGCCCAAAATTGTTGTGAAGGTAGCTCTGAACAAGTGCTTTCCAAGCATTCTGGACCCGTAATTTTAGACCACATGGATCGATAACCTCAAGCTTTCAAACAAATGAAAATCTCCATTGACTTAAAGAGGGTCCGGAAGAGCCTAGGGACCCTTCATTTGACCAGCTGTTTCTCTGCTGCCTGAATGTCAAAATGGCCCCAAATCGTTGTGAAGGTAGCTCTGAGCAAGTGCTTTCCACGCATACTGGTCCCGTAACTTTAGACTCCATGGATCGATAACTGCAAGCTTTAAAACAAATGAAAATCTCCATTGACTTAAAGAGGGACCGGAAGAGCCTAGGGACCCTTCATTTGACCAGCTGTTTCTCTGCTGCCTGAATGTTAAAATGGCCCAAATCATTGTGAAGGTAGCTCTAAACAAGTGCTTTCCACGCATACTGGTCCCGTAATTTTAGACCCCATGGATCGATAACTGCAAGCTTTAAAACAAATGAAAATCTCCATTGACTTAAAGAGGGACCGGAAGAGCCTAGGGACCCTTCATTTGACCAGCTGTTTCTCTGCTGCCTGAATGTCAAAATGGAACAAAATTGTTGTGAAGGTAGCTCTGAACAAGTGCTTACCACGCATACTGGTCCCGTAATTTTACACCCCTTGGATCAATAACCGCAAGCTTTTGAAGCTAATGAAAATCTCCATTGACTTAAAACAGGACCTGAAGTGCCTAGGGTCCCTTCTTTTGACCGGCTGTTTCTGTGCCACCTGAATGTCGAAATGGCTCAAAATCGGTGTAAAGTTTGCTCTGATCAAGGGCTTTACAGTCATACTTGTCCCGTAATTTTACACCCCATGGATCGATAACCACAAGCATTTAAAGCAAATGGAAATCTCCTTTGACTTAAAGCAGGACCGGAGGAGCCGCGGGACTGGAAGAGCCAAGGGACCCTTTATTTGACCAGCTGTTTCTCTGCTGCCTGAATGTTAAAATGGCCCCAAATCATTGTGAAGGTAGCTCTAAACAAGTGCTTTCCACGCATACTGGTCCCGTAATTTTAGACCACATGGATCGATAACTGCAAGCTTTAAAACAAATGAAAATCTCCATTGACTTAAAGAGGGACCGGAAGAGCCTAGGGACCCTTCATTTGACCAGCTGTTTCTCTGCTGCCTGAATGTCAAAATGGAACAAAATTGTTGTGAAGGTAGCTCTGAACAAGTGCTTACCACGCATACTGGTCCCGTAATTTTACACCCCTTGGATCAATAACCGCAAGCTTTTGAAGCTAATGAAAATCTCCATTGACTTAAAACAGGACCTGAAGTGCCTAGGGTCCCTTCTTTTGACCGGCTGTTTCTCTGCCACCTGAATGTCGAAATGGCTCAAAATCGGTGTAAAGTTTGCTCTGATCAAGGGCTTTACAGTCATACTTGTCCCGTAATTTCACACCCCATGGATCGATAACCACAAGCATTTAAAGCAAATGGAAATCTCCTTTGACTTAAAGCAGGACCGGAGGAGCCCCGGGACTGGAAGAGCCAAGGGACCCTTTATTTGACCAGCAGTTTCTCTGCCACCTGAAGGTCAAAATGACCCAAAATCGTTGTGAAGGTAGCTCTGAACAAGTCCTTTCCATGCATACTGGTAAAGTAATTTTAGACCCCATGGATCAATAACCGCAAGCTTTTAAAGCTAATGAAAATCTCCATTGACTTAAAACAGGACCGGAGGAGCCTAGGGACCATTCTTTTGACCGGCTGTTTCACTGCCGCCTGAATGTCGAAATCGCCCAAAATCGGTGAAAAGTGAGCTCTGAACAAGGGCTTTCCAGTCATACTTGTCCCATAAATTTAGAACCCTTGGATTGATATCCACAAGCTTTAAAAGCTAATGAAAATCTCCATTGACTTAAAGCAGGACCGGAAGAGCTGCGGGACCCTTCTTTTAACCGGCTGTTTCTATGCCCACTGAAGGTCAAAATGGGCCAAAATCGGTCTGAAGGTAGCTCTGAATAAGTGCTTTCCACGCATACTGGTCCCGTAATTTTAGACCCCATGGATCGATAACCGCAAGCTTTAAAAGCGAATGAAATTACCATTGATTTAAAACAGGACCGGAAGAGCCTAGAATCCCTTCTTTTGCCTTGCTGTTTCTCTGCCGCCTGAAGGTCGAAATGGCCCAAAATCTGTGTAAAGGTAGCTCTGAACAAGGGCTTTCCAGTCTTAATAGTCCCGTAATTTTAGACCCCTAGGATCGATAACCACAAGATTTTAAAGCAAATGGAAATCTCCTTTGACTTAAAGCAGGACCGAAGGAGCCACAGGACCGGAAGTGCCTAGGGACCCTTCATTTGACCAGCTGTTTTACTGCTGCCTGAATGTCAAAATGGCCCAAAATTGTTTTGAAGGTAGCTCTGAACAAGTGCTTTCCACGCATTCTGGTCCCGTAATTTTAGACCCCATGGATCGATAACCGCAAGCTTTAAATCAAATGAAAATCTCCATTGACTTAAAGAGGGACCGGAAGAGCCTAGGGACCCTTCATTTGACAAGCTGTTTTTCTGCTGCCTGAATGTCAAAATGGCCCAAAATTGTTGTGAAGGTAGCTCTGAACAAGTGCTTTCCACGCATACTGGTCCCATAATTTTAGACCCCATGGATTGATAACTGCAAGCTTTAAAAGAAATGAAAATCTCCATTGACTTAAAGAGGGACCAGAAGAGCCTAGGGACCCTTCATTTGACCAGCTGTTTCTCTGCTGCCTGAATGTCAAAATGGCCCCAAATCGTTGTGAAGGTAGCTCTGAGCAAGTGCTTTCCAAGCATACTGGTCCTGTAATTTTAGACTCCATGTATCGATAACTGCAAGCTTTAAAACAAATGAAAATCTCCATTGACTTAAAGAGGGACCGGAAGAGCCTAGGGACCCTTCATTTGACCAGCTGTTTCTCTGCTGCCTGAATGTCAAAATGGCCCCAAATCATTGTGAAGGTAGCTCTGAACAAGTGCTTTCCACGTATACTGGTCCCGTAATTTTAGACCCCATGGATCGATAACTGCAAGCTTTAAAACAAATGAAAATCTCCATTGACTTAAAGAGGGACCGGAAGAGCCTAGGGACCGTTCATTTGACCAGCTGTTTCTCTGCTGCCTGAATGTCAAAATGGAACAAATTTGTTCTGAAGGTAGCTCTGAACAAGTGCTTTCCACGCATACTGGTCCCGTAATTTTAGACCCCATGGATCAATAACCGCAAGCTTTTAAAGCTAATGAAAATCTCCATTGACTTAAAACAGGACCTGAAGTGCCTCGGGACCCTTCTTTTGACCGGCTGTTTCTCTGCCACCTGAATGTCGAAATGGCTCAAAATCGGTGTAAAGTTTGCTCTGATCAAGGGCTTTACAGTCATACTTGTCCCGTAATTTTACACCCCATGGATCGATAACCACAAGCATTTAAAGCAAATGGAAATCTCCTTTGACTTAAAGCAGGACCGGAGGAGCCGCGGGACTGGATGAGCCTAGGGACCCTTTATTTGACCAGCAGTTTCTCTGCCACCTGAAGGTCAAAATGGCCCAAAATCGTTGTGAAGGTAGCTCTGAACAAGTCCTTTCCATGCATACTGGTACAGTAATTTTAGAACCCATGGATTGATATCCACAAGCTTTTAAAGCTAATGAAAATATCCATTGACTTAAAGCAGGACCGGAAGAGCTGCGGGACCCTTCTTTTGACCGGCTGTTTCTCTGCCCACTGAAGGTCAAAATGGGCCAAAATCGGTGTGAAGGTAGCTCTGAACAAGTGCTTTCCACGCATACTGGTCCCGTAATTTTAGACCCCATGGATCGATAACTGCAAGCTTTAAAAGCGAATGAAATAACCATTGATTTAAAACAGGACCGGAAGAGCCTAGATTCCCTACTTTTGCCTTGCTGGTTCCCTTCCGCCTGAAGGTCGAAATGGCCCAAAATCGGTGTAAAGGTAGCTCTGAAAAAGGGCTTTCCAATCTTAATAGTCCCGTAATTTTAGACCCCTAGGATCGATAACCACAAGATTTTAAAGCAAATGGAAATCTCCTTTGACTTAAAGCAGGACCGGAAGAGCTGCGGGACCCTTCTTTTGACCGGCTGTTTCTCTGCCCACTGAAGGTCAAAATGGGCCAAAATCGGTGTGAAGGTAGCTCTGAATAAGTGCTTTCCATGCATACTGGTCCCGTAATTTTAGACCCCATGGATCGATAACCGCAAGCTTTAAAAGCGAATGAAATTACCATTGATTTAAAACAGGACCGGAAGAGCCTAGAATCCCTTCTTTTGCCTTGCTGTTTCTCTGCCGCCTGAAGGTCGAAATGGCCCAAAATCGGTGTAAAGGTAGCTCTGAACAAGGGCTTTCCAGTCTTAATAGTCCCGTAATTTTAGACCCCTAGGATCGATAACCACAAGATTTTAAAGCAAATGGAAATCTCCATTGACTTAAAGCAGGACCGAAGGAGCCACAGGACCGGAAGTGCCTAGGGACCCTTCATTTGACCAGCTGTTTCACTGCTGCCTGAATGTCAAAATGGCCCAAAATTGTTGTGAAGGTAGCTCTGAACAAGTGCTTTCCACGCATTCTGGTCCCGCAATTTTAGACCCCATGGATCGATAACCGCAAGCTTTAAAACAAATGAAAATCTCCATTGACTTAAAGAGGGACCGGAAGAGCCTAGGGACCCTTCATTTGACAAGCTGTTTCTCTGCTGTCTGAATGTCAAAATGGCCCAAAATTGTTGTTGCGGTAGCTCTGAACAAGTGCTTTCCATGCATTCTGGTCCTGTAATTTTAGACCCCATGGATCTTATAACCGCAAGCTTTAAAACAAATGAAAATCTCCATTGACTTAAAGAGGGACCGGAAGAGCCTAGGGACCCTTCATTTGACAAGCTGTTTCTCTGCTGTCTGAATGTCAAAATGGCCCAAAATTGTTGTGAAGGTAGCTCTGAACAAGTGCTTTCCAAGCATTCTGGACCCGTAATTTTAGACCACATGGATCGATAACCTCAAGCTTTCAAACAAATGAAAATCTCCATTGACTTAAAGAGGGACCGGAAGAGCCTAGGGACCCTTCATTTGACCAGCTGTTTCTCTGCTGCCTGAATGTTAAAATGGCCCCAAATCATTGTGAAGGTAGCTCTAAACAAGTGCTTTCCACGCATACTGGTCCCGTAATTTTAGACCCCATGGATCGATAACTGCAAGCTTTAAAACAAATGAAAATCTCCATTGACTTAAAGAGGGACCGGAAGAGCCTAGGGACCCTTCATTTGACCAGCTGTTTCTCTGCTGCCTGAATGTCAAAATGGAACAAAATTGTTGTGAAGGTAGCTCTGAACAAGTGCTTACCACGCATACTGGTCCCGTAATTTTACACCCCTTGGATCAATAACCACAAGCTTTTGAAGCTAATGAAAATCTCCATTGACTTAAAACAGGACCTGAAGTGCCTAGGGTCCCTTCTTTTGACCGGCTGTTTCTCTGCCACCTGAATGTCGAAATGGCTCAAAATCGGTGTAAAGTTTGCTCTGATCAAGGGCTTTACAGTCATACTTGTCCCGTAATTTTACACCCCATGGATCGATAACCACAAGCATTTAAAGCAAATGGAAATCTCCTTTGACTTAAAGCAGGACCGGAGGAGCCGCGGGACTGGAAGAGCCAAGGGACCCTTTATTTGACCAGCAGTTTCTCTGCCACCTGAATGTCAAAATGACCCAAAATCGTTGTGAAGGTAGCTCTGAACAAGTCATTTCCATGCATACTGGTAAAGTACTTTTAGACCCCATGGATCAATAACCGCAAGCTTTTAAAGCTAATGAAAATCTCCATTGACTTAAAACAGGACTGGCTGAGCCTAGGGACCATTCTTTTGACCGGCTGTTTCACTGCCGCCTGAATGTCGAAATCGCCCAAAATCGGTGAAAAGTGAGCTCTGAACAAGGGCTTTCCAGTCATACTTGTCCCATAAATTTAGAACCCTTGGATTGATATCCACAAGCTTTAAAAGCTAATGAAAATCTCCATTGACTTAAAGCAGGACCGGAAGAGCTGCGGGACCCTTCTTTTAACCGGCTGTTTCTATGCCCACTGAAGGTCAAAATGGGCCAAAATCGGTCTGAAGGTAGCTCTGAATAAGTGCTTTCCACGCATACTGGTCCCGTAATTTTAGACCCCATGGATCGATAACCGCAAGCTTTAAAAGCGAATGAAATTACCATTGATTTAAAACAGGACCGGAAGAGCCTAGAATCCCTTCTTTTGCCTTGCTGTTTCTCTGCCGCCTGAAGGTCGAAATGGCCCAAAATCTGTGTAAAGGTAGCTCTGAACAAGGGCTTTCCAGTCTTAATAGTCCCGTAATTTTAGACCCCTAGGATCGATAACCACAAGATTTTAAAGCAAATGGAAATCTCCATTGACTTAAAGCAGGACCGAAGGAGCCACAGGACCGGAAGTGCCTAGGGACCCTTCATTTGACCAGCTGTTTCACTGCTGCCTGAATGTCAAAATGGCCCAAAATTGTTGTGAAGGTAGCTCTGAACAAGTGCTTTCCACGCATTCTGGTCCCGCAATTTTAGACCCCATGGATCGATAACCGCAAGCTTTAAAACAAATGAAAATCTCCATTGACTTAAAGAGGGACCGGAAGAGCCTAGGGACCCTTCATTTGACAAGCTGTTTCTCTGCTGTCTGAATGTCAAAATGGCCCAAAATTGTTGTTGCGGTAGCTCTGAACAAGTGCTTTCCATGCATTCTGGTCCTGTAATTTTAGACCCCATGGATCTTATAACCGCAAGCTTTAAAACAAATGAAAATCTCCATTGACTTAAAGAGGGACCGGAAGAGCCTAGGGACCCTTCATTTGACAAGCTGTTTCTCTGCTGTCTGAATGTCAAAATGGCCCAAAATTGTTGTGAAGGTAGCTCTGAACAAGTGCTTTCCAAGCATTCTGGACCCGTAATTTTAGACCACATGGATCGATAACCTCAAGCTTTCAAACAAATGAAAATCTCCATTGACTTAAAGAGGGACCGGAAGAGCCTAGGGACCCTTCATTTGACCAGCTGTTTCTCTGCTGCCTGAATGTTAAAATGGCCCCAAATCATTGTGAAGGTAGCTCTAAACAAGTGCTTTCCACGCATACTGGTCCCGTAATTTTAGACCCCATGGATCGATAACTGCAAGCTTTAAAACAAATGAAAATCTCCATTGACTTAAAGAGGGACCGGAAGAGCCTAGGGACCCTTCATTTGACCAGCTGTTTCTCTGCTGCCTGAATGTCAAAATGGAACAAAATTGTTGTGAAGGTAGCTCTGAACAAGTGCTTACCACGCATACTGGTCCCGTAATTTTACACCCCTTGGATCAATAACCACAAGCTTTTGAAGCTAATGAAAATCTCCATTGACTTAAAACAGGACCTGAAGTGCCTAGGGTCCCTTCTTTTGACCGGCTGTTTCTCTGCCACCTGAATGTCGAAATGGCTCAAAATCGGTGTAAAGTTTGCTCTGATCAAGGGCTTTACAGTCATACTTGTCCCGTAATTTTACACCCCATGGATCGATAACCACAAGCATTTAAAGCAAATGGAAATCTCCTTTGACTTAAAGCAGGACCGGAGGAGCCGCGGGACTGGAAGAGCCAAGGGACCCTTTATTTGACCAGCAGTTTCTCTGCCACCTGAATGTCAAAATGACCCAAAATCGTTGTGAAGGTAGCTCTGAACAAGTCATTTCCATGCATACTGGTACAGTACTTTTAGACCCCATGGATCAATAACCGCAAGCTTTTAAAGCTAATGAAAATCTCCATTGACTTAAAACAGGACCGGCTGAGCCTAGGGACCATTCTTTTGACCGGCTGTTTCACTGCCGCCTGAATGTCGAAATCGCCCAAAATCGGTGAAAAGTGAGCTCTGAACAAGGGCTTTCCAGTCATACTTGTCCCATAAATTTAGAACCCTTGGATTGATATCCACAAGCTTTAAAAGCTAATGAAAATCTCCATTGACTTAAAGCAGGACCGGAAGAGCTGCGGGACCCTTCTTTTAACCGGCTGTTTCTATGCCCACTGAAGGTCAAAATGGGCCAAAATCGGTCTGAAGGTAGCTCTGAATAAGTGCTTTCCACGCATACTGGTCCCGTAATTTTAGACCCCATGGATCGATAACCGCAAGCTTTAAAAGCGAATGAAATTACCATTGATTTAAAACAGGACCGGAAGAGCCTAGAATCCCTTCTTTTGCCTTGCTGTTTCTCTGCCGCCTGAAGGTCGAAATGGCCCAAAATCTGTGTAAAGGTAGCTCTGAACAAGGGCTTTCCAGTCTTAATAGTCCCGTAATTTTAGACCCCTAGGATCGATAACCACAAGATTTTAAAGCAAATGGAAATCTCCTTTGACTTAAAGCAGGACCGAAGGAGCCACAGGACCGGAAGTGCCTAGGGACCCTTCATTTGACCAGCTGTTTTACTGCTGCCTGAATGTCAAAATGGCCCAAAATTGTTGTGAAGGTAGCTCTGAACAAGTGCTTTCCACGCATTCTGGTCCCGTAATTTTAGACCCCATGGATCGATAACCGCAAGCTTTAAATCAAATGAAAATCTCCATTGACTTAAAGAGGGACCGGAAGAGCCTAGGGACCCTTCATTTGACAAGCTGTTTTTCTGCTGCCTGAATGTCAAAATGGCCCAAAATTGTTGTGAAGGTAGCTCTGAACAAGTGCTTTCCACGCATACTGGTCCCATAATTTTAGACCCCATGGATTGATAACTGCAAGCTTTAAAAGAAATGAAAATCTCCATTGACTTAAAGAGGGACCAGAAGAGCCTAGGGACCCTTCATTTGACCAGCTGTTTCTCTGCTGCCTGAATGTCAAAATGGCCCCAAATCGTTGTGAAGGTAGCTCTGAACAAGTGCTTTCCAAGCATACTGGTCCTGTAATTTTAGACTCCATGTATCGATAACTGCAAGCTTTAAAACAAATGAAAATCTCCATTGACTTAAAGAGGGACCGGAAGAGCCTAGGGACCCTTCATTTGACCAGCTGTTTCTCTGCTGCCTGAATGTCAAAATGGCCCCAAATCATTGTGAAGGTAGCTCTGAACAAGTGCTTTCCACGTATACTGGTCCCGTAATTTTAGACCCCATGGATCGATAACTGCAAGCTTTAAAACAAATGAAAATCTCCATTGACTTAAAGAGGGACCGGAAGAGCCTAGGGACCGTTCATTTGACCAGCTATTTCTCTGCTGCCTGAATGTCAAAATGGAACAAATTTGTTCTGAAGGTAGCTCTGAACAAGTGCTTTCCACGCATACTGGTCCCGTAATTTTAGACCCCATGGATCAATAACCGCAAGCTTTTAAAGCTAATGAAAATCTCCATTGACTTAAAACAGGACCTGAAGTGCCTCGGGACCCTTCTTTTGACCGGCTGTTTCTCTGCCACCTGAATGTCGAAATGGCTCAAAATCGGTGTAAAGTTTGCTCTGATCAAGGGCTTTACAGTCATACTTGTCCCGTAATTTTACACCCCATGGATCGATAACCACAAGCATTTAAAGCAAATGGAAATCTCCTTTGACTTAAAGCAGGACCGGAGGAGCCGCGGGACTGGATGAGCCTAGGGACCCTTTATTTGACCAGCAGTTTCTCTGCCACCTGAAGGTCAAAATGGCCCAAAATCGTTGTGAAGATAGCTCTGAACAAGTCCTTTCCATGCATACTGGTACAGTAATTTTAGAACCCATGGATTGATATCCACAAGCTTTTAAAGCTAATGAAAATCTCCATTGACTTAAAGCAGGACCGGAAGAGCTGCGGGACCCTTCTTTTGACCGGCTGTTTCTCTGCCCACTGAAGGTCAAAATGGGCCAAAATCGGTGTGAAGGTAGCTCTGAACAAGTGCTTTCCACGCATACTGGTCCCGTAATTTTAGACCCCATGGATCGATAACTGCAAGCTTTAAAAGCGAATGAAATAACCATTGATTTAAAACAGGACCGGAAGAGCCTAGATTCCCTACTTTTGCCTTGCTGGTTCCCTTCCGCCTGAAGGTCGAAATGGCCCAAAATCGGTGTAAAGGTAGCTCTGAAAAAGGGCTTTCCAATCTTAATAGTCCCGTAATTTTAGACCCCTAGGATCGATAACCACAAGATTTTAAAGCAAATGGAAATCTCCTTTGACTTAAAGCAGGACCGGAAGAGCTGCAGGACCCTTCTTTTGACCGGCTGTTTCTCTGCCCACTGAAGGTCAAAATGGGCCAAAATCGGTGTGAAGGTAGCTCTGAATAAGTGCTTTCCACGCATACTGGTCCCGTAATTTTAGACCCCATGGATCGATAACCACAAGCTTTAAAAGCGAATGAAATTACCATTGATTTAAAACAGGACCGGAAGAGCCTAGAATCCCTTCTTTTGCCTTGCTGTTTCTCTGCCGCCTGAAGGTCGAAATGGCCCAAAATCGGTGTAAAGGTAGCTCTGAACAAGGGCTTTCCAGTCTTAATAGTCCCGTAATTTTAGACCCCTAGGATCGATAACCACAAGATTTTAAAGCAAATTGAAATCTCCTTTGACTTAAAGCAGGACCGAAGGAGCCACAGGACCGGAAGTGCCTAGGGACCCTTCATTTGACCAGCTGTTTCACTGCTGCCTGAATGTCAAAATGGCCCAAAATTGTTGTGAAGGTAGCTCTGAACAAGTGCTTTCCACGCATTCTGGTCCCGCAATTTTAGACCCCATGGATCGATAACCGCAAGCTTTAAAACAAATGAAAATCTCCATTGACTTAAAGAGGGACCGGAAGAGCCTAGGGACCCTTCATTTGACAAGCTGTTTCTCTGCTGTCTGAATGTCAAAATGGCCCAAAATTGTTGTTGCGGTAGCTCTGAACAAGTGCTTTCCATGCATTCTGGTCCTGTAATTTTAGACCCCATGGATCTTATAACCGCAAGCTTTAAAACAAATGAAAATCTCCATTGACTTAAAGAGGGACCGGAAGAGCCTAGGGACCCTTCATTTGACAAGCTGTTTCTCTGCTGTCTGAATGTCAAAATGGCCCAAAATTGTTGTGAAGGTAGCTCTGAACAAGTGCTTTCCAAGCATTCTGGACCCGTAATTTTAGACCACATGGATCGATAACCTCAAGCTTTCAAACAAATGAAAATCTCCATTGACTTAAAGAGGGTCCGGAAGAGCCTAGGGACCCTTCATTTGACCAGCTGTTTCTCTGCTGCCTGAATGTCAAAATGGCCCCAAATCGTTGTGAAGGTAGCTCTGAGCAAGTGCTTTCCATCCATACTGGTCCCGTAACTTTAGACTCCATGGATCGATAACTGCAAGCTTTAAAACAAATGAAAATCTCCATTGACTTAAAGAGGGACCGGAAGAGCCTAGGGACCCTTCATTTGACCAGCTGTTTCTCTGCTGCCTGAATGTTAAAATGGCCCCAAATCATTGTGAAGGTAGCTCTAAACAAGTGCTTTCCACGCATACTGGTCCCGTAATTTTAGACCCCATGGATCGATAACTGCAAGCTTTAAAACAAATGAAAATCTCCATTGACTTAAAGAGGGACCGGAAGAGCCTAGGGACCCTTCATTTGACCAGCTGTTTCTCTGCTGCCTGAATGTCAAAATGGAACAAAATTGCTGTGAAGGTAGCTCTGAACAAGTGCTTACCACGCATACTGGTCCCGTAATTTTACACCCCTTGGATCAATAACCGCAAGCTTTTGAAGCTAATGAAAATCTCCATTGACTTAAAACAGGACCTGAAGTGCCTAGGGACCCTTCTTTTGACTGGCTGTTTCTCTGCCACCTGAATGACGAAATGGCTCAAAATCGGTGTAAAGTTTGCTCTGATCAAGGGCTTTACAGTCATACTTGTCCCGTAATTTTACACCCCATGGATCGATAACCACAAGCATTTAAAGCAAATGGAAATCTCCTTTGACTTAAAGCAGGACCGGAGGAGCCGCGGGACTGGAAGAGCCAAGGGACCCTTTATTTGACCAGCAGTTTCTCTGCCACCTGAAGGTCAAAATGACCCAAAATCGTTGTGAAGGTAGCTCTGAACAAGTCCTTTCCATGCATACTGGTACAGTAATTTTAGACCCCATGGATCAATAACCGCAAGCTTTTAAAGCTAATGAAAATCTCCATTGACTTAAAACAGGACCGGAGGAGCCTAGGGACCATTCTTTTGACCGGCTGTTTCACTGCCGCCTGAATGTCGAAATCGCCCAAAATCGGTGAAAAGTGAGCTCTGAACAAGGGCTTTCCAGTCATACTTGTCCCATAAATTTAGAACCCTTGGATTGATATCCACAAGCTTTAAAAGCTAATGAAAATCTCCATTGACTTAAAGCAGGACCGGAAGAGCTGCGGGACCCTTCTTTTAACCGGCTGTTTCTATGCCAACTGAAGGTCAAAATGGGCTAAAATCGGTCTGAAGGTAGCTCTGAATAAGTGCTTTCCACGCATACTGGTCCCGTAATTTTAGACCCCATGGATCGATAACCGCAAGCTTTAAAAGCGAATGAAATTACCATTGATTTAAAACAGGACCGGAAGAGCCTAGAATCCCTTCTTTTGCCTTGCTGTTTCTCTGACGCCTGAAGGTCGAAATGGCCCAAAATTGGTGTAAAGGTAGCTCTGAACAAGGGCTTTCCAGTCTTAATAGTCCCTTAAGTTTAGACCCCTAGGATCGATAACCACAAGATTTTAAAGCAAATGGAAATCTCCTTTGACTTAAAGCAGGACCGAAGGAGCCACGGGACCGGAAGTGCCTAGGGACCCTTCATTTGACCAGCTTTTACTGCTGCCTGAATGTCAAAATGGCCCAAAATTGTTGTGAAGGTAGCTCTGAACAAGTGCTTTCCACGCATTCTGGTCCAGTAATTTTAGACCCCATGGATCGATAACCGCAAGTTTTAAATCAAATGAAAATCTCCATTGACTTAAAGAGGGACCGGAAGAGCCTAGGGACCCTTCATTTGACAAGCTGTTTTTCTGCTGCCTGAATGTCAAAATGGCCCAAAATTGTTGTGAAGGTAGCTCTGAACAAGTGCTTTCCATGCATACTGGTCCCATAATTTTAGACCCCATGGATTGATAACCGCAAGCTTTAAAAGAAATGAAAACCTCCATTGACTTAAAGAGGGACCAGAAGAGCCTAGGGACCCTTCATTTGACCAGCTGTTTCTCTGCTGCCTGAATGTCAAAATGGCCCCAAATCGTTGTGAAGGTAGCTCTGAGCAAGTGCTTTCCACGCATACTGGTCCTGTAATTTTAGACTCCATGGATCGATAACTGCAAGCTTTAAAACAAATGAAAATCTCCATTGACTTAAAGAGGGACCGGAAGAGCCTAGGGACCCTTCATTTGACCAGCTGTTTCTCTGCTGCCTGAATGTCAAAATGGCCCCAAATCATTGTGAAGGTAGCTCTGAACAAGTGCTTTCCACTTATACTGGTCCCGTAATTTTAGACCCCATGGATCGATAACTGCAAGCTTTAAAACAAATGAAAATCTCCATTGACTTAAAGAGGGACCGGAAGAGCCTAGGGACCCTTCATTTGACCAGCTGTTTCTCTGCTGCCTGAATGTCAAAATGGAACAAATTTGTTCTGAAGGTAGCTCTGAATAAGTGCTTTCCACGCATACTGGTCCCGTAATTTTAGACCCCATGGATCAATAACCGCAAGCTTTTAAAGCTAATGAAAATCTCCATTGACTTAAAACAGGACCTGAAGTGCCTCGGGACCCTTCTTTTGACCGGCTGTTTCTCTGCCACCTGAATGTCGAAATGGCTCAAAATCGGTGGAAAGTTTGCTCTGATCAAGGGCTTTACAGTCATACTTGTCCCGTAATTTTACACCCCATGGATCGATAACCACAAGCATTTAAAGCAAATGGAAATCTCCTTTGACTTAAAGCAGGACCGGAGGAGCCGCGGGACTGGAAGAGCCTAGGGACCCTTTATTTGACCAGCAGTTTCTCTGCCACCTGAAGGTCAAAATGGCCCAAAATCGTTGTGAAGGTAGCTCTGAACAAGTCCTTTCCATGCATACTGGTACAGTAATTTTAGAACCCATGGATTGATATCCACAAGCTTTTAAAGCTAATGAAAATCTCCATTGACTTAAAGCAGGACCGGAAGAGCTGCGGGACCCTTCTTTTGACCGGCTGTTTCTCTGCCCACTGAAGGTCAAAATGGGCCAAAATCGGTGTGAAGGTAGCTCTGAACAAGTGCTTTCCACGCATACTGGTCCCATAATTTTAGACCCCATGGATCGATAACCGCAAGATTTAAAAGCGAATGAAATTACCATTGATTTAAAACAGGACCGGAAGAGCCTAGATTCCCTACTTTTGCCTTGCTGGTTCCCTTCCGCCTGAAGGTCGAAATGGCCCAAAATCGGTGTAAAGGTAGCTCTGAAAAAGGGCTTTCCAATCTTAATAGTCCCGTAATTTTAGACCCCTAGGATCGATAACCACAAGATTTTAAAGCAAATGGAAATCTCCTTTGACTTAAAGCAGGACCGAAGGAGCCACAGGACCGGAAGAGCCTAGGGACCCTTCATTTGACCAGCTGTTTCACTGCTGCCTGAATGTCAAAATGGCCCAAAATTGTTGTGAAGGTAGCTCTGAACAAGTGCTTTCCACGCATTCTGGTCCCGTAATTTTAGACCCCATGGATCGATAACCGCAAGCTTTAAAACAAATGAAAATCTCCATTGACTTAAAGAGGGACCGGAAGAGCCTAGGGACCCTTCATTTGACCAGCTGTTTCTCTGCTGCCTGAATTGCAAAATGGAACAAAATTGTTGTGAAGGTAGCTCTGAACAAGTGCTTTCCACGCATACTGGTCCCATAATTTTAGACCCCATGGATTGATAACCACAAGATTTTAAAGTGAATGGAAATCTCCGTTGACTTAAAAAAGGACCGGAGGAGCCTAGGGACCCTTCTTTTGACCGGCTGTTTCACTGCCGCCTGAATGTCGAAATCGCCCAAAATCGGTGAAAAGTGAGCTCTGAACAAGGGCTTTCCAGTCATACTTGTCCCATAATTTTAGAACCCATGGATCGATAACCACAAGCATTTAAAGCAAATGAAAATCTCCTTTGACTTAAAGCAGGACCGGAGGAGCCGCGGGACTAGAAAAGCCTAGGGACCCTTCTTTTGACCAGCTGTTTCACTGCTGCCTGAATGTCAAAATAGCCCAAAATTGTTGTGAACGTAGCTCTGAACAAGTGCTTTCCACGCATTCTGGTCCCGTAATTTTAGACCCCATGGATCGATAACCGCAAGCATTAAAACAAATGAAAATCTCCATTGACTTAAAGAGGGACCGGAAGAGCCTAGGGACCCTTCATTTGACAAGCTGTTTCTCTGCTGTCTGAATGTCAAAATGGCCCAAAATTGTTGTGAAGGTAGCTCTGAACAAGTGCTTTCCACGCATTCTGGTCCCGTAATTTTAGACCCCATGGATCGATAACCGCAAGCTTTAAAACAAATGAAAATCTCCATTGACTTAAAGAGGGACCGGAAGAGCCTAGGGACCCTTCATTTGACAAGCTGTTTTTCTGCTGCCTGAATGTCAAAATGGCCCAAAATTGTTGTGAAGGTAGCTCTGAACAAGTGCTTTCCACGCATACTGGTCCCATAATTTTATACCCCATGGATTGATAACCGCAAGCTTTAATAGAAATGAAAATCTCCATTGACTTAAAGAGGGACCGGAAGAGCCTAGGGACCCTTCATTTGACCAGCTGTTTCTCTGCTGCCTGAATGTCAAAATGGCCCCAAATTGTTGTGAAGGTAGCTCTGAGCAAGTGCTTTCCACGCATACTGGTCCCGTAATTTTAGACTCCTTGGATCGATAACTGCAAGCTTTAAAACAAATGAAAATCTCCATTGACTTAAAGAGGGACCGGAAGAGCCTAGGGACCCTTCATTTGACCAGCTGTTTCTCTGCTGCCTGAATGTCAAAATGGCCCAAAATCATTGTGAAGGTAGCTCTGAACAAGTGCTTTCCACGCATACTGGTCCCATAATTTTAGACCCCATGGATCGATAACTGCAAGCTTTAAAACAAATGAAAATCTCCATTGACTTAAAGAGGGACCGGAAGAGCCTAGGGACCCTTCATTTGACCAGCTGTTTCTCTGCTGCCTGAATGTCAAAATGGAACAAAATTGTTGTGAAGGTAGCTCTGAACAAGAGCTTTCCACGCATACTGGTCCCATATTTTTAGACCCCATGGATTGATAACCGCAAGCTTTTAAAGCTAATGAAAATCTCCATTGACTTAAAACAGGACCTGAAGTGCCTCGGGACCCTTCTTTTGACCGGCTGTTTCTCTGCCACCTGAATGTCGAAATGGCTCAAAATCGGTGTAAAGTTTGCTCTGATCAAGGGCTTTACAGTCATACTTGTCCTGTAATTTTACACCCCATGGATCGATAACCACAAGCATTTAAAGCAAATGGAAATCTCCTTTGACTTAAAGCAGGACCGGAGGAGCCGCGGGACTGGATGAGCCTAGGGACCCTTTATTTGACCAGCAGTTTCTCTGCCACCTGAAGGTCAAAATGGCCCAAAATCGTTGTGAAGGTAGCTCTGAACAAGTCCTTTCCATGCATACTGGTACAATAATTTTAGAACCCATGGATTGATATCCACAAGCTTTTAAAGCTAATGAAAATCTCCATTGACTTAAAGCAGGACCGGAAGAGCTGCGGGACCCTTCTTTTGACCGGCTGTTTCTCTGCCCACTGAAGGTCAAAATGGGCCAAAATCGGTGTGAAGGTAGCTCTGAACAAGTGCTTTCCACGCATACTGGTCCCGTAATTTTAGACCCCATGGATCGATAACCGCAAGCTTTAAAAGCGAATGAAATAACCATTGATTTAAAACAGGACCGGAAGAGCCTAGATTCCCTACTTTTGCCTTGCTGGTTCCCTTCCGCCTGAAGGTCGAAATGGCCCAAAATCGGTGTAAAGGTAGCTCTGAAAAAGGGCTTTCCAATCTTAATAGTCCCGTAATTTTAGACCCCTAGGATCGATAACCACAAGATTTTAAAGCAAATGGAAATCTCCTTTGACTTAAAGCAGGACCGGAAGAGCTGCGGGACCCTTCTTTTGACCGGCTGTTTCTCTGCCCACTGAAGGTCAAAATGGGCCAAAATCGGTGTGAAGGTAGCTCTGAATAAGTGCTTTCCACGCATACTGGTCCCGTAATTTTAGACCCCATGGATCGATAACCGCAAGCTTTAAAAGCGAATGAAATTACCATTGATTTAAAACAGGACCGGAAGAGCCTAGAATCCCTTCTTTTGCCTTGCTGTTTCTCTGCCGCCTGAAGGTCGAAATGGCCCAAAATCGGTGTAAAGGTAGCTCTGAACAAGGGCTTTCCAGTCTTAATAGTCCCGTAATTTTAGACCCCTAGGATCGATAACCACAAGATTTTAAAGCAAATGGAAATCTCCTTTGACTTAAAGCAGGACCGAAGGAGCCACAGGACCGGAAGTGCCTAGGGACCCTTCATTTGACCAGCTGTTTCACTGCTGCCTGAATGTCAAAATGGCCCAAAATTGTTGTGAAGGTAGCTCTGAACAAGTGCTTTCCACGCATTCTGGTCCCGCAATTTTAGACCCCATGGATCGATAACCGCAAGCTTTAAAACAAATGAAAATCTCCATTGACTTAAAGAGGGACCGGAAGAGCCTAGGGACCCTTCATTTGACAAGCTGTTTCTCTGCTGTCTGAATGTCAAAATGGCCCAAAATTGTTGTTGCGGTAGCTCTGAACAAGTGCTTTCCATGCATTCTGGTCCTGTAATTTTAGACCCCATGGATCTTATAACCGCAAGCTTTAAAACAAATGAAAATCTCCATTGACTTAAAGAGGGACCGGAAGAGCCTAGGGACCCTTCATTTGACAAGCTGTTTCTCTGCTGTCTGAATGTCAAAATGGCCCAAAATTGTTGTGAAGGTAGCTCTGAACAAGTGCTTTCCAAGCATTCTGGACCCGTAATTTTAGACCACATGGATCGATAACCTCAAGCTTTCAAACAAATGAAAATCTCCATTGACTTAAAGAGGGTCCGGAAGAGCCTAGGGACCCTTCATTTGACCAGCTGTTTCTCTGCTGCCTGAATGTCAAAATGGCCCCAAATTGTTGTGAAGGTAGCTCTGAGCAAGTGCTTTCCATGCATACTGGTCCCGTAACTTTAGACTCCATGGATCGATAACTGCAAGCTTTAAAACAAATGAAAATCTCCATTGACTTAAAGAGGGACCGGAAGAGCCTAGGGACCCTTCTTTTGACCAGCTGTTTCTCTGCTGCCTGAATGTTAAAATGGCCCCAAATCATTGTGAAGGTAGCTCTAAACAAGTGCTTTCCACGCATACTGGTCCCGTAATTTTAGACCCCATGGATCGATAACTGCAAGCTTTAAAACAAATGAAAATCTCCATTGACTTAAAGAGGGACCGGAAGAGCCTAGGGACCCTTCATTTGACCAGCTGTTTCTCTGCTGCCTGAATGTCAAAATGGAACAAAATTGCTGTGAAGGTAGCTCTGAACAAGTGCTTACCACGCATACTGGTCCCGTAATTTTACACCCCTTGGATCAATAACCGCAAGCTTTTGAAGCTAATGAAAATCTCCATTGACTTAAAACAGGACCTGAAGTGCCTAGGGACCCTTCTTTTGACTGGCTGTTTCTCTGCCACCTGAATGTCGAAATGGCTCAAAATCGGTGTAAAGTTTGCTCTGATCAAGGGCTTTACAGTCATACTTGTCCCGTAATTTTACACCCCATGGATCGATAACCACAAGCATTTAAAGCAAATGGAAATCTCCTTTGACTTAAAGCAGGACCGGAGGAGCCGCGGGACTGGAAGAGCCAAAGGGACCCTTTATTTGACCAGCAGTTTCTCTGCCACCTGAAGGTCAAAATGACCCAAAATCGTTGTGAAGGTAGCTCTGAACAAGTCCTTTCCATGCATACTGGTACAGTAATTTTAGACCCCATGGATCAATAACCGCAAGCTTTTAAAGCTAATGAAAATCTCCATTGACTTAAAACAGGACCGGAGGAGCCTAGGGACCATTCTTTTGACCGGCTGTTTCACTGCTGCCTGAATGTCGAAATCGCCCAAAATCGGTGAAAAGTGAGCTCTGAACAAGGGCTTTCCAGTCATACTTGTCCCATAAATTTAGAACCCTTGGATTGATATCCACAAGCTTTAAAAGCTAATGAAAATCTCCATTGACTTAAAGCAGGACCGGAAGAGCTGCGGGACCCTTCTTTTAACCGGCTGTTTCTATGCCAACTGAAGGTCAAAATGGGCCAAAATCGGTCTGAAGGTAGCTCTGAATAAGTGCTTTCCACGCATACTGGTCCCGTAATTTTAGACCCCATGGATCGATAACCGCAAGCTTTAAAAGCGAATGAAATTACCATTGATTTAAAACAGGACCGGAAGAGCCTAGAATCCCTTCTTTTGCCTTGCTGTTTCTCTGACGCCTGAAGGTCGAAATGGCCCAAAATCGGTGTAAAGGTAGCTCTGAACAAGGGCTTTCCAGTCTTAATAGTCCCTTAATTTTAGACCCCTAGGATCGATAACCACAAGATTTTAAAGCAAATGGAAATCTCCTTTGACTTAAAGCAGGACCGAAGGAGCCACGGGACCGGAAGTGCCTAGGGACCCTTCATTTGACCAGCTGTTTTACTGCTGCCTGAATGTCAAAATGGCCCAAAATTGTTGTGAAGGTAGCTCTGAACAAGTGCTTTCCACGCATTCTGGTCCAGTAATTTTAGACCCCATGGATCGATAACCGCAAGTTTTAAATCAAATGAAAATCTCCATTGACTTAAAGAGGGACCGGAAGAGCCTAGGGACCCTTCATTTGACAAGCTGTTTTTCTGCTGCCTGAATGTCAAAATGGCCCAAAATTGTTGTGAAGGTAGCTCTGAACAAGTGCTTTCCACGCATACTGGTCCCATAATTTTAGACCCCATGGATTGATAACCGCAAGCTTTAAAAGAAATGAAAACCTCCATTGACTTAAAGAGGGACCAGAAGAGCCTAGGGACCCTTCATTTGACCAGCTGTTTCTCTGCTGCCTGAATGTCAAAATGGCCCCAAATCGTTGTGAAGGTAGCTCTGAGCAAGTGCTTTCCACGCATACTGGTCCTGTAATTTTAGACTCCATGGATCGATAACTGCAAGCTTTAAAACAAATGAAAATCTCCATTGACTTAAAGAGGGACCGGAAGAGCCTAGGGACCCTTCATTTGACCAGCTGTTTCTCTGCTGCCTGAATGTCAAAATGGCCCCAAATCATTGTGAAGGTAGCTCTGAACAAGTGCTTTCCACGTATACTGGTCCCGTAATTTTAGACCCCATGGATCGATAACTGCAAGCTTTAAAACAAATGAAAATCTCCATTGACTTAAAGAGGGACCGGAAGAGCCTAGGGACCCTTCATTTGACCAGCTGTTTCTCTGCTGCCTGAATGTCAAAATGGAACAAATTTGTTCTGAAGGTAGCTCTGAATAAGTGCTTTCCACGCATACTGGTCCCGTAATTTTAGACCCCATGGATCAATAACCGCAAGCTTTTAAAGCTAATGAAAATCTCCATTGACTTAAAACAGGACCTGAAGTGCCTCGGGACCCTTCTTTTGACCGGCTGTTTCTCTGCCACCTGAATGTCGAAATGGCTCAAAATCGGTGGAAAGTTTGCTCTGATCAAGGGCTTTACAGTCATACTTGTCCCGTAATTTTACACCCCATGGATCGATAACCACAAGCATTTAAAGCAAATGGAAATCTCCTTTGACTTAAAGCAGGACCGGAGGAGCCGCGGGACTGGAAGAGC